>OW240917.1:113252654-113611636 GCA_933207985.1 Pelobates cultripes | reverse complement strand
AACGCGTTAGACCAGCAGTGTTAGTGAGCAGGATACGACGGAGCAGCCAGACGCCAGCAGCAGCATCTCTTTCCTTCCCCCATACGGCATCTAAGACCTGGGGACAGACGGACTGCCGAGCATCCGAGAACCAGAGTGAGGTTTGGCACGCACGCCAACCTCCCCAGCAGCCGGCAAGTAATTTCTCTTCATTTTGATACATTAGTATCCACTGTAATCCTTAACAGTTACAGTGTGGATGAAGCTATTTGTGCGAGATCTGCAGTGGCTAAAGACTTGCTAATCGTTCCTGGCTCCCATTTTTTGTATTTATATTTTTATTCCAAATTTGGACTATTCTTTTATGTTTTTTATATGATGAATAAATTTCTATATTATTTTTTAAATACATTCTGTTAATAGTGGTTTTTTACTTTCACTTGTAGTTTTTTGTCTAATTCTCAAGTGATTATAACTAATACAGTTAATATGGAGTTTTTTATGTCTCCTTATTAAAATATAATACTGTTCTTTGCACGGACTACTTAAAGCAATATACACACTATTTTAAACAGTGTGTGAATTTTACGCATAACAGGTAACCAGGTTTTATATGGTTATTTTGTATTCAGCAATAACTTTGTATTAAGCAGATCATTCGGTGTGTACCAAACAGATTCTGCCTATAGCAGATTTAAAGGTATACACACCATACATTCTGGCATAGTTACCATCCAGCATTTTAAATATTTTATCCTATCACACCAACGAAGTCATATACTAAGTGAATTTGCTCCTGAACACATCACCTTTGAACCTTTGCACCTACTCTGCACTGCTGCCCACCGGCGCCCCCTACCCCCTGGTGACCTATGGCCGCGTACCCATAGGTTCGCCATCACTGGTCTAGGTGTATACACTGAACAATAACCACAGTTGTCTCAATGTAAAAGAGACAACCTACAGTACCAAAATAAAATAAACCCAACCCGTCATAAAATCGGCATGTGCATGAAGGGATAAGTGCTCAATGAAAATAAAAAACAAGCGATATAAACCAAATCCCAACAAACATATAGGTGCCTCATCAGGGAAAAATTCAGCGTACATTTTCTAGGAATTTTACTTCCTAGGACATTCCTCCCAACCCTAGTTCAGTTTTGAGGTCCTGTCCTGCAGTCCCAGGTATATTCTCTATAGTGTTTTTGACATCTGTGTCAAGAGCACTAGATGTTATTGCATTGGGTCGATAGGCGAAATGTTTTAACCACTTAAGGACAGAGGCAAATGTACAAGTTCTGATCAAAACAAAATCAAAACCTATATGTCTGTTCAACCATAATTTACATCTTAAATATTAACCCCTTAAGTACACAGCTTCAGAAGCTTGTCTTACGCTTAAGGACAAAGGCCATTTCTGCATTTTTCTGCTGTTTGTATTCAAACGCAATTTGCATCTCTGTCATTTATTGCACCAACACATATTATACACCATATAATATGAGGGAAAACAGGGCTTTAATTTGATGTCACATATACATAGATACATTCTCATTAATTATATAAAAATGCCAAAAAGCCCAGGGTATTTCAAAAGGCATATTTTGAACCTTAGCATGGGATCATTTTTCCGCTAGTTTGTACCAAGTGTAGTGGTAATAAGCGTTTTTTTCTGCCTTTTTGACACACAAAGTGAGTTTGCACAGTATATTTTGCAAACCTTATGGGTGCTACGACTGTATAATACTACATATGTTGCTCAGCTATGTCGTCTGAGTACAGCAATACCCCCGTATGTACCTTTGCCAGGTATATGTGGATGTTGAAGAAGCACATTTGAGACGCAGCTATTTCGTTTTTTTCTAACTTTGAAGTTTTATGCTCTGTCCATGCTCCATTTTGGAGTAGTTTAGATGGTTGGTTATTGAAACTTCCCCACAAACACATACTATTTATTAAAGAATACACCCTGGGGTAATTCAAAAGGTGTATTTTGAATCTTAGCATGGGATCATTTTTTCTTTAGTTTGTTCCAGGTGTAGTGGTAATGAGCATTTTTAAATGTATTTTGTTACTTTTTTAAACTTGTTTTACTATTTAAAACTAGTTTTTAGACTATTTTAGCTATTTTTTTGCTTATTAATTTTTTTACATTTTCTTAAAACTTTTTTTTACAGATTTAACATTTTTATAAGCTTTTTTTTTTTTTTTTTACCGTTAGCCCCTAACTAGCAGTAAGCAGCACTAACGGTAAATTCCCCAATTTCCCATAACTCCTACCCACCCCAGCTAGCAAAATATATTATTGTAAAATATTTAAATTAATGAATTAAATAAATTGAACCCCTGAGGGTTAAAAAAAAAAAAAGGTAACCCTAAGGGGTTAAAAAAAAATTCTGATCACAGTATAATACTGTGATCTGTATTTTGAGTTTTACTGTTTAAAAACACTAACATTTGTGTTCAGCGAGGTCTACAATATCCCCCCATGTACAGGTTTTACATGTTTTGGGAAGTTACATTGTCAAATATGGGGCTTGCACATTAAATTCTGATTGGGTTATCAGGCAGGTCCCTCAAATTATAATTAATCAGATCACTTAATTATGTAAAATAATACATAATTATACGCATAGAATATCAAAATGTATATTTATGTATTATATAAAACATTTCCTAATGTATAAAAAAAATATACCTTTTATTAACTGCTGGGCATTGCTATATATTGCTAGGCTTTGTTCAATTAAATCAGGCCTGTCCAACCTGCGGCCCCCCAGATGTTGCTGAACTACAACTCCCATGAGTCTTTAAATGAAACCGATAGCCAGGGAATCATGGGAGTTGTAGTTCAGCAACATCTGGGGGGCCGCGGATTGGACAGCCCTGAATTAAATGCTTCTCTTATAAATACACCAGACTGACACACCTTTTTTGTGGGCATTAATTCTGATCCCAGCCATGTCATTGACATGTAATCTTCTCAACTCGGTATCTCCTAATGATTAGGGTATAAGCATGTATTTACATAGTTACATAGCTGAAAAGAGACTTGCGTCCATCAAGTTCAGCCTTCCTCATATTTGTTTTTTGCTGTTGATCCAAAAGAAGGCAAGAAAAAAAACAGTTTGAAGCACAATTGTGCAACGAAAACAGTTCCTTCTTGACCCCAGAATGGCAGTCAGATTTACCCTTGGATCAAGCAGTTATTACCCTACATTGAAAGATTATATCCTTGAATATTCTGTTTTTTGCAAGTATGCATCTAGTAGCTATTTGAACATCTGTATGGACTCTGATAAAATCACTTCTTCTAGTTCACAAGGTGTGCCAAAGGTTAACGGCATTGATGCATAGACAGTGTTGTTAAGTAATCCCTTTACACGTGAACATGATTATTACTATTGTCAAATGTATTAGTGTAAGTCAGCATGACTAAGACAATATTGTTCCTCTTAAAAGGATTTTAAAATGTGGGTGGACAGCGTGGATGAAAATGGATTTGTTCTGGTTTCATTTGGAGCGGGTGTGAAGTACTTGTCAGAAGACATTGCACATAAACTAGCTGGTGCACTTGCAAAATTACCTCAGAAAGTGATTTGGCGGTAAGTGACAAAGACAAAATGAATACTTACCCATTCAAATAGTAAGTAATAAGAAGTATGCATGTTTCCTGCATTGAATGTGTATTATTTATTTTATATTTGTTTCTAGATTTTCTGGGAGCAAACCAAAGAATTTAGGAAACAACACAAAACTGGTAGAATGGCTACCTCAAAATGACTTATTGGGTGAGTAAATTGCATTTTTCACAGTCCTCTATAATTAATTGGAGCAATCCTGTCTCAGATGTTACCCCTGTAATTATACACATAGAAAGAATAAATAAGAAAAGCATGCCGTCTGTTATTTATATTCATCATTGTTATGAAATTCTGGTAACGGTGAAATAGTAAATACTGCTTTTATAATGACGCCTACAAGTATAAAAAACAAAATCCTAAGACAAAAAGGTGCTACAATACTAGTGTGGTTTCCTCCTTTATACACCAAAAACAAACAATACCTGCAAAGAAAAAAACACAATATGCTGTGGAACATGCTAGTGGAGAAATTATAATAATGTGTTATCATGTGTACATTTCTGAAGAGGGGACTAACAAGTCACAGTGCCCCATTGTTACAGGAAATCAAGGGCTCCCCTCCCAATACAAGAATTATGGCTACATAATCAAAGATGCATTTTGTCCTCCATCCATTCACCGGCAGGGCCCCCAAGTAGGATTAACTTTAACAGGGTTACTCTAAATAAAAACAGGGTTTTAAAGGATCATTATAGGGTCAGGAACACAAACATGTATTCCTGACCCTATAGTGTTAACACCACCATCTAGCCCTCCTGGGACCCTCATGCCTCCATAAATATATATTTAAAAATCTTACTGTATTCAAACCAGAAGCTGTAAATCTGCATGCGGTTAGACTCCGAAAAACAAGCAGTCTGCTGACATGTGGTAGCTCGATCCAATCACAATGCTTCCCCATAGGATTGGCTGAGACTGACAGAGGCAGATCAGGGGCAGAGCCAGCATGATCCAAACACAGCCCTGGCCAATCAGCATCTCCTCATAGAGATGAATTGAATCAATGACTCTCTATGAGGAAACTTCAGTGTCTGCATGATGATCCATCACATTCAGTAGCACTGTCCATTGTTACAATGGTACAAGTAAAAAGACAAAATACAATACAACGAAAAGACAATACAAATTTGACAAACGAAAACAGGAGGAGGTGTGGGCCCTATTCCAGGGCTTGACAAATTTACTTTGAATCTACGAGCCAGCTAAAAAAGTTAGGAGTCAGTTTTATTTCCTGACGCTTAAAATACAATTCTTAAAGGAACACTATAGTCACCAGAACTACTACAGCTTAATTTAGTTGTTTTAGTGTTTATAGCCTGTGCCTGCAGGATTTTCAATGTAAACACTGCCCTTTCTGCTCTGTGGAATTGGGGCTGGCAGCGAGCATCGCCATCGTTATCTGGTGCCTTGCCAGCTTGCAATTTCCCTGCGCAGCCTCGGCACCGGGAGGAAGAAATTACACCTCCCTCCACTTTCTTGATTTGTCAAACCCTGCCCTATTCCCAGGGGGATATACAATCTAGTAAGTCATGGACTGTGCGCCACATGGGCTGAGAGCATCAGCTGATTCTCTAAGCCATCAGCACTTGGTGCGAGGCTTCTGACTTTCAGAGGAAGTGCAGAAGCAGAGCGATCAGGCACCATTGTCCATACTTATGGGTTAAACCAACAGCTAAGATGCCTTCCGGGACCACCTTGCACCATAACAACTTAATTGCAATGAAGTTGTTATGGTGCTCAGTGTTTCCCTTTAAGGGCTATTTCCTTACTCAAAGTGATGCATGTAATAATTTCCAGAACAATCATAGCGATGGTGTCATTTAATTTCTTATATAGGAAGAATTCCTAGGCTGTCAGGTCATACAGACATGCTTCCTCCTTATTGGCATTGCAGTCACTCCGCATTAATGGAGAATATAAAATAAGACACTGATAAATTATTTTATGTGCAGAGTTCATCACATGTGCATGTATTAGCAAATATCTCAATTTATAAAGGTCAAAAAAGAATGTAACAATGGATAAAAATAAATGAATATATGAATAATAATTATTGTGTCCAAGAGTAAATCCTGTTTGGTAAATCTCATTGATGACATAATTAAAATTTTCTCCTTGCATTAATGACACATATAGCTGTAAACTCACTGAAACAAATTCAAGCTTTCTGTTCCCATCTATAGAGAGAAACTTGATGTTCAGTTTGCAATTGAGTAGTGCTGCTGTCCTTGCCCAGTCTGCTCTGTGAATCTCGTCAGAGAGAGCAGTATAGATATTCAGTTAGTAATTTGGAGTTCTGTGTTGCCTCAAAGAACAGCACAGTTTAAATGGAGACACAAGGAATACGACAACTAATGTCTGTGCCTCTATCACTGTTCTACTTGCGCTCCCAGTAAAGATGTATGGTTTAGACCGCCAGCCGGCCAGAGAGAGGAGCATGGAAGTAGTAATTCTGAACTAGTTAACCAACTGCTGCCGCCTGCCATACACCATCCATCAGGATGAGAACAATAAGCAATGCTGTGCTCACACAGCCTCCAATTAAAGTGAAAATACACAATATTTTGTAGTCTGGTCATACCTCTGTGAGTTAAATCTCCCCACCATACGACCAATAATCTCTCTTTTTTTTTTTTTAAAGTGAGTGTGTGTCTCTGTGTAGATCTTTGCCTACGTGTTGTGTGTGTGTGTGTGTGTGTGTGTGTGTGCACCTGTTTGTGCCTATGTGTGTGTGTGACCTGCTAAGTTTAGTTGGCAACTTTCTATGCTTGTACATTGTAATGTATATACATGTTAATGGGTTGATACTAAATAAAACTGAAACTTAACTTGTGCCTATATTTGACAGAAGTCATTTCTATCTAATAGAGGCACAGAAACCTTCTAGACTGAACAGTATTATTCCTCCCAAGATTTAAAATTTACAAATAGGGATGTATAATTTTAGAGGTGTGGTTTGTGATGTGAACAGGCTGAAAGGCTGCTCTGTGTTGATGTACTAATAACAGTTTATGCAACTAACAAGTAATTTAGAACAAGACCTGTATCTTATTTTACACATACTTTTTCTAAACACATTTATATAGTTTACTTAGATACAACCACTTATTCAACTGCTACTTCCCACCACATTTTACTTTCCACCCATTTCTTTTATTCAATGTTGAAAATGTATTTAGTTTTCAATGCAATCTATATAGGTATGGATAAGTATATTTTATAATTATTATTTTAGGTCACCTGAAGATTAAGGCATTTCTCAGTCATGGGGGTTTGAATGGTATTTTTGAAGCCATGTACCATGGAGTACCTGTTGTAGGAATCCCACTTTTTGGTGACCATTATGATACCATGACACGTGTACAAGCAAAAGGAATGGGTATTCTTCTAGAATGGAAAAAGATGACTGAAGGAAATTTATTTAAAGCTCTTACAAATGTTATCAATGATGAAAGGTAAACTATTTCCACATTATATATTTTTTTGCATTTTCTTGTTAATATTGTAACAGTGTATGTTAACCGCTTCAATAACAAAAACAAGTATAAACGTTTTTGTTTTCATGTTTTTTGCAGTATAAAATGTAATTCTTAAAGCCTTAATGGGCCACATTTATACTCTAGTTCTGATTACCATCCTGTAACGGTATGAATTTCTCTGCCAGAAGCCGCTAGTCACTAATATAATAAAAGTTGTTGAAAATGTCGGCTCACCCCTTTCTTTCCGTGGTGCAGGAAGTTTAAATGAATTGTTTTATTTTACAGTTGTGGGAGAAGTTAATGGACTATACCATTTCACTGTCTGCATTACATAAGCAGTCCAGAGATTGATAATGATTGATATCATTATCATTACCATTACTTCCTTAAACTCAACTTGACCAAAACTGAAATTCTGGTCTTTCCTTTCTCAAGTGTTGCTACTCCTGTGTATACTGCCTCCCTTGGTAAACTCATTAGCTCCTTTGGCTTCCAATATTATTTCTACGCAGATGACACGCAAATCTACCTGTCCTCTCCTGATCTCTCCCCGTCCCTCTTGACTAGTGTCTCTGACTGCATCTCTGCTGTTTCTAACTGGATGGCTGCCCACTTCCTTAAACTAAACTTGACCAAAACTGAAATTCTGGTCTTTCCTCCCTCAAGTGTTGTTACTTCTGTGTTTGTCTCCTTCCAAGTCAACGGTTCTACCATCAGCTCCACCACGTAGGCTTGCTGCCTAGGTTTTCTCTTTGACTCTGACCTCTCCTTCACGCCTCATGTTCAGTCTATCGCCTCATATTCAGTCTATCCATTCCACTGTCCTTTCTCGCCTTGACTACTGTAATACGCTTCTCAGTGGTCTTACGTACTCCCAACTAGCGCTGTTACAGTCCATAATGAATGCGGCGGCGAGGCTCATCTTCCTGTCCGCGCGCACCTCCCATGCCTCACCCTTCTGTCAGTCCCTACATTGGCTTCCTATAAAATATAGAGCTCAATTTAAAATTCTGGTTCTTGCTTTCAAATCTCTACATAATGCTGCTCCCACCTATCTATCCTCCCTTATACACAAGTATGTCCCGTCTAGGCCCTTACGATCTGCTGAAGACTTACGTCTATCTTCTGTCCGTACTCCCACCTCTGATGCTCACCTTCAAGATTTCTCGAGGGCTGCACCGTTCCTGTGGAACTCGCTTCCCTCCTCCGTTAGATGCTCACCCAGTCTCCACTCCTTCAAAAAATCGTTAAAAACCCCACTTCTTCATAAAAGCGTATTAATTAAACTGTTAATTGCTCCTGACTGATTCCTCTTCTGCAACTGTCATTAGTCTAATACTATCCTTACCTTTTTGTGTCATTTTACCCCACTCCCTGTAGCATTTAAGCTCATTGAGCAGGGCCCTCAACCCCTCTGTTCCTGTGTGTCCAACTTGTCTGGTTAAAACTACATGTCTATTCGTCCACCCATTGTAAAGCACTGTGGAATTTTACGGCGCTCTATTAATATCATAATAATAATAATTGTTATATTTTTCTTTGTATCTTTACCTATACCTCTCTCTCTCTATCTATATATCTTTATCTATCTATCTAGATTTACTGGGACTGGCAGAGAAGGGGTTAACAGTGGGTAGGGATGTTGGCTGGCTGGTAAAGGGTTAAAGGGAAACTCCAGTGCCAGGAAAACAATCCGTTTTCCTGGCACTGCAGGTCCCCTCTCCCTCCCAATATCCAGTTGCTGAAGGGGTGAAAACGAGGGACGCTGCTTCTTCCTCCGCCGCCGCTCCTCCCAGTGTTTGCGTCGGCCGGTGTGCGAGACTGATCCCGCCCACCGGCCCCATAGGAAAGCATTGAAAATGCTTTTCAATGCTTTCCTATGGGGAAATGAGCGACGCTGGAGGTCCTCATACAGCGTGCTATAATGCAGGAAGTGCCCTCTAGTGGCTGTCTAGTAGACAGTCACTAGAGGAGGAGTTAACCCTGCAAGGTAATTATTGCAGTTTATACAAAACTGCAATAATTACACTTGCCGGGTTAAGAGTAGTGGGAGATGGCACCCAGACCACTCCAATGTGCAGCAGTGGTCTGGGTGCCTGGAGCTGGAGGACAGGGACTGACAGGGAAGGGGTTGACAGCGGGTAGAGTCGTTGACTAACAGAGACTGGAGGGATTGACAGTGGGTTAGGAGGTTGACCGACGGGGACTGGTAGGGAAATGGGTAAAGAGGTTGGCTGACTCGTGCTGGAGGAGAATGCATTACATGGAGAGAAACACATATGAGCTCTAGCCTTGTCTCTGTGGTGCAGTCTGTGCTGTGAGCATTCCTTAAACTACAGAAGACATGTCTCTATTTTCATTAGCTGAAGTAAGTTTCTTTCAGACACTGGGAATCAGGAACATGTTGAAATCTGAGAGGGGTTGGCTAAGGAGGCTGGGTTACACTGCTGAAAGCACTGCAGGAAAACTACACAGAATTGAAAGACAAGAAACTAACCATAGGAATTGTTGAGCTTCTTAGCTTTAAATTAAGCTTAACTTGTTTAGCTGCCTGGAGTGTCCCTTTTATGGTACCTTATACTCACCAGAACAACTACAGCTTATTGTAGTTGTTTTGGTAGAGTATAGTCAGTCCCTGCAGCCTTTTTGCTGTAAACACTGTTTGTTTTAGAGAAAAGGCAGCACTGACATTCAGTGTCTTCACCCTCTGCATGCAATTTTCATCGTAGACATGTATTGATTTAATGCATCTCTATGAGGAGATTGCTGATTGCGTTTGGAGGCAGATCAGGGGCAGAGCAAGCAGTAGCAGACTGGAATAAAGGTAAGATTTACTATAGTTAGGAGGCAAGTAGGAGGCTAGATGGTGTTTTTAACACTATAGTGTCCGGAATACATGTTTGTGTTCCTTTAAGCACCTTGGTGCAGCTTTCAGGGCTCCAATATAGAATTCAAGATGAGGCAAACACAAAGAATTTGTAAAAGGTTTATTCTTTTATTGATTCAAAGGTAAAATAAAAATCCATGTTACTCTCTCACACATGACCTTGATGTTAAATGTTTTTGAAAATATGTTTTAATTGTTATATTTTTCTTTGTACTACTCAGTTATCGACAACAGGCGTTGAGGATGTCCAACATTCACAAGGATCAACCAGGCCATCCTGTGACTAGAGCTACATATTGGATTGATTACATTCTACGTCATGATGGGGCAGAACACCTGCGAGCTGCGGCCTATGATATCTCTTTGTACCAGTACTATTTAGTGGATGCTATTATACTTACATTTTTAGCAGGTTTCTTAGGCTGGTACTTTGTTTCAAATCTAGTCAAATATTTTAAGAAAAATTTAACCAGTGCAAAGCACAGCACCCTAAATGGATTTTGTCATAACGGAATAGCAAATGGCAAACACAAGAAAAACGGATTCATCAAACATGAAAAAAAAGTAAAATGAACAGAAAAGCACTGATTTAAAAAGGATTTCAAAATGGGAATTTATGGTTTATTACCAGTGCTGGGGGAGATTTTGCTGCATTGCTGGAAATGTCTATCTAGAAGGCCTACGCCACATGGCTCCCCATTGGCATCCCTTGCCATCACTGTTTGTCCCAAGGCTGGCCTTATCCCATCTGTTGGATTCTTAGTAAATGTACTTTATGCTCCCCCAACACTGACTTTCAGGCTTAAAATAGAATCTCCAAACACTTCCTCCTTATAACAAAATTTTATTGAACGCTTATCAAAACTAAAGAGGTTTTACATTTTATAAAGGTTAATTTTTATTTTTTCTGCTAAGAGATGGAGACATGTTAATGGTCTTGCAGGTTGTTCTGAAATAATGCTGTCATTTACATTTCAAATTAGTTTTGGCCTCATAAACTTCACTGAAAATGATCCACAGTGTAAATGGCTACCAATTGAAAGCACACACTTCTGAGGTGCTACTTCAATTTCAAATTATAACTGGGACACTGGAATTTAAGTCTGTATGGAATGTTATTTTAACACCCACAGGGAATATTGTTAAAATATCCTAGCCTAAAATTAGACCTGAAAATTCTACTTGTATAAGCATTTAAATACCTCACCCACATAGCCTGTTTAACTGCAATGATATGTTTTAAGGAACACTGTGGACAGCATAACCACTTGAAGTGATTGAGATGATCATGATGCCTGGAGTTTGCTGGAAATGGGTTTTACATCACTGCTAAATGCTTTACTCACTGCAGCCCACAGTAATGCCTTTAAATACGATATGACAGAGGCGCAGTTATGCAAACCATTTCAGACTGGCTATTGAGTTAGTGATTGGCTGAGAGCACTCTGTTGAAGCTCTCAGGCTAATTACTGCCTGCATCCCTTGGTACAACGTGAAGTGGATCATAGCTTTACCTATGACATTTTGTCATTGGCTGAATGACTGCCAGTGACGGAATCTCTCTGAGTAAAATTGTTTAGCATTGATTTGGGACCGAAAGCTCCAGGTACCCAAGTATTTTAATCAGTTAATGTGGTTATGAGTGTTACTGTAAGTCTTTTTGGATAAATCATTTTTAGCTTTTTAAACACACCATTAGTTGCTGCCTCTAGATGATGTATTAATTGTGTCCTAGAACAGGGGTGGGGAACTTTTTATCTGCCTAGCACCATTTGGATATTTAAAACATCATTCGCAGGCCATACAAAATTATCAGCTTAAGAACTAGCCTGCTGTATTTGGTCAAACGTTTAATTAACTCACTCCTAATTTGATGGCTGGAACTGCTTCTCTTTGGTGTGATGTTGGTATTGATGATGTTGATACTCGCAGTGTGTGTGTGAGAGAGAGATGGGTGTAATGTGTGTGTGAGAGGGGTGTAGTGTGTGTGTGTGTGTGAGGTGCAGTCTGTGAGTGTGTGAGTAATGGGTACAGAGTGTTTGTGCGGAGTGCAGTGTGTTTGTGTGAAGTGTGCTGTTTGTGTGTGAGGCGGTGCAGTGTGTTTGTGTGAGGAGTTCTATGTGTGTTGGGGTGGGTGTGCAGTCTGTTTGTGCGAGGAGTTCCATGTGTGTGTGTGTGTGTGTGTGTGTGAAGGGTGCAGAGTATGTGTGAGGGGTTCTGTGTGTGTTAGGTGTGCTGTGTGTGTGTGTGGGGTGTAGTGTGTTTGTGTGAGGGATGCTGTGTGTGTCTGTGTGTGAGGGGGTGTACTGTGTGTGAGGGATGCTGTGTTTGTGAGAGGGGTGCAGTGTGTGTGTGGGGTGTTTGTGTGAGTTGTGTTGTGTGTTTGTGTGTTTGTGTGAGGGGTTATGTGTGTGTGTGTGTGAGGGGTGCAGTATGTGTATGTGAGGTAGTGTAGTGTGTGTCAGGGGTCTATATTGGGGTGGGGGGATCAGGGAGAAAATCTATAGATTTTTTTTACTTACAAAGAGGAAAAAAATGTATGCACCCCCCTCCTCCTTCTTACCTCTGATATGGAAGGAGAGAACATATCACTGCGATCCCTGGTTGTCCAGTGGTTTCGCGTGCACTTTAGCCTGCAGGCTGACATCACTATTTTCTTCCCGCGAGCACATCGCTGTCAGAGTGTTTCCAGGATTACACGCGGCAACGCTCCGATTTGCATCACAGCCTCCTGGGTCCTCCTCCTATCCAGCAGGCTCCCGGGTCCTAGTTTCCTCCCTCTCCCTTAATAAACTGCCCGAAGATCGGTGAGGGAGATCTGTGATCTCTCCACCGGCCCAAAAAAGGCTGACAAGCAGGGCCAGCTCTCCACCGTCCGATTCAAATGATTTTGCAGGCCGGATGTTCCCCACCCCATCCTAGAATCTGAGAAGTAATTCATTTTGGACTTTCAATGTACTACTTATAGACAACTCACCTGGTTGTTTTTAAAGGGATACTCCAAGAACCCTATTCACTACCGACCGCTATACTGGTTGTGGTGCCCTGCTACCTTCCCACACTGAGCAGTCAAACCATTTAAAAACAATTTGTCTGCTTACCTGGGGTTCATCGGGTGCCCGCTCCTGTGGTCCCTGGAAGCACCTGCACTGAGCTAAGTCTGTCAGAACAGGTAGATGCACAGCACGGTTTAGCGTAATGGAAGTGGCCATGGGTACAAATGGTTCTTAAATGGTTTTACTGCTTACTGTGGGAGAATGCTAGGGCACTCCTGGCACAATAATCACTATCATGGGCTATAAAGTTATGGTGCTAGTTACTTTAAGTTGTACTGAGTTGTTTAGCCCTTTGCTGGGGATCATTGTCTTGCAAAAGCTCATATTTTTTGTTCCACACATTTGTCCTTCTATTTTACATAGAACCTTTTGATGGGTAGTATACAAGCAGCTCAATGTTGCCAACACCATATATCAATGTAGTGGTTGTTTGTTAGTACTTTCAGTTTTGCACCCAAAACTCTCTCTCCCTCTCTCTCTTCACGCTTGATGGCAAAGTCTAAATTTATATTTTAATATAAATATAAAAAAATAAGGCTTTTATCAGAATGCCTTTCTTGCTATTCTCCCAAATGGAAAAGCTTTTGTGATGTCTTAATGTGGTTAAATGGTATAATATTAGTTTATTCCCATCCATTGAACCCTGTAGCCTTTCAAATAGGTTGCTGGACTATTATTTCATTCCCATTCATGGAACTTTGAAGCCTTTCAAATAGGATGCTAGACTCACTACTACTACTGATCCATCCGAATGCACTCAATGGAATATTAAAATAAGCGAATAATATAATGCTTTTTTTTCTGATCTGCACACTTGTTTTACATCACCTCTAACCGTCATACAATGCTCTTTTATCCACATTTTCCTTTGAAATCCAGAGTCCGACCAACTTCAAATTTTGTAATTAACAGTTCTAGGTCAATTTTTTTGCTACAAAATGGCCCATATTTTGTATTTCTATATAAACTCTGAGCTTCCGTGGCACTAGGTTTCAATACGTAAAGGAACACTATAGTGTCAGAAATACAAACGTATTCCTGATACTATAGTGTATAACTATTTAGATTACTGTCCTTCCCTCCAATTGCATGGGAAAGGTGAGTTTACTTACTTTTTTTCCCTCACTACATCTAGCCCCTGCCTTTATGGCTGAGAACATCACTCATTATGATCTCAGCCAATCCAATTCTTTCCAATACGAACGCATTGGGTGGATATTGCACATGGACGGCAAAACGCAGAGTTGCGCCAATCAGCATCTCCTCATAGAGATGCATTGCTTTAATGCATCTCTATGGGGAAGCTCAGCACCTCAATGCAGAGTGTCTCCGTGACTTCCAGGTGTTCCTAGGTTTTCTATGAAAAGGTAGCGTTTACTATGTTCAACCTGCAGGGACATGCTACAGACACTAGAACCACTAGTGGTTCTTGTGACTGTAGTGTCCCTTTAGTATAGGAACATATTTGTTATCTTTATGAAATGTTATTGATATTTTTATTGTTTAAATAAAATTACATACAGAGCATAATTTTAACATGCAATTTATATTCAGTGGTGTGAGAATTGGATAGAGGTATCAGCTTTTTTTTTTTTTTTAAAGTCAGATTAGACATGTCCTCTGTCTATTTAGATTAGTGACTTTACAAAATAATACCTAACACTGAGTGCATGTTCAGTCAATCAGTTTTTAGATTATACATGCACTAATCCATGGAAAAACATAATATTTTAATATAGTACATAATTATATACTTACTAATATAATGAATTCTAACACTTCATGTAAAAAAACATTTCAAAATTCCTACAGTATTAAAGCTTTTTTTTCTTTTGTTCTTATTACACAAGGCAACTATCAACATTAACATTGTAAATTATTTACAATGTTTAATCCATTCTTCAATTCATGATTCTGTTTTAGCATATTATATATTTAATAGTGACGACAGGTGCTGTTTGTAAAATTGGAAAAACATTGAGTGTTACATATTCAGAAACTATCTACGTCTTGTAAAGACACAATAATACCCCTGTCAATCAAGTTATATTATAGTTTTATATTTTTTTTATTCTGTAAACAGTGAGTGAATTAAACACTGAATTAGCAAAATTAAATCTTGAAAAAGTTATTCGTGAAATAAAATCCTAAAGTAGCTACATTCCTATAATGGCAAACCTCGAATGGCATTGACTGACATTTTACAAATTCAGTTTTTAATTCAATCAACACCCTAGTTTCACACACAAGTAAAATATACAGGGGCTCAAATAGTTAACCAATACGAGTACCATTTCCACATTTTGCACTGTTACAACCTGGAATTAAAATTTTGATTACACAACATATCTAACATTGTGACATCTTAAGTCAGGCAAGCAGTTATTAGTTCAGGTTTACCATTTATCCATAGTAGAATTTAATGAAATATCTGTTTGTTTTTCATTAACTTTTGTCACAATTAAAACTATTTGGCGTCACAAACTGATAGATATGCTATGTAACAGATGGTAAAAATCCCAGTTAGTTCCATTTTAATAACAGATTTTGACATTACAAAATGCTGAGATGTGTAAAAGGGTGAGTAGTTATGCAAAAAACAATGGCATAAAAAGGTAACAACCAATATTTCATATTGTATGGGATTCTAGCTATTTTGTACGGCATAAATTCACACAATACAAATTCACACACAAAACATGCATACGATACGTACAGAAAATGTTGTATGGACACACATACAATTTTTTTTGATATTTTCTCAAATCAGTTCCCTATTAGATGACTGTTTAAGCATGACTGTTCACACAATTTACACTGGGTAGTGTGTCTGAATGTCATGATTCCCATCAATTTAAAACTGTTGGCAGGTATCTGCTAATCAGTGTACTGTAAATATAGGTCAGCAATGCAGCTAATGAGACTAGCTTTAAGTTATGCAATATACAGAATGGAATCAACAACAATAAATAAACCACAGGCAATGTGCTCAGTTTTTGATTTCATAATTTCTCTGAATTATCGTAACTGAGACTGGGCATATTATTGGGAGCATGTATCATTAACAAACTGATCCTGTAATTGCAGTAGCTATACTATGCCCTGATTACTATTCCTTTTTTGTGTACTTTGAATTTGAGCGGCACACATTGTGCATTGTTTATGTACATAATCAACAGTTCTTTATTTATTAAATACATTTATATGAAAACTATTACTACTGTTTTTTTATAGATCCTCCAACTGTACACCATGTTTTATTTCAATACTGTACTACCAGGAGCTTTAATGTTGTGTTTGTTACTGAGAATATTTCAAATTTTATGCATACATCGTGCATAAAAAGCACTATTTTATACCAGTTTAAAATGAAAAGTAAGCAATGATTGGTGGTTAAAAAGTAGTTTTTTGGGTGTATGAAAAAAATGTAAAAACTTTCATTATTACACTGATTTGAAAGATGTAGAAGCAATAGTGAATTCGGGGTTATTAAACAATAAAAGAAATACAAATTGACATAAATATAATAACCAGTAAAATGTTGGAGATTACAGTATGTAATAATTTAAATAAAAATAATAGAGCAGTTAATAAAATGTGTAGCATAGGTAGGTGGATTTTCATAAACACTTTAAATTTAGCCTCACATTTTTTTTGTAAATATATTTCAAATATTTACATTGTATGATAAATGACTTGAGTACAAGATTATAACAACGAAAGTGTTTGGAAATGTATGTTATGGTATAAATATAAAGACTGTAACTGAAGTTTGGCTTGCATATTCTACAAAACTGTCCATTTATTTTTATTTATTTGTACTACACAGTGTTTTATCAGGAGTTTCAGTGCCCTGTAAAATCTTGAAGGTTGCTTGAAAGTTTGTATTTGTATTTTCATATTAAATGGGCCTTGTGGAAAAACATTGTCAATCTCTTCACCAAGCATTGTTTCAGCAGGTTAGTTTGTCCATTTAACCAGGACTTTATAGTTAGTGTTAATGCTAAGAGTGTACCTGCAAGTAGCTAAATTACTTTTTGTACTTAATACAGATAAATATGATGGTGTAGTCAAGACAAGGAAGGAATACACAGAAAAAGTTCACACGATAACTAATTAAATTGACCATAATATACAAACTTGGAAACTGTTATCTACAATTAAACATGTTTAGTTTCTTGAAATAAATACAGTTGAAAAATAACCACTAATGTGTGATATAAAGCAAATTAACCATTGAAATACAACTTTTTATTCATTTGAAATCAATTATACTAAAATCGTATCCACGTACTAAGTAACATTTGTTTTTATTAAGATGTAATGCGGTAAAATTACATTTTGATGTGACATAGAAAAAAAGTTACTAAGGTATTTGAAACAATTACTGTAAAGCCTATAACTGAATTACAAATTTAAATTGTAGGATAACAGCATTTATTTCTGTATGTCAGAAATACATCCATTGTTTGTGTAAATGCAGTAATTTTAATAAAACATTGTTTATTTAAAAAGTTGCGTGTATGCATTTTTTTTCATAGCTGTCCACTAATGTCTTGACTTGTAGTTGTCTGTCTTCTATCTTGTTTTTTGATGTTTCAATTTAATCTGAAATCATATATACACAACATATTACAATTGACATGTAATATATATCTGATGATAACCACTAAATAATACGTGGGGTGAACAAAAAATGGTTCATGCAAATTTACTTCAATGTGTACTGTTGTTCATCATCATCTCATATCATATTATCTATATATCTCAAGTAAGACCTTAGGAAAAGTAAAAATTATCCTACATTAATTCATGAACCCTTCGCAATGAAGCACTACTTTAACCACAGCTTTTTAAAACATAGCAAGGATTGTGATCCAAAATGCCTGGAAATTTCATTAAAAAGCAATAACTTTATATTTTACAATTATTACATTTATTTTCTACATATATTGTAGAATGAAATATCTATATCATGCCTTAATAGAAAACAGTACAATAACCTCTACATCTTAAAAGTAGTGATTTTGGCACATAAATGCTGTCCCTTTAAATAGCTGTCAGACTATACTGTTCTAAGAGTTGAAAGGCTTTAACTCTTAGATTTAAACCAGCCCCATGTTGAGAAAACGTCAATATTATATAGTCAATATGCCAGAAGAGGAACAGCGAGTGTGACATCAGCCACCATGCAATGAGAAGTTGTATTAGAAAATATGATATAATCATAAAAATGAAAGAGACAGTCAAGTGCCGACAGGGATTACCCACAGAGTATCTAGTATGGAAATACTCCATACAAACCTTACTTGGAGATTCTCTAATTCAATACCTCTAATAGCTACCCATGTTTAATCTTTTTTTTCACTTTCACATTTATACTTGTATTTTTTTCTAATCTTTTAACTGCTGTGAAATACTAGATACTCTGAGAGTAATCCCTGTCGGCACCTGACTGTCTTTTTTTGAAGTAGGTTCCGACTTATTTTTTTTTTGATTTGTAAATGGGGTTAAGCCCTTTTTGGTTACCCCATAACCAATACGAACCCGGGGGGGTGATTTTTTTCTTCTTAAAGGAGTTCGTTTCCTAAATTCATAAAAATGATGGATCAGGTTGACCAACACAAGATATACTTTCTGCTTAAAGTTTGTAGGTGTTGGCTAATGCCACTATAATGTCAGGCCCCCATCCCAGCACAAACACATGTATGCGCCCGATCAGTGTGTCTGTGTCTAATTGCGCAGTCACGCTAAAAATAATACTTACCTCATGTCAGGTCACCCCTCCATGTGTGACATCTCCAACCCCTCCATGTGTAACATCTCCATCCCCTCCATGCGTTGACATCCCCATGTGTGACATGCCTATTCCTTTCATGTGTGACATTCCTAGCCCCTCCATGTACGACATCCACAACCCCTTCATTGTCACATCAACAACCTCTCCATCCCTCCCATGTGCGACATCTCCAACCCCCCATCCCCTACGTGTGTACTATCTCTCTCTCAGTGAGCACTTCCTGAAAGACCGCTCGGCCGCACTAAACCCAGGAAGGAGGGGAGCAGCTCTCCCCTACTGCTGGCAACCGCATGCCCCGGGCCGGTGTGGCTGTGCACTGGCCAAGGAAGTATGCAGGCGGCCCACGGTCGCAGGGGTCGCAGTTGCGGCCCCACTAGTTCCTAATGTCATTGAAGCCCACTTGTGGAGGACAGCACAGAATGTCTGAATGTCAGGAAGGAATGAAGACTACATAGGACACTGCTACTCATTCAATGTTAGTCACTAACAGAGGAATACCTTCTCACAAAATTGCAATTTTTACCTCAGTTTTTCCAGAATAAAATAAATAAAAATACAATAAATGCTAACAGGTTCAAAATTAGAAGAACCTCAATGCTTTATTGATAAATACAATATAAAACAAATAGTACATTTTAAAAATATTGTATTTTTTTATATTGTATTTACCAAGAAAGCATTAGGGTGCCTATATTTTTTAGCCTGCTTGCATTATTTGTTAATTGTATTTATTTTATTCTACCATTGTTACTGGCACCATCTGAACTTCTTGTATTACTACCTTCAAATCCTTGATGGGGATTGTTCCACCCATGTTGCAAATACAAAAGCACAGAAAAAAATATACTTTTACACAGTATCCTGAAAGTATTCCCAAAACTCATGGAAACCCCACTAAAGTTATATCCCCTGGTAGCCCCGATCTGGGGGACCAACATATCCAAAGATCACCCAGATCGGTTCAGAGGTTCGGGATTTTGGTCGGTCTAGTTCAAGAATACATGAAACAGTCAAAATACAGAACGTAATCGCTCGTATGGATACTTGGTTGATGTATCTGGTTCGGGAGCTTATTCCTACTGAATGCTGCTCTTTTTATATGAATCTAGATGAACGTATGAAGGTATGGAAGTCCCAGCGGTGTTCGCGCTGTCGAGTGTCCGATTATAGTTCCATGCACTTGACGACCAAACACCGCTGTATGTATTCGCAGCTAACGATGGCCGCCGCCACGTGTTTGTATACCGAACACCAACCACCCAGCTGACTGCTTAGAATGCCTGTGCTTGTCAAGGTGTTACAGAGGTGATAGAAGTTAATGAGGGGTACACTCCACACATGGCTGGATTGGTAGTTTGGTAGTTTGTTCGGTAGGGGAATAAAATACAGAATAAACGAAAGAGAAGGCAATATCCTGAACTATAAGGGGAATGAAATGAAGGGATTTTCAGTCCAGAGGCAAGGTGATCCATCACATATACCATCTTATACCTAAAAATTTGAGCTTTACTACAAAACTCTGCACTTGTGAGTGTACATTTTATATTCCAAGGCACTTTATGTACCCTGTATATAATATTATAATATTGCACTAATGGATTTTACTCTTTCATTTAATGTTCTACTGGGGCCTATAAGGCAGACTCTGTCTACACTTTTATCCATATATATATATATATATATATATATATATATATATAGTGGGGATAATACTGCTACATGCTGATATTACCAGAACTTGTACGCAGGCTCTATAAAATGTGAGTGGATATTTAAGCACTTTGTTGTCTGTCATTTAACCAGTGTACTAAATACTATACTATCAGTATTCCTATTTCTCTCTCTTCTATCTACATATACACCCAATGAGGATAGAATAGACAGCAAAAGAACTGAGGACATTAGAAGAATTTCTGGACTTTATTGTATTCCTTATTTTACTTTATTGTATTTAACTTTTTTTACATGTTCTATAGTATATACTTTTTGTTCACTTTTATCCAGTAATTTGTTTTATTAGTCTTTTTTCAAATTGGCATCATCTATTGATTTTACAATTTTTTTACTTCTTGTTTGGGCATAGAGGGGTCTACAGTTTCAGAGTTTGCTGCCTTTTTGGTCTGTCTGTCTGTAGAAGAACTTCCATCGCTTTGCCTTTCTTTTGCTATTTTAATATGCACTTCATGCCATAGAGACAAGTCATCCTACTGGTATAGTATCTAAAATGGTTGGACACCGGTTTAGACTCTTCTTGGTTCACTATTAAAAATGGAACCCGCCATTGGCACCTCTTCTTTATATTCTTTCTATTGAGCCACTGGTAGCGTATATAAGACAAAATCATAACATAACTGGGTTGAATTTAGACAAGCAAGAACAAAAAATAACTATGTTTGCTGACAACGTAATTATGACTTTAACAAATCCTGAATCCTCTGTACCATCTTCACTTCAGTGTAAAGAACAATATAGTAGATTGTCTAACTGTAAAATTAATATGCAAAAAACACAAGTTTTACATCGTAATCTTGCAAGTTTACTAATAAGAAATTTAAATAATAATCATAAATTGAACTGGTCCAACTCTCTTTGTTACCTGGGAATAAATATCAATTTTAATATTGAAGAGTGGACTACTGATAATTATAACATACTCCTTAAAGAATTTAGAAATACAACCTCAAAATGGTCTAAACTACAAATATCATGGCTTGGAAGAATAAATATTATTAGAGCATACCTACTCCAAAAACTGGAATACATTTTCCATACTATTCCTCTTAGAGTCCCAAAGAAGATACTTTAACTATTTCATGGTTTATTTGTATCCTATGTTTGGGGTAACAAGAAACCCAGGATTGCGCTTAGAACATATTTTATACTCATTATACAGTAATATTTTCACACTATTTAGAATGGGGAAACAATAACTCAAAGCGGAAAGCATGGTATATATATGAAAAGAGGGTAAGTGGTACTTTTGACCCTTTTGTTTTTTTGGGTGGCTAAGAAACTCTTTAAAAATTTACATATTGATAACTTAACTATTTCCCATATTTTCCAATCTATAAAACCGATAAAGAAATATTTTTCCCCCCAAAATCAGATCTCTTCAAACGCCCCTCTGAAAATCCTGAAGTTTTTTATTCAGGACCTTAATCTATCTGGATGGCTTATTCAGGAACTATACAGTAACTCAGGGATTGGTTGTTTTTCGTATCTTCTGGAAAAAATTGGATTACCACATAAAGAACATTTCAACTATCTAAGAATAAGAGATTTTCTCCATAAGACAACTATAATTAAGGACTCCCCCTTTGATAAGGTTCTCTTCGGAGAGGCTAAAAATAAATCCTCAGTAGTTAGAAGATCTTTGGAGGTATTAAACCAGGAAGTAAAACATAATACTATCTCTAGATGGGAAACTGAGATAAATAAATATTTTTCCTGTCAAGACTAGTTAAACTCATTTGAAGCATTAAGAAAAACAATCCATTGTATAAATATAGAATCCATTGTGTAAATATACAAGAAACATTTCTCAAACTTATCCATAGATGGTATATGGTCCCTATGAAAACATGTAAATTTCAAACAAACTCTTCAAATGTCTATTGGCATTGTAATAATGAATGTGGCTCATTTAAACATATTTGATGGGATTGTACTGGTTTAGACATTCTTAAATCAGGAGTATCTAAACTTTTGTTGATCTAAAATTGAATATTATTCTATCTCCAGAAAGATTTTTATTCCACCTAGACTTGCCAAAAATGGATAAAGCATCTAAGTACTTGACCATACATGTCTTGATGGACGTCAAACTATGTATTGCCAGAAAGTGGAAACAGAATATACCAGAGATATATAAGAGATTAAAACCCAGATCCAATACCAAGGTTTAATGGAAAAGGTGGTTTATTTCATAATAATATTGGTTCTTAGATATGGACAAAATGATTTGATTACTATAAAGAATAGAATATCCATGTCTTAGTAAAACTAACAAACCCTGGCATAAATACTCTTTTATGGTAAATCCCTAATAACATCTTTCTGAAATGGCTCTAGACCCAGTTAATGAATTAATATATCAAAGAAGCGATATTGATTCTGTTCACTTCCTTGATCTCGATAGTTGACCTTAGGTTTTTTATGTTTTTATGTTGTAGGTTTTATTTATGTTTTTTGTACTATATATTATGTGACGATTTAAACTTTGAAAAAAGAGCTCAACTCTAGAGTATTCTAACTCCAGATATTAATGTGTAAAACTATTTAATCAAGAAACAAAATATATGGAGAATCATTGTAACATCCTGACATACTAACTTGGTTTGTTATCTGAAAGATGATATTGAACTCAACTGTTTATTACTTGTTTAATATTTGTCAAATTCGTTAAAGTATAATAAAAAATAAAATTTAAAAAAATAAAATAAATTGGTTGGACACAATTACTGCCAGGAAAAGTGTAGGAAAGGTATAGAAGGTCATCGGCATTTCTTTTTTTTTTTTTATATTTATTTTATTTATAATTTTCCATAACACAATATTGTCTGTCTCAAAACCATGTATAAATATCAATAAGGACATAAAAATATACAGCCTTATACAATGCATAAAAATATACAACCTTATACAGCCTTATACAATACATAAGAAATATACAGTTCTATACAGTGTATCAATGACTAGTAACTGCTGCCAGTAAAGTGTGTTTCTATTCAAGCTGGTAGTCATACGTAGTCAAAAGACTTAGACATTACAATATCACAACATGAGCTTTAAATAAACCCCCTTCCCCCCTCCAAAAAACAAGCAAATCCTACATTTTGGTGAAGGGCAAACCTAAGTTAAGCCATTTACTACAGTGTAGAAAATGTGGAAGTCCAGGGAGACCATAGCTCAAGCAGATTCCTAGTATGAGGATTAAAAAAGGAATTCACTTCGATCCTATGCTGAAACTCTATTTGTTCCAGTATCTGATGCCAAGCCGAAAGAGTATGGGATTTCTATGCCCTGCCGATATTAATTTTAATTGCAAATAAAATATGGGTCAAGAGATAAATTTGATTCTTATCTTGTGTAGGAAAGTCAATATTAAACAGAAATAGTTGGGGACTAATTTCTATAGTGTCCTCAAATATAAGGTTTATTAGGTCTATCATTTGTGTTTTGATATTATTGAGCTCTGGACAGTCCCACCAGATATGGTACATGGTACCTTCTTCCTTCCCACATCTCCAACAGTCCTTCGAATGAACTGATGATAGTTTATGAAGTCTAACCGGTACCAGATACCATCTATACAATAGCTTAAAGTGGGTTTCAACCAAAGATACATTGTGAATGCATTTCTTGCAGAAAGTAGATGCAGCTAGCCTCAGTGGATACAAAGCTCTATCAGCTGCATCTCCTGGATATATATATAGCTGTGTAGTTATTTCTGTATACTGGCTTAAAAAGTGTATAATCTTAGATTATTGAGACCAAAACATAATAAATGTAGCAAAGTATATACAAGTGATACATATGCTAATATGCGAGCCAGAAATAGACACCAGGTAGGGATACAATACAAATCCGGATAAGGGTATGATCCCCAATCCTGAATTCCAGCTTTATTGAAAAGTGTATAGGCTAAATAGGAAGGGATCAAACCCGAATCAATTCCCCAACACTGGACTATCTCAAGGTTGACTTTTAATACTACTTTGCCATATCTTATAGATTTAGGTACTGTGCTTGTAATAAAAAAAAACCTCTGTCAACAACAGAGTGCAGTATGGGTCTAGGCACAGTCCCAAACACTCAATCTTAAATCAGCATAGAGAGAGTTAAATTGCAGACAGGGCTAAGGAGAAAGAGTATTGTCCATAGTATAGTATAGGGAGAGAATGCAGTATATAGTTAGAAAGTCAGTATCTAAAAAACTGACAAGGTAAATTAAAAGCCTCTCTCCCTGGTAATCTAACTAGACAGGCATAGAAGCAAAGAATAAAGAAGTGAAAATCAAAAAAGTTCAGTAAATCAACTGAAAATCATAGTGCTAAATCCACAAGTGCCCAGTGCTCATGGCTAAAAATAAGGAAAAACGCCCGACAAAAGAATAATAAGGTCTCTCTTAAATAGTTTAAACGCCAGAAAACATAAGTACCTGTATCCAATGGAATCTAGGAGGAGTGTCCCAAATGTGTAAATGATATCGGTAAATAGATCCAATCAGCGTGTAAGGTCCCGGACCAAGTGGTATATATGGGGAGGGGCCAAAAGACGCAGAACCGAGCCCAACGTGTATCCTCTATTAGGAGGTGGGTGGGTATCTCTAACTGCTCCGTGCGAGTAAACTCAGAGTAGGTGGAGCGTACTGAATAAATGAATTGAGCCGGATTCAACTATAAGAGGAGATGAGTTGCTTTACAAGAATCGTGAGTCTTAACCACGTCCGGGAATGCTATATCTCCTTTCAAACAGCTTCTTCGCAAAGGTCTCAAAAGCTATCCTCGGTGCTAGAAAACAAACTTTGGAAGCGGTTAAGAGCCCCCATCCCAATTCTATATGGGATCGCCCTAAAGAGGTATAAAAGTTTCGGCATCAAAAATGCTTTGGTCATATTCATTCTTCCTATCCAGGAAGATTCCAACCTCTTCCATTTTGTAACCTGAAATTTCAATTCGTTGAATAAATTATCAAAATTCATTTGGATCACACTGTCAATATCAAAAGATATTTTAATCCCCAGATAATCAATTATATCGCTTGCCCATACCAGATTATAGCAAGAAGACAGAAGATCTTTCTGAGTCTTAGTTAAGAGAAAAGGTAAAATTTGAGACTTTTTCAAATTAACCTAATAATTAGAGAAGCTGCTATAAATAAAAATATCATCCAATAAAGATGGAATTGACACCAGTGGGTCGACCAGAGTAAGGAGGACATCGTCCGCAAACAGAGATATTTTAACATTTCCTTCCTGTAGCTGTACCCCCTTTATGTTACTTTTCTGTCTAATCAGGGTAGCTAAATGCTCAATTGTGAGAACATATAGGAGGGGGGCCAAAGGGCATCCCTGCCTCGTACTGTTTTTTATTTCAAAAGGGTCCGAGTCGAAATAAGGATTGCTTATTTTCGCTGAGGAGTTCTTATATAATGACATAGTTTTGGTCATGGGCATTTCTAATAGGCCAGTTGATTGGGGATTACCTGGCATATTGCTTAGAGAGAAGGATTAAATGCCCTGCAGCAAATCTATTTTCTTTTTTACATTCACCCTAACTTAAATGAACATGGTGATATTATTTAGGTTAATTGGTGGCTCTTCATATGTTTATTAACCCATCCATCCAACAGCATAGGTATAGGGATGGGATTTCATAATGTAAAGAAAAATGGC
Organism: Pelobates cultripes; assembly: GCA_933207985.1. Classification (NCBI taxonomy): domain Eukaryota; kingdom Metazoa; phylum Chordata; class Amphibia; order Anura; family Pelobatidae; genus Pelobates; species Pelobates cultripes. The sequence continues at coordinate 113,585,395 of OW240917.1, read as the reverse complement.
ATCATGATTTCCATGGATGCAAGTGAAAAAAGAAACATGAGTATTGCACACTCCTTTTATAAAAAGTATTTTATTCTTTGTCTTCACAATTACCTGTGAAATCATGGCAAGAATAATAATATTGATGGCTGCATACTGAGAGTTATTTCAAGAAAAGTTCTTATGATGTAAAACTGTGCGTGTACATTTTCATTACTGTACATTTGATTTTTTTTCTAAGATGGTCAAAAATGACTTTAAAAAACATAAAGCGTAAAACAGGACATGTATTATTCCATGTTTATGCATGCTATTTAGACCTTTATTTACCTTGTAGCTGAAATGCTCTGATTAGTTCAATGTAAGAATAATATCTGTTTTTATCATCATCAAACTGAGCTAGAACATCCTCATTTGTGGCTTCTTCTCCGAGAACTTTCTTTATTTCATTGTAAGACAAAAATCCATTTGCATCTTTATCTGCTCCATAGAAAAATACCTGAAAGTCTAAGCATATTATAGATGTAAGTAATTTGACAAACTCATGTTTTGTTTATTTAATATGTAGCGAGTGAGATAGAGCATCAAATGGAATCTCCATTTCTTCATTAAAGGAAATGCCAAGCATCATTACCATTACAGCACACCATAGTGGTTATGGTCCAGTTCCAGCTGTTGAGCCCAGAGTCCGGACGTGGTTGTCTCTTGTTCGTCCATCTGCTAGCTACATCAAGCTACACCGCGGTCTCTTTCGAAGAGCCCGACCGCGGTATGAAGTATATCTATCTATTCATCTCTGATATATTACCCCTCTGGGTTTCGTGTCACCCCGTTGGACATTCTTCATTTTTTATCTTTTAAGGATTTGTCTTCTGGGACACGTTTTTTTGCATATACCTCGGTGGGGGCCCACACCGAGGCAAGGTATTTTTTGTGCATTACTATTTTTTATGTGCTCAGGGATACATTTTTGTTAAATGTTTCTTATTGGTTTGTAATTGTATGTGTTTACAGGCGCGGTAGCTTTGAGATACATGTATCACATTCATCTATCGGTGCCTGTTTATACACGCCATATATACATATTGTTCTTTATTACCTTTATAAACTCATTACAGATTAGAACTTGATCAGTATGGTGAAGTTTATATTCAGGATTTAGTACTATTTTTAGGATTTATATGCATGGTTTTATATATATATCAATAAAATTGACCTTTTTACTATTCATCGTTCTATTTTTATGTTGTTACCTTGAGAAGCGCACATAACCTTTTTTGACCTATGAGCTGCCCTTTTTATTATATCTATTACACCTATTTCCATTAGTTTTGGAAACAATGACACACCTACAATTTCACAGACACACTGACACACATGTAGATGCACAGACACACTGATACATATGCAGATACACATATACACACACTGACACGCAAACAGATGTAAAGACATACATACAGTTGCACAGAAACACTGATACAACCACTGCCACACATGCAGACACACAGATGGAAACACTAACACACATACAATTGCACAGAAGCACTGATACACATGCAGATACACAGATATACACACATGCAGACACAGAAATAGAAACACTGACACACATACAATTGCACAGACACACTGATACACACACTGTGACACATGCAGATACACAGATATACACACTGACACACACACATACCAACATGTGTACAGACACACAGATCCAAACATTGACACACACGGATACAGACAGATACACTGACCCAGGCAGATACATAAACACACAGAAAAACACTGACACACATGCAGTTAAGCTGGCAGAGGCAGGGACGAGCCAGAAAGGGGGTGGAGTTAAGACTGCTAGAATGCGGAGTTATGCGGGCATGAAACGGCAAGTAGGGCGGCATTGAGATATTGTGGGCGGGTGGGGGCAGGCACTGACAGCTCGCAGCTCTCCCTCCTTCCCTCTACTTTTTTGAGTTGGGAGGACGTACCCAACTCTCCCTCAGTTCCTCGCAGCTCTCCCTGCACATTACAAGTGCACAACCCGGCCCCTCATGGCACATTTCCATCAGGTGGCCCTGAGTGCATGGGCCACCTGATGGACCTTTACCCATGTTCCCAGCCCGTGTGATGCAGCTGCACTGCCGCCATTAATAATTTCTTTTCATGAACCCTCAGAGGCTTGGAATTGTATCTCTGGGGGTACGCATACCACGGGTTAGGAACCCCTGGTCTAGACCTTTAGCAGTGAGTTAGAGCATTGCGATGGTAACCAATGGCAACATTCTGAATCACTGATAAGTACCAGATTGCAAATGAGAATACTCTGTGGTGTTTGCACCTTCTGGAGGCAGACCAGAGGTTTCCTTGCACTCCAGGTGCTGGGCTGATCCACTGATCTCTCCATCTGGGCCATCTGGATATAGGAAGCCTTGCATGCCATTCAAAGGCACCATGTATGCCATGCATGGAACATTTACAATAGGTTGCCATCCACTGAATTAGAAGGTGGGTGATATAAATAATCTGTCAACATGCAGCAATTAAAGATTAAGTTTACAATCAAAATCCTACTGCGTATATATACTGTACATAGGGTAGTTTAGTCAGTTGTATAAATTACAAAAATAAGTGTGATAATCTCACCTTGTCGACTCTTTAGAAAAGGAATTGATAATTGATCAATTGTTTCTAAAACATCATTTGGTTTTGAAATTGATTGCATCACAGTTCTCATCTCTGATAGAGTCTGCATAGCTGAAATTATATAAGAATATATGATATAATACATATAATAATTTGTAATATATGCATTTCTAATATTTAAATATTATTTAAAAGAGATCCCTGAATGAATTTTAGTGCGTGGCTCGCAAAGTCAGTATATAACAAAGTATATTTTAGGTAATAGAAAAAGCAATGCTTGTTTCAAAAGTATACACTTTGAGTATGTTGCAGTATCTGTCCGAAAGTGCTTAAAAGCACGTACGATTTTAAACTGTATATTAACGACTTTGTATCCTTGTATACATTTGTATGGTAGCTCAGTAATATTGTTAATGGTATTTTGGCTACTTTTATACCTGAGGACTACTCAAAAGAATCCTGTGTGGGGATCATACCACTTATGCACTACACATTGAGCAGTTTGTCCGACCGTGCTCCCTCTACTGCACTGACCTGTGCATTTTCTCCATTTCAGTGGAGCTACTATGGCCAACGACTCACCCTTTAATGTGCACTATCGTGGACTCTCTACCTAATATGTTTAAAACCATCCATGGGATGCCCCCCTTCTGCCTTGCAGCATACTCTCACTCCTGGCCCTAGAGGCTCTGATTCAGACGGTTCTCTCCACTCCCTGGAGATGAGCTCCATGTGCAGATGACCCTGGAAAGGCCAGAGCACCTCTGCTGAGAATGGGAAATTGCATGTCAAATTGGCTAAACCTTGTCAGGGACTTCTGATTACGATGTCCTGGATGAATACAGGGCTGGCAGCTTGGTCGATATTTATCCCAGCGTGGGGACCTTTGGTTGTTTCTAAAACTATGTTAAAAAGATGGTGGTCAACTTCTCCCTGGCTGATGCTCTGAGACCTCAGTCGACCCTTGTTGACGATCCCATTCAGAAAGGCCTCTCTTCAACCTACGTCTCCTCAAGCACCCATGCTCCTTCAAGTGGGCACCACCCGGTCACATTGTGGAGGTCCCCAGGTATTGGCTCTGCCATCCTCTGGATAAGGAAGTCAGGACGAAGCTTCATGCAGAGTGCTCTTGTCCAACACTCCTGGTTAAAGTGACTATTACCCCTGATTTCGACCCGGTGTTTGCCACATTCATGATTCATTCCTTGAAGGATTTACGCAAGGGCCTGGAACAGGGTCTATGTTCCACCAAGGCAAACCCCTTGATATCAGCGGCCTGCTGATTTAGATATTTCTAATGGCTGATGATGCTCTGAATGACGGGTCTCCAGATTTGTCTAGGGAGTTGACTTTTCACACGTTTTATTTTCGACCATGCTCCCATGCTTCTTCTGCCTTTATGGTGGGTGTCTTGCCATAAAATTAGGGATTATTCTAGCCTTGGTAATATGAATAACCTACATTTTATCAAGGACAGGAGGCAAATATTCTTTCCCCCTTCCCCCCGTCTTTGCAGTTTGATTGGAACTTCTTCTAGTTCTTCTAGTTCTCGTTTGGTTGTGCCAGCTTCTGGTTGACTGTTGGTTTCATAATCTCCTGCTAGACATCATCAAATAAAGAAGTGGGAGGATCTACCTGGGAGTTTTGTTCTAATGTTCTTTTTTCTGATTTCTGGTTGTTTCTGAAGAGTTATGTTAACTATTTCTTTGCTGCTGGAGGTTTCAGTAAAGAAGGTAAAGGAAATATTTGTTTCCTCTAAAAAATATTTACAAAGAAGTAAAGAAAGTCCACTATAAATTAATTACCCCAAAAGATGTATACAGTATATACTCGAGTATAAGTCTAGTTTTTCAGCACATTTTTTGTGCTTAAAAACCCCCACTCGACTTATACTCGAGTCACTGTCTGTATGATGGCAACTTAGAGAGCCGCGGCCGTCAGAGCCATGGCAACGATCCGCGCGGCAACCAGACCGCGAGACTTACAGTGGAGCTGACCGGAACGGAGGAGAAGGGAGCTGACAAGAGCTGCAGGAAAGGTAAGTAAATGCCTCCTGCCGGCCCCCCCACTTCACAGCCCATGCCACTGGACCACCAGGGATTAAGATAGCCCCCCTCCCTGACCAGTTAACAAGCAGGCAGGGGGGGACAAAATTTTTTTTTAAATAATAATATAAAAAAAAAAAAATTTAAATAATCAAAATGCCCTCCCCCCACCCAGTTCACACACACTACACAAACACACACTCTGCATTATATACACACTCTGCATTATATACACAGAGTGTGTGTATATAAAGCAGAGTGTGTGTTTGTATGAGTGTGTGTGTGTATATAATACAGAGTGTGTGTTTGTATAAGTGTGTGTGTATATAATGCATAGTGTGTGTTTGTATGAGTGTGTGTGTATATAATTATAAAAATCACAGAATTTCATAGCCCCAAGTTTTACCCTCGACTTATCCACGAGGCATAGCATATTTCACAATTGTTGGTCACAAAACTGCACTCGACTTATACATGAGATCGACTTATACACGAGTATATACGGTACTTAAAGGGACACTATAGTCACCCGAACAACTATAGCTTAATGTATTTATTCTGGTGAGTATAATCATTGCCTTCATGCATTTTAATGCAAACACTGCCTTTTCAAAGAAAAGGCAGTGTTTACATTGCCCCTAGGAACACCTCCAAGTGGCCACTCCTCAAATGGCCACTGGAGGTGCTTCCTGGGACAGTGCTGCACAGCAGGCAGCACTGCCGTTCAGCGTCTCCACACACTATATGGGGATGCTGAATTTTCCTCAAAAAGATGCATTGCTGATTGGCCCATACTGTGTTTGATGGTGCTGATTGGCCCATACTGTGTTTGGCCCTGCCCCCTTGCTGATGTCACCAGGGGGTGGGACCAGTGCTGGAAGTCCCACGCAACACTGGAAATAAGGTGAGTTTTAATTTCTTTTAAGGGGCTAATTGGGGGCAAGCCACCTATATGGTGGGTTTAGCACTATAGGGTCAGGAACACATGTTTGTTTTATTGACCCTATAGTCTTCCTTTAAATCATTCAATTATCCCCACTAAGCTTTAAGTCTTCATTCTTTATATCCAGAAGAAATGCTCTTCTTCAGGTTCCTTTGCTTGTCAGGAAACCTACTGCCTCTGGTGGGACTTCAACCACTGTTTCCCACTTTGTGTCTGTGCATGTTACTCTCTGTGCCACTATGGAACCTACTGTCCTGGGCAAATTCCAGAAAGTAACCTGGTTACTTCTCACCTACCTGGATCACATTCATTGTTTTATTTTTGTTGGGCAGCTGTGTAAAGGGGCCTCAAAATTTCTTATGGCAGCCTTGGTCCTACCATAACAAGATGTTCATGGCTGTAGGCCAGGGTTGGTCCTAGGACTCATTCATATAAAGGAAGTTAATCTCCCTACCTCCAAATTCATTGGTGAATCTTAAAATCAGGCTATTGTTAAGAGCCTCCAGGAACTAAAGGAACCACCTCTTTGTGTCTGTCTTCCAGAGATATGTAGATTTAGTTAATTCTGCCATGTCTGCTCCCTTCAACCCAGGTGTAGGTTAGTATATGATGGTGCACAAGTCATGCCCACATGGCCTACCTCTCACCTGGTGGTAGAAGGAGTTGTCAAAGAGGAAATAGTAATGCATAAGGATGAAGGTCAATAATTTCTTATCGAACATCATTATATACGCCGTGAATTCTTCTCCCTTTTTGATTAGGAATATTTAACATACTTTGTCCCCAAAGTGTGTGCGATAGATGAATATTAATATTAATAAATATGTTCTCCTTCATCTCTCCACCCACCATATAATTTCACTATCCATTGTGTGATTTCACTGTGTGTTGTTTTTTTAAGAGTTATTTAACATTTAATAAAGGTTACTTTTGTACATATTTGTAATTACTTATGCTCACACTAAAATTAAATAGAAAATAAATAAATAAATGTGGGTTCCTAATAATCACAGGGAGTGCCAGCAAGGATAAATACATAGGCCATAAGATGGCCAGCAATGTATTTCTCCCTCTGAAAGGGAATTAACTTAAATTTCAAAGAGGGTTTAGGAGATGCCAAGTGTGACGGTCTGAGAAGGTATCACCATCTTCCATACCCTTTTCCCATAAAATAATACGCCAATAATTCACAGGTTCCAATATCGCTGGTGTTGCATAATAAGCAAAAGCTTAATGCTTGGACAAGACTGTTTAATAAGAACACAGGCATTCAATTTATACAGTGTATAACACCTCCTCTGAGCCAGCGAGATAATGGAGTTTACGGAACATACTAAACTCAATTATCCTCTGGTCAGAAAAAGTAAAATTTTTCACAATATCTCGAAATACCCCCAAAATACATAAGAACTCCACAAAAGTCCCTGGGTAGTCTGTCTCTGTGGGAGCAACATATAAAAAAAATTGCCAAATCCGTTTGGTAGTTATCGAATGGCACCGCAGGGAGAGTTGACCGGTCTGCCATGAGGTTGAAGCCTAGAAACAGTTCCAGAAGAAATGTAGCAAGAGCTGGTCTCTGTTTGTGAGGGTTTTATATGAAAACCACAATAAATAGATTAAATCTGGTTCATGGAGAATGCTCCCTGTGTTCGGTAGTTTGAAACTCCCGAACGCCATCCATTTGAGTTGCTGGGAAATGGAACATAGAGACCGGTGTTCGTGCGAGTGTGTTGCTGAAAACAGTTCCAGGCACTCGACGACCAAGTCCCGTAGGCAGCGTTTGGGAGACAAGATGGCCGCCACCTATTGTTCTCACCACATGTATTCATATGCACAAAATAGCGGCCACCTAGGAGCATTCAATTAGTCTGCGGTTTTCGTATAGATACATAACTTTCTCAGTTCTAATTAGTCTCTGTGGGATAACTGTGGGATATTCCATGGATTTCATTTTCATTTTCTGTCAACTAACAAATGTATGTTTGTCAGTGCAATTTTTTTCTATGCACTTGTGGTGTTAAAGGGAACCACACTATTATTGTATGTTATCTTTATAGCCTCTATAATTTGCCCTATCCCTACTGTTTTCTATTCATTGTGGAAGTTCTAGTCCTTGGGGAAATTAGTGTATTTGATAAATATTGTGCATGCCACAATGTTGAGTGTGGGTCACTATTTCATACTATATATATATATATTTTTTATATGCACAATTGTATTCTTAAGGCCAGCAGATTTGCTACTAATCTTTCTCCTGAATATGCCTCTAGTGTCACAATAGTATCAATATTATTTTACCCTGACAACGTGGACCTCAAAGAAAGGTTTTTCTTTCCAAACAATTAACAAAAATATAAAAACAATAACTTTTAATAACGGTATATTGTTAAGTTAAGGGTTGCAATAGGGTCAAAGACACATGATAGGCAAAAGGAGTTGTTTTCCTGAAACCACGGTCCTCAATGGAAGGATTATCGTTCCTCAAGGTAATAAAAAAAAATATTTTTAACAACTGTATATTGGTAAAATATTCTCCCACTTGGATGACTGACACAATTCCTGCCAACTGACAGTCCCCTATCTCCTACTCAAAGTTTTCTCTATGACTTCTGTTAGTATTAGCTGAAAGAAATAGATGCAACTTAAAGATAAAGCTATACTCACTGTAAAATCAATGACCAGGCAAGGCAAAATTATTATTTTTTCTTGACACCACAGTCCCAAAAGGAAGGATTTTCATTCCTTAAAACTGTTTGCAAAAAAAATAAACAAGTCTCGCACAAGGATGAATGACAAGATGCCTGTCAACCAAAGTGACAATCTCCTATACCCCACTCAAAGCTTTTTTTATAGTGCCCCTGGCAGTTCTAGCTGCTAAATACAGTATTAAACTAAGGCTAATCTCACACCATAATTAATTACCTAATGACTCCCATGCAGGCCAAGCAATTCCAATATCAATTCCATCCCTCTTTTTTCTAGTGCCAGGAGTGGCACAATGAATCATGATTGAAAATGAATATGTTTGGACTTGAATGAGACGGTTCATCCAATATTCTGCCACGTTCTTCAGAACATCCGATTAGTCCAATTTTAGCAAAATTGCAGTTCATTCAGAAACAAATCCCCAAGTCTGTACTGGATTTACCTATATTGGTATTTTAAAGACATTTTTTTTACTATTGCTACATGGATGACAATATGCTCACAGTACCTCATTTTGTGATTTTACCTACCTAACCTGACAGTATGTGTTACTCTTTGTACTAAAAATGTACAACTGAAAAAGAAAAGATGGGGGGCGTGGCTAACCGCCGAACAATAATGCAGCTTTAATCTGTGCTCTGGCGTCTGGACTTCAACAAAGGTGAAATTAGGAAAATTATCCGGTATAACTGCACACCTGACCACAAGTATGTCGCAGGGAAAGAGGTCCACAGCCACGTCTGAAAAATTAAATTTCTTCGACCAAAAACCTATTCCTATGCCCCTGGCTGTGCAGGCCATGCCTGCAAGATGGCGGAGCCCTATCAGAAGACAGTAACCCTGCTTTGGAAGTGGACTGTCCTGTTGTGGACAGACACCTAACCCCAACATACTTACAGGAGGCGCTGGACTCCCTGTCTGCCAAACAAACTCCTTGTGGTCCTCGCATGTGGACACACTGCACAAAGGCATCCAAGAGCTGGGAGCACGGGCATCCCATAACGAAAGCAAGATGGCCAAATTTGCCTCAGCTCATAATGATTTAGCTTATCATGTCCAATGGCTGGAACAACAACTTACCTCCATGGACAATAAATGATGGACGCTGAGGATTGATCGCGTCGAAACAACTTACGGCTGAGGGGCATCACAGAGTCTGTAGAGGCAGCGGAGCTACCTACTTACATCCACGGTTTGTTCAGTGTGCTCGCACCTGAAGTGCCTACCGACATGCTGCTGATGGACCAGTTACATCGAGTGCCTAAGCTGACACACCTGGCTGCAACAGTTCCGCGAGATGTCCTACTGCGAGCCCACTACTACCATGTGAAGGAAATCATATTGAAAAACACCGACTATGCTTCAATGAAGACTTTACGCGGCCACACTGAGGAGGCGCCGCAACTTCCACCAGATCATTGACACCCTCAAGAGCAACAACACCAGGTACCGATGGGGATACCCAACTAAGCTCCTGGCCATAAGAAATGGAACCATCATGGCCCTGCATCCCCCGGAGGAAGGTTTGACTATCTTGGCAAAGAGGGGACTCTGACTACCACAAATCCCAGCCTCGCCGGGCGCAAGACACCGGCTCTTCTTGGAATGGTCTTGGACTGGGCGCTGATTACCATGACTGGGACCAAAACTTGCTCCTGTACCAAGCGGACTGCAATTATGACAGAGATTTTGTTTCCACTTATAATTCACCCAATTATATTTATGTTACACGTTAAGGCTGATGGATTTTATTGACTCTAGTACACTTGAGTAGCCGTTTCAGCTGGTGTTTGCTCTACAACTCATAGTACATGCTGAGTTTGATAAGTATCTGGTGTTTATTGCTCTAGGGGAGTCAGACTGGGTAGGGATGCAGCTGCTCCTGGTAAGCCCAAAGGGGTATGTGCCTCCACTTAAGTGAAGAGTACTTCTACCCATTGAGGTTGAGGTGCTATATAGATATAAAGACAGTATAAAACAAAACAACAACAAAAAAAAAGTTACTAACCTATGCTGCAACATTTATGATCACTGTAGTTCTCCATACATATTGTTTACCCCCAAAGCCCAACTAGTCACCACGCTAGGACATACCAGTCCACCTTACCCCACAGTGCACAAGGACTGCACTACTCCCCCCCCAGCGGGACTTATTGCATATACTTTCTTTATTTGTTGTTTTTCTTTCTTTACTTCTTTATTTGTGCTTTTTCTCTCCCGGATAACCCCTCACCCTTTCACCTTCCCCCGAGAGTAGGTTTACCTATTTGAACAACTATGGCACTCAGAGCCGCAATTACAATTGATCCCTCCACGAGATGTGGATACAGCTGGACTTATCCACATCCCTGACTTCCATCGTTGGTACCTTGGCTTCATAGCTCATGAGAAACTGGGAACACATAAGCAGTCCCTGAATGCCACCCAACTATGAAGCTTTACTCACACATCGTACGGGGCTTAAACACCACACATAAGCGAAGAATACTTATGGACGAGGCAAACCAGATCAAAGGTGACATCCTATGTATTCAAGAAACGCACTTTGTTAAACTCAAAATCCCATCCTTTGGTACCAGAGATTATCCTATACAATACCACACTGCCCACACATCCATGTCAAGGGGGGCATCAATCCTTCTCCACAAATCTCTATCATTTGAATTTCTTAAGCGCAAAGTTGATAGTCAACACAGTTATATAATACTCACCTGTAAAATCAATGACACAGAATACATAATAGCAAATGTGTGCAGTCCTAATCAGGGGCGTATTAGCCGCGAGGCAAACAAGGCATTTGCCTTGGGCGGCATTTTTCAGGGGGCGGCAAAAAACGCCGCCCCCCAAATGCCCAGGGCAAATGTCATGTTAGCCTCGCGGCTAACTGACATCCCGAGCGGGCGGCGCTGGCAGGCGGGTGGCTGGCGAGGGAGCTCTTCCTATGAGCTGACTGCTCAGCTCCCTCGCGCACCGCAGAGTGAAGCTGGGAGCCGGAAGATGACGTCATATTCCGGCTCCCAGCCTCACTCTGCAGCCGGCGCGCGAGGGAGCTGAGCAGTCAGCTCAGGGGAAGTGCTCCCTCGCCAGCCACCCGCCTGCCAGCGCCGCCCGCTCGACCTGCAGCCACTGGACCACCGGACCACCAGGGAGAGAGCCCCAGCACTCCCAAAGGTAAGGAGGTTGGGGGGGGGGGATTTAAATTAAAAAAAAAAGTTAATGTGTGTGTGTGTCTGACTGTGTGTGTGTGCCTGACTCTGTGTGTGTGTGTGTGTTTGTGTCTGACTGTGTTTCTGTATGTGTTTGTGTCTCTGTATGTGTCTGACTGTGTGTGTGTGTGTCTGTGTATGTGTGTGTCTGTGTATGTGTCTGACTGTGTGTGTGTGTTTGTGTCTGACTGTGTGTATGTGTTGTGTGTCTGTGTATGTGTCTGACTGTGTGTGTGTGTGTTTGTGTCTGACTGTGTGTGTATGTGTCTGTGTGTGTGTGTCTGACTGTGTGTATCTGTGTCTGACTGTGTGTGTGTGTGTCTGTGTGTGTGTCTGACTGTGTGTGTCTGACTGTGTGTGTGTGTTTGTGTCAGACTGTGTGTTTGTAGTGTGTGTGTGTTTGTGTCTGACTGTGTGTCTGACTGTGTGTGTTTGTGTCTGACTGTGTGTGTGTGTTTGTGTCTGACTGTGTTTGTGTCTGTGTATGTGTCTGACTGTGTATGTGTTTGTCTGACTGTGTGTGTGTGTGTGTGTGTTTGTGTGTATTTAGAAGGTGGGGCGGGGGGAAGGGTTGGGTGGGGGTGACGCGGGGGGAGGGGGGCGCCTGAGTTTTGTCCTGCCTAGGGCAGCACAAAACCAGGATACACCACTGGTCCTAATACCAAACTAAGGAACTGTCTCCATAAAGTCCTAAACAAAATAGGGACTCCCCACACAGACTAGATAATCATCTGCGGAGATCTGAATCATATACTAGACCACAATCTAGATTCCTCTTCTAAAGTCAGAAACAATAGCCTTAAAACACAATGTCAAACCATAACTAAACTCATAACTGAATTTCAATTATAAGATGTGTGGAGAACCCTCCACCCTTCTGACCGAACTTACTCGCACCACTCTCCAGCACACAAAACCTGCTCTCGCATTGATCATGTACTTACCTCTGCCCCTATACTTTGTAGAACGACGCACTGCACCATGGGAGACATAGTATGATCGGACCATGCTCTGGTCCTATTGACCATCACTGAGGAGTTCCCTACAAGGGGGCGCACATCCTGGAAACTTAATGACACATTATTATACAACGAACAGTTTAAGGGGAAAGTAGACGCAGAGATACAGGCATACTTTGCTACTAACACTACCATGTATACATCCACCTTCACTCAATGGTTGGCACATAAAACGGTTGTGTAAGGCCTATTCCTTAGCCAAGCATCACATCGCAAGAGAGCCACATCTGCTCAACGTCTGTCACTCTAACTAGCTCTGAGAGATGCATCTGCAAGACACTATTTAACCCCCACAACTGCACTGCAAAACTCCACAGATACAATAACCAAATCCCTCAATGAACTTCATATGACTAAAACAGCACACATATTGCAAAGACTGAAAGTTAGGGAATATGCTCACAGAAATAAAGCAGGGTAGCTCATCGCTTCACGGTTACGTAAACAGCAGGCCTCTTCCAAAATACCTTATCTTCTGCAGCCGGATGACACGAAAATATATAACCCCCAACACATCACTGACCAACTGGCAACATACTACACTAAGCTATATAACTTAAAATCTGATGCACATACCCACCAACCAACTGACACTGAGATCTCTGACTTTCTGGAGAGAATGAACCTCCCAACCCTTACAATGGACCAACAAACACTGCTACAATCCCCCATCACAGTTGAGGAAATCATTACCATCATCGATGCCCTACCATCTGGGAAATCGCCTGGCCCTGATGGGCTGTCAAATCCATACTATAAAGCCTTCTCCTCCACCCTCGCCCCACATCTCTTGAACACTTTTCAATAGCTGCTAGCCTCTGGAGACACACGAGCTGAAATGCTGATGGCACACATCATGACATTGCCCAAACCAGGGAAAATACCAAATAGGGTTCAAAATTTAAGGCCAATATCACTCCTGAACACAGATATATTAAAATCTTAGTGAAACTTTTCACTAATAGACTATCATATATCATTCCCACCATTGTCCATGATGACCAAGTGGGGTTTGTTAAGGGGCGTCAGGGAGTGGATGGGACTAAGGTTATTGACTTGATGCACAGCTTGCGGGGCGGGGCGGGGGGGGGTGGACTGTGTATTCCTCTTGTTGGATGTTGAAAAAGTCTTTGATAGGCTGCACTGGCCCTTCCTCCTTGCGGTGTTAAAAAAGTTCCAGTTCCCACCAGCCTTACCCATGGCGGTTAAGGTGCTATATAGCAACCCAGCGGCAAGAGTCACCAATAGAGGATTTGTATCATTGGCATTAGTATTAGTAATGGTTCTAGGCAGGGATGCTCACTGTCACCCTTATTGTACATATTGGAATTAGAACCACTTAACTTAATTCGCAATGATCCACCATCCTGGAGTACGTATTCACCAACGAGAGTACAAACTAACACTTTTTGAGGACGACATTCTCCTCACCCTTCATAACTCTAGTCTCTAGGTTTGCAGCCATTTTAGACACTGCTCTTACTATAAACTAAACATTACAAAAACCCAGGCCATGAGTTTTAATGCCTTCCATGCCTCTTTGCACACACTTACACAGACAACTGACCATTTAACATTCTTGGGAATTAAACTTACCAACTCCATAGATAAACTGTACAAGGCAAACTACATAAGTCTACAAAATTACATTAAGAAACTCCTTACAAGCTGGTAAAATACATTTATTTCCTGCTCAGGCAGTATGGCCGCGGTTAAGATGATAGCTATTCCTAAATACCAGTATCTGTTCAGAACACTACCAATCAAGGTGCCAACTAAATACTTCACAGAAAGCCAAAAGCTAATTGTAGCAGATGGCATTGGGCTGTCTGCAAAATTGTGTGTTATAATGTACTTTCGGTTATTTCCTGCTATGTGTATTGATAGTGTATGCAGCATTTGTCTGATTGTTCGGTAAAATCATTCCGTTCATCATACGAATGAAACTACTGAACAATCAGACCACCCTAGGGATAAGTGTGCCTCTCATTTACCCCCCTAATCCAGTGTAACCACAAGCTAATTGACAATTGACAAAATCCCCCGTGTGGGCTTTCTGGGTGGCCGCCATTCGGCATACAAACGCTCAGTGGTGTTTAGTCGTTGAGTGTCTGGAACCCAAATCGGACACTCGATTACCCAAACACCGCTGAGACTTCCATGGCTCCAGAACTACCGAACAGAATAACCCATCAGTCTATCATTCGTTTAAATGGATCTACCGAACAAGGTTATTCATGCGAACCCCAGCTCAGCCCTGGATGGCAGGGATTTTCGTGATTTTTATCTCCCGAACCAAGACCGACCGCAAGGCCAAAACACATGGAAGTGTTTTCGGATACTACCTCGTGTGCGGTCGGTCAAATCTCTATTTCCACCTAACTCCCGAACCCCTGGTCCGATCTGGGTGATTTTTTAATATGTTGCTCATCCAGATCAGGGCTATTAGGGAATATAACATGTATAATTGTACCTAGCATATTTGGGGTACATCTGAAAACCGGGTGAAACCATATACTGTATAAGTGGATTATGTGTCATACTGAGGGGAGGAGATGTGTGGGAGGTAACGTGTAAATGATTGGCTACTGTACTAATTATTGTGGGTACCTCCCTTGCATGGGAGAAATGCTTAAAAGAAGGATGTGTGGAATAAAAGTCCAGTTTTGCTCCTGATGCTGTGTGTCGTCCAGTCATTGGGAACCATGATGGGATACTTTTGGATTACTTTACTAACCGTGGAAATTATTCTCTTGGGTATAACTACTTGTTCCTGAGCCTCACTTGGATTACCAGCGGAGATAGTCTGTGAGAGACCCGCTCTCCGCTACACTAATATACAAATTCATATGGGCAGACAAAAGACCGAGAGTCTCTGCATCCACTCTGTACCTCCACTTCACAAAGGGAGGCATGAGCCTACCGAATATTCAATATTATTACTTAGCAGCCAATATTACTCTACTGGTGCTGGCTCAGACGCAGAGACAACCCCCACAATAGGTAGGCATTGAATCAACAGTAACAAGGGGCCATCATTTTTCCTCCTTGATGTGGATACCCAACTGCCTTAGACCTAGACAGATACCCATACTTCCTATGACAGCCTTCACAAGGCATGTATGGAACACACACAGACACAGGTACTGCTCTCATGACCTGTACTCCCCGTCATTGACAATCTCCACACTTCAATACATTATACCTAATCTTAATTCTCGAATCTGGGAAAGACATGACATATGCTATGTCCACCTATTGATCCATGATAATAAGGTTATAGCATTTGCCCATCTACAACAAAGCCATAACCTCCCAAGTGTAGCTCACTTCTCTTATCTACAATTAAAAATGTGGTTACTGAAACACTATATTCCAGAGTGGCGCAGTGTAAATATGCAGCAGCTGAGGAACTTTGAGAAAATACTGACGAAACAGGCACCAGCAACAAAAATTATTTCAATACTTTACGCTGGGCTGAATATTAATCATTAATATTTTCTTCTAATAAAAAACGTACACTATACGCCAAACAGAGCTCTCAAGGAAAATTTTATAAAGATGGTATTTGGTACCAAAGCGCTTGCATAGTATGCACCCTAGCATCTCTGACCAATGTTGGAGATGTCAAGACGGGCTTGGAGATATGCTCCACATATGGTGGGCATGCCCACAAATAGTGAATTATTGGAAAAGGGTAGCAGATCTGATATATAGAGTTCTACTACAGAACTACACCCTAAAAATAACTTATCTTGCTTTACCTCATATACCATATAAACATTGCAGTGCGTATGGTCATCAGTAGGAATTGGAGAAAAAACACCCCCTACATTGGAAGAATGCCTACAACTTATTGAAACCAATAAACTATCTCAAATATCGACTAGACGAGCTACCAACAAAGCAAGACTTGGAAAGTAGCCTGGACTAGCTGGGATGAAGCAAATTGTCTCACTAACCCATAACCCACATGCCCTCGAAGTCATAACAGTTGTGCGCATGATATGCGCCCAAATGATACATGAACATGATGTGAAGAGGGAAAAGTTGTAACTTGAATATTGCATTCATCATTCAATCACACAAAGCAAACCTAAAAAAACTGGATGATTCTGTATAATGAAAAAGCTTGGTGGGGGGGGGGGTAGCTTAGATCGCTGTAACTTTACTTGCCAATCTCTGTTAGGCTTTGCTGGGTACTAAGAAACTCCTTAATCCTTCCTCTCCCGTCCTCTCTTCACTCCTTACTTTTCCTAATTCTTCTTTTTTCTCTTATAAGAGAAATTTGTTCACATGGTGTCTACACATCCTAGACATACATCCTAGAGATCAGTTACAATGTTTACAAGCTGTGTATAAATGTACCAAACATGATTGCTGTAACGATGATTGAAATGTTATATTGTCAAATGTACAATAACTTTTTCTACTAATGTATACAACTGTTAATGAACAAAATTCATGATAAAAAAAGGAAAAAAAAAGAAAAGATGAGAAGATGCACACAAATCAAGAGAAATCTAACTGTCAAGGCTGGAACTTCACTCCAAGGTAATCCACAAAACAAAAGACTAGGCACATTTGAATACAATCCAAGGCAAAATAAATCCAATGTGTTCCCAGTCTTCTTCTGGTTTGTGGTTTAGTAAATTGATGCATTAAAAACATGTCCTAAATTGAATTCAATCAGTACAGACAGTCCTTACTTATCGACGGGGTTCCGTTCTTACGACTCAGTCCACTGAACATTTCTGAACAGTTCACTAGCGCAGGGAATCCCACAAGTCTATGTTCTGGAAAAATTCCCTGAACATAGATTAGCTCAGTAGCGCAGGGAATCCTGCAAATCTATGTTCGGGGAAAATCCCACAAACATAGACCAGCTATCTAACATGGGGAATCCCTCGAATTCGTAATCCGAGCAGTCAAAGTAGGTAGGTCACAAGTGTGAAGACCACCTGTATATGGTTTTGATTTTTCAAAAATAATATTCTATTGAAACATATTACATTGAACAATTTAACAATTTTAAAATAAAAAGATCATTCTTTTTTTTTAATAAAGGTTTATAACTCTCCCTGTTCTGCAAATGGATACTTTTTTACCATATAGTGACTATTAAAAATGGAGATCCACCTGACATACCTTTAAATCTTCTCTGTACAACAAATTGCATTATATGTTGATGACAGGCCCCTGCGCGGGCCACTTCATGTTGTTAAGTGGCACTTGGTGTTGAAACAAAAATAAAGAATTAAAAAAAAAAAAAATGGAGATCCAGCAGAGTCCAGGCATCAACATTTATTGCTCTACACAAAAATAAACATTAAAAATAAAAAGCATAAAAAGACAATAAGAACAGACATAATTTCTCTGAAGACTAAATAAATATTTCACCTTTAAAAAATAAAAAAAATGTCTGTGCCCTATATTTTTATCTTATTCAGGAGAAAGCTGCCAAACGTTTTATCTTGCTTGCATGGTTACAGAAGAAATCTATTTTATTTACATATCAGTCTGATAACAATCACATTCGCAGTACTATTTCATTTTGCATCATGGAAAAAGTTAGTGCAGTTAAAGCTGAACTTTGAATGTTCAATACTAATTAGTAATACGTTACAAAAGAAAATACAGAAGACACTGAAAAAAACATGAGGGATGTCACTTATATTACATTGGAATGCCACAACAATGCATATCTTTTTTTTGTTGGGCTGTTACCATGTGAAGAACAGATCTGGCACTAAAAGAGCAAAATGTTTTTATGACATAAATGTTTATTTTTCTGTGTTATATTTCTGTGTTTAAACCTATAGCAGATATAACAATATCATTACTCTGTTTAATATTGTTTGCTTATCATACTATACTATCCAGTTTCTCTTTCAAGTTTAAGACTATCTTTAACAGCACAACCTCTCGCTCTGAACAATTACATTGTTCAAATACCTTTCCCTATTGTGCTTCACAATATTAATTTCAAATATAGATATGAACTATACACGCACAATAATTATTGGCTTTAATGATTCTGGTTGTATATCACTGCATACAAGAAACAGATGGCATATTGAATATAACTGATAAGCAAAGTACGTTGGAGAGGAAATGAATAGTTTAGCAAGGAGTTTTTTCTTCCACATCATTAGAACAATTAGAACACAGTCAATATCCATAGTAACTGTATCTGTATACATACAATAAATCCATATGAAAATCATTTTGCAGTTCTGGTCTATAACATGTTATATTATTTACTTTTCATACAGTTGTATTCAACATGCATGGTGAAATAGCCACTGTTCATTTGCAAATAACCCGCATTTATATAAAAAAAAAAATGTAACACAAGGGTGAAGCTGGCATGGGCACACCCAGGAAACACTGGCATGGAAACGCAAAGGGCTATCTGCTGTTAAAATACACAGGAAAATCTGGTTTGTAAATGAACAAATGTAAATGGCTTGGAAAAACACAGTGAAACTGATTCTGTTTTAGAGAACAAAGGAGAAAATGGCATAGAAATGAATCGAGAGGTTGTCATGGAATATATGGGGAAAATGGCAAGGAAAACACGAAAACATGCATGGAAGATTGGCATTAAAACACGTGGGAGAGATATTAAGAAAATGGGAACAAAAGGCTGTCATTTAAGGACATAGAAAGGCTATCACTTAAGGACATAAATCATGTCATAAATCATTGAAGTTTGGCACTATTTCAGAACTCACCCAATCAATTTTTTTTTATTAAAATACAATGTGTGGAATGGAATGGAAGCTTATATCATTACTTCATTATGTATAATATGTGCTTTTATTTATGCACACAATTTAATTTAAATCTTTATGTTTATACTAAGCTTTGTATACCATATATCTTTTATATCACTACATGTATTCCCTAGAAATGCATAGAGAGAACATGTGAGCTTTCTATTTGTACAGAGCAATGAAAAGCTCATTGTATATGTTGCACAGAGTAGTGCACATGGTCAGGCATTATATTTGTTAACAGAAGTATGTGCAATCATTCTCTATATCTGCATAGGACAGTTTTTAGGTTACTGTACATCTGCATCAGCTAGTATATATATATTTTTTTATTTCAGCATTGAAACTTTTTTTGTTTTCTCCAGTAAATGGGTGCACAATGCTGATAAGATGTAATACAGAACTATTATCTAAACATTTGTAGGGTAGGTTGTGTTTGTTCATTTGGTCCCGAGCTTTACCAGCAGCCTTATTCCAGTGTACATTTCTGCTATGCTTAAATTCTGTGTGTATGCTTCATAACATTTCATTTTTCTGATGTACTTCTGAAACGTTATCTCGCAGTATGCAGACTAGAAGTTTCCTTGATGTTTTTTTATTTTCAAGTAATGTATCATGATTTTAATTTTAATATATGGTACATAGAAACATAGAATGTGACGGCAGATAAGAAACATTCGGCTCATCCAGTCTGCTCAATTTTCTAAATACTCTTGTTAGTCCCTGTCCTTATCTTAAGTCTAGGATAGCCTTATGCCGAGCTAATACTTATATTATTTTTAAACCTTTGCCCCTCTAATTTAAGACTATGTCCTCTTGCTGTGGTAGTTTTTCTTCTTTTAAATATAGTCCTCTCTTTTACTGTGTTGATTCCCTTTCTGCATTTAAATGTTTCTATCATATCCCCCCTGTCTCGTCTTTCCTCCAAGCTATACATGTTAAGATCCTTTAAGCTTTCCTTGCAAGTTTTATCTTGTAATAAATTAACTAGTTTAGTAGTCCTTCTCTGAACTCTCTACAAAGTATCAATATCCTTCTGAAGATCCGATCTCCAGTACTGTGTACAATACTCCAAGTGCGGTCTCACCAGTGCTCTGTACAATAGCATGAGCACTTCCCTCTTTCTACTGCTAATTCCTCTCCCTATGCATTCTGCTAGCATTTCCTGCTGCTCTATTACATTGTCTGCGTACATTTAAGTCATAATAATGAAAATAATGAAATAATTACTCCTAAATTACTTTCAGATGTTGAGGTTAGGACTGTATCAAATATTTTATACTCTGCCCTTGGGTTTTTAAGTCCAAGATGCATTATCTTGCACTTATCCACATTAAATGTCAGTTTCTACAACTCTGACCATTTTTCTATTTTACCCAAATCATTTGCCATTTGGCTTATCCCTCTTAGAACATAAACCCTGTTACATATCTCTTGTATCATCAACAAAAAGATATACCTTACCATCAAGACCTTCTGCAATATCACTAATAAAAATATTAAAGAGAATAGGTCCAAGCACAGATCCCTGAGGTACTCCACTGGTAACAAGACCTTGCTTCGAATATACTCCATTGACTACAACCCTCTGTTGCCTGTCATTCAGCCACTCCCTAGCTCATTCAACAATATTTGAATCCAAACTTAAAGATTGTATTTTATTGATGGGCCTTCTATGTGCGACAGTGTCAAAAGCAATGTCTTCTGCACCCGCTTGATCTATTATTTTAGTTACTCAATAAAAAAAAATCAATAAGATTAGTTTGACATGACCTCCCTGAAGTAAACCCATGTTGTCTCTGTTGTTCAACAATCCCATCCTTTAACATGGTTTCCATTACTTCCCCCACTACTGAAGTAAGGCTTACTGGCCTATAGTTGCCTGACTCCTCCCTACTACCTTTCTTGTGAATGGGCACAACATTTGCTAATTGACAATATTCTGGGACCACTCCTCTTAGCAATGATTGGTTAAATACATTTGTTAATGGTTTTGCTAGTACACCACTAAGCTATTTTAATAACATTGGGTGTATACCATCAGGCCCCATCTACGTATTTGTTTTTACTTTTCACAGTTGACATAGAACCTCTTACTCTGTAAACTCACATGTAACAAAGTTTTCCTTTTTCAGAACTGAGGCCCCTTTCCTTCATTTTCATGTGTAAATACTGAACAAAAATATTCATTGAGGCAGTCAGCTAGACCTTTATCCTCTTCTACATAATTTCCTTCTTTTGTTTTTACTCTAACTACAGTATATACTCGAGTATAAGTCTAGTTTTTCAGCAAATTTTTTGTGCTTAAAAACCCCCACTCGACTTATACTCGAGTCACTGTCTGTATTATGGCAATTTAGAGAGCCGCGGCCGTCAGAGCCATGGCAACGATCCGCGCGGCAACCAGACCGCGAGACTTACAGTGGAGCTGACCGGAACGGTGGAGAAAGGAGCTGACAGGAGCTGCAGGAAAGTAAATGCTTCCTGCCGGCCCCCCCACTTCACAGCCCATGCCACTGGACCACCAGGGATTAAGATAGCCCCCCTCCCTGACCAGTTAACAAGCAGGTAGGGGGGGGACAAAAAAAAAATAAAATAGAAAAATTATATTAAAATAAATAAAATTAAAATAATAAAAGTGCCCTCCCCCCACCCAGTTCACACACACTACATTATATACACACTCTGCATTATATACACAGAGTGTGTGTATATAATGCAGAGTGTGTGTTTGTATGAGTGTGTGTGTGTATATAATGCAGAGTGTGTGTTTGTATGAGTGTGTGTGTATATAATTATAAAAATCACAGAATTACATAGCCCCAAGTTTTACCCTCGACTTATCCACAAGGCATAGCATATTTCACAATTGTTGGTCACAAAACTGCACTCGACTTATACATGAGATCGACTTATACACGAGTATATACGGTAATCATTGTTTTACTTTTCTTTTCTCATTTATGTATCTAAAAAATCTTTTGTCCCCTTTTTTTTTTACTGACTGGGGTGTTTTCTCTTCTGTGTGTGACTTGGAAGCTCTTATGACTTGCTTAGCCTCTGTCTGCCTAATCTTGTAGATCTGTCTATCTTCCTCACTTCCTCACTTTTTTTTTTATAATTACTAAATGCCAACTTTTTGCTGTTGTTGTTGTTGTTGTTGAACTTTATATTAACTGCTTTGAGTTAAGGGTATGTGCTGCACTGCTATTAAATTAATGTCATCATGTGGCATATAACATTTTATTTTGCCTCTAAATGCATGTGTTTAAAGGGACACTAAACACCATAACAGCTTTAGCTTAATGGAGCAGTTTTTGTGTATAGCTCATGCCCTTGCAGTCTCATTTCTCAATTCTCTGCCATTCAGGAGTCAACTCACTCTATTTTTCTTATGCAGCCTTAGGCACACTTCCACCGGCTGTGACTCACATAACTTCCTTACACACATGCTGAAAAAGAGTCCACAGTTCTTTAGTTTCCTTTATTGTACATTGTGTTTCATTTAAAACACATCTCCTGCTCTGTTCTCTTGGTAATAGTTATGCATTTTTCTTATATAATGTTTATTGTGTATATAACAAAGAGTTGGAAAACACCTACTCTGAGGTTCCATGTACAGATGATCTGTTGTCTTCTGGATTGAGAGTCCCGCAGTTGGCTTTGGTGTTGTTTCAATGACACCGAAATGTTCTTGCTTTGAGCGGTTTAAAGCATTTTCAATAAAGTAGACATCATCTCTTAGTTGTGATATCTGCGAGAAGACTATATCCATGTTCTGTCAAATGTAAGGAAAAATGGGGTTATAAACATATTTCATGAAATCAATATACTGAATATCTAGAAAGTGGGATGTTGGAAGGGATGTGTGTATGTGAGAATGATGAGAGGAGAGCACTGAGGGTTTTGAGATATGTATGGAACATTAAATATGTATGTGAGGTTGTGTTACTAAGCATTTTTGCAGGTTACAATGTGGGAATGTAGCTGTTGGAAAATGTGGGTGAATGGAAAGTTATTTATAATAAAGGCCCAAGTATCGTTTTTACAGCATAGTATTAATTTAAGGGGACTTACAGCAGGGGAAATACAATGCCCTGCACTAATATTGGAACCCTTGGTGGAGCAAAGAAGCTGTGGAAATTTGTCTTCATTGCTTAACCTTTCGTTATTTTCTTAAAAAAATACACAAAAATACTCTGCTCTCATGAATATCAAACTATTGCAAACACAACACAGGTTTGTCTAAAATATCTTTATTCAATATATGTGTGGTACAATTCCTTTTTTTATGAGAAAAGTATATTCACATATATATTTTACATTTTTAGAACAACTGTGTGACTAGGACCAGGAAATTGTTTGACCATGACTTCCAGTTTTACAGGGGTATAAAAATGAGGTAACTCATAGGCCAAATTATCTTCATTTGTCAAAATAAGTTAGACCGAGGAATATAGGTGTAATGTGTTGCAAAAGATTATTGAGCATCACAAAATATAAAGTGTACAAGAAAATAGCAAAAGCATTGAAAATGCCTAATTATACCATATGTATTGTCTCAATAAACTGTAAGGAAGATGGTTTGAGTGGCCAAAAATTATCCAAGGATCACAGCTGGATGATTGAAGAACTTAGTTGTGTCTTGGGGTAAGACAGTCTCCAAAACATCAATCCAATGTCACGTACATTACCACAAGTTGTTTTCACGACCCACAAGGGTTTCAAGAAAAAAAGCCTTTACTCTCATCCAAAAACAAATTCAAGCATCTCCGGTTTGCCTGACACTATCGGAATTAAAATGGGATCAGGTTCTATGGTCAGATGAAATAGAGCTTTTTGTCAATAAATACCAGAAGAGGGTTTGGTGTATACAGAGAGAAGTAGCCATATGAAAAAGTACCACATGTCAACAGTTAAATATGGTGGTGGCTCTTTAATGTTTAGAGGCTGTTTTTCTGCCAGATGACCTGGACATTTTGTTAACCCCTGAAGAATGGAGGCAAATGTACAAGTACTATTTAAAACTAAACCTGGAATTTGCACTTTTTCTGTTCAACCATAATTTATCTATTTCATATTAAGTGTACCCACACTTATGTTATATGATTTTTTTTCAGAAGAAACAGAGCTTTCATTTTACATCAAAGATTCACATATGAAACATAATTTATTATGAATAAAACATAAAAAGTTTGAGAAATAAGAAATGTTATTGTTCAAGTTCTGCATGGCATTTTAACTGTGAATGTCAAAATACTGTTAGCGTTTACTACAATAAAACACACATATTTGTGTTAAGCGATGTCTCACAAGAACAATAGTACCCTCCATGTTCAGGGTTTGTGGGGTTTGGGCAAATTACAGGTTTTCCCCGTTTTCAGTTTTTTCCACATTGAAATTTCCAAGATTGTTTTGCTGGGCCTATATTGCGTTTGAGCCCGTATGGCAGTCCAGAAATGACAATTACCCACATTTGGGCTCACCATTTGCAAAGTAAACAACTCTGGGTATGTCCAGTCTTTATTAGTAGCCACTTTAAGAGTGGCTACTTATAAAGAAGCGTTTGCTGTGATATCGGAAACCTCATGAAAATATATTCTGGGGAAGATCAATTGTGGGGATTAACAAAGAAACCTAAATTGCGTTGTTCACACAATCTAACAAGAACAAAATTTTAAATTTTTATTGTTTATATTTAATTTTTTTACCTATTTATATGTACATATTTATTATTAATATTTCATCAGAAAATGCCGATAACATAATTACACCTCTTTCTTACATGACAAGTAACCCTTGTATTGTAAAAACACTAACAGTGTGCAATTTTGTACACAATACTACTCCATTAAATTGATTAGTTATTATTCAGCACTCACATATTTAAAGAAAATTTTTTTTAAAATAATTTACAATAAAGTAAGAATTAGCCGATTCAGTGCTATATTGAAATATATTCCTTTGCTGACACCTTGTGGTAGAAGTCTGTAATTACTGAAACATGGTTCAAAAAATTATGCACATTTTCATGATGGGGTAAAGCACATATGCTTTGATTTAAAACTTTTAACAATGATAGTTTGAAAACAATTTACTTTTGATGGGAATTTGTTAGGTTTTGATACAAAGCTTATATTGCATAAGAAAACTACATTTTTCATTACATTGAATATGCAGGAATCTAATTTTCTTTCAATTTTGATTTTTTTCTGCATAGATTTTTTAATAATAATAATTGGAAAGGCAAATAGGCACCGGTCCCAACTCAATGCAAATATGAAAACCCAGTATGTCACACACTATATAAAGTGGGGGTGGGGGCAGAAATGTTTGTGAGCTGATGTGGGTAAGAGAGAGAGAGGGGTTAAGGGTGGTACAGGAAAAGACAATGTTAGTGTTATTTACCAAAGTGAATTTCAAATACAAGGACAAAATAGTTATTTAATAGTTTTAAAGACTTAAAATAGTGTTTTGTCTGTATTCTAATTATTTTGTAAATGTGGAAATGTATGGATTTTATCCACAGCACCAATATTAATGATACATGCACTTGTTGTGATTACCATTTTTTAAATATTTAGCTTACACTGATTCCTTTGAAGTACTATCATTTAGGCACGAATGGTCCGTTTGCGAGGTTTCCCAATTCGCGGCTATTCTCTGCATTACGTTCAGGGATTTGCACATGAACTAACCGTTCGTAAACCTCCGTTTGCGGAGTTCTATCCTCATTATACGTTCGGTAGTTTGTTTTTCGTGAATGGACTGTTCGATGGAATTCTGCTGTTCACGTCTAGTCTCTTTCCCCTGACGTTCGTATGTTTTCCTGCAAATGCATTTTGCTGGCTTTTTCTATGCCATTTAGCCCCGGTTCTCGCAAGACTCGTTGCGGCCATCTTGTTCGTGTGTTTAATAGTGGATTCTACTCTCATCACAAAGAGGCTCTCTGCTTTTGGAATTTTCAGTCCAGCTGTGAAAATGTGCATACTGTCAAAGCGACCTGGTCAGGTTGGTGAAATACCCCTGGAGAGTGGGACTACCAGTCAGGTATACCCTAGTAGTCTGGCAAGGGATGAGTCCCCATTTGGGTAATACCCAGAGTGCTGCTGAACGGAATCTGTTTATGCAATTCTGATTTCCTCGGTGAGCCACAGTGATTATAAGAGTCTGCTCTATTGATGCACACCATTAGGCTGTGTGTAAATTATGGCCTACGGCCTCTTTCACGTCCCTCCCAACTGGTTTCTCTACCTCTCCTACTTGTGCCTGTTTAGTATATCAAGTGCATAGATAGCCCATAACATGGACCTTCAGGCAATGATCGATGCGGCGGTGGCCGCATCCCTAGAGGAGTGCTCCCGGCGGCCTCTGATGCTATCAGGCTGGTTCCTAAACGCTCCCAAGACAGGGAAGACTCAGAAGAGTCTGATGGCTCCTCCAGAGAGAGGTCCTTAGTGAGGTCCTTAGTGACCTGGACTCTTTCGGGGTGCATGGTGTACCAACGACTTATCGTCAGCGACTAAAGACCTACTGTGGGATTCCTGGGCCCCAGTAACACGGAAGAGTTACTTATCTGCCTGGTGATCTTGGACCAGTTGGTGCGTGGGATGGGACCTTGATCCCTTTACAGTTCCTATTTCCGCGATGATGAATTTCCTCTCTTCACTGTTCGGGGAAGGTAAGTCATACCGCACCATCAATGTCATCAGGTCCGCTATATCGGAAGCCCATATACCTACCCAAGGGAGGACAGTTGATCAAGACCCCCTGATCTGTCGACTACTACATGGCATCAAACTCAGATGTCCTCGAGCTCCTAATTACCAATGTCTATGGGATGTGGACGTGGTGCTTCGGTTCTTGAGATGGTGGCCACCTAACGAACTTCTATCCTTATGACAATTGGCAACCAAATTTACCTTCCTACTGTGCCTCATCTCGTTCCGATGAGTCTTGGATATGCACGCATTCGATGTGGACGACTGGAAGGGGTCACATTCTGTATTTTACGATGAACTAAATCTGATTCGTTGTCGGTCTTCTACTCGTTCTTTGCTTCGGTTCCTCAACTATGGGTGGTTATGCTTTGAATATGTGAAGGCGATGGAGATGTTGCGCCCAACAACATCCCAGCAACTACTGGTGTCATATATTAGCCCTCACGGTCCGGTTTAGGCTCTACCCTGTCCAGATGGATTAGATGGCTCCTCACCCTGGCTGGGATAGACCTGTCTTTTGGTGCCCACTCCATTCGCGGAGCAGCAGCATCATCGCCGTTTATGGAGGGTGCGTCACTTTTGGATATCTTACAAGCGGCGGACTGGTCTCACGAACCTACATTTCGGACATTCTACTTCTGTCCGTCATCTAACACCGCGTTTTTTTCTTCTTCCTATGCGTTAAAATTGCAAAATATGAAGCCTCTTGTCATGTTGTAGAATTGAAGATTATGCTAACGCAGTGTACTAATAATCTTAAGTTTAGTAATGACAGGAGGCGACTATTCCCCCCCCTTTTTATGGTTCTTCCCAACCCTGGTATAAGGTAAGTTACAGAGTCATAGGACGCTGGGGAATTCTAGTTCTGGGATATGTCTATTTACTTGTATGAGACTTATTATTGGTTTACGAATTTCGTTCTTGCATATGTGATTAGCTCTATTATGATAACACCTGATATTGTTAGATAACTTTAGTTTATAAACATCTGCTTACGTAAGGAAGTGGGCAGCCATTCAGTTAGAAACAGCAGAGAGGCAGTCAGAGACACTAGTCAAGAGGGACGGGGAGAGATCAGGAGAGGACAGATAGATTTGTTTGTCATCCGAATAGAAATGATATTGGAAGCCAAAGGAACTAATGAGTTTACCAAGGGAGGCACTATAGATTGAGAACAGTAGGGGACCAAGGACTGAACCTTGGGGGACACCAACAGAGAGGAGTTGGGGAGAAGAAGAAGAGCCAGAGAAAGAAACACTGAAAGAGCGCTGGGAGAGGTAGGAGGAGCACCAGGAAAGAGCAATATCTTGTAGACCGATATTGCGGAGGATGAGAAGAAGCTGTTTATGATCAACAGTGTCAAAAGCCGCAGACAGGTCAAGGAGAATTAGGATAGAGTAGTGACCATGAGATTTTGCAGCGAGTAGATCATTGGATACTTTGGTCAGTGCCGTTTCCACAGAGTGCTTAGCGCGTAAACCAGACTGAAGCATGTCTAGCAGAGAGTTGGACTCGAGGAAGTCTGTCAATCTCGCATACACAATTCTTTCAAGGATCTTGGATGCAAAAGGCAGTAGCGAGATAGGACGATAGTTGGATGGTGAGTTAGGGTCAAGATTGGGCTTCTTTAGATTTTGGGTTAGAGTTGCATGTTTGAAAGGTGATGGAAATATACCAGAGGAGAGAGAGAGATTGAGAATTTTAGTGAGAGTGAGAATACTGTAGGAATTAGGGAGCTATCTACTAAGCGGCTGCAAGATGCAGCTGCATCACTGACTGGATCGGAATTTTATTCATTCTAATGAAATTTAGAACCAAACAAAATGCACGTCCTAACACGAATGGACAAACTGTACACATTCTGCTAGGACAAAATTCTGTGAATTTGCAGGTGTGAAGGATAAAAGACTATGTCCCTCCAACTTGTCTCACTATGTCCCTCCATCTTGTCTCACTATGTCCCTCCATCTTGTCTCACTACGCTAGTTTTAGTTATTATGTACGTGCAGCAAATATATAATTTGGCATGTAGCAGAATTAATGTATGTTGCAGGATGTGCAGAACCTTGGAAACCCTGCCAAGAGGTAATGCTAAGAGGGTGTATGAGTGATCACAGGAATACTATATGAAACTAGTTAGAAATGCTTTTTGGCATAAATCCTTTTTTTGTCTAAACTGCATAAATATCCAGCCCTCCCAATAACGAATCATCTTTACACTGACTTGATGTAACCTATGCATGCTAATCTGGAACCGAAATCATACAGAAGTCAAGATTTCCCTGAGACAGGTGCCCCGTCTAAATGACAGGAAGTTCGAACGGTGAATGAAACAACACAAGAACACAGGAGGAAAGTTGAATATTGTGGGAAAATGTATTTGACCACAGGAAATGGAGCATGGAAAAATACATAAAACAAAGTAGCCCCTACTTTGCCTTATGTTTGAAAGAAAACTAGATCAGAAAGGAAGAAATGAAGAACAGATCCTGACAGAGGTAGAGAAGAGGAAGCAGTTGGGGAAAGGTAAGTTTGGCATGACAGGGCCACTTTAAGGACACTCAAATAATATTTTTTTGTGTGCTGGAAACAACATAGACTTGTGTTGAATATATGTACAACACCACAATGGAGATACAGCTAATTTCTGTGGAAGAAAATAAAAACCAACCATAGTGTAAAACTACTAAGTAGATATGCCACCACATATTAGTTTGCACTTCCAAGATAAGGAGTTTAAGGTTAAATTATAGTAATGTAATCTAATATGTCTACTTAATGGTTTACACTATGGTTGTTTTTTTCTTCCCTTATGTTGTTGTACACATATATTCTGAGAGACCATAGATTTTTTTCCCACTTTATACGTTGAGTATTATATTGTTGACTGATTGTGTAACAGTGGGGGAATATACTTTTTGTTGACACATACTGTCAGCTCTCTTTAAACGTGTTTCTATAATGCTGGCAGCATGCATCTTATTAGCAGTCAAACACACAAATAATGTCCTGGATTCTCTTAGGGTTTACTCTGCTTACTGAATATCAATTTTATCATAGACTTCAATAGATGAACTGCTATTCAGCTATCAATCTTTACTTTTCTTACAGAATCCAGCCTTAAATATTCTTCTAATTAACGTTATGCCAAAAAAGTATTTGTTAAATACTAGTTGCATTTTCCTGGCACTCATATTGTTAACAACACATAAGTATTTTAAAGGATTTTTAAAAGCAATCTGCTGCAGTACATTTGCAAATATAGAATACAATACACTTAAAAGCCTTTAATCCTGAAAATGCATTTGTAACCTATTTGAATAGAGCAAACTATATACTATTAAAATTAAAAAGAAAATCCTTAGAATTTGAACACTAAAAAAGAATAATGTATTACAAAACACTTAGCTATTACTACTTAGATCTACTGTAGATTGCATTACATTTTCAAAAGCGGTAATTTCTATTAAAATGAAAGGAAAGCCAAAGAAAATTGTACTGACCTCCTCCAGGTGATTTCGAATAGTATTCAAGGCTTTGGTCATATTATTGAACTGTCTTTCCAATGCATTTTCATACTGTGAAATATGCCAAAAAAGTCAAAAAAACAAATTACGATATACATTATTAAATAATATTGGACTGTAAATTGACTTGAGAATTTGATTTAAGAAATAATACCGACTTCAACATTATGCATTTGATAATCATGATTCTCATTTAAAAATAATATGAAGTCATAAATGTCACTTTTTTTTGTTTGATTTTAAAGGCTGTAAAGGTCAGATATATTGATTAATAAAATATTTCAAGCTTCGTCAATATGAAGTATGTACCGCACTAATTATGGACCATTTAGTCCTCTGTCCCCTGCCTTACTGGTCATATCAACAGCCAACACATGAACTATATTCACCCATTTTCTATTCTAGTTGCTATCCAATCTGGTTTTAAGTCTATCCACCTAACAGTCTGTGGTTCTCAATGTTCATTATGTACTCACTCAAGCACATTGCCTTCCATTGCATACATTGCATTATTCTTCCCTTAACTTTGGCTATCCTTTGAATAACCAATTTAGCGTTCATTTGACCCTCGCCCTGCCTTTCTGATCATTCTAACATAATTTTTTTTAACAACTTATCTACCTTGTCTATCCCATTTCAGTGGGTCTTATCCATTGCATTCAAGGATCTCAAAACTAGGTGGAGATAAATTGGTCAAGAAGACTGAAAATTAAAGATAAAATACACTATCAAATCTAAAATTACATTTGTTTTTTTATGTCTTTATATAATTGTTATGCTATAAGATGTGTATTTTAAAGTAACAATCTCTGAAATATAAGTCATTATTACAAGTAAATGCCAAATCTAATGTTTTTAACACCCTTTTAGTTCTCTTCCCCTCTTTCCCTTTCTTTAACTCGGTAAAGTACATTTCTATGTTTCTAATTTAGTTAACGGTAATCCATGTAATATTATTTTTATGTTGAGTTGAACAGCTTTTATAAATGTAACATGCATCAAATTAATTTCTAACTTGTTTTAAAATAGATAATTGGTGTTGTGAAAATGTTTAATTTGAGTAGCAGACTTTCTGTAAGGATTGAAATTTATAATTATGACTTTGATTTAATAAGCTTTCCAAAAGATTAAATACTGTTAAATAAGCATTACAAAGGATTTATCTACAGAAATCAACTTTAAAGTCAATGGTGGTATTTGTAGAAATATAATTCAGAAACTTTTTCTAACAGTATTAAATCCTTTGGAAAGCTCAACAAAGAGATACTATAGGTACCCAGACCACGCCATCTCATTGAATTGGTCTGGGTGCATAATCCCAAGTCCTTTCACCCTGCGTAGGTAAGTATTGCAGTTTTTAATGAACTGCAATAATTACATTTTAGGGGAAACTCCAACTTTAGTGGCTGTCTAGTAGACAGTCACTATAGGGACTTCCAGGTGATTAGGTGACTTTTGGTCGCCTGACGCTGGACATCCTCACACTATGCATCAGGTCATCCAGCGTCCTTAGGAAAGCATTATACATACTTTCCTGTGGGGGAAATACTAATGTGAGCGTGGCCATTGGCGAGCTGATGCCGGCAGTGGGAGGAGCAGCAGCAAAGGCAGAGTTCGAACCAATGGCACTGGACTCAGGCAAGTGATAGAAGGGGTTTTTAACTCTTTCTGCACCAAGAGAGAGGGGTAGGAGGCCTTGAAGGAGTGGGGCACTATATAGAGTTATAGTGCCAGGAAAACTACTTGTTTGTGACACTCCGCATTAAAAACTAAATTATAAATAAGCATTAAATAACATTTCATGTAAGTTTAGTTAGGAATTATAACATACATCACTGCTATTAAAACTAAAATATTCCCCATTTAAATAAAAAGTAACAGAATGTGCAATTATAGTTATATTTACCTTAGTTGCTTCGGCTTGTTGGTGGATTTGTTCAGCTTTGTAATCCTCATGACTTGAAACAATCTTTTTCACTGATTTCATATTCTACAAAAAGCAATATTTGATGTCAGCATGTGACTAATTACTTATATCCACTAAATACAAATAAACCAAACAAGGTAATATAATTAATGCGATTTTGCAATGTAATAGCATAAAAGCAGCATTGTCACCTTCCTCTCCCCCCCCCAAATGAGCATTTCATAGAGCTATATTGAAAATATTGAGATATGTTGGAATTTCACAGATTTTCCAACCCAGCCAAAAGATATACTGAGATAAGGTAGGTCGATAAATGGTGACAGAATCCCAGTGAGTAGTATGAATAATAATCAAAACTCTAACACCTTAGTGAGTTTCCCTTAAATCTCACAATAAACATAAATATACATACATATAAGGTTGAGTATCTTTCCTATTAATGTTTAGTCAATTCTTGGGCGAGTATCGTCCTAGTAATAAAATACAAAAAAGGCAAACAATAATGCAATATTGTCAGTTATAAATATTAGAGTGTAGATAATGGGTGAAAATACACTCACAAGGTTGGAGCCAATAATAATAGGCTCAGATTTCCAGCTTTGTGGGGTATAAAGGTCCCCACTCCCTTCTTGAGTAGTAGAATGGTTCCAAAGAATCGAATATCCTCTCAGTAGTAAATGTTAATGTAAAGTGCTATATTATAAAGTGCACAAAGGAAAAAAATAAAAAACATTCTAAGATAGAATATAAAAACAAATTGATAAAAATAAAAACCTTACAGTCCAAAGGTAAGTTCATAATAAGGTGTCTGTAGGTCCTTTGTAGTGCAAAACGCGTTTAGCCTCGTTGGGAGACTTCCTCAGTTGCTGCTGTTGTCCTGTCTGTGGGTTTCCTTTTAAATCTACCTTAATTGGCGGTCTTTTCCTGTCGTGCGGTCATTTACAGTATCGGGTTGTGCATTCCATAGGTGGAACGCATGTGGTTCACATCTATTCCTCTGCATATCGTGCGTTTACTTCCGGTTCCGAGTTCCGGATTTTGCGTTCCATTGGTGGAACGCATGTGATTTGTGTCCATTCCTCTATATTGGAGCGCATTCATGCGTTCCACTGTGCTCAAAATACTTTTGTATACTTCTCCCCCCTTGTTCAGTTATTTTAAAAAGCGCAAATTATTGCGTTTTTGTTTCATCGAGCAGTTCATTAAAAGTTCATGGGTAAATATATACAATACATACATAGAGGAAGAAAAACAGAAAAAAGAAGAAATTACAGTAGTTGTGTAGGTAAATAAAGATATTCATATACAATATAAAATCCAAATATTCATATACACTAAAAATTCAAATAAAACCCAAAAAGTGGTTAAGAGAGTAAACATGCATATAAGTTGGCTCTTATTAAAAGAAAAATAATGGTGAAAATAATGGATATGATATTAAAATGGATCTGAGTAAAATATATATAAAAAATCATTAAAAATGGCAGACTTCAAAATCAGAGTTTAAACCATGAGGGATAAGGATTTTTAAATTGTAAATACAACTAATTTCTTCCTTTCCCAGTTTTGAGATAAGGTAGGTACTTGCAAATTACAGAAAGTCCCCAGATAGTGACTGTGTCGCTTTAAGGAACAGCAGAGAAAATGCTGTCTATGGCTGTGCGGACATGTAGAAATGGCTACAATATTGTCTGGCCCAATGACCATGAAATATCAGGCATTATTGCAAGGCAGATTTAAAAACAAAAATAATTAAAATTATATTATACACATCTGGATTAAAAACAAAATAGGAAGTGAGATTTTTTTCATTTTTAACTTTAAAATGATTATTATTTTTTAATGATTGGTTATTATATGTTTCCTTTGGTATCTTATGAAAAATAGGGAGCAGTAATTTAAAGTTTAAAAAAAGGGGATATTTGCAAAAAAATGTATGGCTGAATTAAGTGCAGGGCCGGCGCTACCATAAGGTGGCAGACTGCAAGGGCCGAGGGGGTGCAAGATCCATTTCACCGCACTTCCCTCCAGCCGGTGAGTCATTGTAGTGGGCTGAGCTGCAGACTGTGGTTGAGGAGCTTCATCATCCTCTACCCGGTCTGACTGGAAGTGCTCACTGAGAGCACCGAACAGCTTCTTGTCAGACTTGTGAGTACATGGCTCGTCCCACTACAAGGAGGAGGGACGTGAGCAGGAACAGGGTGGAGACCTCAAAGGGAAGTTGGAGGGACAAAAGAGACATAGAGGAGCTGGGGGCGGATAAAAAGACAGAGGGGTGAGGAAGGGGGGATAGAGAAACATAATAGGTGCTGAATGAGAAGAAGCACACATAGGGGATGGAAAAGGGGAGAAAGAGACACACAAAGGGTTTTCGAGAGGGGAAGAGACACACAGAGAGAAGGGGAGAAAGAGAAACGCAAAGGAGCTGGGGGAGATGTTTTTTTTAAACAGTGAGCAGCCATAGCCATAGGCTGCTCACCCATTAGTAGACATGCCCCTACTTGCGGTATATTTTTTTAATACCAAGTAATCTTTACTTAGTATTAGTAAATTTGTCTGAAAGACCAATTTAGGTCTTTCAGCCTTTTGGTAGATAGCTCCCTAATACCGTGGGAATTAGGGAGTTATCTACTTACTCATTCCCATCCATTGACTGGCTAAGTAACTTACATTTTATATGAACGTGTTACTTGATTGTTGTAAGTGTTGCAAATGCTTACAGCTGAATTCTGGCTATGTGTGTATACTTTTTATTTAAACTGGTATACAGTGTAACACTCTTCATTCTTCCACTGGGTATATTAGTACTTTAGCAATTCTGTGCTTCGGCACTTCGGCTATTTAGAAATTCTGCGCTTCGGGACTTTGGCACTTCGGTTCGGTTCAGCACTTCAGAAATTCGGCAATTCATCTATTCTGACATTCGAAAGTATCCGAATGTCCGAATTGCCCAAAATTCGTCCGAATTCACATTCGGAACTAAACGAATTGCACATGTCTACTCAATAAGCTTCTAGCTATCAACTAATTTCTGTTGAGTGATATCATAATCTGAGTATGAGAAAAAATTTAAATACATAAATAAATTGATATTAATTAGTCTAGTAATGATCTCAATACTTTGTGACACTCGGATGTGATAAAATGAAAATAAGGACATGTATAAAACATTTGTAAAATCCTGGGGTAAAATAATAATGGACCCAAGCTTAGTTGGAAGCTGAAAAAAATAAAACTTAATCTGAATTATGAAACTAAAACAGTATTGTCTGTGAATGATTTGCAGGAGCATTAACTGCTAATGGGGTTTAATACGTTTTTTAGTACTTCATAAAAGTATTCTGCTTGGATTCATAATACCAAAAGAAGTGAAAACTGCCAGAAGCAGCATTTAAATTCATGAAAACAGGATAATCTATTTCTGATCTTTACTGAACAAATGGCTTTTCATATGCCCTGTTATGTTTCAAGTGCAGTTAGGATGCTTGTAAGGTATTTTTGGTGCTTTTAAACAGAGCAATCAATTTGTCTTCATTAATTGCAAACTATATTATTAGTTGTAAGGCATATCAAGATCCATGTTGCATTAGAATATGTAGATCATTTATATGTGATTAGAATCTTCCAATTTTCTTTTACAGAAATGTGCTATCTTTGCTTGTCTGAGTGAATAGAAATATCTACATATTTACAAGCATTTTGGCTATTTAATAAGTTATTAGTTAGCCAAAATGTGTGCAAATGTTTACATATTTCTATTCACTTTTTTTTTAACATTTGTAGTTAACGTATTATATATATATATATATTAATTAGGGATGGTGTACCAGGTATGAATGAAATTGGCATGTAACACGTCTAGGTGGTTGCTGTAAAGTCTAGTACAGAGAAAATGTAAACAGCAATTCATTTTGGACTACCCCTAGAGATGGGTCTACTGTGATATGCTACTTATAACTTTGGAAAACATTATTCCTTTGTGGGGCCAACCAATAGGGAAATATACAAAACTTTTAACTGTTCTTTGTCCATCTCATTAGGTAGAAAAATATTTGATATGTGAATTCCATACTCACTCTGCTTAGAAAGACGTCAGCTGTAATTTACTAATATATGAGTGGCAAAACGTATTGTTTGGTGTTGCTGCATTGCCCAAAGAATACATATATGGTATTTTGGTTTTATGACCGTAAACTTGTGCTGCTAATGGAAGGTTTCTTTTAAAACTGAACTAGTGAGATAAATTTTATTTGATGCCCTCTTGAATGGGACATCCCAAATTGCAAGCAATTCAGCTTTTGTTCCTTAATCTGATATCTTTTGCTCTATAGATGACATTTCAGCATTTAGACACAGAATCCCTTTCTTTTATACATCTATTTCATATTTACCAATTCTATAGCGTGAATCCTTTTCAAAAGACTGATGTTATTCATTCCTTGTTCATCCGACTTTAATCCTTCTGTTTTCTTATGATCATGCAAAATAAAATAATTTGTATAGGTTTAATAAAGAACAGAAGTAGAAAAACAATTATAACCGTTTTGTTGTAGTGATCTTCAAGAGTATTTCAGTAATGCCTAAATTATGTTTTGCAGTAACTGCAGTAACTGTAATTACATTTTAAAATATATTTGGCATAAGAGTTATGGACTGTTTCTTATTAGCACAGCTGAGTTCTGAAGATTATTATTAATAATGCCCACATATATTTTTTTATTTAAGTATATCCTGCAGTGATGACGTTACCTGCAGGGAATCCCATAATTTTATTGGTTTTACTTTAAAGAACCCTTTCTGCTATTGCACACAATGAAATTATTAAATGGATAACACATTTAAATTGTACAGACCTGTTTATGATGAAATTAAAAGCAAATTATCTGTATTAACCCTGTATACATCTCTGGAGAATTTGTTGGCACTATATAACTAATATTAATATATATATATATATATATGTATATATATATATATTACATTGCTAGACACAAATACACACACCAGTCAGGCCATAAGACTTGCTTTCCCACAGACATCTCACTAGCAGTGCTCTCACTACTGCAAAGAACCACATTTTTGCCTCATAATTTCACTTTATACATGGATTTCTTGGAGTATGTGTCTGCTGTATACAACAGCT
This sequence comes from Pelobates cultripes, assembly GCA_933207985.1. NCBI lineage: Eukaryota > Metazoa > Chordata > Amphibia > Anura > Pelobatidae > Pelobates > Pelobates cultripes. Next base: position 113,547,757 of record OW240917.1, on the reverse strand, counting down.
TTGAAACGCAACTCAAGAAGAGAAGAAAAAACAGTGAACCACTCATGGACAGCTGTTTTGTTGTTAATGCAACTCATCAGCATGAGGTTGGTTACTGGCTTGCAATGGAGGCTTGGCGTTACTTGTAAAGTACATACCAACAGAGTTGTGGTGGGGAAAAAAGTGTGGATGAAATCCCCTTCCACCTGAAGTAAGTGGATAGTTAATACATTGCTAAACACAAATACAGACACCAGTCAAGCCATAAGACATGCTTTTTCCACAGAAATCTCACTTTAACAGTGCTCTCACTACTGCAGGGGATTCTGGGTAGGAGTATCCAAATGAGCTTAACAAAGAACCACATTTTTGCCTCATAATTCCACTGGATTCCTTGGAGTATGTGTCTGCTGTATACAACAGCTCTTCCTTTACTCTGTGATTCTTTCAGGTCTTTTGGAATATTAACATATTGTAGGGGTAAGAACGAAACATTATCCTCCTGCAATGTTTTGCTCACAAATATACAGTATATTTAGGATGATTCACTATTAGTAAAAATATACAGTATATAGATAATGATTCATGATTAATACAAATATACAGTACATACGGGCTTATTCACTAAACACTGGATTTTGTCCAAATAGACAAAATCCTGTGAAAATGACTGATTGTCTGAAATTGTAATTCTTATATTTACTAAAGGCAAATATGGTTGGAAATTTGGTCAGCCTGAGCAAACCTGCAGCCATCGCCAGGGTGCTGTCAAGATTAAAATTGGTGCTTTTGCATCTGAATCCTATACAAAGTATAGGATTCAGAACATTCAGATTCATTTTTTCATTATTTTTAAATTTGTTGTTTATGCATATATTTTTCTGTGAATAAATATTTTCCTCTTAAAAAATGTGTGGCGCTTCCATTACTTGCATTGACCACAACAGGGCCCATAAGTCACTGTTCTAAAAAGGGTGACATAGAAAAATGCAAAGGGTTGAAAAAAACGTATTCAATTAATTAAAATTAATACATAAGTGAAAGCAAAATTTCACAATAATAAAAAAATATGAATATATATATATATATATATATATATATAAAAATATGTATCACCTGAGTTGCATTTTCAGATCTTGAACCAGTCACATTATTAACATAATTGAGTTGGCCTGAAAAACAAACATGCAATCCATCACAGTGCTATCTCATACAGTACTACTGCAAGTGGTTTGTAACTAGGCAGCAATTATGTTATGTCTAATGCTACATGATTAAATAAATGACAAACAGTATTATTGTGCAGTAGTTAAGGTAATTCATTGAGCTTCGGGATTTTGAGAGCACATAAACATTATGGCACTAAATCTTCGCAATTTAGAGAAAAACACTTATAATGAAATCCATTAAATTTAACAAGAAAGAATCTAAATTACCTTAATTTAATTATAAATTAAAAATAACCAATTTCACTTTGAATGCACTTGATATGGCACAGAGATTAGACTATGCAGCTCAGAACTGGCCTGGGAATGCCATTCTAAACAATTAATGAGACTGTGTAAAATAAGTAACTATATACAATATATTGGCTGCACAGTCATCTAGGTATATCAAAATATGTTCCAATATTTTTTTATTGCGCTCAAACTACCATCCATTGTGTGAAAAATACTGATTAGGGACTTTTCCCTGATGTCCCAAAATGTAGGACACCAGGAGCTAACCTGAGATAGTAGGACAGGCCCTTTAATTTGGGTAATGCCACGTAACCTTATATAAGTGAGAGGACATTAATGCTATCAAGGTCCTTACAAATACCTAAAAGCAGGGTATTGGGTATTTTTCATTTATCTATTTTTGTCACATATATTGTACTTTTACTTGTATACTAATATTTCAGACCCTATATACATCATACTGCAAGATAAAGCATGCAGTCTAAAGTTTTCTCATTACCCTGATCTTTCTATAAAGGGTGAATGAATAAATAAAAATGAACATTTTGTAAATGTTCGTAACATATGTACTATGTTTATATGAACAGCAATATATACACACAGCTGTTGTTATATCATACATTTATGTGCTAACTCTGCATCCTATGTTTCAAATAAATATTATACTAATATTTTGACAACCCCCAAAACAAAAACAAGAAATTTGGTCATGAAGGGGTTAACATGGATATAAAAGAGTCACCATTTTTTTTTAAATCCAGTTATATATATATTTAACCTCTCTGCAGCCAAGTGGGACATTTAGCGTTTGTTTCACTAGCACAGATTAAGCACACTTAAAACATAATAAGCACATTAATAAACGAAGGTTGGGTATACTTAAGAATATCATAAAAATCTGAATACCTAAACGAATGGCATGAATTTGACATTACTGCTGCTGCTGCTGCTTCTATTCAAACTGAAACAAAATTGCCAATTCTCAATTGAAACATACAATGCACTGCCAATGTATTCAGGAGCTGTAGTGGTTATGGTGCTTGGAGTGTTCCTTTAAACAGTAAATTCAGTGGACACAATTTAAATCAACACAGTTCTTTTGGATAAAGTCTCTAATTCAGTTGAGTTGGCCATTGTTTACAACTTGGCCAAATTGCCATAAATTTTAAAAGTCAATTGCTATCTTGCCAAATGAATTTTAATGAAAAAAACAAACATTATCTTGAAATGTCTGACCAGATAAACATTTTCATGAATAGATATTGTACAGTTTTATAGATAATTATATACTACTAGTCCATACCTTTCTGTAAGAATGATTGATCCAGTTTAATTGTTTCTAGGTCCATGTGCATGGTCAAAACAAAGATACATAGAGCTGCTTGTGAAGAGACCAAAAACACAATGAAAACTGTATGGCAAAGCCAATGTGGTTGTGCCAATTTGTAGATTGTATTCAATCCTCTCATATATGATTTCCTGTAATTGGACAGATTATCATACATATTTTAAAACAAATACATTACAGTATAAGGGGTATTTTAAAAACTTGGTGTAGATCATTATCCGATGGCTAAAAAAAAAAGCTCTGAATCTTATGTAAATCAGTCATGCTTTTTGAATCACAATAGTATCAAAGAGGAGTTATCGGTACATTAACTGGACTTTTGGACATAAAGCAAGTTCAAAACCTGAAAGGACTTAAACACTATTTTCTAACATATAATATAACAAAACTGATAATATAACAAGCATGTACATAATAGCTGAAAAAACAGGATGGGTGGCTGAAACCTTTCTACTTGGAGTATTAACAAATGGTATTTTTTTTTCTAAACTCACACATCTCAGTGATGATTGTCCTACTCACATGGATCATCCAATGTGTATTTATCTTGAGAAGGAAGCTACTGCCATAGCTATCATATTTACCTGTAATCTCTATTATGCTGACCTGCACAGAGTATGAAGGAGCATTCACATAAATATGCATGCCAAAGAAACGTGAACAACTCCAATGCCACCAATGACAATCAGGGTGTATTATGAATGCCATGATGTCTCATCTCACCTTGGGGTCGCTGGCAAATACAAGCAAGAACATCATACATACTCATATAAATTTGGCAGCCTGGTCAACTCCAGATACCCCAGTCCACATGGAAATATCCAAGTTGGCAAGTCCAGGTACAAAGATTGTGGGTCACAATGCCAGGCTAGCAAAGGTCTTGCACAATTCCTGCCTGCTGCCTTTTCCAGCTGAACTGTGTAAATAGATATCCCAACACACATCTTGCTAATAAATTTTTTTAAGTCTGGAGTTTCATTGCTAGCTCTCTTGTGCTAGGGGCCAGGGGAGCTATTGCTCCCCTTCGCAGCCCCAGCATGCACACACTGCAATGTTCTTATGGAAAATAATGTGTTATTTAGATACCTATTATAAATTAGCATCATCAATGCTACTAAGGAGCTTGTCCATGCTCTAGGTAATTTCCCACATGGATTATTGTAACCCTCTCCTAATTGGCCTTCCCAAAAAACGTATTGACCCACTACAGTCTGTAATGAATGCTGCCGCCAGACTGATTTTCCTCTCTAGTCGGTCCTCTCACACCTCACCCCTCTGTCAGTTCTTACATTGGCTTCCTGTATCCTATATAATTCAATTCAAAGTGCTAAACCATAGCTATAAAGCATTGACCAATTCTAGCCCCTCTTATATTTCTTCACTGATCCATAGTTATGCCCCTTTTCAGTCTCTCCGCTCTGCCCGTGACCTTCTCCTGTCCGCTGCTCGCACCCGTACAGCCAACTCACGCTTGCAGGACTTCTCACGGGATGGCTTCTTTCCTATGGAATAGTCTGCCTTCCGCCATCAGACTCTCCCCTAGTCTTCAACCGTTTAAGCAGCGCCTTAAAATCCATCTCTTTAGGAAAGCTTATGGCCTCCCAGAGTAACCTCTACATCACATACCTGTCTCCTGCTCTCTCCTATAAGAAGAGCACTCTATTTTGTCCTCCAGCTCTGATTCACTCCCACTTTATTAGATTGCTACTTCTATTCCTATTGTGTTTTACACCCCACCTCCTATAGACTGTAAGCTTGTTTGAGCAGGTCCCTCAACTACCTATTGTTCCTGGACGTTTTCTTATAATTGTCTTATTTTTAGTTAAATCCCCCCTCTTATAATATTGTAAAGCGCTACGGAATCTGTTGGCACTATAATAATAATTCCAGGGCCGGCCAAAGACATTGTGCAAGGATGAAATTCCCCCCATCCCCCACGGTCGGCATTCTGTCTCTCCGACATCATCACATTAGGCCCTCCCCATAGCATTGAGCATTGTCTCAATGCTTTCCTATGGGGATTTCAATAACGCTTGATGCTGGGCGCTGGATGCTGTTTTTGGATGACCAGCATTTATGTTTGGCCATTTGGAATTTGTAGGTTTATTGATGATAGGTTTGTGTTAGTGTAGTATGTTTGTGGAGAGTAGATTCCATCACTATGTGTATAGGGGATGTTGTATTTGTATGGGAGGTACTGTGTGTGTGTAGGGGAGGTACTGTGTTTTTGCTGGGGATGCAGTGTGTATATAATGAATATACTGTGTGTGCTGATCAACTGGCGTGTGTTTGGGATGTATAATGAGATAGGGGATGTAGTCTGTGTGAAGGGAATGTATTGGGAATGTATTGTATGTATGTGCTGGTGTGTGTGTGTGCTGGGGATGTAGTGTGTGTCTGTGTGTGTGCTGGGGATGCAGGGTGCAGGGTGTGTCTGTGTGTGTGTGCTGGGGATGCAGGGTGTGTCTTTCTGTGTGTATGCTGGGGATGCAGGGTGTGTGTGTCTGTGTGTGTGCTGGAGATGCAGTGTATGTCTGTGTGTGTGCTGGGGATGCAGGCTCTCTGATGAGGGGCAAAAAGCCCCTCAAGAGTGCCGCCTAGAGCCATCGTCCCACCTGGGCCTGTGGACAGGCCTGCCCTGATCAATGCACTTGGTTGTCTGTAACCATCAACCTGTGTTGTAATCAAAACATTTGTAAATGCATAAGCCTTTTTTGTCATTAATCTCACTAATACCACATTAAATGTAATATTGTAAGATTAACAAGTAATTTTTGAGTTATGAAAACCACCCATTTGTTGTATTGTTAAGATCCATTTTCTAGCCAAACGCCTAATAGGTAATACTTTTTATTTGATTACTATGTAGGAGTACTATGCGATCTGGAAGTTCTGATATTCTGGAACGCAAAGCTTGAAGTGGAACACAAACTGGAAAAGGAAATACAAATGCGAACAATGCATTGTAATGCAATGGAACGTACACATGATTGGCACATCTAGATGGAAATGAGGCTTGGAATGCGACCTAATGAAATCTCCCACAGGTGGATGACTACTGAACAGATTGTCTGACGGTGTTCTATCAGAATTCCCTACCCGTGAAATTCCTTATGAATGAAATTCGCCTGTGTGAATTCACCTGTTTGAATTCACCAGTTTTAATTCGCCTTTGTGAATTCACCAGTTTTAATTCACCAGTTTTAACCAGTTTTAATTTGCTAGAATGCAATTTGTTGGAAAATGTAGAATTTTGCCACGAATCTAATGCACATTTAAATGTTGAAAACTTTATTTTGCAAAAAAGGTGCACATTAGATTAAAGTAAATACGGTAACTCTCACACAAGTAAACCCTTTGCGCACGTAAAAGAATATTACCACGGAAACAAAATAAAGAGTTTAGTAGATTTAGTAGAGTATATACATGTAATTTGTGTTGCATGTTTTCTTTGATAATATATGAAATCTTGTCTTGCAATAGCTGTATATTTAACATTTGCAGCTACTGGCTGCCCTCCTCTACTTTCCCAGCACAGAGATTCTGTGCTGTCCAATCATAGGCTACCCAATGAACTGTATTGCAGCTCACATAGATGTTTTTTTAAATACAGATGCCCTGGGAAATATCATTTAGCCATATTCTTATAAAATGAATAAAAAGAGGACAACACTTTCACAGATAAAGCATTTTGCCAATATGAAGTGCTTTTTATGTTTGGAGTGTGCCTTCAGCTTCCACAAAGTATGGATAATGATACTTTTGCCTTTATATGTGACAACATTTTATATCATTATAAGGATGCACATAATTTTAATATTGACATAAAGAAGTCAACATTTTTAGAGTTCATTTTCTTAAAATCTATCAGTATGTGAAGTTGTGTCTGATTTCTCCTATGTGAAAATGTCAGTCAATAAGTAGCAAAAAGGATATTGATTTTTTTGTGCAATTAAGAAATCACTTTTCCCACAGTAACGTCTGGAAAGATATCCAATTCAACAAGTTTGGCCATCTTATATGCTATATTGGTCAACATTTTGCAAGTTGTTTTTTAACTTTGCAAAACTCACTGTTTTGTTAATATATCCCTAACTGATACACAAATCTACAATTAACATACTTTTTAGATAGCTAGCTAGCTAGATGGATAGACTATCTATCTAGCTATCTAGCTATCCTTCAATTAATTTTTACATTTTAGAAACATTTAGACAGAAATAATGTCACAATATAGTATAGTTACAGTATATGATCATTCATTAAACAAACAAGTAATAGCGGACAAAGGAAAGACTGATGGTGCTGCTTTCCCCTTTCTTAAGTCAATTACGTGGTCAGGAATATATACGTTTGAGCTTTCTTTGGGGTATACCCACTAGTCTTAGAGTGTAACTGTGTTATACCCTTTTAAGACATTAGTATTAAGGAATGTCCTTTTCTCTACAACCCGTTGCCTCCTTTCATTACCACTCATATTTTTAATTTTTCCAATGTATCCCTGTTGTTATGCAGATACTCTCAAGTTTTGTGTGTTTTATCAACATTTTTATATTGGACATGGTGGGTTGGATACCAAATAGCTCTATTTGATTATTTGATTTATGATCATACATTGCATTATCATGTCACAATTTGTCAAGTCATATCCTAGCAATCTAATGTTTGCGTTTATTAGATTAACTCTGTAGTACAAGGTTGCTAGCGGAGGATGTGCAAAAAAGGGGGTACGTGGACATTGTGACATTATGAGAATTTAGTTACAAAATATGATTATACATTGCATAAGTCAATTTAGTGTGGGCTAGTTTATAGTTTTGTAAAAGTAAATATGTACTACATAAAAAAAAATGTAGATAAAATGGAATGTGTAATACTAGTGTTACTTGCCTAATTTATAATACGTTGCCGTAATAAAAACAATATTGCACTCTGGTGTATAGTATTAGATGATACCAGCTTTGTTTGTTTATAATTTCTAAAATTATTTGTAATTACGTACCCTTGTTGAGTCTTCTCATTGCCTCTGTTGCTTTTCTCATACTCTTCTACATCAGATTCGTCATGTAAAAGAGCATAGTTCTCTTGTTTACCTGTATCCATTTTATCAGTTGAATCCAGAAACTGCAGAGTTATAAAATTGGTCTGATTTATTGTTTAGTTTTCTTCCTAGCGACTTGTTGACTACCAGTAAGATTCCCTTACACTGTTGGAACACAGAGCTCTCTGTATTAAACTCTTAGACTAAACTTACGTGATACTGGTGAATTAGTTCAGGAATGCAAGAGTATTCAATTCCTCGATGAAGACCCACCTGCTTTAGAAAAAAGGTTGGCTTACAGAGTAAGTCTGGTCTCTTAATAATTAGAGATTCACAAAAACCTTCCACCCTCCACCCAACCCCCCCAAAAAAGTACCAACAAGAAACAATAGGCTCTTGGTTCACCTAAGCTGATGATATGAGATGTCAGCACACCAAATAGGATTGGAAAGATTTTGTTTTTCATAATTATTTTAGAATCAAGATTATTTAACTCATTCAACACTGGAGCTATTTTGCACAGCAAAGGATAGGAAACGTATATATGTATTTTTGCCCCGTTTTTGTTTAGCCCTAATTCTTCTCTTGGTCATTTAGGCCACCTATTAACATCTACCACATAATGACTGAAATGAGTACTTGTTTAAAATTGCACAGGTGCATATATGGTTTGATTGGTTCAAGCTGGGTACATTAACAAAGAGAACTAGGGTATTATTGTAGTATAGCAAGCTGACTACCTACAAACAACTAAAATTGACATGATATATAAGCCAGGTTGGTTCTTTGCACTATGACCTTTTTATTAAAGTATCAATGCTGCATCCCCTTTATTGACTTATCAGAAGGATACTTTTTCTGGCCCTAAATAATGCCAGCATGTTATTGGCATGCAAGAAGTTTGTCAATATACTCCATCAAAGCACGAAAGCCCATTTTATGTTACCTTAATCAAAATGAAGTTGTTATGGTACCAAGAAGTTCAATGTGCTGGCTCACCTTTAGGGGTTAAATTATTTATTAATGGATTAACCCTAAAGTCTGTGTTCCAATACCAAATCTATCTCAAGACAAACATTTTAATAAAATTAGTATCAGCGCTTATCAGATATTCCCTTATTACCCAAATATAGAGAAAAACATACAATGTAGTAAAGAAAAACCTAGGAGACCACTCCAATCTAGAAAAAGGTCTTAAAAGAAAATAACAAAAACTTTATTTATAATACTGAATATTCTGAGGTAAACCATAGAGTATAACCTGGACTGGGATTTTAATCTAGTGGTCACTCCATGAGAGTGGTCTCCTAGGTTGTTCCTCTATATTTATATATATTTGGGTAATAAGGGAATATCTACTAGGTGCTGATTTTAATTAATGTTTTGTCTACATTATTTTGAAAACTTTGGAAGGTTTTTATAGTATCTGGCAGCTCTTGTTCATTCTTGTATAGTGCTTTAGTGCACTTTTTTTAAAATCTATTTTGCGCTCTCTTATCCTTCTAAATTACCAAATCTATCTGCCTCTCTGTCCTTCCGTTTTCTCAAAACCTTTAATAGACAAGGCTTGTTTCATATTCAAAAGCTTTATTGACACAACATTATACATTGTACTAATTCAAAATGGTTTACCCCTAAAGGTGAGTCAACACCAGGCACCTCCTGGTGCATGGCCTGGTGCATGGACACTGAGTGGATTATGCTCAGGGTCCGGGAGCGCCAGACATGGTAATTTCGGAATGTTGCGGTAGGCCTCTTTCAAGACCTGTCTCCCCTGACATTGGATGCCTGACGGGCCCTCTGACCAGTCACAATTATGCTCTGAAAACTAGGTAGAGACTGATGATACCCGTTCAGCCTACATGTCAGGGCAAGCAACACATGGGCTACAATCAAGTCCCCTGAAGATATCTCAGGCTTCCTGTGGGCACTGGCACTGCCCCTAGCCAATGTGAAAACCTGGATACTTCATCCCAACACGATGCCACCCTGGGTGCAGCAATCCGGACAACGCACAGAAGTATGACCACGCACTCACCTCCCCCTTGACACCACAAGCGACACATCATGTTGGCCGGAGGAGTGAACCTGTTACCTGGTCCGTCTTCACCCAGGTCCTGATATGCCTCCAGACGGGAGAACGGTGGCTACATGGCGTGAGGACAAGGCTCCAGGTTCCAGTGGGTGAACCTCTCCTCCAAGAGAGTTAAGCAGGAACAAGCTCTTAAAAGAGCTTAGTAGTAATTAGCTAAGGGAGTATGCAGGGCATAGCAATCCCTTGTAGTGATATAGCAATTCCCCCAATAAGAGACAGGGCTCTAGATTGAGGGTGAAGAAGAAATGACTGTACTGGCACATACAGCCTCTTTTATTCACATTCTACAAACATAGTACTGCCCACAGGGTTTTGAAATACAACCAATCAATCCGTACAATACACACAGACACTCCCACACAAAATCCTCCCTTCTGCCTGTGATATGATTACTGAACACAATGGTTAATATAATTATCACAGGGACCCCAAAACATGCAATAACCCCATAAAAATATATATAAATATATCCTTGGAACCGGGGGATCTGGGTGAACCACATATCCAAAATTCACCTAGATCCGTTTAGTAGTTTGGAAGATACGGTTTAATGTAGATTCCGCAGAACATATACAGGCAATATGAAAAATAATTACTGTTAAATGTGTCCCCTGTTCTGTCGTTTAAAACTACTGAACGATGTCTTTATGCACCAAATACCGGCGAGATGGCACCGTGTAGAAAAGTCAAAACAGTGTCTGTGAGTTAAAATGGCCGCCATCCATTGTTCTCACCATGTGCTTCATCCATTGTTCTCACCCTGTGCCTCTGATATATGAAATGGTGGCCACCCAGTAACTCCACAGTATGTCCCCAGGTGGTTCTTAAAGGGCCAGCAGCAGCATAATAAAATACAATATGCTCAAATCAGTTCCTAGAAGGGCAATACATCCCAGGGCCATAGTCGCAGGGCAGGAGGCTGGCAAACAGGCCCCTCCAAAAACCAGTGGTGAGGTCACTTTCACCACATGTTTCTTATGCAACCCTAACTGACTGTTCTACAGGACTCCCACGTGGGAAACATCACAAGGTCGGATAACCCCCCTGTGAGCATCTGCATATCGTCTCCCCTGTTCAAACCCAAAAAATGGACTTGGTGACTGAACAAATCATTGCTCCTGGAGGCAGAGGTGATTTTGGCAATAAAGGCAATAAAAGAGTTCCGGGAGACACTCACCAAATACTCCAGAGACACCTCCAACAGTTGTTTGGGAACCACACAAAAGTGTAATACGGGGACAGTTCATCACTATTGGTGCAGACATTAAGAGGGCTAGGTCAGAGAAACTTTGTTCGTTGCTAGACAAGAATGCAACATTAGAACTAAAGAAACAAACAAACACTGGCAGATAAGGACTTTAAGATCATGCTCGACGCTAGAAAAGACCTGAAGACACTGCTCTCCCAGCAGCAACTACATATGCTTCAGAAATCTTGACGCGTTTTCTGTGAGCACTCCAACAAATGTGGACGTTTATTGGTGAAAATGTTGAAGAAAAGACAGGAGCGTTTCCACATTAAAAAGATACGGGTGGAACCCCATCAGACTTCAGAACACCCAATGGAAATGACAGAGGCATTTAGCAAGTATTATAACACACTGTACAATATACAAGAGAACAAGGTTCCAGACAACGCTACTGCCCATCTAGCCGACATGGATGTGTATCTCTCCACAAATGTCAAGAAAAAACTATTGGCAGAGGCGAAGGCTGCCCTGGATGCGGAGATCACATTGGAAGAATGGCATGAGGCCATCACAACATCCAAAACAGGCAGAGCCCCGGGTCCGGATTTCTTCCCCTTGCGATATTACAAAAGTTTGGGGAAGATCTACTGCCACAAATGTTGACATCATTCAATTCCTCATTGCAGGGGGGAGGGGGGAGTTGGGGATGGAGTCACTCTTAGCGCACATCACCATTCTCCTGAAGGAGGGCAAGCTCCTTACTAAACTGTGACTGCAAATTGCTGGCTAAGGTTCTCGCATCTCGCATGAAACCAGTCCTTTCTTCTCTGGTCAATTTGGACCAAAGTGATTTATCTCTGGATGGGAGGCAAAGGATAAATCCATACAACTCCTGAATATCCTCCAGTTAGCCACTTCCCCTGGTCATCCTTTCCACCGACGCGGAGAAGGCTTTTGACCGGGTGACCTTATACTGCAGAAGATGGGGTTCCGGGAGACATTTTGCAGATGGATCCGAGCTCTCTATTCCATATCCTCAGCCAGGATGTGAGTAAATGGAGGCCTCTCAACGCCAGTGTGAGTCTCAAATGGCACCTAACAGGGCCGCCCACTCTCAGCCATATTATTAGTGCTGACTCTAGAGCCATTCTTGGAGGCCGTCAGGGCCAATCCCTTCATCTATGTCTTCTGATATGCTGGAATAGAACACAAGATATCCGCGGATGACTTACTGTTTTACGTGTAACAACCGCTAATCACACTCCCGAACATCATCAGTGAATTTCATGAGTATGTCGGACCCCCACAGCTCTGGAGTCTTTCGCTTATCACCAACTACACCTTTTTCACGCTTCAGTAGCCAACCAGCTGCAATTACGTCAACCTTTGTACCCATTTGAAGACATCTGCTCAAAGAAGACGGTCCTACACCGCAGCATCTCCGTGCTGTATCTTCTGTTGTTCTTGGAAGACAGAACACTTCCCCTAAGTTTCAGACCTTGTGGGAAGAGTCCCTCCAAACATCATTCTCCACCCAAGAATGGTTACAAATAACAACATTCATGCATCTCAGCTCTCGCTGCGCAAAATACCAAAAGATAAACTATGAGATACTCACCCATTGGTATGACACACCGCAGAAAATTCACAAATACAGATGTCGGCTCTCTTATTCATATCTTTTGGGAGTGCCCACTCCTAGTCGCTTATTGGAGGAAGATCTTTGACAACCTGTCACGAGTAGAGGACGAAGGTATGACCTTCAACCCTGAAGAGATGTTACTTAATAAATCAAACTTTTTAATCTCAAAAAACAAGAAAACTCTCTAGAGGCACTTGCTCACAGCGCCTCGGTCGCTAATCCCGATGCACTGGCCCTGTAAGGAACCCCCGACACATCACCAACTACACCTCTAACTCTAACATTTTTTGGACCAGACCTGTAAAAGTTAAAGTCGGACAAGAACAGAGACCATCTAGCCAGGGCCAGATTAAGAGCCCAGTGGGCCTGGTGCTGACAATTATGATGGGGCCTAATTACAGAATTGTCACGGCCCCCGGCTCGCCGCGAGGTGCAGTTGCACCGGACCAGTGTGACGGCGCCAATGAACTGAGCTTACCTGCTCAGCGGCTAGGCAGAGTCAAAGAGATACATCAGGTTGAAGAGGATGTTGTGATAGTAAGTGGGTGTCAGGATTACTAATTGATCCCGCACGCAAAACTGTGACCTTAGAATGGGCGGACTTAATGACTCCAAGAAGAGTCAGAATACTTGCAGAGGTCAGGGATAGAGAATCAGACACAGCGATGAGGAAAAGCCAAAAGTCAAAACAAAGGCAAAGTCAAATACCAAAAAATCAAGGTTTATTGTTAGGTGCCTGGGACTCAGCCGCCATGATAGCACAAAGCAATTGTGATGACAAGGAAAGGACAGTGGATGCTATGAAACAGTCAAGAGGAACAATGGGTGATGTCTCTTGTTCTAGTTCTAACTCTTCGTAAAATTGTCTAGATAAGGCGTCAGCTCTAACATTTTTTGGACCAGACCTGTAAAAGTTAAAGTCGGACAAGAACAGAGACCATCTAGCCAGGGCCAGATTAAGAGCCCAGTGGGCCTGGTGCTGACAATTATGATGGGGCCTAATTACAGAATTGTCACGGCCCCCGGCTCGCCGCGAGGTGCAGTTGCACCGGACCAGTGTGACGGCGCCAATGAACTGAGCTTACCTGCTCAGTGGCTAGGCAGAGTCAAAGAGATACATCAGGTTGAAGAGGATGTTGTGATAGTAAGTGGGTGTCAGGATTACTAATTGATCCCGCACGCAAAACTGTGACCTTAGAATGGGCGGACTTAATGACTCCAAGAAGAGTCAGAATACTTGCAGAGGTCAGGGATAGAGAATCAGACACAGCGATGAGGAAAAGCCAAAAGTCAAAACAAAGGCAAAGTCAAATACCAAAAAATCAAGATCATAAACTCACTCTCGGATTACCATGAGGCAGAAACCATGACAGGGCAATGAGAGAATGGAAAAATAAGTTTAAATGACCCTCCTGTTATTCTGATTTGCTGTGGTTGGCCTTTGACCCCAAAACATGCACGCGCGACATCACGCGCACGCCCACATCATTCTCAATGTGGGCGGTCATGGGGCTATAAGGTGGCATAGATCAGCAGCGGCCGGCGCCCCCAGACATTCTGGCATTATCAGGAATCCAGGCACATGGCTGTAAATGGGCACAACTATTCCTGACAGGACAGTAAATACCATTAACCACTTTACCATAAGCAGATGAATTTGTTACATTACCCCCCACCTGTAGACCATTCAACGGGCGGGCAGGACCCGGCTTGAGGGGAAACTTGGCGTGGAAAGAGCGAACCCGACGGCCAGCATGGATATCAGAAGCAGGAACCCAAGAACGGCTGGCAGGTCCATACCCCTTCCAATCAACCAGGTACTGCAATGAACCACGAGAGAACCTGGAATCAATAATAGAGGAGACCTTGTACTCTTCCTGACCTGAAACAACCAAAGGAGGAGGGGGAACCACCGGGACTGTATATTTATTGCAAATAAGTGGTTTGAGTAAAGATATATGAAACGAATTAGGACTGTGCAAGGAAGCTGGAAGGACCAAGGAATAAGAAACAGGGTTAATTCTCTTAAGAACACAGTAAGGCCCAAGAAACCTAGGAGCAAATTTCATGCTAGGAACTTTCAGCCTAATGTTGCAAGAAGACAACCAAACCTGGTCCCCCACCCGCCGTTTAGTAGCATGGGACTTAAAGTGAGGAGCCGCAGTTTCAAGAATAGAAGCTAGGTGGTCATCCAGAGCGGAGATAGCTGTATCAGAAAATACATCAGGGAGAACAGTATGATGACGAAGATTGACAAAGAAAGGACTGTGTCCAGACGCGTCGTGGGTAGCGTTATTCCTAGCAAATTTTGCCCGAGGTAACAAATCAGCCCAGTTAGACTGAGTACTGTTCACATACAGTTCAAGTGTTTGGTTAGCCCTTTCAGCCGCACCATTGGTCTGGGGATGGTAAGCAGAGTAAAAAAAGACAAGTTAATGCCCAACTGTTTATTGAATGCCCTCCAGAATCTTGACACAAATTGGGAACTTCTATCTGACACAATATTTTGAGGGATCCCATAAAGTCTAACAATGCTGCATATAAATATGAGGACTAGATCCTGAGAAGATGGCAATTTTTTGAGTGGAATGAAATCTGTTTTTTTGGAAAAGCAGTCAACTACCATAAGGATGGTGGTATAACCATTAGAACTAGGTAGGTCCACAATGAAATCCATAGACAGATGAGACCATCAAACACTGGGTATGGGAAGTGGATGTACAAATCCACACCAAAGCGTATGTGGAACCTTAGAGACTGCACAAACAGAACATGCTTCCACATAATCCTTAATATCCCTTCTGAATGACTCCCACCAAAATGATCTGGAAATAGATACAGTCTTATTTATGCCCGGATGCCCAACAGTAACATTGTCGTGGAATATTTTCAACACCTCTTTCCTGTCATTTAATGGAATAAACAATTTACCTAGAGGTTTATTGTTAGGTGCCTGGGACTCAGCCGCCATGATAGCACAAAGCAATTGTGATGACAAGGAAAGGACAGTGGATGCTATGAAACAGTCAAGAGGAACAATGGGTGATGTCTCTTGTTCTAGTTCTAACTCTTCGTAAAATTGTCTAGATAAGGCGTCAGCTCTAACATTTTTTGGACCAGACCTGTAAAAGTTAAAGTCGGACAAGAACAGAGACCATCTAGCCAGGGCCAGATTAAGAGCCCAGTGGGCCTGGTGCTGACAATTATGATGGGGCCTAATTACAGAATTGTCACGGCCCCCGGCTCGCCGCGAGGTGCAGTTGCACCGGACCAGTGTGACGGCGCCAATGAACTGAGCTTACCTGCTCAGCGGCGAGTTGGGAGCCGCTCTGCCGGGATCTCCTGTCTGCCTGCCCGGGTTCAAGATTGTGCCGAACACGCGGTCGCAGCCAGATATAGCTCTGCCCCCCAGGGTCACACACACACACACACGTTCTGCAGTCAGAGGCCAGAGGGATATTTAACCTAGGTTATTGCCCTGTCGTGGTTTTCGTTCCTGGTTCCTGAATCCTGAGAGTGCGTTTTCTTGTCCTGTTTTTGATATTCCCAGTATTTTGACCTTGGCTATTCCTGACTATTCTGATTCCTGGCTTCCCTGACTTGGCTTGTTAAATGGTATTGTATATTTCTGGCTCCCTTGACCATTCTCTGTTTTTAATGTATTAGTCCGGCCATTCTAAGGACCGGTTTACGTTTTATCATTTTCTGTTCTGTCTATGTAGATGTTACATAGTTCTGCGTGCTGGACTACACTAGTAGTCATGACAAGAATCTTATCGACCATAGACACTAAAACAGTCATACCTCTCAAGCGTCAAGTATCTAATGGAGATGGTGTTGGAGGGAAACTCGAAGGATGCAGCTTTAATAAAACACATACTCTATGCTAATCTCTCTCTAATTTATGCTTTAATCTTTCAAGTAAATCCATACCCCCTAACAGCAGCGTCCAGTGAAGCAGGAAGTCAATGGGGACACTGGGAGAAATGGGGACACAGACACTAGGGACACAGACACTGGAAGACATGGGGACACTAAGACACTAGGGACACAGAGACATGGGGATACTGAGACACTAGGGACACTGGCTGGGAGGCATGGAAACACAGGCATGGAGACACTTGGGGACACTGGGAGACATAGGGACATTTGGGGACACTAGGGACACTGAGAGACATGGGACACAGACACTGGGAGACATGGGGACACAGACACTAGAGACACTGGGTGAGAGACATAGGGACACTGGGAGACATTGGGACACTGAGACACTAGGGGGACTGGCTGGGAGACATGTGGACACTGGGAGATATGGGGACACTGACATTTGGGGACACTGGGAGACATGGTGACACTGAGACACTAGGGACACTGAGAGTCATTGGGATATAGACACTGGGAGACTAGGGGACACTGAGACAATAGGGACACTGGCTTGGAGTCATGGAGACACTGTGTCCCATGTGTTTCAGTGTGTCTCCCATGTGTCTCAGCATCCCTATATCTCACAGTGTCCCCTAGTTTTTCAGTGTCCCCTAGTGTCTCCGTGTCCCCATGTCTCCCTGCTGCCTTTCCCCCCATACTTCACTTACCTGAGCTGTAGGCTGTCTCTGCAGGCTGGGAGCTGCTGTCTGGACTCTCTGTGCTGTGTAGCTGCTCCCCTGCGGATCAGTGAGGAGAGAGAGGCAGGGAGGGATATGCTGTAACTTCCTATCCCTGCCTCTCTCCACACACAGTGACCCCTACTGGTTAGTCCTGGTATTACAGAGTAATCTCTCCTCTCTTCTTTATACTGAGAAAAATACCTGCATTTTCTATTGCCGGTATTACTGCAATACCGGCATGGCCAGGCAGCCTCAAATACTGGTAAAATACCAGTCAGGTGGCAAACCTGAGAGTAGTGTGAATTCCATGGGCCTGGGCCTGGAGCTGCAGCTCCATCAGCCCCTATGTTAATCCGGCCCTGCATCTAGCCTGTCTAGAAGATAGACGTTTGGCATCACCAATATAGGCCAGATTCTTGTGATCAGTTATGATTAGTAGGGGGTCTTTGGAACCCTCCAAAAGATTTCGCCATTCCTTGAGTGCCAATATAATGGCTAACAGTTCTCTGTTACCTATGACATAATTACGCTCAGCTGGAGATAACATTCTGGAGAAATATCCACAAGGATGCAAAGGGGCATCCTGACTGTCTCTCTGGGAAAGGACAGCCCCGACCCCTGCTTCGGAGGCATCAACCTCAAGTAGAAAAGCTTTGCTAGTGTCCGGATGTATTAATATGTCTGCAGAAGATAACAATTTCTTGAGACGTTCAAAAGCCTCTTTTACTTCTTTGGACCATACTTTGCAATTAGCCCCCTTGCGTTTCATATTGGTGATGGGGGTTATTACTGAAGAGAAACCCTTTATGAATCTCCTGTAATAATTGGAGAAACCAATGAACCTTTGAATGGCTTTTAACCCGTTGGGTAATGGCCAGTCTAGAACAGCCACTAGTTTGCGAGGATTCATTAGAAAACCAGAGGCAGATATTATATCCCAAAAGCTGTACTTCAAGTTGATCAAACATGCATTTTTCAAGTTTACAACAAAGTCCATTGAGTAAAGTTTTTAATACTTGTTTAACATGATCGTGATGGGTCTGGAGGTCGGGGGAATAAACAAGGATATCATCAAGGTATACAAGTGCAAAAGAGTAAATATAATCCTCTAGCACATCGTTAATGAAGTCCTGAAATACGGCTGGGGCATTGCATAACCCAAAGGGCATAACAAGATATTCATAGTGATCAATTCTGGTATTAAATGCTGTTTTCCATTTGTGATCATTCTTAATCCTAACCAAATTGTATGCACTCCTGGGGTACAGTTGGGTAAAGACCTTAGCACCCTGGAGTCTGTCAAACAATTCAGAGATAAGGGGAATGGGATAGGCATTTTTTATGGTGATTTTGTTTAAAGCCCTATAGTCAATGCAAGGATGTAGTTCTCCATTCTTTTTTGACACAAAAAAGAAACCTGCACCAGCAGGGGATGATGATTTGCGTATGTGACCTTTACTTAAGGCATCTCTGATTTACTCCTCCAATATTTTACTCTCCTGTGGGGATAGAGCATAAACCGCCCCTTTAGGAGGCATAGCCCCGGGCAAAAGATCAATGGAACAATCATATGATCTATGTGGAGGAAGAACTTTAGTTTGACTATTACTTAACACCTCCCTAATCTCCCAATACTGCTTGGGTATTTCAGGGGTAGTGGGTGTAATTGTAGGTAAAGTAACTATGACCACTCTTTTAGTAAGAGGTGACATACAATCCTCCTTACAGTCAGCACCCCATTCCAATATTTCCCCTTTGGTCCAGTCAATATGAGGGTTGTGCTTGATGAGCAAAGGGAATCCTAATATGATGGGACACGAAGAGGAAGCGATTATCTGAAATGTAAGAAATTAATTTTGCAGTGGTTGAGAGAGAGGTCTCCCGTCTATAGCCTCAACCCCCAGAGGTGAAGGTTTCTCCTTGACAGGTATTGAGTATTTTTTAACAAAATACATGTTAAAGTTACCTGCCGCACCTGATTCTACCAGGGCTTTGGATAAAAATTTGTTCTTGTTGCAAATGGCGACAGTGTCAAGGAGAAATCTACTTTGGTTCTTACTAGAGGACATATCTATCACACCTAAGACCTGTGCCCTTAAGGTTCTTAAGTCATTTGTCCTTTTTTTGCCACAATATAAGCATAGACCCTCTCTTCTCCTATAATGTTTCTCTGCCTCTGACAATCTCGTAGCTCTAGTTGCAAAGGTTGCACTGGGAGGTCAGGTTTTCGAGAATCGAGGTGCTAATGACAAGGTCATACATCTGGTTCTGCTTCTAGTAATTTCTCTGGTGGTCCTAAGTCTATTATCAATCTGCATCACAAAGGTAATACATTTGTTTAATTTTTTGGTAGATCTTTGGCAGCA
Source organism: Pelobates cultripes (assembly GCA_933207985.1). Taxonomy (NCBI): domain Eukaryota; kingdom Metazoa; phylum Chordata; class Amphibia; order Anura; family Pelobatidae; genus Pelobates; species Pelobates cultripes. Next base: position 113,528,033 of record OW240917.1, on the reverse strand, counting down.
ATTTCGTCAAGTATATTCTCAGATAATACTTTTTTTAAAGCAGCGATTAATCCGTTGTTAGTCCAGTCTACCTCAGAAGCCAAGGTTTGAAATTCAAAGACATAATCTGAGATAGACCGGTTCCCTTGTTTGATAAGCATTAGGCCAGTGGAGGCATCATCCTCCCTTCCTAATGGTTCAAACGTTAATTTGAATTCCACAAAGAATTCCTGATAATTATAAGAAATACTCCTTTTACTCTCCCATAATGGATTGGCCCATGTTAAGGCCTTACCCTTAAGTTGATTAATTAAATACCCAATCTTAGCTCTATCCGTGGGAAATGAACCAGGTGAGGCCTCAAAGTGATATTCAATTTGATTAAGAAATCCCCTACATTCAAAAATATAACCATTGAAATGCGGAGGAGGAGATAGGGAGATGGTAGGTGCCTTATTAACTATAGGCGGAGGTACAGTAGGTATTGGAGGCCTAGACGGAGAAGCCCCAGGCTGTAAATGAGCCATCCGAGTAAGGAGCATGCTAAAAGCCTGGGCAAATTGATCCATACAGTGATCAATTCTCTTCTAGCTTCCTCTCGCAAGCAGCTATGTGCTGACACAATTCTGCAGGATCTATGCCCCTGTCATAATGTCAGGATTGCTAATTGATCCCGCACGCAGAACTGTGTCACACCTAGGACTAAGGATAACGTCAAACCGGACCTTAGAATGGCCGGACTTAACGATTTCAAGAATAGTCAGAATATTTGCCGAGGTCAGGGACAGAGAATAAGACACAGCGATGAGAAAAAGCCAAAAGTAATTCTCAACGTAGGCGGTCATGAGGCTATAAAGTGGCATAGATAAGGCTGGGATTATCAGAAATGGCTGTACATGGGCACAACTATTCCTGTCAGGACTGTAAATACCATTAACCCCTTTACCATAAGCATATGAATTTGTTACAGTGGGCGACTGGAAAAATTTGAAGAGATATGGAGAACATGGATCTACTATTTATGTACAAGTGAATAAAGGTTCAGAAGACGCAAGAAGATGCTCACATTATGGTGGTTATTGGAGGGTTCCCCTGGCATAGATGAGATGTGCCGCGGCAGCAGTGACTTGGGGACCCCCCGAATTGAGAATGTGGTCCTCTTTCTATGCCACACAGCCTCCTACTTCTTCTAGCCTACCTCATTGCCCTTTTTATTTCACTCTCTATTTCTCTGCTTTCATGGCTCTGTCTTTCCATATTAATTACATCCCTCTTCCTTCTCTTATTGTAATGTTCCCATCGCTGCAGGTATCCTAAGACTATAACTCCCTGACCCTAGGTTGGGACTTAAGCAGTGGTTGGGTGGGGCAATGGGGATCCCTCCTGGTCAGAACACCTTGGAAAGTCCAGATGCCTAAACAGCAGTTCAAAGGCCACAGAGGTTGCAGATGGCTGAGTCCCACACCAGGGGTAAGTGGTGAGATTTCTACACAACAAGCACACAATGATCCAGGCTCCTACGTACTGTTAGATAAGAGTAGCCTGAGTGCCCCACAGCGAGCGCTATGATACCAGCCTCTAATCATCTGAAATCCGCTCAACTAGATCAAACTGCTGAAAACAGTTAAACGTTAAGCACATTCCCATTATCTAGTATGTAAACAAGGTGACACAGAGGGCCACTGACAGTGGAAATACCCTAGTATTGCAAGCCGCCTAATGCCAAACTCAGTACGAATCCAGCAAACAGTTAATTTTAAAGATTGTTGATGTATGATGTAAGTCTGCCACTATTTCCAGAAGCTATTGTCTTATAACTTTATGTTTTAATGTTTGCAATGAGACGACTGTCATACATCTACTTGTTATTCTCTCTCTGTATATCTATTATGAAAAACTAAAACAACGTGACAAAAAAACCCCAAAAAAACACCAGGGACCTACAAGCACCATAACAGCTTCAATTCCATTAAGTTTTAATGGTGCCCAAACTGGTTATTTAAGTTATTTTCTTCCCATAATGTCTGATTTATAGATAGCAAGAGTATGAGTGTCTTTACATTTGCTAGCAAATTGATTAGCACAGTGAAGAGATAGAATTTTATTCTGTATATGTTGCCACTATGGTGTTTTTTCATGGATTCCATGGTGCAATTTAAAAACAACATTTTATATCTTATCGATTAAACTATGTGTATTTTATTACACATCTGCTGAATTTAATTATCAAATAAAAAGTAACTGAATAATACATAGACTGAATGGTTAAGCAAGGCAGAAGGAAGCAGACCAGGTTGTCTAACAATCTGTTGTCAAAATTTCTAAAACATGAGTGATAATGAATCTGCCGAAAGTTTTAATGAGAAACAATCTTTGGAGCTTAGATCAAGAAGTCAAAGTTTAAAATTTCATTAAAAGATTTATATTTTTCTTATTTAGTAAATTTTTATAGTGTAATTCTTGACTTTTCTTTGTAGAAAAAAACCCCATAAAGCATTGATGCATAAGTCATTTAAAATATGTGCAATGATATTTTTAAAATATATGCAATTGTAAGTGAAGCAGAATGTTCTCCATGCTAATAGTAACACCCACTGAAAATCATATTATTCCGATTGTCAGAGTAATATATTTCTTTGTACGTATTCTGTTCTGTACTAATTAATTGCCTTCTATGTGCTTGATGCAGTCTGTTACATTTAAAAAAAGTTTCTGAGCAAAAACAGAACAGGGTTTTGCACAGTAAAACCCTTTAAACATCACCAGTTAAATGATTATTACTTTTTTATTATTACCTGCAAATTATTATTATTTTTGTTTACGTATGTTGTTTTCCATGTCATTGCCCCTTTTTTTAATGTATCTTTGTTGTGTATACTTTTTATGTTGAACATTTTGTTTGATTATTAACCACTAGCTCTCTAAAATTAAATGATCATAATGGTATTTGAGTATAGTTTCATCTTTGAGATGTACAACTTATATTAGCTTCTATTACAAACAAAAAAATACACATTCTCGAGCCTTCAACCTCTAAAGTACATTTTGAAAACTTTTTGAACCAAAACAAAATGGTGAATTGGAGCTTTAGGTTTGTTCTACCGTAATTCAAAGATTTCTCTTCATACATAATATCATATTTTAAAGGACAATAGGGCTTTCATTTAACATCCTATAAATATGCATAACACAACCTTACATAAATAAAATGTTAAAAATGGAAAAAAAAGGAAACAAATTTCTTTCTTTTTAACCATTTTTGCACATAATTTTTCACTTTTTCTTCTGATTATTTCACATATGTTTTACACATCCAGTGCAACTAATTAAAAAGAACTTAAATGCTTTATACGTTCAGAATCTAAAATAGTTTTTGATTGTTAATGCTAACCTTTTACCAAACCCCACACTAACTGTAACCATATACCTATCCTAATCTTACCCTTAAACTTAACCTTACACTACATTTATCCCTAAAAAAGCATGTATGACTTGTTTTGCTGCACATAGCTCAAAATGGCCACAGTTGACTAATAAGAGCATTATCTATTATCTATCTATTATCTATTGTGTGAGCAGGGAATTAACCCTGCTCACACCACAATCTATTTGAAGGCATTTAAATGCCCATTTAACAGAGGTAATTGTACAAGTTCTGATCAAAACAAAACCTGAAAATTAACTACATCATAGCATACTATTATATATATATATATATATATATATATATATATATATATATATATATAATTTCATTCTAAGTGTGCATACCAAAATACAGTAGAATTAAATTATACACACACATTTATATATATGTATCTAATTTATTATTTTAACTGTATTTTTATATTAATATCATTATATTATATGAATGGACTAGAATAATCAATGTATTTCCAACACCACATACCTCTGTTTTTCCTTTAATTTAGGGTTGCATTTCCTTGAATTTATGGTTTTGTTTTATTTTTTTTTCAAATCTCAAAATATTATTATTAAATATATCTACCAAAAAATAGTATTCCCACTTACGCCAATAGACCAAAGTATTACCCTCTGCTACTTTGTTATTTGTCTTTTCAATGTATTTCTCATTTTCCATCAATATAAAAATGTAAACGTGTATATGGATGATACATTGGATTTCCACATACAATTACACAGAATACAAGTATGTATATTTAAATAATTTGTAGCACTGACATATTGCAAATATCCAACCAAAAAGGTGATGTATTGTTTTCGTTGAAAAAAAAAAAAAAAAAGAAAAGCTGTGAATTAATCTCACAATAAAAATTTCAGGACAATGTTAAAAGTGATTAATGGAGATATTAATTTAGCTATTTATGACAATATACATATTAGGGCATAATAACCACACAAACACCTTGAATTGTAAATATTCTACAATGCACCCTGTTTATCTCATAACATATCATGTCTTTATCTGAATAAATATATCCACTGGTTTCCTTTACTGATGGAATAAAAATTTCGTGTATTTTCTTTTTGATCAAAAGAGAATTCAGCTTGTGATGCATTTTTTTCTTTTTTTTTTTTACATAGAATGCACTTGTCTAACCAGACTGGAGCTTTCTGGGATGAAATACAATGTTGCAAGAAAAGACAAAGTCACACAAATTCACTCACTAGTAACTGAGTAAATTTAAGTCACGTAATAGTACTTTAGCACTAAGAAAACTGCACCACGGTTATTGAGCCAGTTTGGAACACAATTAATTGTACTTTAGCGACTCCATGCTTATGTGATTTAGGAATGACTCTATAACTGAGAATATTTTAATACATGTTTAATACATATAGTCTGCCTTCTATAGTAACATTATATTAGATTTCCCACAGCATTACCCAGGACTGCTTCTGCTGTAAGGCTAACCAACACACTCCAAGCCATTTCTGTAAAATATGTTTCCAAATGTGGCTTAATTCACAAAGTATTTATACAAGTTAATGTATATTTATTTTTCATTCTCAGGTATGTGTTAATGACTTTCAATCTTTTATATAATACATAGTTTGAAGCATTGCATATGTTTTTTTATATTTCTACCTAAAAAGAAGACATTTCATCTAGACTAATTGTTTAATTTGAACACTAACCTGTTCTACTTACTTCTTTGTAGAATGCAATTAACTTAGTTTGACATAATTTATGTTTTATAAATCCATGCTGATTTCTGATAATGACGTTGTTGTTGCCTATAAATTTCTAAATATTATCCCTTAATAGCCCTTCAAATACTTTCCTAGCCACAGACGTTAACCTCACAAGTCTGTTATTTTTTAGGCAGAGATTTTGAACCCTTTTGAATATAGGAACCACATCAGCTTTTCTACAACCATCCGTTATGATTCCTGAAAAAAAAAGAATCCTGAAAGATTAAACAGCAGAGGTGTGTTTATTTCCACACTTGGTTCCTTTAGTACTGCTGGGTGAGTACCATCTGGACCTGCAACACCATGTCTTGAGTTATTGCAGGAATTATTTGTAAAACTCTTGCCATATATACAAAATAAAAATAATTGTTTAACATGTCTGCCTTTTCCTGAACTTCATTTAGTAACACATCCATCTCTAATGTCAACAAACCTAGAGTTTCATTTTGGGATTTTTAGAAATGATGTACTTAAAAAATAGGTATTTCTCTATTTGTCTGTTACTTTATCATTTTTAACTTAAGCTCATCTAATCATCTTTTTATAGGCATTACTGGCTTCTTTATATTTTACATATGATGCCTCTGATTATCTGATTTAAATGCATTAAACGCTCTTTTCCTATATTTTTAATTTATTGGCTTGCCTTCTTACTAAGCCACATTAGTTTAAATTAGTTTTATATTTGTTACTTGCTCTTATTGAATTTGGACTTTCTAAAATTATGTTTTTTAATACCTTTTGAGTTAATTTTGCAAGACACCATATTGTGATCACTATATTAAAGTATTCCTTTACTTGAACATTTGAATTTTTTTTAACATTTGTTATAATCAGTTCCTCTAGCCAAGTATCAAATTAAATCTCTAATAATTGTTAACCAGATGTGTAGCTATACCTCCTCTTCGATATCAATATTAGGTGATTTCTAACTTATCCCAACCAATAACTGGTTACCCCAATTTTATCCCAAGTAAATATCTACTAAAGTTTCAGTATTACTACTTGCTTAATATTCAGTTTTAACTTATGGTTGACCAGCAAACATACTCCACCGCCTATTTTTTATATTCTTCCTAAACAAGGTGTAACCATTTAAGATAACTGTCTAGTCATGTGTCTCATCCCAAAATATTTTGGTTTGCCCATTATGTCATGTGCTATTGCCCCCATGTTGTAATTAATGTTCCTTGCATTAGTAAGCATACATAAATATCACAAGCAAATCTGGAGATGCAACTGCCTAGAGAAGCCACAGACGGCAAACAAATATGTGGTTAATTAAACTCATAATTAACTATTTTGGATCAGTTTGCAGGATATCTAGGTTAAGTCATGGGACAAGCTACCTTTATTTCCATTTTATATGAGGTTAATTTAACTCACAATTAACTACTTTGGATCAGATTGCAGGATATCTGGGATAAGTCCTGGTAGAAGCTACCTTTATTTCCACTTAAGTATTTTTTTACTATTTCTGATGAACTTATTCACTTATTCCTCCTTTTTTGCTCTGTATAGAATGCTTGGACATTTTAGCACTTTATAACAAGGATTTTTGCACTTTTGAGTGATTGTACTGTTTTTGCACATACATTTGATATTGTCATGTGCCACTTGTACTGTATGTGAGTTCTATTACATACCTCCTGTGTTTTAAATTTACACCTTCACCATTTCCATCCCACTTGTCCTGAGCTAAATTCCATCTTTTTGAGGTCCATCTTTTTTTTTAGACTTCTGTGTTCCTCCCTCTCATCACATTTAAAATCTACCCAACCTTCTAGCCATCCTGTCCTGGGAGATTAAGTGAAGTTAATGTCTACATCATGACTTCTGCCACGCATAAACCTCCTGTAAACTTCCACGGTAGTTAGTGGAACAGGTAATATCTCAGAAAAATAATACTTGAAGGTACTTTTCGTCAGTTTATTTCCTAGTTCCCTGAACTCATTGTTTAGGACCCTCCATTGTCATCTTACTTTGCTCATTGGTACCTGTATGGACCATAACAGCTTTGTCATCTTCAACCCCGCCCAATAATCCATCCATTCTGGCAGCAACATGCCAAACCTAAGCAACCAGGAGACAGCAAACTGACCAAAGAGGCAGATTACCCTTTCTACTCTCAAGAGCCTCTATCACCACAACCTGTCTAGCATTTAATACTTTCTCAATCCCTACCTTACTAGAGGTGGTGTTCCACTGGCTATTAGAAGGAACAACTTCACATTACAAAAGCAACTAATATATAAAACCAGTGAAATAGTAATTACCTGGTTTGTTAGAAATACTTTTTTTAAAACTCCTATTTAAAATAGCCTACTTTACAATAGACTACTTCAAGCAAATCCAAGTGAGAAAATTGACAAACAAGGAAAGGCAAACCTGTCCAGTGACCTCTATGATGGTTAAAAATTAACTTTCAATATATCAAAATTAAAAAGGGCTAGAAAAATATCTAGCTCTAAATGTGTACATCCACCAAAAAGGGAAGGGAGGGGAGACATGTAGGGTAAAGAGAAGAAAATATGTACAAAAAGAATAAGGAAAGACTAGTATTGTCTCAACTAAATGATAAATGTGGGCAGGGACGCTTGGCTATATAAATCCTGCTGGAATATGTGCTCAAACTGCTACGATCAATAATGAGACACTATAACTGTATCACTTAAACACTGTGATCGTGGAGACAAAGTATCTAATTAGTTCATATTGCTGGAAGACTTGAATAGCAGTGTAACATAGATAGCAGTAGCTGGATCAAAATTAGCTAAATGAGTCAGACTAACAAGTATAAAGTGGTAAAGAACTGATGCTAGCGAGTCTTAGAGTTTAGCCAAGCCAAAAAAACATTGCCCAGACATATAAATAATGTATCTTGCCTAACCGTCACTTAACGTCTAAACTGTGCCTTTAAGCGATACAAAAATCTACTGTCAGACCTGAATACATAGCCAGAAAAAATTGTAGAAAGATAAAAATAACTAGCCCAGGGTGGTCAGAATACTGATATCGATAAATACAACGAAGAATAGCCCTGTCAAATAAATCACCGATCAGCCCTGGACTGAGAAACTTATGTAGCTCGTCTCAGATATCTGTTCAAGCTAAGTATATAAAGAGGGATATCCGTCTTTCCCTATCTATGGCTGAACTGATAGTGCTACCGAAACCTAAGTCACTGATTGCTGGTTAACGTATTGCTAAGCTGCTAAAGCTGCAAGAACCTAAGTAACTGGTGCCAGGATTTCTCGTAACACTAATCTAATAAGACAAAAATATAACTGGCTGATCTAAAGACACTGCAAAGTACGGCTACATATAGGATCCCCGACGCACGTTTTGCCTGTAAGCGGCTCTTCAAGGGGTAAATCATACCCTCGTGCTCTGAGTTTAAATAAGGCGCCAAAAAACCTAATTGGTCGGTGGGAGGAGCTAAATTAACTCCTTCATCATCACAGAGAACCCATAACATTAAGTCTCATCTAATAAATGAGATAGACATAAAATGTGGAAAAAATTGTACAAGGTGGCAATTATCATGGAAAAGTGATATTGACATTGTACATTAATAGCTAATTAGATGCAATAACACAATGATAATGCAGTATTGGTTATTGGGATCTTAGATTTTATTATTAACCACAAAAAAGTGGTGATACAGATCGGAATATAGTGTAGGAAACTCCAATACAGCAATTAACTTAGTGTATATGAATAATACACTCAACAGAGCTAAGCTATAAAAAATTTAACACAAGTTACTGGATTAATACCTGAGATATTATTAAGTTAAAACACCATATCCACAATAGCCAAAAAGTGACAATGGGTCAATGGGTATTAGAGTGATACTAAGTAAGTTGTAGTGAAGCCAGATCTAGATGCCAAAATGTAAAGAAATTCTAGAAAGGATTTTGATAAAGTGGTGCCGAGAGTAAGCAAAATGACAATATTTAGGAATGAAGGGAGTATAATTGTATTCTTCATTCAGACCAGAAGGTGTCAGTGTCTTAAATTAAAAAATCCACTGTGACTCTTTTTGTAGTAAAAGTCTATTTAAATTTTCTTTCCTTGGATTTGGAAGAAGCTTTTCTATTGCTTGGAATTTCAGACACTCCACTTACCCATTGTGGAAATTCTGAACATGTCTAGCAATAGGAGTAAGAGTGATGGTATTTTTGCTGGAGCCAATGTGTTGTAAAATTCTACATCTGAATTGTTGAAAGGTCTTGCCAATATATTGCATCCCACAATCACATGTTAAAAGGTAAATTACGTGAGTGGTATTGCAAACATTGAAAAAGCCCCAGAGGTGAAATGCGTTAAATGGTTTTAAATTGTGTATTTTAACAATAAAAAGCTTTATTTGGTATCCTTTTGTTATAGGACCAATTTTTATTTTATTGTATATACACTTTCCTTTATTTATTTATTTTTCCTGGCATCCTACTGTATCCTGTTCAAGCAATCCATAGGTGGGGATTATTCCACCAGTGCTATACCTATAGAGCAGTATTTCCTGCTCTACCATTGTGAGTATATTTTATCTTATTTCTTTTCATTTTACCGTCTCTAATTGAGAGCACTATTATTGTTTTTATATATTCTACGGACAACTATGGAAACCCAGTTGGACGGACAGCTCTACTGCCACAGTATATGCTCTAGCGGGGATTATACAGCTGTAATGATATTGATGTTACAAAGTTTTGGAGTCCAGTAGCCAGATCAGCAATGTTTTCTGCCAGAGGTAGCCACTCGTTACCCAGGTGGTTGAGCCCCTGAGCCTTGAGTGGCCTTCTGGTCTTAAGCAGAGATGGGAGACTGAAACAGAAAGATGATAATCGTAGTGAGGCAAGCCGAGGTCAGTGGGAAGGAGAAGCAGCAAAGTCAAAACAGTCCAAATTCAGCAACAGGAAGGAGAAACAGGAACACGCTTGATTAGAGAGTACAGGAACCACAATAATCTGGCAAAGGTACAGACACAGGAAGTGGCTTTTATAGGCCAAGAACCAGACACCTGACCAGACACAGCTGAAGAGAGTTGTCACTGATAACCTTGACTCTACAAGCAATGTCTACAAGCAATGGTATCAGAGCTCAGGTAAATTTGCAAAAGGCAGGCTGGTGTGCTGGTAAGGAAGAGGTTTAGCACCATGTAAACCAGGGTTCGAAACCCAGCCGAGTCAGTTCCTCACAACCGCTAAGTGCCCTTCATCCAAGAGCTGGTCCAAAGCTCCATCAAATGTGAGTGCATTATTCTCCATTTTTTACTTTACTTACTCCTTAAGTTACAAACTACACCATTGGAAGTTTATTGTGCTTTTATCTTCACATATACAGACTACCTACAACCCGGACGAATCTACTCCTGAGGATTGTATACACGCCCCGTCCATATATCAGTAAGACGTTTTTATGTATTTTATTGGACATTTTATTATTTGATCTCCACTACTGCATTGACTTTGTTTTATTATTTACTTCTGCATGGACTATGTTTTAATCGTAACCGAAAGCACTTTATATAGTTGATTCACTGTAATATATTTATAGTGCAGCCCTTCCCCCCTTTCTTTTCTCTCCTATTTACTTAATATGTTACTGTCCCTGTTAGTAATCCCACTTCCTATACTCCTATATGAAATCTGGCTACTGCAGTTAGATTATATGTCTTTCTTATGCAGGATAATAATCCGTAAGCCTCATTGCATTTTCAGCAAATTTGTCTACACAGTATATTTAGTAATTGGGATCATTGTGGACATTTTATATAGAAAGTAAGATTAGTAAAATAGCTACAGGACTTCAGATTCAAGTAAGAGTTACACACACTATCACCGAAAGAAGAAACAAGTCACTTTCTCTGCCATGAGCAACAGCTACAGGTATGTTCAGAGGTGTTGGTGGAATAGATCTTATTATCAAGACTATGGTCAGACTATCACCAAAAGATAAAACAAGCCACCTTGTCTGCCATGAGCAACAGCTGCAGGTATGTTCGGAGGTGATGGAATAGATCTTATTGTCAAGACTATGGTCTAGAGATCCTGTTACTACAGAGACGTTTAGGGACACTATAGTCACCAGAACAACTACAGCTTATTGAATTTGTTCTGGTGAGTAGAACCATTACCTTCAGGCTTTTTGCTTTAAACGCTGTCTTTTCAAAGAAAATGCAGTTTTTACATTACAGCCTAGTGATAACTTCACTGGCCACTCCTCAGATAGCTGTTAGAGATCAATCCTGGGTCATGGCTGCCTAAAATGTATCCAAACATTTAGTGTCTCCTCCATCTGCATGCAGACACTGAACTTTCCTCATAGAGATTAATTGATTCAATTCATCTCTATGAGGAAATGCTGATTGGCCAGGGCTGTGTTTGAATCATGCTGATTCTGCCCCTGATGTACTTCTTTGTCAGTCTCAGCCAATCCTATGGGGAAGCACTGTGATTGGATCAGGCTACCACATCTGATGATGTCAGCAGGCAGTTGGCAGGTCTAAATGAAACAGGGACAAACAAGCAGCTGCAGGCTTGAATACAAGTAAGAATTTTACTATATGTATGGAGGCATGAGGGGGCAAGGGGGCTAGATGGTGGTTTTAACACTATATTGTCAGGAATACATGTTCGTGTTCCTGACCCTATAGTGCTCCTTTAACAGTGGTTAATGAGTAGCTTTTCCTTTATCATTGAAGTCTAGAGGAAACATACTATTCTATAAGTAGAGGGAAACCAGCCCCATGTGTTTTTAAGGAATTTCTGATTTTGTTCACTCCCCTTCAGGGTATCAGCTTTCAAAATGACACACAAGAAGTATTGCTGGTAACAAGTTGCACTTCTGAAAGTATACCACAGACTAAAATTATCAGATCCCTGTCTTCCAGACAACAATCCCTCAGATCAATAGTATGCTCTTTCACTGAGAGTTATCATATATTTTTACTATATTGTTTCAGCACAATTTCACTGCTGTTAGTAACATTAATCATTACATCTAAATCTAAAACTTTATTATTATTTGCTTTCATTTCAGTACTTTTTTTTGTTTATAAATTAATCATACAATTATCTGTGGTCTCTGAAAGTTTGTCTATAAACATGCCCCTTTGCAGTTAATGGTACAATCTTTAATTTATGATCCTCTAAAAAGTAGATTTGAAAGGTTTTAAATCATGGAATAGTTTTCATACAATTGAATTACTTTATTATTAGAAAATCACTGTCAAACACTCACATTTTTATTATATCAAAACATTATTTACCTTGTAGTGAGTTGATAAAGGAATGCTATAACTGACAGGTTCAACAAAGTAAGATCAGTGACAGATTCACTCCAGTTTAATCTCAACTCACGGAACTCACTGCTTAATGAACAAACCCCATAGCAAACTCTCCTTTAGTTGTTCATATTAATAACAATCATTTTGCTGCACTAAATATAGAGGATACATCACAACTATTAATTAAATACTGTGAGAAGATTTACTCCCTCTCCCCTAAAAAAATATACTTGTCATAAATAAAGTGACCATATTGTATATATTTATTAAATTTGAATAAAAAATAAACAAATCTTAATCAGTGGAAAATTCAAAAGTCTTTTGTTGTCTCACAAGTGTATAATATTAAACACAATCACAAACAGGTTATTAGTGAGGATTAAATATTTAAAATAGTTAAATATTTTTCCACTTCAGAGCGTGAGTCCATATTCTTTTCTCTGCTTAGGTTTTCTTGTGACATGAACTGCTATCTCTAGTTAAGCCCGCACATCGATTTCTTCATTAAGTAAAAACACTAAAATAAAAGAATGAAAAATATATTAGCAATAGAGAATAACTACTATTAAATCATTAAAATATGAATATAACTTCTCTGATCTATCAATCTATTATAAATCAATACAGCGATTCGGCTGTGTTTGTGGGATCTGAGTGCTACTGGCACAACTTGGGCGCTCAGATCCAAGCTATCCGGGGATATATTATTAATATTTATGGGGGTTCCTATATGTCTTATGTGTATTTTTATGTATTTTTGATATTTTGTATTTTATGCAGAGTCATTGTGACTCAGAAATTTGTGGGCGTGTTGTGGGAGTTTTTGTAGGCGTGTATACTGTATTCCTGAATTGTATAAAAGCCTGCCATCTGGCCACAATAAATTATTCCTATTGTACCCTTCATCTGGTCTTGACTGATGTTTGGGTATGTGATCAACGAACCGCTGGATTTACTTTATGCTTCACTTTGATTTTCAGGAACATATGAATCAGCACTTCAGGTGACGAGCTATAATCACTAAGTCTTTAGCAGTTTGGGAGCATACGTACGAACGGGTATACAAAATACCAGCATTTGTTACACGTTCCATAATTATTTATCCCCACTTTAGATGTTTCTATATTTTTATGTTACATATCTGTAGCATTACAACCTGGAATTAAACTGGATTTAAGTTGGGTTTTTACCATTTGAGTTTCACCAAGAAATGCATGTTGTTTTTTTGTTTTTTTTTATGTGATTACAATTTGTGTCACACTAAAATGTGTTTTGCTCCTCCAAAACAGGTATGTGCCAGGTAAGTTGTGCAAATTAAATAGTAGAAATCTCAGTAGAATCCAGTTTAGTTGCAGGATGTAACATTACAGAATGTGGGAAATATCAAGAGGATGAATTGTGTAAGCAACTGGGTATTTGCGTATACTTGGGAAAAACATGAAAATACTTAAAGATGACTATTTGGAAGTCAAAGCCTGATTACTGTATTCTAATAGTTTAGAATAGTTTTCTGATTAATACGAAGTTAGCTTACATTAGAAATACTACATATTAAACTATATTAAATTACAATACTCCAGTATTTACTGATTCACTCAAAGACGAAAGACATAAAAGGGAACAAAAAAAATACAATGTATATTGGAAAATTTTATTGAATGTATAAATTCTGTATCAGTTAGAATCTTAGTTAAAGAGGCATTATAAGCAGAAGACACTTAGAGCCATTTAAAGGTTAGGAGTCAAGCCATTTTCAAATAGTTTGTCACTTACCTGTGTTCTACAGTTGCAGCGGCTTCACAGATATATCTGTTGTGGAATGGGGATCTTCTACTTTAGCTATTTCAATTTTGACCCTATTACAGCCTAATGCATTGCCTGTGATTGTCAGCTGACACTACTCAGTCAAAGAATTCAGACGAAAAAAGTAATAAAATGAATGGACTATAGTGATCATGAGGCGTAGAATGTCCTTTTAAAGAAGACAAACACACCTGCATCTTGTCTTAGCAAATATTGGCAATTCCCCGTTGGCCATCTTAAACTTTGCATAGTCTGACTAGTGTACCTTTTAATCTATACATTTGCTGTCAATTTTTCTAGCAAATGTCTAAAATATGCATACTCACCTGAGGTTGACCTAGTCATTTGGGCTTTGGTGATTTAAAAAGTCCCTTTATGGCAAATATTAGAATTCCCCTCCAAACCAACTGTGAAATACACATTTAGGGCCTGATGTGCATTGCAAGATAAATCAAAACCCAAAGAATTAAAGTACACTGGGTAATGTAAATAAAGGGATATTTTAACAACACTTCTTAGAGATTTGCTGCAAACTGATTTCGAACTAAAATTTTTTGAAAATCAAAGCTTTGTGTTGTATTTTTGTACAAAAAGATTAGTGTATTTGCAAATCGTAATTTTGAGATAAAAAATTGTGATGGAAATATAATCCTTTACAAAGTTAATGTAAAAAATACTGCATTAGTAATACTCATCCAAAATGGCATTCATAATATTATGAAAATGCATACTGATTCTTTGTCATCTCTATATATAACTAACCTTGGTATCCACTTCAAGCTACTCCTGTTCATTGCTTTGGTTTTTCTCAGACAGTAGTGCATGATGTATTAAATGAAGAGTTCCAATCATAAAACAAATACTGGAAGTCTCTCGTTATCAAAAGAAATGGGAGTAGCAGGAGTCCAGTGTTCAATTTAGGATATTACCTCATATACTACAGTGTATTTCAGCTGTGAGGCTGAGAGCTGACTTAATGGAGCTAATAAAGGCCACCACGTGCATAAATAAACAATCTTGATTTTGTGAATTATTCAGAGGGTCGTTACTGACAATCTTAGGTGTGTAGGGAAGGATTTTTTTTCTTAGTAAAGAAATAGTAACTCTGCAATAATGCACTAGTCCATGTGTCCAATGCTATCTCACTTTCTGCAGCTCCTGTCTCAGCCATGACGGTAATGGTAGTCCCAGTCTGTGTAGAAGTTTGGAAAGTTCAATGTTGTGGTCCCGATAAAAACTTGAAAGAAAAGCTCTAGACTGGAAAGAAAAGAATGGGAGTTTATACAGGTTACTATGTATTCTTGTTTGATAGAAAACTAAAAAAAAACATAGGTCAAACTGCTGATTCTGTCTATTATGAACACATCTTCACTTAATTTCTTTAATTGTAATATTATATTTTGTTATGTCTTGTTTTAGAATATATTAGTATTTTAGACCTTACAAAATAAAGTTATTATGGTGCCAGGAGGCCTTATGAATTAAACGGTTATCGAATGGTTTAACCATAATGTCTGTGTTCCAGTGCTGAATCTCTCCTGGATAATGGAAAGCTCGGGCAGGGGTGCTGCTGATTGGCTGAGAGTAGTCAGCTGACACTGTCAGCCAATCAGTGATTCCCCTTTCATAAAACTGGCTTGACAAAGATATGTTTCTATCAGCTGAGAGCATCAGCTGACCGGTCATATGCAACGCCCCTGCCCAATGCTGCCTGAGCCTTCTGGTTTTCCAGAATCTGAGCGAGCAAAAGCACAGAGTGGCAGAGAGATCCAGTGCTGAAACACAGACCTTAGAGTGAAACCATTTCAGAGCCAGTGCCTGGGACCTCCTGGCACCATAACAATTGTATTTCTATGAAGTTGTTATGGTGCTGAAACTGGTCCTTTAATGCCTCTGGTTAAAAAATAGAGAGAGACCCAAGATATAATTTTTAAATTATATGTCTGGTCTGTTCGCTTAAGCATAAATTGCACTGCTGATTCACTTTTGGGCATCATACTATGAGGGCGCTATGTATAGAATATAGATGTCGTAGAATTCAATAATGGTTGATACGAATTTCTCTGTATTGACTGAAAGGTGCTGTTTGTAACATGGGTAGACTGTTTAGGTTGGTGCAACTGGCATTACAGATGGGTGTTTTGCAGTCCATTATGGTGATGAAGGTATGGATGATACTGATAAATAGCTTTTACATCAAAAGGAGATTTTATGTCTCATGTGCAGTGCTACGAAGCCTGCACCTCCATTATTGGTAAATTCTAAATTTTAATGCTCAGTTTTGCCATGATTGACTCCTGTTTAAAATAATATTTACAATGTATTTAATCTCAGATTTCCCCTAATCCTTTGCATTGTTGCACATGAACCTGATGTTTATTTCCCATCTTAAGTTCAGCGACAAATTTAGTCAGTCAGCAACTTAACAAACACAAATAGAGAAACGCCCACTGGCAGAACTAAAGAACAAATTAATGGAAAATGCGACTGGTCGAAACTGTCCAATATATTTAACTAAATCAATGTGGTGGGTGCAAAATGTTAAACAGCTGTTAGGATAGTCCAATGTTGTTTGGGTACACAACAGCTAAATTTGTGGCAGCTTTTATTAGGAGATCTGGTAACATAGTTACATAGCTGAAAAAAGACTTGCGTCCATCAAGTTCAGCCTTCCTCACATTTGCTTTTTGCTGTTCCAAAAGAAGGCAAAAAACCCAGTTTGAAGCACTTCCAATTTTGTAACAAGATAGGAAAAAAATTCCTTCTTGACCCCAGAATGTCAGTCAGATTTATCCTTGGATCAAGCAGCTATTAACCTACATTGAAAGATTATCTCCTTGAATATTCTGTTTTTGCAAGTATGCATCTAGTAGCTGTTTGAACATCTGTATGGACTCTGATAAAACCACTTCTTCAGGCAGAGAATTCCACATCCTTATTGTTCTTACAGTAAAAAAACCTTTCCTTTGCCTTAGACGAAATCTTCTTTCTTCCAGTCTAAACGCATGGCCTCGTGTCCTATGTAAAGTCCGGTTTGTGAATAGATTTCCACACAATGGTTTGTATTGGCCCCGAATATATTTGTATAATGTTATCATATCCCCTCTCAGGCGACGTTTTTCTAAACTAAATAGGTTTAAATTTGTTAACCTTTCTTCATAGCTGATATGTTCCATTCCTTTTATTAATTTTGTAGCCCGCCCCTGCACTTTTTCTAGTGCCATAATATCCTTCTTTAGAACAGTTGCCCATAATTGCACAGCATATTCAATATGTGGTCTTACCAGTGATTTATAAAGAGGCAAAATGATATTCTCGTCCCAAGAATGAATGCCCCTTTTCATGCATGACAATACCTTACCGGCCTTGGCCACTGCTGATTGAGATTGCACTTTGTTGCATAGTTTGTTGTCTATAACAATTCCCAAGTCCTTTTCGTGTGTTGTTATCCCTAATTCGCTTCCATTAAGGGTATACGTTGCTTGTGTATTCTTTACGCCGAAGTGCATAATTTTCCATTTTTCAACATTAAATTTCATCTGCCATTTGAGTGCCCAGTCTATCTAAATCCTTCTGCGGCAAAGTAATATCTTGCTCACATTGTATTATTTTACAGAGTTTTGTGTCATCTGCAAACCCTGAAACATGAGATCAAGACCAAGAACGTTTTGGCCTCGGGATGATGCCTTTGTCAAACTAATTGTGGGGCCAAACCATCTTGTGAACTTTAGTCTAATAAAAGATGCTACTAATTCAGCTGTTGTGTGCCTAAACATCATTGAACAATACTGTAGTTGTGTGCAGACTCCAATTTGTTTAAGTACCATTTAAGGCTTGGATGGAGATGTGTGGTCCCTTTCTATAATTTAAAACCCTCTGTTATAAGGCACTTGAGGGTTTCTCAAATAGATATAACTCAGAGAAAAAAATCACTTCAATTAGCACACCAATCAGATTTAACTTGTAAGCATAGTCCAAACTAAAATGTCTGCCAAAATTAGTATACACATGCAGGGCCGGATTAACATAGGGGCTGATGGAGCTGCAGCTCCAGGCCCAGGCCCAGGCCCATGGAATAGGCCCATTGATTTAAAAAAAAAAAGATTTTTTTTTTTTTTTAACACACTACTCTTAGGGTTGCCAGGTATTTTTCATGTATTTCTTATCATTGCCAGGTATTTGTCAGAAGTATTTTTCAGGTATTTGAGGCTGCCTAGCCGGTATTGCAGTAATACCGGCAATACAAATGTCTGTCTCACTATAAACAGAGATTATTCTGCAATACCAGCGCCGGCCAGTAGCTGTTTGTGTGGAGATAGAGGCAGGGATAAGAAGTTACAGCATCTCCCTCCCTGCCTCTCTCTACTCACTGATCTGCGGGGGAGCAGCTCTGCACAGAGAGTCCAAACAGCAGTTTGGAGTCTGCAAGATATGGGGACGGTGAGAGACTTGGGGATGCTGAGACATTGGGACACTGGGAGACATAGGGATATTGGGGAACATGAGGACCCTGAGACACTAGGGACACAGTGGCCCCATGTATCCCAGTGTTCCCTAGTCTCTCAGTGTACCCATGTCTCCCAGCCAGTGTCCTTAGTGTCTCAGTGTCCCCGTGTCTCCCAGTGTCCCCGGTGTCTCTCAGTGTCTCCATGTCTCCCAGTGTGCCTGGTGTCTCTCACTGTCCCTAGTGTCTGTGTCCCTAGTCTCCCAGAGTGCCCTAGTCTCTTAGTGTCCCCATGTATCTCAGTGTCCCCATGTCTCTCCCAGTGTCTCAGTGTCCCCAAGTCTCACAGTGTCACAATGTCTCTAAGTATCAGCAGCACCACTGGACCCCAGGGAATCCCCCCAGCACTCCAAAAGGTATGGAGGCTGGGGGGATTACATTTAAAAAAAAATGTGTTAGTGTTAGTGTGTGTGTTTGTGTGTGTGTGTGTTTGTGTGTGTGTTAGTGTGTGTGTGTTAGTGTGTGTGTGTTAGTGTGTCTGTTATTGGGTGTGTGTCTGCTAGTGAGTATCAGTGAGTGTGTTCCTGAGTGTGTTTGATATCTGTTATTGAGTGTGTGTTTGTCAGTGAAAGTGTATGTTTTGTAAGTGAGTGTGTATGTATGTCTGTCACTGAGTGTGTGTCTGTCAGTAAATGTGTGTGTCTGTTAGCTAGTGTGTATGCGTCTGTTCGTGAGAGTGTGTGTGTCTTCAGCATTTACCTTTCTCCAGCGCCGGACTCCCTTGGCGCTGGGGATCCCTCTGTATCTCAGCTCCGAATGCACATGTGTGGCAAAAGGTGCGCGCGCATTTAAACCGCCCATAGAAAAGCATTACTCAATGCTTTCCTATGGACGTTTAGTGTCTTCTCACTGTGATTTTCAAAGTGAGAATCTTGGAAGCTCCTCTAGCGGCTGTCAATGAGACAGCCATCAGAGGCTGGATTAACCCTCAGTGAAACATAGCCGTTTCTCTGAAACTGCTATGTTTTCAGCTGCAGGGTTAAAACTAGAGGGACCTGCATCCAGACCACTTCATTGAGCTGATGTGATCTGGGTGTCTGTAGTGGTCCTTTAAAGAACCACTATAGGCACCCAGACCACGTTAGCTTAATGAAGTGGTCTGGGTGCCTGGTCCAGCTAGGATTAACCCTTTTTTTTATAAACATAGCAGTTTCAGAGAAACTGAGGGTTAATCTGAGGGTTAATTACACTGAGGGTTAATCCAGCCTCTAAAGCCTCTAGTGGCTGTCTCACTGACAGCCGCTAGATGTGTTTGCATGCTTCTCACTGTGAAAATCACAGTGAGAAGATGCCAGCGTCCATAGGAAAGCATTGTAAATGCTTTCCTATGAGACTGGCTAAATGCGCACACGGCTCCTGCCGCGCATGCACATTCAGCCGATGACGTCGCTAGGAAGATGGAGAGGAGAACGAAAGCTGGAGAAAGGTAAGATTTTAACCCCTTCCTCTCCCCAGAGCCTGGCAGGAGGGGGTCCCTGAGGGTGGGGGCACCCTCAGGGCAATATAGTGCCAGGAATACGAGTATGTTTTCCTGGCACTATAGTGGTCCTTTAAGTGTGTGTGCATACCGCGGTCGCGGGGTCGCAGCCCTGCAACCCCTGCGACCAGGTGCCCGCCGCCATGTGTTGCGGCCCTGACCCGCACTGAGGGGGGTCCACAGATCAATTTTCGCACCGGGGCCCCATGGGTCATGTGTACGCCACTGGTCCCCTCATTTCTCAAAGTCACCCAGTGTCCCCGAGAGTCTCAGTGTCCCTAGGCCTCCCAGTGTTCCCTAGTATCTCGGTGTCCCCATGTCTCCCAGTGTCCCAATGTCTCTAAATGTCCCCTAGTGTCCTAGTGACAAGGGGACACTGGGAGACATAGGGAAACAGACACTAAGGGACTGAGAGACATGGGGACACAGACATGCCCCATTTTTGTGTATGTTCACCCCTTTCGGCAGTTCTGATTTGTGTCAGTGGCCCACCCTTTTACCCCATCCATAGACTTCCTGCTTTACTGGACACTGCTGTTAGGGGGTATGGTATGGGACAGGGTTACTTGAAAGATGAAAGTGTAAGATTAGCATAGAGTATATGTTTTCTCATAGCTGCATCCTATAAGTTTCCCTCCAGCACCATCTCCATCAGATACATGATGCTTAGGAGGTAGGACTGTTTTAGTGTTTTTGGTCAATAAGATTTTGTAATTAGGTCCATCATAATTGTCAGCACCAGGCCCACTGGGCTCTTAATCTGGCCCTGTACACATGATACACAGTAACCACATACAGATGTTTAGACCTCTAATAGACTATATTAGTGAAGTATAATTGGTATCAATATAGGCACCGTGGACAGTGTATACAGGTTGATTACGCAGGCTTTATATTGACTTATAAAAAGCCTTGTGGATATTCAAACATACATTTTTAATTCCTATGGGTACCAACCAACAGTTGTTTCAAACATTTTTTTGATCCAGAAAAAAAAGTAGATGTAAGACTCCACATTGTGTGTGCACTATAATTAATGGGGTTTAAGCATTCCATATGTCTGGACATCCCATTGGTACTTCAGTTAAAAGGGGCATAGCAGCTATCAAAAAGGATTAGATATTGAATGCTATAAGGCTTCTAGTGACCGATTTTACTTTAGGGCTATTTAGAACATTTTCAGCTCAACCCAAGTTAATTTGTCTTACAGAATGTTTAGCAAAAATCCTAAGTTTCTGCAACGTTAAAACAGCTGACTTAAAACTAAAACTTGTGTTTCCTTCAATGCTCAGTTGACAAATAAATGTTATTGTTCTAAAAAGGAAAACATCTCTTAAATTTTATGCTTGGGGTAAACATCAGGTATGTTTTCAGCGATGATTATAGTCTACTTGCTCCTGTTCTCCTCCAACAACTGAAGTTGGGACCAGTTATTGACTGGTATCCTGGTGTGAAATAACTGTATTGTATGATGTATACGTTCAGTTCGGAAAAACCTTTTAAAAAGCATTTAAAACTTGATTAGATAATTATAGGCATACCTCCAAATCCATTGTAGGGTACTTGCGACTTTTATTTTTTCCAAGACACTTTGTTTTCCCACCATCCAACAGCTGACACCAAAAGCCTTTTTGTGGACTGAAGCTAAAACAGAAACATATATATTTAATGACAATTTTAGCAGAAACATGGAAAAATAACATATTATTATTATTATTGTATTTATATAGCGCCAACAAATTCTGTAGTGCTTTACAATGGGTTGACTAACAAACATGTAATTGTAACCAGACAAGTTTGACGCACAGAAACAGAGGGGTTGAGGGTCCTGCTCAATGAGTTTACATGCTAGAGGAAGTAGGGGTAAAGTGACACAAAAGGTAAGGGAAATATTAGTGAAGAAGATTAGTAGAATAGTATTCAATGAAGACTTAGTGTGGGTTTTTGAATTTTGAATTTTTATTTTACATAGAAACATAGAAACATAGAATGTGACGGCAGATAAGAACCATTCCGCCCATCTAGTCTGCCCAATATTCTAAATACTTTCATTAGTCCCTGGCCTTATCTTATAGTTAGGATAGCCTTATGCCTGTCCCACGCATGCTTAAACTCCTTTACTGTGTTAACCTCTACCACTTCAGCTGGAAGGCTATTCCATGCATCCACTACACTCTCAGTAAAGTAATACTTCCTGATATTATTTTTAAACCTTTGTCCCTCTAATTTAAGATAATGTCCTCTTGTTGTGGTCGTTCTTCTTCTTTTAAATATAGTCTCCTCCTTTACTGTGTTGATTCCCTTTATGTATTTAAATATTTCTATCATATCCCCCTGTCTTGTCTTTCCTCCAAGCTATACATGTTAAGATCCTTTAACCTTTCCTGGTAAGTTTTATCCCGCAATCCATGAAGCAGTTTCGTAGCCCTTCTCTGAACCCTCTCTAAGGTATCAATATCCTTCTGAAGATACGGTCTCCAGTACTGTGTACAATACTCCAAGTGAGGTCTCACCAGTGTTCTGTACAATGGCATGAGCACTTCCCTCTTTCCACTGCTAATACCTCTCCCTATACAACCAAGCATTCTGCTAGCATTTCCTGAAAATATTACATATCTACATTTATCTAGTACATACAGTAGAAAGGAACCAAGTGACTCTTGAGTTATTGAGACACCTACATGATATTTTACTAGCCATAACTCAAGACCTTATAAACTCAGTGGCAATATTTATTTTCCACTGGTGTAGCAGGTTTTGAGAATGTTTATTTATTTATTTATTTTTTTAATGACTGTTGCAGGATATGAATCAGTTGGGAGCCATTGACAGTTTAATTTATATGCATCTGTGGAAAAGTGAGTTTTTAATGATTATTTAAGGAGTAGAGACTGGGTGAGCATCTAACAGAAAAGGCAAGGGAGTTCCACAGGAAAGGTGCAACTCTAGAGAAGTCTTGAACGTGAGCTCAGAGTTGGGGGTACAAACAGAGGATAGACGAGGTCTTCGGCAGAGCATAGGAGCCAAGACAGGATATACTTGTGTATTAGAGAGGAAAGATAGGTGAGTAGCATTATGTCGAGATTTGAAAGCAAGAGCCAGAATGTTATATTGAGCCCATTATTTTACAGGAATGCAGAGACTGACAGAGGGGTGAGGCATGGGAGGTGCGGGAGGACAGGAAGATGAGCCTCAACGGCGCATTCATTATAGACTGCAATGGGGCAAGTTTGGAGCACGTAAGACCACTGAGAAGCATATTGCAGTAGTCAAGGTGAGAGCAGGGCTGGCGCTACCTGTTAGGTGGACTAGGCAGCCACCAGGAGCACCGGCCCCCTCATGCTGCAGCCGCCCGAGCGCTCTGTAGAGAGCCTCAGGCGGCTGCAGCTTTGCCCGGGCGGTGCGTCCATGAGGGCGCACCGCCCGGGCACAGCATGAGGAGAGGGGCTGACAGGAGGGAAGCGCTCAGCGCTCCCTTCTGTCACTCCCTCACTTGTAGCGTGGCCGAGCCCTCTATTGGTCCGCGGGTACAGAGAGCATCTTTCTCCTGTACCCGGCCGGACTAACAGGAAGCTCCCTGTACCTGCGGACAAAAGCTCCCTGTACCTGCGGACCAATAGAGGGCTCGGCCACGCTACAACTGAGGTGGGGGGGAGGGGAGCATGAAATTGGGAAGGGGGGTGTAGGAAATTTGCATTCCGTGAGATATTTGTTTTCCAGTTTTCTGAACAAATCGAATCAGAGTGTCTTGCAGTTAAAACCGTATATTTATTACAATATACACAGCATCCGGTAACAACAAAAGTCTGTTTTAAAATCATATGGACCAATAGACAATGTATATTCACTTCTCGCCTGCCCGTTTTCACAACTTAACCTTTGAGCTATTTCATTTTCACTTTCCTCTTTCAAAGTAAAATCCAAATCTTTCTGATTTGTAGCTTTCCACAAAATATCTGTAGCACTACCCAGATTAGTAATCTGTCTCTGCAAATTGTCAAAATTAGTAACATTTATGTCTAATTCTTTAGACATGTGAGACAGGGTTTTATGGGTTCTATCTAACAAATCAGTCTGGTTCCTAAGCATTTCTTTCATTATATTAATATCTTCATTTTCTTCATCCCTACTAAAACTTTTCAACAATTGCCGAGAATTTTCTATTTGAGTTTTTGTTTCAGTTAACGTGGATTCCAAGTCACTATCAAAAGAGAGCCTTGGGGGCAATCTCCCTTCTGTTAACAGCTTTTGTGGAGATTTCACAGTTTTGCTGGGGGGGCTAGGGAAATAACTAGTCCTTGTGACAACACATACATTTTTCAGTTGTTTTAACAAAACATCCCTTTTTTGTTTTGTTGTACTACATACATAACAATTACTGGTCTTTTTAAGTTGACACCATTCATTCATTGCATCATTAGTTTCCAAAAAGCTCTTTGCCAGTAATGCAACTTTTTGACTTTCCTTTTTAAATACATTGTTGTGCTCTATCTCACTTAATCCATCTATTAATTTCAATAAACAGTCATCCCATATACTTTCAGGATTAACACCTTTTACAGAAAGATCTCTATTAGATCTGGCAGCAATCCTTTGCAGCCACTCCATAATTAACTTAAACAGTTGAAACACTTTGTTTAACAAACAATATATATATATGAGAGCACTTTTTACATATGATTTAAAACAAGACACATACCCATTAAGTACTCTGATTCCACAGATATGGCCACTTTCTGATAGAAGAATACTTTCTGGAATATGTAGTTATTCTTGAGAATCCTCCGAAATGCAATCTTCGATCTGCACGTCGTCACAAATTACTTGATAAAGTGTGGATAAAAAGGACCCGGATTGTCCATCTCAATTATTTATCTTCAAATTCTTGCTTCAGTACTGAACATAAACATCTGCCGCGTTCGAACGACTTTCTCACCCTGCCTCACCTCCGTCTTCGCATCAGACCTGGGATGTTTAAACAAAGAATCTTTGGGATGCACTCCTGCTGTGTCAATTCGTCTCTTGTTTTTCTCCTGTTTCAAGCCGGGTACTACAGCTTTTCTTCAGAGAACACTTTCAACTTTTCTTCAGCGATTTTCTTATCTTCTTGTCTTCTTGTAGTTTGTAGCAGAACACTTAAATATTAAGTCAGTAATAATTCAGACTTAACTCAAAGTTGCCTTCTGACTTAAATCCAAGATGCCCGCATTCTCCACCATTAAATGTAGGAAATTTGCATTCCGTTAGATATTTGTTTTCCAGTGTCTTGCAGTTAAAACCGTATATTTATTACAATATACACATCATCCGGTAACAACAAAAGTCTGTTTTAAAATCATATGGACCAATAGACAATGTATATTCACTTCTAGATCTTATCCAAGCTTGATGTTAAAAGGTATTGGTCGTTGGTGTTACTATTGGTATTGGTGCTGCAATGGATTTTATACATTTAAAATTCAATTACATAGGGCGTATACATAATGACATAAGGTTTGCCTGCTTTACAATAATTGGTTATCTAAGAAAAAATAGGTGGTAACTTAGTATTATTCGATATCTATGATTAAAGCCATACGTTATGATGTTTTGGTAAGGTACACACAAAGACCTTCTTGAGACTTCTAATTACATGATGGAATGAATGATTGCCTATAGAAATGTGAACCTTCACAGGAATTCAGGCTTACAAGGCTAGGTCAAAGGTTATTATCAACAGGGTGCACAAGTCTCCATCCATCATTCTTGACTTAAAACCATATGTGTGTAAATTACAGTATGTGTATAAATTACATTATGATAGTAATCTATCTGGGTAGGCCTCTCGATGTCTGGATATGCTTAGAATAATAACTTACAATATTTCTACATTCCTACAACACGTTGAATACATTTAAAGTTCATAAGAATATTTTTCAGGGGGGAGGAAGAAAGAGAGTGACAAGTGGGGGGGAGGAAGAAAGAGAGTGACAAGTGGGGGGGAGAGACAAGGAGGGGGAGAAAGAGAGAGACGACAAGGAGGAGAAGGAACAGGAGGGAGAAAGAGAGAACAAGGAGGGGAGAGTGTGACAAGGATGGGGAGAAAGAGAGAGACAAGGAGGGGGGGAGAAAGAGAGACAGGAGGGGGGAGAAAGAGAGAGACAAGGAGGGGGGGAGAAAGAGAGAACAAGGAGGGGGGGAAAGTGTGACAAGGAGGAGGGAGAAAGATAGAGACAAGGAGGGGGAGAAGGACAAGGAGGGAGAAAGAGAGTGTGACAAGGAGGGGGGAGAAAGAGTGTGGCAAGGAGGGGGGGAGAAAGAGAGTGTGACAAGGAGGGGGGAGAAAGAGAGTGTGACAAGGAGGGGGAGAGAGATTGACATCCATCAGACACACATAATCACACAGAATGCAACCCTTGCACACAGAAAAACACACAATGCATTACACACACAGAAACACATACACAAGCAATGCAACCCTTACACATAATGCATCCCTTACACACACAGAAACACACAATGCATTCATTACACTCAATGCATCCCTTACAGACACACACACTGCATCCCGTACATACACAGAAACACACCTTGCAGCCCTTACACATACAAACACAGATTCACACAATGCATTCCTTACACACATATCAGGACATCCCCTACACACTCCACCCCCTGTGAACAAACTCATTGGTGGAACATGAAAGTGGACCCTGGGACCCAGACCTTGAGCTGTGTAAAGGGCCGCCCCAAAAATGGAGCTGCTTCCCGTTCTCCCAGAACATTAATTTTGTGACCACAGTTACAAACAGCCTCCAGAGATCCTGTTCTACACCAGACCAGTGGAGCCAGACTGCAGCTAGAGCCCATCATCATCCTCATCTGGTTGTAAGTAGGCAATCTAGTATATTATTTGTGGCACTAATCTCTAGTTTACCTCACATTAAAGAAACACTATAGTCCCCAGAACCACTGCAGCTTAATGTAGTGGTTCTGGTGTCTATAGCCTGTCCCTGCAGGCCTTTTAATGTAAACACGGCGGCACTGCAGCACTGACTACAGCACTGGCGTTAGTTAACATGGCAGATCATATGGGTGGGGCATTGTGATGTCACATGGGGGGGCGGCAAACTTTACTTTTGCCTAGGGTGGCAAAAATCCTTGCACCGGCCTTGGGTGAGAGAGGACAGTGGCATGGACCAGCACCTTAGCCGCATCTGGCATTAAGAAGGGGCAGATGCACGCAATGTATTTGAGATAAAGCGTCAGGATTTGGCAATCGACTAGACATGAGGGGTGAAAGAGTGGTCGGAGTCAAAGAGAACACCTAGGCAGCGAGCCTGCATGGTGGAGCTGATGGTAGGGAGACAGAAACGGGAGTAGCAACACTTGAGGAAGGAAAGGCCAGAAGTTCTGGACAAGTTGAGCTTAAGGAAATGGGCAGCCATCCAGTTAGAAATAGCAGAGTGGCAGTTAGAGACACTAGTCTGTGATATTGGAAGCCAAAGGAGCTGATAAGTTTACCAAGGTAGGCAGTATAGATCGAGAATAGTAGGGGACCAAGGAGTGAACCTTGGGGAACACCAACAGAGAGGGGTTGGGGGGAAGAGGCAGAGACAGAAAAAGAAACACTAAAAGAGCGGTGGGAGAGGTAGGAGGAGCACCAGGAGAGAGCAATATCGCATAGACTGAGATTACGGAGGATGAGAAGAAGCTGTTGATGATCAACAGTATAAAAAGCAGTGGAAAGGTCAAGGAGAATTAGGATAGAATAGTGACCATGAGATTTTGCAGCGAGTAGATCATTGGATACTTTGGTCAGAGCCGTTTCCACAGAGTGCTGAGCACGTAAACCAGACTGAAGTGGTTCGAGCAGAGAGTTGGATTCGAGGAAGTCTGTCAATCTCACATCACAAGTCTTTCAAGGATTTTGGACGCAAAAGGCAGTAGCGAGATAGGGCGGTAGTTGGATGGGGACTTAGGGTCAAGGTTGGGCTTTTTTAGAATTGAGATTACAGTTGCATGTTTGAAGGGTGATGAAAATATGCCAGAGGAGAGGGCGAGATTAAGAATTTTAGTGAGAGGCAAAGCAAGAGAAGAAGACAGAGTATGGATGAGATGTGAGGGAATACACAGCAAACATTCCAAAATACATATATGAAAAAATAAAAATGCTTTTGAATTAATGAGACATTTTAAGCAACAAAACCACCACATGTTATTGACTCTGTCATTTCAAACAAATATAAAAATATATATCAGACATACAAATTATAGTTTGGTAATTTTATTATGTGTATACATTAACACATATGGTACATGTAGAGTTCTTTAACCCCTTAAGGACCAAACTTCAGGAATAAAAGGGAATCATGACATGTTACAAATGTCATGTGTCCTTAAGGGGTTAAACCAATTTAAATAATTAGTAAATAAATGAAGGAAATAATTGGAGTGATTTTTTTTTTCTGTGATAGCTGATTGTTTTAAAATGAGAAGAATATTGTTAAACTAATTACCAATCCTAGCCTTCACTTGCCCTTACCTCACTCTAATAACAATGCTATATGTGTAATTACTCTACAGCACATGTCAAATAAATCAGTGAATAGTAGAGGGGAAAGGTTAGATAATTTCCCAATCTGCCTATAAAAATAAACTAGAACATCCAAAAGTGTAATTTGTTCTCCTTATTTGCGCGCCCTAGAAATAAATAAATCATTGTATACATGCTATTTTTTTGGTCTCAATTTCTCATAGACATTCTTTACACTTGCTCTGCATTATAATGGTTTCCTTAATTCCCCAAGAGGGCACTTTCAACAATGAGCTTTGAAAATGAAGAGGAAATATTCTATTGAACTATTCCCTTAGTGCTATATTCAGCTAAAATGAGCTCATTTGCAGAAAACAAAAAAAACAGCAAGATGCACATTGTCCACAGGATACTTAACCACTTAAGGACACACGACGGAAATATTCCGTCATGATTCCCTTTTATTCCAGAAGTTGTGTCCTTAAGGGGTTAAAGATGATGAGTAGTGAAGTGCAGTGTGTATACATTAATGGTATGAACATCACCAATGTAACAAAAGTTGATGAAAGCTTTGTAAATAAAGGAGGTAGACTGTACACTTACGTTAAAGCCTCTGTGTAATTATAGTAAGGTGACACTCCCAGAAACTTCTGAACTTCATCCATTATGAGAGCCGGTTCACTTCTTAAATGTTGTCCATCAATTATCAAAAGCTGTAGGAATATTATCACACATATATTAAAAAGAGCATTAAAAGGTAGTTTGTTTGCTTTTTTCCATTTTTAGAACCAGTAATACCCTCACCCCCCAACTCATGTATTTTCATGTCCTAGTCTGGTTAGGTTTACAAATTGGTTTTTAAAAGTTACTGCACGTGGATTGATAGCACTTGTCATGTTTTGTCATTTTTGTTATTCTGTGGTTATGTTTGCCACTTCAAATAAAGTTTGCTACTTCAAATAAAGACTTAAAAAATACATGTTTGCAAATACAGTGAGGAAAAAAGTATTTGATCCCCTGCTGATTTTGAACATTTGCCCATTGACAAAGAAATTATAAGTCTATAATTTTAATGGTAGGTATATTTTAACAGTAAGTGACAGAATAACAAAAAACAAAAATCCAGAAAACCGCATGTCAAAAAAGTTATCAATCGATTTGCATGTCACTGAGTGAAATAAGTATTTTACCCCTTAGACTTAGTACTTGGTGGCAAAACCCTTGTTGGCAATCACAGAGGTCAGACGTTTCTTGTAGTTGGCCACCAGGTTTTCCCACTCCTCTCTGCAGATCCTCTCCAAGTAATTAAGGTTTTGAGGCTGACACTTGGAAACTTCAGCACCCTCCACAGATTTTCTATGGGATTAAAGTCTGGAGAGTGGCTAGGCCTCTCCAGGACCTTAATGTGCTTCTTCTTGAGCCACTTCTTTGTTGCCTTGGCTGTGTGTTGTGGGTCATTGTCATGCTGGAATACCCATCCACAACCCATTTTCAATGCCCTGGCTGAGGGAAGAAGGTTCTCACCCAAGATTTGATGGTACATGGCTCCGTCCATCGTCCCTTTGATGCGGTGCAGTTGTCCCCAAAGCATAATGTTTCCACCTCCTTGTTTGACAGTGGCAATGGTGTTCTTGGGGTCATAGGCAGCATTCCTCCTCCTCAAAACATGGCGAGTTGAGTTGATGCCTCAGAGCCCGATTTTGGTCTCATTTGACCACAACACTTTCACCCATTTCTCCTCTGAATCTTTTCAGATGTCACTTCAGACAGGCCTGTACATGTGCTATCTTGAGCAGGGGGACATTGCGGGTGCTGCAGGATTTCAGTCCTTCACGGCGTAGTGTGCTACCAATTGTTTTTTTGGTGACTATGGTCCCCGCTGCCTTGGGATCATTAACAAGATCCTCCCGTGTAGTTCTGGGCTGATCCCCGTTCTTATGATCATTGAAACTCCACAAGGTGATATCTTGCATGAAGCCCAAGTCTGAGGGTGACTGACAGTTATTTTGTGTTTCTTCCATTTGCGAATAATCGCACCAGCTGTTGTCATCTTCTCACCAAGCTGCTTGGCGATGGTCTTGTGGCCCATTCCAGCCTTGTGTAGGTCTACAATCTTGTCCCTGACATCCTTGGACAGCTCTTTGGTCTTGGCAATGGTGGAGAGTTTGGAATCTGATTGATTGATTGCTTCTGTGGACAGGTGGCTTTTATACAGGTAACGAGCTGAGATTAGGAGCACTCCCTTTAAGAGAGTGATCCTAATCTCAGTTCGTTAGCTGTATAAAAGATACCTGGGAGCCAAAAATCTTGCTGATTGATAGGGGATCAAATACTTCTTTCACTCATTGACATGCAAATCAATTTACAACTTTTTTGAAATAGGTTTTTCTGTATTTTTTGTTGTTGTTCTGTCTCTCTATAGACTGATCATTTCTTTGTCAGTGGACAAACGTTTGAAATCAGCAGGGGATCAAATACTTTTTTCCCCTCACTGTATATACAAAAAAGTTACCAACTTTAGTATGAAGTACACTTTCACCAATAAACACTAATCCATAAATACCAATATTGACACGGGAAACAAAAATCATATTTATTATAAAATATTTGTTTATTAGTTTGGAGAATTCAGTGGCAGAATGGTTTCAAAATCATGCTTTGTAACTCAATGGGAACTGGATGCAGTGATGTTGGGTAGAAGATTACTTTTAATGGGATATATACCTATGGACTTACTTTAGTTTCTATTCAGTGTAACAATGAGTTACCCAACAAATTTAGGTATGACTAGACCAGGGGTAAGCAACCTTTGGCAATCCATATGTTGTGGTCAACATCTCCCCTTATGCTTTGTCAGCATTGTGGCTGTAAGAGCATTATGAGAGATGCAGTCCCTAGCCTAACCCTTGACTAGACCTTTCTCACAGTAGACGCAACCAAAAGGTAGCCAACTAGTAGATGGGTGCTTACATGTTATACTTCCAGACCCCAAATAAATCACTCTATCACTCTCATAGAAAACACTTTTATAAAACCCAGCTTAATGCTTACACATGTGTTTATTTTAACATGAATAAAATGTTTTCAAATTCTGTATTACCACACCATGCAATATGGACTAGCCATATTTCGCAGTGCGATGATACGCTGAAATTTGTTCCAGTAGAGTGTTAGGAGTAAAATGGACAACAAAAAGAAGCCCATAGCTCCATGTCCATTTTGGTAAGGTATGTGGGTTTTGGTAATACACACACAGAAGAGGATGAGAAAGGACAGATAGAGGTGTAGCTAGAGAATAGTGAGGAGAGATAGGAAGGAGTGATGCTGTGGTCGGACTTGTTTAGGAGGGAAAAAATCTGAAAATAGAGTTCTGGCCCACTGGGTGTCAAAAGAGTTTAAAAAGCAAAACAAAAAACCTATGTTGTCATGAAGTACAACATTGTTATCTTTCACTCTGAAGTATGCAGGAAATATGCTCTGCGAATCCTCCTACCAAGGCACCCTTTGGTATTTACACCACTCTTAACTTAAATCTAACGGTTTGGTTTATAATATAATTTAAGGTCCACATCACAGCACCCTGGTATCATGACATTTTGTTCACTGAGGGATTAATTTGATTTGCTCCCCAGAGAAATCTTCACATATCCATGTGAAATATATCTTCTCCTCATCAATTGCAATTACCTGCGATCTTAGCCAGCTCTCTCAGATGGGCAGGATCTGCTCATCTGGTAAAATAGTCAGCAAACTGCTCTCCATTTTCTACAACTATTTAAAAAAACTCTGTCCAACCCTACAAAACTTACCTATATGACCAAGTGGGAGGAGAAACTAAATAAATGCTCACCCTAGCAGAATGGCTAAAGTCGGGCCGACAATTAAAAGCAGTTCTAAATGCCAAGCTCATTGGGAGGCACACTGTAAACTCTCTAAGATAAGGTATCTCACAGCTCATAGATTGGCACGGTGTTCCCAAACATATCCCCAACATGCTGGAGGTGCACACAGGACATAGGCGCTTAAGTTCATAGTTTCTGGTCTTGTCTACGATTACAAACTTTTTGGATAGACATACAGTCTATAATTAAGAAATACACATAATATAACATACTATTAAGACCTTAACATGCTGCCAGATAGAGCGCCAGGAACACATATAACGATAATGCTGCATACCGTAGTAGCGGCTAGATCATGGGCAGATGCCCCCTCTGCACAACAGGCCCTAACTAAACTAAATTAACACCCCAGTAAGAAGAGATGTCTTATAAGATATGGAAAGGGATGTCTAATAGGGAGGGATGGTTAAAACAATCCCCATCACCAACGACTTAAAGCAGGACATATTTCCAGCTCAAATAGGGAATAACCAATACAGAGATATGTTAGGAAGGTTGAGCAGAGTTCCTTGGTTGTATTCTCCTGCATTAGGATCAGGATCAGTGGAAAATACTGATTCCACCGATCATAACTTCTAATAAGACGACTAGTGTTTACCCTCCTGCTGTGGCTGACAGGGTGTCGAAACAGACAAGTTTACAGTGACGAGCTCTCACTACTGCCTAGGACCATTTCATAGAAAATAAACCTTACTTAAATCCTGCATTTTGATGACCTCTTTCATGAGACCCTCTCCCTAATACAAGAAAGCTTCACTACTGGTCCACCATACATATTACTACGTTTCAGTACAACCCAGACTGAAGTATTGGAATGCATCTTTAGAAGATGGTGCACATTGTTCAATACTTAAAAATATGTATCTTGGTTTTCAACACCTGTGAGATTGCCCACATTGTGAATACACATTTCATGTTTTGTAAAGATTATAAGGCCTTATTTATGCTTTCAAATGTAGGTTTAGCCTTTTGTCATTTTTACTACTTTTTTTTTTACTTATGCCTGGGCCTGGTTCATTATGTACAAAAATCTTCAATAAAAATAAAAAATGATAAAAAACTGGAATGATGGAGAGTTTGTAAAGAGTTTCAGATCCATTAGCCCATATGTTAATCTACTTCTAGATGTTGTTAAGCGGTGTTCTATGCATAACACTAAGGGTCATGAGAGCTGTAACTTAAAGGGACACCGTAGGCACTGTATCTGCTTCATCTCATTAAACTGGTTATAGTGTCTGGAGTCCCCTGGTACCATAATTTCTTTCAGCATTAAACAGTTTTTAAAGTTGTAATGTTTTAATGCTAAACAAGAGTCCACGGCAGTCTATCCCCTCTCTGCTGCTTTGGCTAATAAGGAAGTATTACCCTGAGAGGCAATGGGCAGCTGTGATTGGCTGAGAATGTCAGCTGACTGCTTTTAACTTGTCAGAGCTCCAACTGACAGTATGAATGGGTATGACAACAAGGAAGTGTGTAATCTCTGCCTTAGCTACACAAACAGAAGGGGCCGGACTGTGGGTGGCCAGGGACTCTTATTTTGTGGCATACTGCACAAACATGGTGCAACACTGAATGGAGGGACAGTGCCAGGGCACTCCAGGCACTATAACCAATTCAAAGAGACAAAGTGTTTATAGTGACTACAGTGTCCCTTTAACATTTAGCCAGGCTGCGGGTCATGAAAGCTGTTAGTTAACATTTAGCCAGATGGCTACTTTTGATTAACTCTGGTATAAAGTACCTATAACAATTTCTGGAAAAATACATGATGATACATTTTAGATTTGTGATACCTGTGAAGGTGGAAAATAAGTCAACCATCTTTCTATATGAGAAGCATAGCAGCCTGGTATAAGACATCTCCTCTGCAGGGCTAGTAGCTCAGAATTAGCACTATTTCCAGCCGAAATCACTTCATAGAAGCTAAATTTTAAGGCAGCCGGATCTTCATGAGATCGCTGATGCTGAAATAAAAACACATGTTTTAATACTTCAATTTCATGGACTTCACATTTAGCAGAGTTGGTTCTGTTTCATTTAGTTCTTGCCATGCTTGCCTTAACACATACAGTTGAATTGATATCGGAAAATGTTTTATTACAGTTACTAGGCCAGTTGTAGTGAATGCACATTTAAATTTCTAAATGATATAGTTACATTCTTTCAGTGTAGACAGGAGATTTCAATGATGATAACAACTATTACAATATTGAAAAGTATATTTTAATGTAGCCATTATGTAATGGATGAATTCACCTAATCAGCTCCTTTCAACATTATCAGGTACCAAACATAAAATACTGATCACACCAATTACCAGCAATGTCTTCAAATATGATATTCTGCCAAGGGCAGTGTTTATTTACTAGCTTTGATATATATAAATATATATGCATTGATGACTGGGTAGGCATGGATCGCCTCTATGCATTATCAGGTCATATATGCCACAGTGTGCCCAAGATTAGTTGGGGTTACACTGCTGAGTGGAACTCCTGCATTGATTTTAATGAGGGCAGGTGATAAGCTGAGGCCTGCAATGACAAACCAACTTACTTTAGGCATCACTGGGACATGTATGTCCCACTCCTGCCATTACAGTTAAGTCCCCCTTTACACCACATTAACATACTTCACTAATGCCTACATCACCCCAATACATGATCACTAAACATTTATTTATTCATGACTTCACATTAACCCCTACACTAAGCTAACAGCAGTCATTAACCTCTACAGTACCCTAACACTAATCCTATCCTAAAAAAATTAACTATATATTACTCAGAGAGGCCGAGTAGTTGTATATTCCATTTGTCCTACTTGTAAAAATAATTTTTTAATCTTAGGGGTCAGGTTTATAAACTGGTCAATTAGAAGCGATTTATTTCCCTGCATAAGTTCTTTCCCATATTAAGAGCTTATACTGTGTTCTATGCAGCCTACATAATAACATCTATGACAAAACCCTTTCTCATTTCAGTGAAAGCTATCTTTATAAGCATGCTATGTGTTATTTACCAATAACACATCTTTGGTTTTTTTTAGATAGTAAATTATACATTCTTGCACAAAAATATATAGCAGAAAA
Source organism: Pelobates cultripes (assembly GCA_933207985.1). Lineage (NCBI taxonomy): Eukaryota > Metazoa > Chordata > Amphibia > Anura > Pelobatidae > Pelobates > Pelobates cultripes. Next base: position 113,492,290 of record OW240917.1, on the reverse strand, counting down.
AGTCAAAGTAATTTGTTGGTATTTTAATAGTGGACTCAACATTGGCTTTAATTTAATATATTTGGATAAGTTTTTCAAATGATTACATTTTTTTGCAGAGTTTTACAATGATTATTTAAAAATATTAAAATATCAAAAATTATATCAAAATTTTAAAATATATATCAATATATAAGACATGTTAAAATATATTACAAAAAAGTTAAATATTAAATCATTTAAAAAGTTTATCCAAAAATACTGAATCATTTAAAAAGTGTATCCAAAAATATTAAAACAACTCCATAGTACATAAAATAATGCATCTATTTACAAACTCATTTATCGTACCTGGTACCAGAAGTATGCCCTATCTGATGGATCAATAAGTATTGTAATGATTTTTGCTTTTGGTAAAAGTGCTGCAACCCGCTTAGGAGCTTCTTCAGAGCTGAAATAGTTGGCGCTCTTCTCAAACAGGAAATCAGAACTTGCATTTGAAGGATAAGGAAAGAAATTTATGTACCTGCAAATGAGAAGGAAAGCAAATGAGTCATCATGTTTTTGAATTGACTTAAAAGGTCAAAACAAAGAGAACCTACAATGCTATCTTTAAATTGCATGTTATATTATTTTAGATAATTTAAAAATGCGTTCCTTACACGTTATTGATAATCTTCCAGTAAATGTTAAAAATGTTTGTCAAAAAATAAAATAAAAAAGGTTCTCCTGATGTCATATTTATTTATTATTCTCTCTTCACCCTGCTTTCTGAGTTTTTCAATCATTGCGAGAAGATTGATGTGGGAATTCTTGCAAATAATTTGCAGGTCACCTAAATAGTTGATGGTTTGGTTCATTTTGAGTATGAATTTTGAGTATTCACAAAACCTTGCATTGTGGAACTGACTTTATCATTAATATCATAGACCTGGACTCTAGAAATTATTCAGTTAAATAAATATCTCAGTGACTAAGTGGTGCATGGGACTGAAAATGGCTCCATTACAATCATCATTAATCCATATTGCCAACTTTTGTCCGTGTTGTATTAAAGACAACACCATAACATTGTTAAAACGTATCAAATAGCTATGCATGTAGGTCATATATGTTTTAAGAAATGACAGTTACATATTATATGTCTTATATTAAATATAAGAATTTTGTAGTAACCAAAATATATGGAAACATAGCATCTGAATGATGTTTTTCATTACTCAAAAGATGAAAGGATAGTGATTATCTTTAAAACTATTATCATGTTTGTTATATCTACTAAGAGTTTCCAGGAAGAGATTATATGCATAATATAAGACTATTTTTGCAATAGAGTCATCAGAATGTCTTTACATTCCACATCTCCTGATGCTAAATTAACATCTGCTACATAGTCTAGGTGTTCCAGAGAGGCTTATAAAGTGATAGCACACATTACTGTCTGATTTTTATAGAATCCAGTTATTTGATGCTAAAAACATAATACTACCAATGTAAAAAAAATATAATAATTTCACTTATAATTAATTGGTTTGGAAAACCAGGTTGATTAAATACAAAAAGGAGATTAAATGATATACTAAGCCATTCTTATGCTTTGCAGCTTGTCAAACACACTGTCTGGCCATATTCCTTCAGTATCTTGTAACTGTGATTCCTTACAAACAGGGGAGCTCAGTGTGATATTCTTCAGCTGAAATGATCACTACCAACTTAATGATTTTTAATATGGTAAAACAGATTATTAATGGTGTATTGGCATCAAACAAATTATTATAAAACTAACCTTGCACTAATCTTAACTGTCAACTGAAAATTCCAATCCTTAGATCCCTTAGGGTAGAAAGTAAAAGAAAATGTATTATTCCCTATGAACACAGGGTTCCAAGCTGGCTAATGTTAATTATGTGAATGAAAAACATTCACCATCATCAGCACTTGCAAAGGAAGTCCAATAGCAATATGGCTGCCCACTCCATGCTACCTTGAGTTTTCTCTCAGCTCCGTCTTCCTGATACCCCCATCCTGTAAATGGCGAGTGATGTCACCGAAGGAGGATGCTACTGCATGGAAAATGTAACCTCGAGGTGGATCCTTAGTTGATGTTTGGTTTTTGAATGGGTGGAGGGTGGGGGCGAGGTGGGATTTGCCAGCATGTTTTATGCCAACCAAAAAAACTATTTTATTACAACACTGTTTATGGTAGGCGTAACCCTTTGATTGAAAACATATTCCAAAATTATAATGTGTATCTTGAAGTTTAAGGAGAGTATTGTGGCTTGCACAGTTAGGATTATGCATCAGACATTCAAAGAAATAAACATTTTAAACATTACAAAGTTCATAAAATGTGCAATGTTTTCCATGGTTCTTCATAACAACACATTGTATAACCTTTTATATTTTGGGATCAATTTACTAAAAAGAATCACAAGTGTTTCAACAGTTATACCAAAATTACATTTACTAGCTGCCATATCAGAACCGTGACAGTTAAAAATGAGCCTCAGACTGGAGCAGGATTGTAACACCATTATATATTTTATAGATGGCATAAGGCTTCTGTGAATTATAAAATAGTATATTAACAAACCTGAAACACATTTATCACATTTTCTTCTTACCAATCAATTCCTTTATGATAATTGTTTCCATTAAAGAATTGCACTTCTTCAAATGTCTTTGGGTTAGGAAAGTTGCTCTTGATGTAAGGATGCATCAGTAGAAATAGATAAAGTGCTGTTGTGCCTGTAAAATTATGTAAAAGAGAATAAATAATGCATACAACACAGTGTGTATTGCATACCTCTGTATTAAAATTAAAAACATATTTTATTTTACTGTGTCAAAAACCAGTCCTCAAGTCTAGCTAAAAGGCTAGTATTTTTAATGATACTTAGGTACAGATGGTTCAATTAATATTATTTTAATATTGATGTATCTCCTAAGGTTTATTTTGACAATTTTTAACTTGCTACCCTTATTCGCCATTTTTTCTTAATTTCCATTGCTAAATTTATTCAGTCATTATAGCAAATAATTGTGTTAAGATTCTGCAAAATCCAAAACTATTTTCTGCATTAATTGTTGTATGTGAAAGAGTTTACTGCATTATACAGTAAAAAAACTATGAACTAGAAAAGGAGTGAAGGTGGGGCCAACCTCATTGAAGTGGGGGGAACCATACTCCACTGAAATTACCATCAAATTATCATTCTTAGATAAAAGAAAACTTGAATCCACTTTTTATTCGAAAATCGGTTAAAACTGCACACAGAAACACAAAAGTACATAAAGGTGCTCAAAATAAAAAAGTGTTACCAAAAATGAAAAAGAATGGAAGTCAAAGACAGACAGCTTGTAACCTAATTCAAAAAGTACAGGCTGCTATTGGAGTTTATCTCAATTTATTCCAGAATCCAAAACTATTTTCTGAAATAATTGTTGAATGTGAAAGTGTTTACAGCATTATACAATAAAAAAAATTATATCAAAAAGCAGAATGTGTTTACAAGAATATATTTAGTTTGCAAAAAAAAAGTTAATCTGATATGAACTGAAATTCATCCAAATCTTGGCCAATTGGGAGATTGTTTGAATTATCAAACTCCAACCAGAAATGTAGGTAATCAGAAACCAAACTAATTTAGCAATATACACACATATATATATATATATATATATATATATATATATTTTTTTATTTGTGATGGAAATCTCTCACTGATAATGTCCTATTTGTATAGCAGCATTCTAAGATAGGACCTCTAAAGTTTGAAACATTCCTAGATAGTAAGTAACTGTGTATAATTTACCTTTGAGGTATAAAAAATGAATTATAAACTTTTTGGATGCCATATTTATTTATTGAGATGGTGTTTGAAAATGAAAACTTTTTCAAAAAAGTTGACTGCAATAGTTCTATTTATAGCAGGGGAAACTGTAATTAAAACTGTGGTTAGACAATAGAAAATAACATAATAATAATAAAAAAGAAATAGAAAAAAAAGTATCTTAACATAAAATGTTTCAGGAAATTCATTTAGCATTCATATGATCACTTTTCTGCAATTCATCCCATCCAAATGTTGGCCAGTCGTTTGATCTGACAAACTCCTCAACTCCGAGCTGAAATTTAGCCAAAACAAGAACTACACAGATGAGCATATACATTTTGATTCATGATTCGGAAATGTGATACAGTGCGAATAAGTGATTAAAAGGCACTAGAATACTATTAAAAAGAAACCAAATGAACAGCAGCAACAATATTTATTTATTTACTTATAAAATATTTTACCAGGAAGGATCTCTGTAACGGACCGTTCTGCACACAAGAGGTTAAAAAACGTTTAGGCGATATTCCCCTTTCCAGATGCACGGACAGCTACTGCAAGCACCAATCTCCCGAGCTGCAAACTACATGAATCCTCCAACTCCCGAACCGGAAACACACGAATACTGGAAACAGCCGAACAGGTAAAGCATACATCAGCTTACACTCCTGGCAATCAGCATACAATCCAATTCCCTCCAAGAACGAGACGACACTTCGTTTTAAATGCCGGGCCATAGTCTAAAGGGAGCAGGCGAGCAACCAGGCTTCTCCAGTGGACAGTGGCGAGGCTGGTTCCACCACATTTCTCCCCTTTACAATCCAGACTAACAGGGTATCTGACCTCCTGTCGGTCAGTGCCCTGGTTAGTCCAGCAACCCACCCACAAAACAGAATCCGCAGTATAACCCACCCACCAGAATTGGTTACTACACCTGGGGTAGTGGGTCGCTTGTCCATGTCCAGGATTGCCATCACGGCTCTGGGGTTTACTAGCCCTCCGGATCGGTGGGTTGCTGAGTGGGCAGAGACCAGCGGTACTCTGCCTTGGTGCCAGCCCTACCACGGGAGTAGCCTGGTTGGAGCCCAACTGAGGAGAAGGGGTAGTAGGCTCCTCGCTCTGGACCTAGTGTTGCTGCTGGAGGGGAAGACATGATGTCTCCCCTTTGGATAACCAGCCCTGCTGCTGGGGGACAGGACCGACCGTCCCTACCCCCTGTGGTTTGGGCACAGAGACCACGGTCCCATGTGCACCGGTGTGGGGCTTATCATCTCCCCTTGGTGGGCTAGGCTGCCGCTGGGGAGGGGGAACGAGACTCTCCCCTCCCGGTAGAATACTCTGCCGCTGGGGAGCAGGACCGACTGTCCGTACTCCCTGTAGCTTGGGAGCAAAGACCACGGTCCCATCTGTGCCGGTGGGGAGCTTAATGTCTCCCCTTGGTGGGCTACGCTGGGATGGGGAGAGGGGGTAACAAGCTCCTCTCCCTTACACTCTCTCTGCTGGTGGAGAGGGGGACCGACTGTCTCCCCTGTCAATATATTGTCCCACTGCTGGGGAGCGAGACAGACGGTCTCTGCTCCCTGTCGGATACACTGCTACTGGGGAGGAAGGACAGCAACTTCGGCTCCCTGGGACTCACACTGCCGCTGGGGAGGAAGGACGGCACCTTCGGCTCCCTGGGACTCACACTGCCGCTGGGGAGGAAGGACGGCACCTTCAGCTCCCTGGGACTCACTTGACTGCTGAGGAGAGGGATCACCTGTCTCCTCTCCTAAGAACACACACGGCCGCTGGGGAGGAAGGATGGTACCTTCAGCTCCCTGGGATACATACTGCTGTTGGGGAGAAAGGACGGCACGCATCTCTCCCTGTAACTTGCTCGGCTGCTGGGGTCTCTCCCAACCTGCCAACTCACATGCCCACTCTGCTTTGACCTGCAGGTACTCTTCCACGTGTCTCCTCACGAGCTGCACGGACCTCTCCAGGGGGTTGGGTCCGTAGAAAGCCAGCTGCGATGTAAACTCTCTGTCAAACTCCTCCTGAGTGTAGCTGGGTGCCATGCTTGCTCTGCTGAAGTTGCTTCTTTTGTAGATAGGGGTGCTGTAGCATTGCCCTCAATTTGTGACTCCACGAACTGGTGTTGTCTTGTAGCTGTCCTTCTGGGCTTTGGGAATGATCCTGTCGCTTGGCACCAATTGTAACGGACTGTTCTGCACACAAGAGGTTAAACTCCTGGCAATCAGCATACAATCCAATTCCCCCCAATGAGACGACACTTTGTTTTGAGGGTCAAGCAGAATCTGGTTTACTGGGGCTACCTGCCCGGCTTTTATGCAGGTCTCCCACCTGGTGGACACTCCCTTAGGGGACTAGATGGAAGACTGGGACACAAAGGGTAAAAGGACCAATCACAGACTTACACATTTCAACAATCCCACAATGTATCACAATCCCTCCTCTCTGGCCTGGAGATAATTGGGAAGTAATCCAATTATCTCCAAGGACAAAGGCAAAACTCCATTACACACATTTTCAATAAAAATACATAAAATTACATACGGTTACCTTGATCACATATAACACACACATTCTATCCCCAGATAGCTTAGATCTGAGCGCACATTATTACCGAATGGCGCTCCGATCACATACATACAGTTCAATCGCTATGGAGCCAAAATCTTTTCCATAGTCTTTCGTTACACGAATAGGCTCCATGGTATAGCTATCTGGGGTGATGCTTTTCATACGGTCAAACTACCGAATGAACAGTCATTCGGTTCCACTACCGAATGCAGATGTAAGGAGGCTGGCGGCTCAGCGGTGTTCGCGCAAATAAGTGTCCGTTTCCAGTTCCATAGTTTGGGCGCTGAACACTGCTGGCCGTTCAGGAGTTAAAATGGCCGCTGCCACGTGTTTGGCAAACGAACAAAGGCAATTAAAATGTGGTTAACCGCAGCTTCTGGGCAGTCAATTAGGCACACTCCAGTTCCCAGGTGGTCGATCGTTCGGTACTTTGTTCGGTAGATTGAATCTACTGAACACCCCGGCAGAAAGGCATGAATACGCCTTTCTGCAGGGAAAATAAAAGGTTTTAAATGCCGGGCCATAGTCTAAAGGGAGCAGGCGAGCAACCAGGCCTCTCCAGTGGACAGTGGCGAGGCTGGTTCCGCCCCAATCTCATAATATTGTAAAGCGCTACGGAATCTGTTGGCGCTATATAAATGGCAATAATAATAATACATTGAGATTTCTCTCGTTTTCAAGTATGTACCATAGAAGTGGTACTTAAAGTACTCAAAAACACTGTATGATTTGCAATTGCCAATAAATGTTGATTCTATTCACAAACAAAGTAAGAAGTGAAAAATAGAAGTAAAAAGGAGGAGCAGTAAAAAAAAATCTAAATGTATATATTGTATATCTAATAAGCATATAATATATAAATATAGACTTTTACTTCTCCACCTCTTTTTCACTCTATTGATTACTTTTTCTCACTTAATCTAAATGGAAGAGAAAATGCACCTATAAGTGTACTGCAAAATATATACATAATATTAATTTTGACCCCTTTTCACTCTCCTTTAGTTTGACTGATTTGTTGTATATTTTTTCCATCAACCATATGATGAGATTAGTGATCAATATACGAAAAGAAAACAAAGATTTAAACAGCACATTTTCTCTTTAAATGTAATGCACTAAATTTAAAGGGACACCATTGGCACCCAAACCACTTCATCTCATTAAAGTGGTCTGCGTGAAATGCCACTGTCCCCTTAACCCTGCAATGTAAAACATTGCACTTTCAGAGATACTTGTTTACATTGCAGGGTTTAGACAACCTCTTGTGACTGTCTTCCAGACAGTCACTAGAGGCATTTCCTGCATTGTAGCATAATTTAACTCAGTGAAACAATGTTGGACATCAGGACATCCACAGTCTTTAAAATACCCATATAAAAGTACTGAAGCTCTAATAAGTGTGTGATGCTTGCCACGCATGCGCATTAGCATGTGATTAGTGTATAATATATGTAAAGAAAACAAAGACTTAAACAGCACAATTTCTCTTTAAATATAATGCACTAAACATAAAGGATCACCATAGGTACCAGGATCACTTCATCTCCTTGTAATAGTCTGAGTGAAGTTTCTCCTTAACCCTGCAATGTAAAACATGCGCATTGGGTTCCCCCGTTGGTGTTACTTTACTGGAGTAGTTTCCAATCCAGTGCTTAGAGACCTCAGCACTGGAAAGCATTAGGCGTTAAAGGGTATTTAACAACTGCATAATATGGCATGGTAGTACCAAACATATCCCAGTGATCAAGTCTAAATTCCTTAGGCACCATATAAAAAAAACACTTAAAAAAGATGAGATAAGGTAATAAGACTTTTTTTTTTTTTTTTATCTGAAACTCTTATTGCAACTATTTGTGGAACCAGGGCTTTTTTGCCCACATATATTGGTTTGTACCTTAAAAGTGTGCATACTTGCTGCTAACATTTTTTTCAAAATACGAGATATGTATTGGTAAGTCTCGAGTTTGCTAACCATATAGTAAATGGTAAAATTATATTTCTATCTAAAAATCTAAAAAGAAATAATGATATTTTGGCAACTGGTTGGGGCTCATTCAGTATGAATTTCAGATTTAAATTGGAGCCTGTCAAACTGTTGCATCCCACTCCTTACTCAAATGTATTGGCATTTAGTTATAGCATAATGAAGTATAGATCGAAAAAAGCCTTTTTACACAGAGTTCTCCTTAGTAAAATCAAAGTGTACGATTTTAGCTACATGATTCTTGGCCTCAAGGAATTGACTAGCAACATAAAGACTAAAAAGAATTGGAATAATGGTCATTTAAAAGCAATGGAAAAAGTCAATGTCACAGTCCTGACATTTACATCCAGCAGAAAGTTTCAACCATTTTTTTTTTTGTGACTGGGAACTTTAAAATGCATAACAGAGTTGTCAAAGCATTCTTGAGAAGGTTTGATACAATCATAGTTCACTAAGGTACTTTTATGTTACTGTCAAATCTATGTTTTTATTTATTTATTTATTTATTTATTTATTTAACTACTTCATTTAAGACTTCCCCCAGTAAATATTGCATCAACTAAATAAAGCTCTTGGTCCTCCAACTGTTTTGTGTACTGTTTTGTTCCCTCAATGTACCTTTGAACCTATTCTCCTTGCTCTTGCCCTATCCTTTACTTCCTTTGAAGATCACACTGTTCACCTATTTAAACCCACTCCTTTAACCCCTTAAGGACTGAGCCAAATGAACATGTTGTGATCAAAACAAAATGTAAACAAAACCTGGAATTTGACTATATGTCTGTTCAACCATATTTTACCTATTTCATATTAAGTGCACCAACACTTATTATATATAATTTTGTTCAGGAGAAACAGGGCTTTCCTTTCATATAAATATTTGTGTGTGTATATATATATATATATATATATATATATATCTATTTCACGCATATTTTACGCATAATTTATTAAATTAAGCCATTTTGTCAATTCTTTTAGTTCTCCATGTCATTTTAACTGTGAATGTTGTAATACTGTTAGTGATTCCTGCAAATTAATACACATATTTGTGGTCAGCGATACTAAGTCATTACCACTTAGATACAGTGTATCTGTCATTCTGTTATAGGATGTTTAGTTAAAAGAGGAGATGTATTCATATTCTCTCCTTCCTCCGTTTGTTCCTAGTTTACTTCCAATATAGGAACACTTTTAGTATTTATATGTGTCCAAAATCTTTGAAAGACTTGTGATGTGAGATTGACTGACTTCCTCGAATCCAACTCTCTGCTAGACCCGCTTCAGTTTGGTTTCCGCGCTAAGCACTCTGTGGAAACGGCACTGACCAAAGTATCCAATGATCTACTCGCTGCAAAAGCTCGTGGTCACTACTCTCCTTGACCTGTCTGCGGCTTTTGACACTGTTGGTCATCAACAGCTTCTTCTCATCCTCCGCAATATCGGTCTACAAGATACTGCTCTCTCCTGGTGCTCCTCCTACCTCTCCCAGTGCTCTTTCAGTTTTTCTTTCTCTGGCTCTGCTTCTCCCCAACCCCTCTCTGTTGGTGTCCCCCAAGGTTCAGTCCTTGGTCCCCTACTGTTCTCCATCTATACTGCCTCCCTTGGTAAACTCATTCGCTCCTTTGGCTTCCAATATCATTTCTATGCAGATGACACCCAAATCTACCTATCCTCTCCTGATCTCTCCCCGTCCCTCTTGACTAGTGTCTCTGACTGCCTCTCTGCTAATTCTAACTGGATGGTTGCCCACTTCCTTAAACTAAACTTGACCAGAACTGAAATTCTGGTCCTTAAGTGTTGTTACTCCTGTGTCTGCCTCCCTCCAAGTCATCGGTGCTACTATTAGCTCCACCACGCAGGCTCGCTGTCTAGGTGTTCTCTTTGACTCCGACCTCTCCTTCATTCCTCATGTTCAGTCTATCACCAAATCCTGTCATTTTCATCTCAAAAACATTGTGCGCATCTGCCCCTGCTTAACGCCAAATGCGACTAAGGTGTTGGTCCATTCCACTGTCCTTTCTCGCCTTGACCACTGTAATCTGCTTCTCAGTGGTCTTACGTGCTCCCAACTTGCGCCGATACAGTCCATAATGAATGCGGCGGCAAGGCTCATCTTCCTGTCCGCCCGCACCTCCTATGCTTCACCCTTCTGTCAGTCCCTACATTGGCTTCCTATAAAATATAGAGCTCAATTTAAAATTCTGGTTCTTGCTTTCAAATCGCTATATAATGCTGCTCCCACCTATCTATCCTCCCTTATACACAAGTATGTCCTGTCTAGGCCCTTACGATCTGCTGAAGACTTCTGAAGACTTTGTCTATCTCCTGTCCGTACTCCCACCTCTGATGCTCGCCTTCAAGATTTCTCGAGGGCTGCACTGTTCCTGTGGAACTCGCTTCCTTCCTCCGTTAGATGTTCACCCAGTCTCCACTCCTTCAAATAATTGTTAAAAACCCACTTCTTCATAAAAGCGTATCAATTAAACTGTTAATAGCTCCTGACTGATTCCTCTTCTGCAACTGTCACTAGTCTAATACTATCTTTACCTTTTTGTGTCATTTTACCCCACTTCCTCTAGCATGTAAGCTCATTGAGCAGGGCCCTCAACCCCTCTGTTCCTGTGTGTCCAACTTGTCTGGTTACAACTACATGTCTGTTCGTCCACCCATTGTAAAGCGCTGCGGAATTTGATGGCACTATATAGATAACATAATAATAATAATAATATAGGTTTTATTTCAATTAATAATGTTTGCATTTTACCTTGATATAGTGGCTTCAATTAATGGTAATCTCTTGGGAATCTCCCACTTTGTTGAGTCTTTCGCAAACACTCTTTCGTTATATCCTATAAGTTTCCCATTAGCTCCACCTCCACCAGATATATGACGCTTAGAAAGGTAGGTAGGTAAATGTATATATAGATCTGGAATCCGTTCCATTTGTAGCAATATTAAATCAACAGCCATACACAACCTCGTCAGCTCTAATTCACTCACGCTACTAGCACTCACTGAGACCTGTCTGGCCCCTGTTGCCTCTGGCCAGACACTTTTTAGAAGCTGGCCATAATCTGGTAGCACTCAGATTTATGGGTGTAGACCATGTACCCATCTCCCCGAGAGGAGGCAACGGGGACACAGCTTTATTGAAACGTGAAGCCTTCTGGATACACACCTTGGTAACGATATTCCCATATGGACTAAATGAGAAGAACTCGTTGTACTACTTTCTAAAAAAAAGATGATGCACTCTAATAATGACGATGAAGCTGTATAGATTGGGTCATCTCATCCAAATGATGTTCATGTTTATAAGGGGTGGATGATAACATAGACGTTATCAGGTTATGTTATTAATTTACGTTATTAATTGTGATGTCGCGAACATAACATTTTCGGTTTGCGAACGGCGAATACGAACTTTCGCAAATGTTCGCGAACCGGCGAACCGGGCGAACCGCCATAGACTTCAATAGGCAGACGAATTTTAAAACCCACAGGGACTCTTTCTGGCCACAATAGTGATGGAAAAGTTGTTTCATGGGGACTAACACCTGGACTGTGGCATGCCGGAGGGGGATCCATGGCAAAACTCCCATGGAAAATTACATAGTTGATGCAGAGTCTGGTTTTAATACATAAAGGGCATAAATCACCTAACAGTCCTAAATTGTTTGGAATAGCATGCTTTAAAACATCAGGTATGATGTTGTATCGATCAGGTAGTGTAAGGGTTACGCCCGCTTCACAGTGACAGACCAAACTCCCCGTTTAATGCACCGCAAACAACCACAAACAGTCCATTTGCTCAACCGCAAACTCCCTATTTGCACAAGGTTGGATACCAAGCTAGCCATGTCCCGTTCCTTGTCCTCACTGATGTCATTGAAGGTCTCTTCCTCCACCCAGCCACGTACAACACCAAGGGTCCCCAGAAGGTGACAACAAGCCCCCTGGGACGCCTGCTGTGTTTGGTCTTCCACCTCCTCAAAGCCACCTTCCTCCTCTGACTCCTTTTCTTCAGACTCCTCTCTCTGCGTTGTTATAAGGTGTGTTACTAGTAGTACTATTCCTATCAGTTTAATCCCTGTTAGATCCCCTATCAGGGGACGTGTATATGGCATAGATTTTAGGAACCGGGAGATGGAAAAAGATGCTTGGTCGGTCCTCCTTCTTCAAATTTGGGGCACTGCGCGTGCAATCTAATGTGCCACCAGATAGGAGTGGTGTGTTAAGTAGTACTATTCTTATCAGTTTAATCCCAATGTCACGACTACTAGTGTGGTCCAGCACGCAGAAACTATGTAAACATATACATAGGCAAGAAAAGGAAAATAAAAGGACAGAGCGTAAACCGGACCTTAGAATGGCCGGACTAATACGCTAGAGACAGAGAATGGTCAAAGGGAAAGCCGAGGTCAAGGAAGCCAGAAAATACACAATACCGTTTACACAAGCCAAGTCAGGGAAACCAGAATTCAGAATTACGAGGGAAAAGCCAAGATCAGGATACCAGGAAATCAGATTCACAATAATAAAGCACTCTCAGGAAACCAGGAACAGGAAACCACGACAGGGCAAGGTACTGGGGTGAGCTAGCGATTTAAATATCATGCGGCGGGCCGGCAGCCGCGACACCCTGTTACGTCCCCCTCATCAGGCCTTTTTTAGTCGAATGTATTGCCCACTGTCAGTCCCTTCGGGATCCATCCCTCATTCATCTTAATAAAGGTGAGGTAATCTAGACTTTTTTGACCTAGGCGACTTCTCTTCTCAGTGACAATACCTCCTGCTGCACTGAAGGTCCTTTCTGACAGGACACTTGAAGCGGGGCAGGCCAGAAGTTCTATCGCAAATTGGGATAGCTCAGGCCACAAGTCAAGCCTGCACATCCAGTAGTTAAGGGGTTCATAGCTCCTCAGAGTGTCGATATCTGCAGTTAAGGCGAGGTAGTCTGCTACCTGTCGGTCGCGTCGTTCTCTGAGGGTGGACCCCGAAGGGCTGTGGCAATGAGTAGGACTTAAAAAGCTCTGCATGTCCTCCATCAACAACACGTCTGTATAGAGTCCTGTCCTTGCCGGCGTGGTCGTGGGAGGAGGAGGATTTCTTTCACCTCTTCCTCTGTTAGATTCCTGTTGTGCTGTGACATCACCCTTATACACTGTGTAAAGCATACTTTTCAATTGATTTTGGAACTGTTGCATCCTTTCCGACTTGCCTTAATTCGGTAACATTTCAGGCACTTTCTGCTTATACCGGGGGTCTAGTAGCGTGGACACCCAGTACAGGTCGTTCTCCTTCAGCCTTTTTATACGAGGGTCCTTCAATAGGCACAACAGCATGAAAGACCCCATTGGCACAAGGTTGGATGCCGAGCTACTCATGTCCTGTTCCTCGTCCTCAGTGATCTCACTGAAGGTATGTTATTCCCCCCAGCCACGTACAACACCACGGGTACCAGATAGGTGACAACGAGCACCCTGGGATCCCTGTTGTGGTTGGTCTTCCTCCTCCTCCTCAAAGCCACATTCCTCCTCTGACTCCTCTTCCTCACAATCTTCTTCCAGCGTTGCCGCAGGTCCAGCAAGTGATGCTGATAAGGCTGTTTCTGGTGGTGATGGTGACCACAACTCTTCCTCTTCCTCTTCACGCTCATCTACGGCCTGATCCAGCACTCTTCACAGGGCACGCTCCAGGAAGAAAACAAATGGTATGATGTCGCTGATGGTGCCTTCGGTGCGACTGACTAGGTTTGTCACCTCCTCAAAAGGACGCATGAGCCTACAGGCATTACGCATGAGCGTCCAGTAACGTGGCAAAAAAATTCCCAGCTCCGCAGAGGCTGTCCTAGCACCCCGGTCATACAAATACTCGTTAACGGCTTTTTCTTGTTGGAGCAGGCGGTCGAACATTAGGAGTGTTGAATTCCAATGTGTCGGGCTGTCGCAAATCAAGCGCCTCACTGGCATGTTTTTTCGCCGCTGGATATCTGAAAAGTGCGCCATGGCCGTGTAGGAACGCCTGAAATGGCCACACACCTTCCTGGCCTGCTTCAGGACGTCCTGTAAGCCTGGGTACTTATGCACAAAGCATTGTACGATCAGATTACACACATGTGCCATGCACGGCACATGTGTCAACTTGCCCAAATACAATGCCGCCAACAAATTTCTTCCAGTGTCACAAACCACTTTGACGATCTCCAGTTGGTGCGGAGTCAGCCACTGATCCACCTGTGCGTTCAGGGCGGACAGGAGTGCTGGCCCGGTGTGACTCTCTGCTTTCAGGCAAGTCAACCCCAAGACGGCGTGACACTGCCGTATCCGGGATGTGGAATAGTACCTGGGGAGCTGGGGGGGTGCCGTTGATGTGGAGCAAGATGCAGCAGCAGAAGAGGACTCAGCCGAGGAGGTTATGGAAGAGGATGGAGTAGGAGGAGTAGAGGAGGTGGCAGCAGGCCTGCTTGCAAGTCGTGGTGGTGTCACCAACTCCTCTGCAGAGCCACGCATTCCATGCTTGGCAGCCGTCAGCAGGTTTACCCAATGCGCAGTGTAGGTGATATACCTGCACTGACCATGCTTTGCAGACCAGGTATCAGTGGTCAGATGGACCCTTGCCCCAACACTGTGTGCCAGACATGCCATTACTTCCTTTTGCACAATCGAGTACAGGTTGGGGATTGCCTTTTGTGCAAAGAAATTTTGGCCGGGTACCTTCCACTGCGGTGTCCCAATAGCTACAAATTTTTTGAACGCCTCAGACTCCACCAGCTTGTATGGTAAAAGCTGGCGGGCTAAGAGTTCAGTCAAGCCAGCTGTCAGACGCCGGGCAAGGGGGTGACTTTGTGACATTGGCTTCTTACGCTCAAACATGTCCTTGACAGACACCTGACTGTGGGCAGATGAGCAGGAACTGCTCAAGGCGAGAGACGGAGGGGCAGATGGTTGAGAGGGGGCAAGGAGGACAGCAGTGGTTAACGTGGCTGAAGATGCTGGACCAGAAGGAGGATGGCGGCTTTGAGTTTGTGTGCTGCTTGTACTCATGTGTTGATCCCATAGGCGTTTGTGATGTGCGATCATGTGCCTTCGCAAAGCAGTTGTACCTAGGTGGGTGTTGGACTTCCCACGACTCACTTTCTTTTGGCACAGGTTGCAAATGGCATCGCTGTTGTCAGAGGCAGACACACAAAAAAAATGCCACACTGCTGAGCTCTGCAATGACAGCATTCTGGTGGTGGCCACAGCATGCGTTGATTGGCGTGCTGTCTGGCTGACCCCAGGTGCCGATTCATACTGTCTGACTGTGCCACTAGCTCCTTGCGACGGCCTCCCCCTGCTTCCAACTCGTCTCCTCCTCCTCCTCTCTGTCTCCCCATCTGAACTTTCCCCCTGTTCTTCTTCTCTTCTAGCGGGCACTCATGTGACATCCACGGATGCATCGTCATCATCAACCGCTTCACTTGTATCTGACAACTCAGCAAAGGAAGCAGCAGTGGGTAAAACATCATCATCATCACACCGTACGTCCATGTGTGTAATGCTGCCTGACTGAGACATATCCCTGTTATCTACATCCTCTGGCAATAATGGTTGTGCATTACTCATTTCTTCCAACTGATGTGTAAATAACTCCTCTGACATACCAAGTGAAGCTGCTGTGGTGCTAGTGTTGGTGGTGGCGGCAGGTGAGCGAGTGGTAACTTGAGAGGTGCCCGAAGCTAAGCTGGAAGAGGATGGTGCGTCAAGGTTCCGAACGGAAGCTGTAGAAGATTGGGTGTCCTGTGTTAGCCAGTCAACTATGTCCTCAGAACTTTTCGAGTTCAGGGTACGTGGCCTCTGAACACTGGGCATAATTCTAGGGCCAAAGGGAATCACAGCACCACTACGGCCCCTGTGGGGTGGCCTGCCTCTGCCTGTCATTTTTTTTCGATTAGTGGTACTATGCGTGCAAGCTACTGTGACAACAGATATGAGTGGCACTGTGCAGTGGCAGAAGTTGGCAGAGTAGACGCTGTAGGCCTGACACACACGCTTGCAGACAACTAACTGCTATTCAATCTATTACAGTCAAAAAATTTTTTTTTTAAATGTACACTACTGTTACACCAGATATGAGTGCACTGGTGTGACACTTTGCCCTGGCAGGCCCTAAAACAAACACATGTGAAGGAAACTGACTGCTATTATATTACAGTCCAAAAAGTTTTTTTTTTTTTTTGTTAAATGCAAGCTATTGGGACACCAGTGAGTGAGTGGTGGCACTGGGCAGGCCCTGAAACGCACACTCGTGAAGGAAACTGACTGCTATTATATTACAGTCCAAAAAGTTTTTGTTTTTTTTAAATGCAAGCTATTGGGACACCAGTGAGTGAGTGGTGGCACTGGGCAGGCCCTGAAATGCACACTCGTGAAGGAAACTTACTGCTATTATATTACAGTCCAAAAAGTTTTGTTTTTTTTAAATGCAAGCTATTGGGACACCAGTGAGTGAGTGGTGGCACTGGGCAGGCCCTGAAACGCACACTCGTGGAGGAAACTGACTGCTATTATATTACAGTCCAAAAAGTTTTGTTTTTTTTAAATGCAAGCTATTGGGACACCAGTGAGTGAGTGGTGGCACTGGGCAGGCCTGAAACGCACACTCGTGAAGGAAACTGACTGCTATTATATTACAGTCCGAAAAGTTTTTTTTTTTTTAAATGCAAGCTATTGGGACACCAGTGAGTGAGCACTGGGCAGGCCCTGAAACGCACAGAAGAAACTGACTGCTATTATATTACAGTCAAAAAAGTTTTGTTTTTTTTAAATGCAAGCTATTGGGACACCAGTGAGTGAGTGGTGGCACTGGGCAGGCCCTGAAATGCACACTCGTGAAGGAAACTGACTGCTATTATATTACAGTCCAAAAAGTTTTGGTTTTTTTAAATGCAAGCTATTGGGACACCAGTGAGTGAGTGGTGGCACTGGGCAGGCCCTGAAACGCACACTCGTGAAGGAAACTGACTGCTATTATATTACAGTCCAAAAAGTTTTGTTTTTTTTAAATGCAAGCTATTGGGACACCAGTGAGTGAGTGGTGGCACTGGGCAGGCCCTGAAATGCACACTCGTGAAGGAAACTTACTGCTATTATATTACAGTCCAAAAAGTTTTTTTTTTTTTAAATGCAAGCTATTGGGACACCAGTGAGTGAGTGGTGGCACTGGGCAGGCCCTGAAACGCACACTCGTGGAGGAAACTGACTGCTATTATATTACAGTCCAAAAAGTTTTGGGTTTTTTAAATGCAAGCTATTGGGACACCAGTGAGTGAGTTGTGGCACTGGGCAGGCCCTGAAATGCACACTCGTGAAGGAAACTGACTGCTATTATATTACAGTCCAAAAAGTTTTTTTTTTTTTAAATGCAAGCTATTAGGACACCAGTGAGTGAAGGAAACTGACTGCTATTATATTACAGTCCAAAAAGTTTTGTTTTTTTTAAATGCAAGCTATTGGGACACCAGTGAGTGAGTGATGGCACTGGGCAGGCCCTGAAACACACACTCGTGAAGGAAACTGACTGCTATTATATTACAGTCCAAAAAGTTTTTTGTTTTTTTTTTTTAAATGCAAGCTATTGGGACACCAGTGAGTGAAGGAAACTGACTGCTATTATATTACAGTCCAAAAAGTTTTGTTTTTTTTAAATGCAAGCTATTGGGACACCAGTGAGTGAGTGGTGGCACTGGGCAGGCCCTGAAACGCACACTCGTGATGGAAACTGACTGATATTATATTACAGTCCAAAAAGTTTTGTTTTTTTTAAATGCAAGCTATTGGGACACCAGTGAGTGAGTGGTGGCACTGGGCAGGCCCTGAAATGCACACTCGTGAAGGAAACTGACTGCTATTATATTACAGTCCAAAAAGTTTTTTGATTTTTTTAAATGCAAGCTATTGGGACACCAGTGAGTGAAGGAAACTGACTGCTATTATATTACAGTCCAAAAAGTTTAGTTTTTTAAAAATGCAAGCTTTTGGGACACCAGTGAGTGAGTGGTGGCACTGGGCAGGCCCTGAAAAGCACACTCGTGAAGGAAACTGACTGCTATTATATTACAGTCCAAAAAGTTTTTGTTTTTTTTAATGCAAGCTATTGGGACACCAGTGAGTGAGTGGTGGCACTGGGCAGGCCCTGAAACGCACACTCGTGAAGGAAACTGACTGCTATTATATTACAGTCCAAAATGTTTTGTTTTTTTTAAATGCAAGCTATTGGGACACCAGTGAGTGAGTTGTGGCACTGGGCAGGCCCTGAAACGCACACTCGTGATGGAAACTGACTGATATTATATTACAGTCCAAAAAGTTTTGTTTTTTTTAAATGCAAGCTATTGGGACACCAGTGAGTGAGTGGTGGCACTGGGCAGGCCCTGAAATGCACACTCGTGAAGGAAACTGACTGCTATTATATTACAGTCCAAAAAGTTTTTTTATTTTTTTAAATGCAAGCTATTGGGACACCAGTGAGTGAAGGAAACTGACTGCTATTATATTACAGTCCAAAAAGTTTAGTTTTTTAAAAATGCAAGCTATTGGGACACCAGTGAGTGAGTGGTGGCACTGGGCAGGCCCTGAAAAGCACACTCGTGAAGGAAACTGACTGCTATTATATTACAGTCCAAAAAGTTTTTGTTTTTTTTAATGCAAGCTATTGGGACACCAGTGAGTGAGTGGTGGCACTGGGCAGGCCCTGAAACGCACACTCGTGAAGGAAACTGACTGCTATTATATTACAGTCCAAAATGTTTTGGTTTTTTTAAATGCAAGCTATTGGGACACCAGTGAGTGAGTTGTGGCACTGGGCAGGCCCTGAAATGCACACTCGTGAAGGAAACTGACTGCTATTATATTACAGTCCAAAAAGTTTTTTTTTTTTAAATGCAAGCTATTAGGACACCAGTGAGTGAAGGAAACTGACTGCTATTATAGTAGAAACATAGAAACATAGACTGTGACGGCAGATAAGAACCATTCGGCCCATCTAGTCTGCCCAATTTTCTAAAAACTTTCATTAGTCCCTAGCCTTATCTTATAGTTAGGATAGCCTTACGCCTATCCCATGCATGCTTAAACTCCTTTACTGTGTTAACCTCTACCACTTCAGCTGGAAGGCTATTCCATGCATCCACTACCCTCTCAGTAAAGTAATACTTCCTGATATTATTTTTAAACCTTTGTCCCTCTAATTTAAGACTATATCCTCTTGTTGTGGTAGTTTTTCTTCTTTTAAATATAGTCTCCTCCTTTACTGTTTTGATTCCCTTTATGTATTTAAATGTTTCTATCATATCCCCCCCTGTCTCGTCTTTCCTCCAAGCTATACATGTTAAGATCCTTTAACCTTTCCTGGTAAGTTTTATCCTGCAATCCATGAACCAGTTTAGTAGCCCTTCTCTGAACCCTCTCTAAGGTATCAATATCCTTCTGAAGATACGGTCTCCAGTACTGTGTACAATACTCCAAGTGAGGTCTCACCAGTGTTCTGTACAATGGCATGAGCACTTCCCTCTTTCTACTGCTAATACCTCTCCTATACAACCAAGCATTCTGCTAGTATTTCCTGCTGCTCTATTACATTGTCTGCCTACCTTTAAGTCATCAGAAATAATCACCCCTAAATCCCTTTCCTCATATGTTGAGGTTAGAACTCTATCAAATATTCTGTACTCTGCCCTTGGGTTTTTACGTCCAAGATGCATTCTCTTGCACTTATCCACATTAAATGTCAGTTGCCACAATTCTGACCATTTTTCTAGTTTACCTAAATCATTTGTCATTTGGCTTATCCCTCCTGGAACATCAACCCTGTTACATATCTTAGTATCATCAGCAAAAAGGCATACCTTACCATCAAGACCTTCTGCAATATCACTAATAAAAATAGTAAAGAGAATGGGTCCAAGTACAGATCCCTGAGGTACCCCACTGGTGACAAGTCCAAGCTTTGAATATATTCCATTAACTACAACCCTCTGTTGCCTGTCACTCAGCCACTGTCTTACCCATTCAACAATATTGGAATCCAAACTTAAAGATTGCAGTTTATTGATAAGCCTTCTATGTGCAACAGTGTCAAAGCCTTACTGAAATCTAGGTAAGCAATGTCTACTGCACCACCCTGATCTATAATTTTAGTTACCCAATCAAAAAAAATCAATAAGATTAGTTTGGCATGATCTCCCTGAAGTAAACCCATGTTGTCTCTGAACTTGAAATCCATGTGTTTTTAGATGTTCATCAATCCTATCCTTTAACATGGTTTCCATCACTTTCCCCACTACTGAAGTAAGATTTACTGGCCTATAGTTGCCCGACTCCTCCCTATTACCTTTCTTGTAAATGGGCACAACATTCGCTAACTTCCAATCTTCTGGGACTACTCCTGTTAACAATGATTGGTTAAATAAATCTGTTAATGGTTTTGCTAGTACACCACTGAGCTCTTTTAATAGCTTTGGGTGTATTCCATCAGGTCCCATTGACTTATTTGTCTTTACTTTTGACAGTTGAAATAGAACCTCTTCCTCTGTAAACTCACGTTTAATAAATGACTCATTTATCCTTTTTCTCAACTGAGGTCCCTTTCCTTCATTTTCTTCTGTAAATACAGAACAAAAATATTCATTGAGGCAGTCAGCCTGGTCTTTATCCTCTTCTACATACCTTCCTTCTTTTGTTTTTAATCTAACTAATCCTTGTTTTACTTTTCTTTTCTCATTTATGTATCTAAAAAATGTTTTATCCCCCTTTTTTACAGTACAGTCCAAAAAGGTTTTTTTTTTTGTTTTTTTAAATGCAAGCTATTGGGACACCAGTGAGTGAGTGATGGCACTGGGTAGGCCCTGAAACACACACTCGTGAAGGAAACTGACTGCTATTATATTACAGTCCAAAAAGTTTTTTTTTTTTTTTAAATGCAAGCTATTGGTACACCAGTGAGTGAAGGAAACTGACTGCTATTATATTACAGTCCAAAAAGTTTTGATTTTTTAAATGCAAGCTATTGTGACACCAGTGAGTGAGTGGTGGCACTGGGCAAGTGGGCACAGTATATGCTGTGAGCCTGACACACGGGCTGGCAGGCAGGCAACTGCAATTACATTACACAGAAAAAAAAAGCAGACTGATGTGCTAGCCCTAAAAAGGGCTTTTTGGGGTGCTGTCCTTACAGCAGAGATCAGATGAGTCCTTCAGGACTGTAGTGGACACTGAATACACTAGCCTAGCTGTCACGAACGCACCCTACTCCAAGAGTGTGCGTGACGTAGTTGTGGTGGTGAAAGGGTTAAAGTACACTATTTGTCTGCACTAGACCGGAAATAATGATAAAATCCCCCTTTTAACACCACCCACACTTAAACATAAGAATATAACTATTACTATTTCAACGCTGCCACCACCAAGACAATTTATAAATGGGGTGCCTTGGTTCCCCGTGTAAATCAACTATAAAACCCACCAAATATTACTTAGTGCAATATTTAAGGAATTACATAAATACTAATTAGTCTCTTCAGGTAACGTGATTCTTAACCAGACAAAGGCAGAACTTAATAAATGAATGTTTATTATGAGCAAAAATTAATCACAGTGCATATGACAATATATGATAAACAAGTTATTTACACCAACAACAGATAAAAACAAAAAGGATAAAATACAGAAGTCCTAATTACTCACTTAGGTTTTCAAAGTACAACTTCTGTCCAGGGGGTCTCTGGCAAGGAAAGATGGTGACTCACTCAACATTAGATCTTGGCCCCAAGCAAGTACACAAACACCCTTCAGGATCACAGGAGATATACCCTGTGAATTGCCACGCCTCATCCAGGGGTGGAGCAATAGGGATACAAAGTGACCACCTCCTTTGTTCCAGAAAACAACACGCCACATACAAACTTTTGGTTTTATCTCCTCTACTGTACTTGCCACAGAAATAATAATTGCCTCTATGAATTTGTTATTGTTTTCCCATTCCATAGACATGTTGCACGCCCCGCCCATGATCCAATAGGACGGACATCACAATTCCTGCCACACGGTTTAAGTTGTGCAACTCATGTTTAGGCTTAATTAAGAGATTGGGCTTGTCCCATTCCAAATATAATAAAAATGAGGCTTAATTATTAACCTGTGGGTAAGTATTAATGTTTCACTGGGATAAGATACTGGAACACAAGGATCTTCATGAAACGAATCCCATTACCATTTCAAATGATTGAACTATCCTTTACAAGGTACATGCCAAATGGATGAAGAGACATTCAGACTTTTTCCAAGTGTAGAACCTCACACCTTGCTTCACATCCATATAGTAAAATCCTTTTCACATCCCTATGCCATTCACACTACCCCTTCTGTCATCTGACATTCAAAAGATGTAACCCCTGTTGACCTCAGCAATAGCATCTCTGTAATTTGTGCCATTTACTACACAAATTACATTAAATGATGATATTCCATAGTGTAATAATAAATTATACACCCTTGCCGTGACACCTCCCCCAAATAAGAGACGCAATGGGAGAAGGCTCACATGCCTCTACCTTGCGTATTAGGTGGAGTCTTCCCCCTGGCGGGACAAACCATCAGCATTGCCATGTGTACTTCCCTTCTTGTGCTGTATGGTAAACTCGTATTGCTGGAGAACCAGACTCCACCTGAGGAGTTTCCCATTTGTCCCAGCCACCCTATGTAACCAATGCAGTGGGTTGTGATCTGTAATCACGGTAAACTGGCGCCCGTACAGGTACGGTTGCAGTTTTTGCAAGGCCCAAACTATGGCCAAACACTCTTTTTCTACAGTGGCATAGGCCACTTCCCTAGGTAGCAGCTTCCGGCTGAGATACACAATAGGATGCTCATCCCCCTTCTCATCCACCTGACTCAGCACCGCTCCCAGGCCATAATTAGAGGCATCGGTTTGTACTAAGAACCGTCTGTGGAAATTAGGGGCCTGTAGTATGGGAGAATCAGTAAGGGCCTGTTTTAAGGAGCTGAAGGCCACTTCACACTCAGGGGTCCACTTAATTACTCGTGAGAGGGCTTTCTTAGTGAGATCGGTTAGGGGTTTGGCCAGGGTACTATAATGTGGTACAAACTTCCTATAGTACCCTGCAGTACCCAGGAATGACATCACCTGCTTTTTGGTCTGGGGGACAGGCCAGGCCATTATAGCCTCTACCTTACTGGGCTCAGGGCGAAGCGTCCCCCCTCCCACTCTATGCCCCAGGTACTGAACCTCTGTCATGCCCAGTTGGCACTTATCTGGTTTAATGGTGAGCCCAGCTGCTGCTATGCGGTCCACAACTTGTGTTAAATGGAGCAGGTGTTCCTCCCAAGTATCACTGAACACCGCAATATCATCCAGATATGCTACCGCATGCCCCTCCTGTCCCTCTAGCAGGTGATTAACTAGACGTTGGAAGGTGGAAGGGGCATTTTTCATCCCAAAGGGCATCACCTGGAACTCATATAGCCCAAAGGGAGTGATAAAGGCCGATCTCTCTTGCGCTTCAGGGGTCATGGGGATCTGCCAGTACCCTCGGCTGAGATCCATAATACTTAGGAACTTAGCACCAGCTAGTTGGTCTAGCAATGCATCAATGCGTGGCATAGGATATGCATCAAATGCAGTTACCAGGTTCAACCGCCGGTAGTCCACACAGAATCTAGTGGTCTTGTCCTTCTTGGGGACCAGCACCACTGGGGAGGCCCAGGGGCTGTGAGACTTCCGGATTACACCCAGCTCCAGCATTTCCTCTATTTCCCTCCTAATGTCTGCCTTCACCTCTAAGGATACTCTATAGGCAGCCTGTCTGAGGGGATGGTGATCCCCAGTGTCCACGTTATGGGTTACTAGGCGTGCCCTGCCAGGCTTCCCTGTGAAGAAACTATGGTAAGGTCTAAGGGCCTCAAACAGCTGACTCCTCTGTCCCTCTGTTAGGTGGGTATTAACCTGGGCTACCTCAATGCCCTCTAGATCCCGGGTTTCAGCCAGTAGATCCACAAGGGGATCAGGTTCTTGCTCATCCCCAGGCAGACTACATACGGTTAACACCGTAGTCTCCCTGTCATAATAGGCTTTAATCATATTTACGTGATACACCTTTTTCCTCCTTCCCCCCTCATCCAGGGATACCACATAGTTTACATCATTCAACTGCTGCAGAATAGTAAACGGACCCTCCCATGCTGCCTGCAATTTGTTCTGCCTTGTGGGTATCAGCACAAGAACCTTTTGACCCACTCCATACACTCTTTCTCGGGCATCACGATCATACCACCCCTTCTGCTTGGTTTGGGCAGCCCTCAGATTCCCACACACCTCCCCCATGAAAGTCTGCATCTTGTCCCTAAACCGGAGTACATAATCTACAATAGAGGTCTTTGTGGCCCCCAACTCTCCTTCCCACCCCTCTCGGATCAGAGCTAGGGGGCCGCGCACCCTACGTCCATAGAGGAGCTCAAATGGGGAGAAGCCTGTGGATTCCTGCGGCACTTCCCTGTAAGCGAACAGGAGGTGTGGCAGGTATCGCTCCCAATCCTTCCCCTGTGACTCTACAAAGGTTCTCAGCATCTGCTTGAGAGTCCCATTAAACCTCTCACACAAGCCATTGGTTTGGGGGTGGTAGGGGCTGGTCACTAGATGTTCTACCTGCACAATTTTGCAGAGGGACTGCATCAGATCAGAGGTGAACTGGGGGCCTTGATCGGTTAGCATTTCTCTGGGAAATCCCACACGGGAGAATATGCTTAACAGAGCATCAGCCACTTTGTCAGCCCTGATGGATGATAGGGCTACTGCCTCTGGGTAGCGAGTGGCGTAATCTACCACGGTTAATATATATCGCTTGCCCGAACTACTGGGAATGGCAAGGGGACCGACAATATCCACAGCTATTCTCTCAAATGGTTCCCCAACTATAGGAAGGGGTATTAGGGGGGCCTTCCCCACTTCCCCAGGCTTTCCCACCCTCTGACAGTCAGGGCAGGAACGGCAATAATTTGCCACATCTGTGCCCATACCAGGCCAATAGAAATGGTGGGACAAGCGAGTCTTAGTCCGCGCCACCCCTAGGTGCCCAGCCATGGGGATGGCGTGAGCCACCTTTAGCAGCTGGTCCCGGTACCTCTGAGGTACCACCAGCTGCCTTTCTGTTACCCAAGGCTCTTGCCCCACAGTAGGAATTGTTTCTCTGTATAACCTCTCATTATCCCAGTACACTCTCTCCCTATCCCTGTCTGTGTGTGGCTGCCTAGCACGTTCCCTCAATACCTCTAACGTGGGATCTGCCCGTTGGGCCTGCTGGAATTCAGGACACTGCGCCTCGGTCTCTGAGTCAATAGGGGGCTCGGACACAGATTCCTGCCCCTGGACTACAGGAGGGGATGGTAACAAGGTGCGAGACTCCCAGGTTCCCCCATCTGGGTGCTCTCCTGTTGACATACGCTCTGGGTCTGCAGGCTGCGGCAAGCCCTGCTCCCTACTCGGGTAAGACCGCTGCCGGGTTACCACAGCTACAGTGGAAACCTCTGCCTCCCCCTCCCCGTGATTTGCACTTGGCACATCCTCACCAGGTACCACAGACAAGTTTGGTTCTAGCACAGACTGATACACACACTCACTCTGCCCTCCCTCCCGGGGACTCTGTCTTGGCACACTCTCACATCGTATTGCAGACATATCTGGTTCTGGCACAGATTGGCACACATGCTCGCTCTGCCCTCCCTCCCAGTACAATAATTTACATAAACATTTGCACCCTGTCCTTTCCACAGCAGGGCCCCTACAGGGCTTTAGTTCGTAACACCTATCACTCTCAGGCACATACTGGGATAACAACCTACCTAAGTCGGTACCAAGCAATACATTTGTAGGGATATTATCCGATACCCCCACATCCCTCAGACCCCTGCCCGCTCCCCAATCCAAATATACACGTGCCATTGGCACTGCAGGACGTATTCCCCCAATCCCCTTTACAGCTAAAGTCCTGCCAGGAATGAAGTCCTCAGAGCGCACTAGCTCTGGACGCACAAGAGTCACATCTGCCCCAGTGTCCCTGAGTCCCACAGTTACCTTCTCTCCCACTGTAACAGGCTGCAGGTTCACATTGTTGTTGCCCTCTGACTTGGTCACGAACAACACAGAAGATGGGGCTCTGGCAGGTTGAACCCCTCCGGATGAGGGTACTGGCCTCCTTTTCTCTGGGCAGGTATTACTCAAGTGCCCCATTCGGTTGCAAATAAAACATCTGCGACTATCTCCTTGCGCAGACATGGCACTAGCTCCCCCCCTCCCTGAGGTAGGAGCTGAAACAAAAGATGGCCCGCTAGGCCTGGTGATGGGGAGTCGTGGTGGTGTGGTCCTCCAGCTGGAGGTTCCCTTGGCAAACCCTCTGCTCCGGTCCACTGTTGCTCTGTTGGCAGTGTGGACATCTGCCAGCTTACCCGCTTCCAATGCTGTTTTGGGGTTCTGGTCCAGCAGCCATTCCTGTACATCAGCTGGGCAGAGCTGCAAAAACTGTTCTTTTATTAACAGGTCTTGCAAACTTTCCAAAGTGGTAATCTCCAGCCCTGTAGTCCACTGTCGGAATGCTGTCGCCAGGTGCCCCACAACCGCTGCATAACTCTCTGTGGGATGCTTTTGCAAAGTCCTGAATTTCTTTCGGTATACCTCAGGAGTAAGGTTGTACCGTTCCTGCAAGGCAGCCTTAATCGCATCATAGTCCTGGTCAAATTCTGCTGGAAGCGCAGCAAATGCTTCCAGTGCAGGACCTCTGAGACCAGGGGTGAGGTATTTTGCCCACTGGTCCTTTGGTAGCTGGTACTGTCTGCAAACTTTTTCAAAACTGCGCAGGAAAACATCCAAATCACCATCTTTGTCCAAAGTTGGGAAATTCTCTGCACGTGGTTTGGGTGCAGAAGAGTCTCTGGAATTAATACTTATAGGGGAGGCAGTCAACCTCTCTAACTCAGCCATTTTTAGCTCATGCTCTCTGGCAGCTTGTCGCTCGGAGGCCTCTCTCTCAGCCTGCCTCTCTGCAGCCTCCCTCTCAGCAGCCTCTCTCTCCCTCTCAGCTTGGCGCTCCCTCTCAGCTTGGCGCTCCCTCTCAGCTTGGCGCTCTCTCTCAGCTTGGCGCTCTCTCTCAGCCTCCTGATACTGAAAGATAAGCTGTAGTCTTTGGTTTGTGTCTGCTGAGTCCACATATTTCAACACAGTTTGTAAGTAACAATCCAGAGGATCTCCAGATCTTGGTACATCACTGACAAAAGCTACAGGTATCTCCTCTGCAGTGTTTGAGGCATCACTTTGCACTGCTTGTTGCATATCATAGTCCACCAGTGCTTGTAATAGTTCCTCTTTTGTTTTCCCCCGACAGGGAATAGATCTCTCCCGGCAAAGCTGGTCTAGCGCTGCCTTGGATTGCGTCTGGTACTCCATTTAGTAAATAAAAGATAGCAAAGAAAAAACAGAGAAGGGGGGGGGGACTGTTGAGGTGTAAATATATTATATATGCACTGAGTTCAGCCTTTGGAAATTGAGACACAATTTCTTTTAGTTACAAAACAGTAGGAAAAAACACACCCTTTATAATCACAAGTGGAAAGATATAAATTGAGAAGGTGAAACCCAACACACTTCACCTATATAATAAATGTCTCACCCTGTAGAATAAGAACAAAGGACTCCTTCCAGTCCTCTCAAAATATGTATACAATATAGATTCTACAGCAGGAAAAGACAATTTCTTTTAGTGCCTGGATTAACCAACAAATCCAGCAACACTAAAATCTGGTACAAAAAGATGAAAAATCTTTTTAGTTATCCCACCGCTATGCCACCAATTTGTCACGAACGCACCCTACTCCAAGAGTGTGCGTGACGTAGTTGTGGTGGTGAAAGGGTTAAAGTACACTATTTGTCTGCACTAGACCGGAAATAATGACAAAATCCCCCTTTAACACCACCCACACTTAAACATAATAATATAACTATTACTACTTTAATGCTGCCACCACCAAGACAATTTATAAATGGGGTGCCTTGGTCCCCCAGGTAAATCAATAATAAAACCCACCAAATATTACTTAGTACAATATTTAAGGAATTATAAAAATACTAACTAGTCTCTTCAGGTAACGTGATTCTTAACCAGACAAAGGCAAAACTTAATAAATGAATGTTTATTATGAGCAAAAGATAGTCACAGTGCATATAAAAATATATGATAAACAAATTATTTACACCAACAACAGATAAAAACAAAAAGGATAAAATACAGAAGTCCTAATTACTCACTTAGGTTTTCAAAGTACAACTTCTGTCCAGGGGGTCTCTGGCAAGGAAAGATGGTGACTCACCCAAAATTAGATCTTGGCCCCAAGCAAGTACACCAACACCCTTCAGGATCATTAGATATATACCCTGTGGTTTATCAAGTCTTGCCCAGGGGTGGAGTTAAGGCGTACCTACAGAAATAATAACTGACCACCTCCTTTGTTCCAGACCACTGTCAATCCAAATGGAAACATTTGACTCTATCTTCTTTTTTGTATCTGCCACAGAAATAATAATTGCATCTACAAATGTGTTATTATTTTCCCATTCCATAGACATGTTGCACGTCCCACCCATGATCCAATAGGACGGACATCACAATTCCTTTCCCTAGGGTCAAGTTAGGCCACTCATGTTTGGACTTGGTTAGAAGATGGCGCTTGTCACATTCCAAATATAACAAAAATGAGGCTTAATTATTATTCTGTGGGGGTAAATATGAATGTTTTTGTCCTTCCTTTGGATATGATACTAGAACAAAGCTAATGGCATTTACATATCAAAGAGATTTACTTATCACTTACAAGGCAGAGGCCAAATGGATGAAGAGACATTCAGACGTTTTCCAAGTGTAGAACCTCACGCCTTGCAGACTTCACATCCATACAGTAAAATCCTTTTCACATTCCTATGCCATTCACACTACCCCTTCTGTCATCTGCCCTCTGTGGGGGTCCCAGCTTCAAAAGATGTAACCCCTGTTGACCTCAGCAATAGCATCTCTCTAATTTGTGCCATTTACTACAAGAAATCACATTAAAAGATGATATTCCATAGTGTCATAATAAATTATACACCCTTGCCGTGACACTAGCTATCAATTTCCCTATCAAATCAGCAGCAGCTACACTGTCCCTCCTCTCACTAAGAATGCAGCTTCACAATGAATGTAAAATGGATGCTGTCCAGGAGGTGGGAGGGTCTGGGAGGGAGGATCTGCTGTTGATTGGCTGGAATGTGTCTGCTGACTGTGAGGTACAGGGTCAAAGTTTACTCAATAATGAAGGGGGCGGACCGAACAGCGCATATGTTCGCCATCCGTGGCGAACGCGAACAAGCGATGTTTGCTGGGAACTATTCACCAGCGAACCGTTTGGGACATCACTAGTTATTAATCGTTATTAATCTTTGTTATGCTAGCAAATATATTTTCTTTATCACTAATATGTCTAACATAAATGTTATGGAGATCTGTCTCGACCTGTGCAAATTTATTGGAGTAGTACCTTTATGAATGTATCTGCCATCTGAGCTTTCATAGTAACTTTAGTATTCTCCTTTCTACTTCTCTATACTAGCGCTGCGCTCTGATACATATTAGTCACAATTTAAACTACACTCTGTGCGTCTTTCGACTATGATACTACAGACAGAACAATACACATAGGATTCTTCTCTTGGGTTGTTCTCAGAGATCCTTTTTTGTATATTCTGTATACATATATTCTTTGTGCTTTTTTTCACCCTCACAGGGTTAAACCTTATCACTTTTGCTAATTGTCTTACACCATGTTATCAGGTGACGTCACACTACTTAATTTTCATTACCACACCCTCCAATCAAACTCTTCTCTTATGTATATAACAGCCACAAACTCACATTGTAAATTGTCTTTAAAAAAGTAGTTGGCTCGTTACCAGAACTTCTATTGCCGAAATCCTCAAAAGTACACCACATCCCCACCTTAACTGGCCCTGAACTGCTAACTATCTCCCAAAATCACAGGAGGATTGATAAGACTACCTGATGCTTCAAGGCAGCCTAAAGACTATCCCTACTACACAAACCCCTATCTGCCCAAAAAGACCCTAACAGGTCATAAGGAAAACAAAAGGTCGTCTAGTTAGGTAAAGAAAATAATAATAAAGAACACAAAAAAGACCCAAAAGGAAAAAGAACTCAAAATAAATGCATCGGCATTTCTAAATTGCTCGACGCGCGTTTCGGCGTATAAAGCCGCCTTTGTCAAGAGCTTTTGTGTTCTTTATTATTATTTTCTTTACCTAACTAGATGACCTTTTGTTTTCCTTATGACCTGTTAGGGTCTTTTTGGGCAGATAGGGGTTTGTGTAGTAGGGATAGTCTTTAGGCTGCCTTGAAGCAGCAGGTAGTCTTATCGATCCTCCTGTGATTTTGGGAGATAGTTAGCAGTTCAGGGCCAGTTAAGGTGGGGATGTGGTGTACTTTTGAGGATTTCGGCAATAGAAGTTCTGGTAACGAGCCAACTACTTGTATTACCCACCCTGCCTGTATTAGTAATCTAGCCTGCACTGGTAACTGTCTTACTGTACCCAGGAGCACCATTACTACTAAGACACACTATTTATTCCTACCTCTACTTCCCCCTCGCCCTGACACTAGGTTTCTGATACGGTTACCTTGTATAGACATTTTTTGTACAGTGACCCTTGTGTCAAGTGGTCTATAGAACCTGTCATTTGGGTATGCTCTAGTTAGTGTTTGTGAGCACTTATTTCACTTACCTGCACACCCCTTAGGGGAACCATTTTCTGGCAATTTTTTTAGCAAGTTGTATATATAATCAAAATACGTATGTTTTGTTCCATTAAAGGTCTAAGAACCCCTTTTTTTTCCCCCATCTCTGTATATAGTACATTTACTTTGAGAGGTATAGATTTGTGAATGAGCAGGTTTTCCACCTTTATACTATATTTTGGTGGTCTTCCAGCTCATTCTCCTTTTTTCTCTAGAGTTTGTGTCGGGGTTAAGCCCCCTATACCTCTTGTAACCTCTACAGAGCCTGGGGAGTTGAGTTATTCCAACACCCTATATTCTCTGTTCTTTTTTCCATATATATATATATTTACACAAATAGTAGAGAGGACCAGCACTCACGGTTTCCAGTTTAGAAATTAAAAGTTGTAGACTTTATCATTGCATACTTAAAAATGGCAGCTCAACGTTTCAGTCCTTGTCTGAGACTTTCATCAGGAACCATATATATATGGTTGTATATGGTTATATATATATATGATCTAAGTATATATTATTTTATTTTACACTGTGTTTTAACTGTATTTTTTTTTTGCAGGCAGTAGGGGCACTCCCCCTGCTGGCAATGCTGTGGGCGGCTTTGGCGTCCATGTGATCGTGAGTTCATCGCAAGGACCTCACGATCACATGGCCCAGGGGGGCCAGAACAGTAGCAGGAGGACTCCCTGGATGCCATATGATGCTGAAACGCTGAAGAAAAATCACTTAGGCCTAAATTATAGTCGAGGTCGTGAGACAGGTGGCCACGCTCACGAGTGTCCTGGGTATGCCCACTTTCTTTATAATTTTTACTAGACTGGTGCTTTCAATTTCAAGCAAATTGTGATTTGTCAGAATTTTGGGCAATTGTCAGTTTGTCTGAATTCCATAACTCTGAATCACCTTATGACCGGTTCATGTAACATGTAAAACAGACAATGGAAGAACAGTTTCATATTTTTCATGATTTGGAGTCTCCCCACCCCTGTAATGCCAAGAAAGAGACAATTGATAGGAAAAATAGATGACTGATGGTAGATATTTTTCAGTACATTAATTAGCCCTTTTTTTTTTAAGCAACCTTTTGGTTTATCCAACCTGTTGTTCCCCAAATGATTACACAGATGAAATTCAAACCATAAACATCCCATGGATGAATACGAAAACAAATAATTTTTTAAGCTGAATTTTCCACCAGTTTAGTTTAACGCTATTCTTTCTTTTGGTACAGCATTATTATACTCTATGCAGCTATGTCTTTATATTTGTTACACCTCAGACTTAGACCATACTTCCTGAAATGCTTGATGACACAGTACACCACCTACTGCATCCACATGATTACTATAATATTTTTGTAGCTGAAACAAGTAAGAATATAAGATATTACGCAGGGTTACGCACACACATATACACTATTTATACACCAAAGTCTCTTGTCTTGCCTCTCATAGTCATTCTGACTCCCCATGCATGAGAATATGTTGAATTTGGTTGGTAAATAACCCCTTAAGGACAAGGCTCTTTTGAGATGACCAAGTTTCTCCCTTATTATTCAAGTGCACCCATACATATTTGTAACAAATTCCTTGTACTTAGTATAGTACGTTCGTTCGCACTCTCCTGAACTAGAGGATTATGTGATTATAGTCCGTTCACATAGTATGTTCCTTCGTACTCTCCAGAAATCCAAGTAGGTTGTGAAAAAAATCAAGAGCTTCATCGTTCGCATACCCAAACAGTCGAGACTTGATGAAGGATACAACAGGAATGTTTTATTATGTTTTTATACACAGACCCCCAGCATGGGGTCTCCAGCAGAAATATATATGAAGACACGCCCAGGCGTCTCTGTGTCTAGGAGATAATTGAGTGTACTTTACTTAAACTAATTATCTCCCAGGCACTAGAGATAGAGACAATAAAACATAAAATACCCCAAAACATACATAATATTAATAGTGACCCCCACAAGTCTCATATCCCCGGATAGCCTGGATCTGATCGACAAAAATGTCCAAATAGTGCTCAGATCCCACGAATACAGCCGAATCACCACTGGGGTAAAGTTTTAATCGACTGCACACGTGGTTTCTGCCCAAAATAGTTCCAGAAGAAAAATGGTAGCCTAGTCCCAAAATGAATTAAATGCCGAACGGTTCCCCTGGTTCATAGGTAGCGATTGTTCGTCTAGTTCGTTCGTACCTTTTCACCTTTTAGCGCCCTCCAGGCTAGTCGGGAATAGAAGCAGGTGATGGTACAAAGTTACCAGTGTTCGCAAGGTAGAGTGCGTTTGGAAGACAATATGGCCACCATTTTCCAGCGCACTTGTTGGTCAGTTATACGAATGGTGGCCGCCCAGAGAGTGCACTTAACTTTGTGGTTACTTTGAAGATAATAAGCCAGTGGGTGGTCTGTATTGGGTAGATCCAACCACTGAATAAATATGAAATAACAGGGTAGAGGGGAATCACAGGGTTTTTCAAGGTAGTTTGTCATAATATTATACACCGTTTTTCAAAGAAGTGCGTCTTTCTTTTAATACCCTGTATGTATACATGACAAAATATTAAAGGGACACTATAGTCACCTGAACAACTTTAGCTTAATGAAGCAGTTTTGGTGTATAGAACATGCCCCTGCAGCCTCACTGCTCAATCCTCTGCCATTTAGGAGTTAAATCCCTTTGTTTATGAATCCTAGTCACACCTCCCTGCATGTGACTTGCACAGCCTTCCATAAACACTTCCTGTAAAGAGAGCCCTATTTAGGCTTTCTTTATTGCAAGTTCTGTTTAATTAAGATTTTCTTATCCCCTGCTATGTTAGTAGCTTGCTGGACCCTGCAAGAGCCTCCTGTATTAAAGTTCAATTTAGAGATTGAGATACAATTATTTAAGGTAAATTACATCTGTTTGAAAGTGAAACCAGTTTTTTTTTTCATGCAGGCTCTGTGAATCATAGCCAGGGGAGGTGTGGCTAGGGCTGCATAAACAGAAACAAAGTGATTTAACTCCTAAATGGCAGTGAATTGAGCAGTGAAATTGCAGGGGAATGATCTATACACTAAAACTGCTTTATTTAGCTAAAGTAATTTAGGTGACTATAGTATTCCTTTAAGTATGAATAAAATATTATAAATGGAAAAATGTAAAAATGTTGTACACTTATATATTCAATAATTATTTACGATAGTTAAAATACCCAATATATCTAAGATTTCAAGTAATTTTGCAAGGAGTAAATAACCATTGGAAGGAGTAAATAACCATTTTCAAGCTAAAACTTTAAAAAATTTGGAATGCGGAGATTATAACTTTATAGTATTCACAAAATCTAAACCCATTACACAGAGGTAACCATTTTATCACGAAATTCCTTCAATGTATATATATTTCCTGGCTAATCATGGCAGCATATACACATGGGTTAGCTCCTCCCCTTACAGCCGATAGGACAGAAAAACCACCAAGGTTTTAAAAGGAGGCTCCATCCCTAAGGTTCTCAGTCTTTTTCCTGTCTTACAGCCCTTAGGATGTGAGCAATTTGCTCCCTTTACTTACGGACATGTATGTTTTTTTATCTTAATTACTTTATTTGCCTGTTTTACTGTAGTACATGATGCAGTTGTGCTTTTATGCTGTGATGCATTTAAGCTTTGATATCTTTAAACTAGTGCATTATACAGCTGTACCTTATTGTTAAGATTGTGGTACATTATGCGGTTGTGCTTTTACTAGGAAGCATTTAAGCTGTGTGGCATTTAAAACTGTTTCATTTAAATTTGCATTTAATACTGTTGCATGTAATACCGCAAGTCATTGGAAACTGTAGTACATTTGGAAAACTGCAGTGCATTGGAAAACTGAAGTGGATTTCAAAAACTGCAGTACTTTTGAAGAATGCAGTGCATTTGAAGACTGCAGTGCGTTTGAAAGCTTTTGCTATCTATTTTGCTTCCCCTCGGTCCCAGTGATTTATTCCCAGTTCCCTGGGTGTTAAGGGGCCATGTAGGCTTCAGACAGAGTCCTCTCCCTGGTCTCTAAACAGCAAACACACTCTGAATAGGCCCACATCTGTGCAGTTTGTGCCTTAATAGGCCTAATACAGATGACTTGCATTGTGGGAATACAAGTTGTGGCAGCCATCTTGGATAAAGGCAATTGCCAGAAAGTTCCTAAAATAAAGGGAAAATTACAGTAAACATACCACACTTATTTGGTAAGTATTTGCAGGGTCTACAGACATGGATAAGTGCTGTCTTCAGCCTGTTTTAAAGCTGTTTCACTGTTTTATTATATAATTTAACAGTGCACTTTTTTACTTAATACTTTACCACAGGTAATATTTAGTTATTATTATTTGTCAGATGTCTGATTCTTCACCAGGATCTGGTTATGAGGAGAAAACAGTGGAAGGAATCGGTTATGCACCGACTGCCTCCAGAAGGTTGTCGCTTCAGCATGACCTATCACTGTGCAGCCACATGACATGCGGGCAGGGCTTACAAAGTAAGTTCCAGAGGCCTTAGGGGTAAGAAAATAGGCCAGGCATTACCCTGTATAGGAAGTTATTTCCAACCCCAGAACTACACCACCTAAGTTGCAAACTTACGGATTATAGGTGGATGCAGACCTGTCCAAAATGTTATGCCTACCATTGCAGGAGGCCAGCCAGCTGTGACTTCCGCTGCTGTTTCTACAAACATGAAATATGTGATTAAAGATCTAAAGGCTACTATGGAGAGAGATATTAAAAGCCAAGATTGAAGATGCAGTCTGAAGTCTTCAGGTTACAATGACTTCTTCACAGAAACTTCCCTAGATGTAACTAGGATATTCTCTGGATCAAATGGCTTTATCTATAGCAGCTAAGAAAGCATTATGGTTCTGTTTCTGGGATGATGACTCATCCTCCAAGTTTGCCCTCTACGCCATTCTATTTGAAGGGGGTGGTGCTGTTTGGGAAAACTTTGGATAATTCCACTGAAAAGGTGAATGAGGGCTGCAAGATTTGTACCTCAGGACGGAAGTTCCAAGGAGATCCCAGCTCCTCATAGTCTGACCGGAGAACCTCCAGTGACCAGTATTTCTGAGATACATGGAGCTACTGACCCTGCAGGGTATACTCCAGAGGTAACTCATGGCAGTTGGTAAACCTGCCTTTCAAGGTTCTAATGGAGCTATTAAGCAGTCGTTTGGCTCTTCAGCAATGAACATGTCTCCTCCAGTACTAGGAGCCTATTTTTTCTGATCACACATATCTGGGCTCGTCATACTCTGGAGGCTTGAGTGGTATCCATAGTCCAGAGTGATTTAGACTGGAGTTTTTTCTTCAGGCACAGGAGTCTCCATACCAACAGGAGTATTAAGACCAATGAATCAAAAGGTTAAGCACTGAAGGAAGAAGCCTTCTGGATGAAGAAGTGATTTATTTTTTTAGGTCCCAGAACAAGAGCAGTTCCAGGGACAAGTTTCACCTCTCTTCTGGTGCTAAGAGGAAAAGCACATGGAAGCCTACACTGGACCTAAGAGGGGCCAACAAGAGGCTGAATGTCAGTCTTCGGGATGGAGTCAATCAGATCCATATTTCAAGCAATCTGGAAGGATAATTTCCTTACCTCTGTATATCTCAAGGATGCTTACTTTCAGTCCAATTTGCAGAGATCTTCGGCATTAGCTCAGAAGAGAACTTCAAAGTTAGTGCCCTACCATTTGGCCTCAATGCGGCCCCAAGAATCTTTATAGTGCTTATAGTGTTATTGAGAGTCCAGAACTCTACCTGGTTCCATTATCTGGAGGATCTACTTCTGACAGCCTTAGACCCTCAGAAGGCATGCACACAGAGGTATATAGTTCTTTCATAACTCCTAAAATTTGGCTGCTTGATGAATATCAAGAAAAGCAGTTTAACACCAGCTCAGTGGTTGATATTCCCGAGTGGAAAATTCTATGCTCTGCTTTTCCCTGTCTCCACAGATTGTGAAGGTTTTCTCTCCCAGTTTCTTCATTTCTGCTTGGTAACAGCAAGAAAATAGATGCAACTACTAGGAATCCTGGCTTCCACCAGCAGACTTGTCAGATGGGCCCAATGGCATCTCTGGATTCCTCACAGATCTTTCCTATCTTGGTTTAAAAAGAGAAAGATTATTGGAGCCAGCCACTGACTATGTCCCCATCAGTGGAGTTACACCTTGCCTGGTAGCTGAAAAGAGGGATTAGATCTCTGAGTTTCCAGTGAACAGAACCTCATTGGTCAATTATTAGCTCGAATTCCAGTTTTTATAAGATTGGTTGCACAGTGTTTGGACCATGTTGCACAATATTTCCATTCATTTGTATGGAATTACAAGTCATTTTCAAGGCTCTTCTTCACTTCAGAGGCTTGCTGAAGAACGAGTGGGTCCAAATTTGCTCAAACATCAATGCAACTGTATCCTATATCTATCAAGATGGGTCTCACAGATATGTATTAATGGAATTCCAGCCCATAATGATCAGGGCACAGAAGAACAACCAGGGGCTCAGAATACAATGGCTGTTCTGCTTGAGCCGAATAACTGTGGACAAGGTGGATTGGCAACCATGTCACAACGTATCCTCTGGGTTAATGCAGATTTGTCTGATACCCTACATAGATCTGATGGCCATTTCTTGGAACTACCAGGTTCAGAAGTATTTTCTACATGCTAGGACCAGAATGCTCAGGTTCAGGATACACTGACTCACATTTTTCATTTTAGTCTGATGTACATATTTTCCTATTTTCGACTTTCCTAAAAAGGTATTGCAAAAGGTGACCGTGGAAGACCGTGTCGACTCTAATTCCTATGATGAAAAAGATGATTCTGGAACCTCCAAGGGAAATTCCAGTACGACCAGACCTATTACAAGGCCCCTTGACACACCAGGATCCTCAAGTTTTGATGTTGATGCGGGAGTCCATATTAGTATAGGCATCCCTGAGATGGTCATTGAGATCCTCTTACAATCCTATACAGGCTTTACAAAGCTTGACATGCTTTTGTCTGTTGGAATTACTCCTCGTTCAGGCCTTGAAAGGTTCTGTGTTATAACACTCTAGAGGAGCACTTAGCTGCACTGTGCTTCATATAGGCATTGATTGAAAGCATGCCTCCACTGAGTGTGGTGAAGCCAATATGTGACGTACCACTGGTCTCACGGGCCCTGACTAAACCATTATTTGAACCTCTAGAAGGAGCTTCCATGGTGGTAGCACAGAAAGTGCTGGTGGCTGGTACCCCTGCAAGGAAAATGGGTGAACTCCAGGCTTGATCCTGTGAACTCCTTTCTACTACTTTTCAACAGATATGGTCATCTTGCATTTGGCACCTGAAGATCTTGCCTATGGTGAATGCTTATCTATGTCATTCTCTACTGAAGGGTACCCATTGAGCGTTGATGCCCTTGGTGCTTTGCTTCATGTAAGCAACAATTGAACTCAAGCCTCCGCTGAGGGTGTTGAAACTAATATGTGACGTACCACTGGTCTCACAGGCTCTGACTAAACCATCATTTGAACCTCTAGCAGGAGCTTCCATGATGTTAGCACATACGTTGCTGTTGCTCGTGGCTGGTACCTCAGCAGGGTGAATGTGTGAACTCCAGGCTTGATCCTGTGTACCCCCATTCACTGAATTTCAACAGGATATGGTTGTCTTACATGTAGCACCAGAGATCCTGCCTAAAGTGAGAGCCTTTCAATGACATTCTCTATCTGTACCAAAGGATTTTGGGGCATTCTCCACTGGTGCTTTTACAGCGTCTCGTGGTCTTCCATGGCAATGGTCTCTGCTGAAACTTTGTAAAGTTGGCATTTGGACCTCTTTGACCTAGTTTGTCCTGCCTTACATATTGGACATTGAAGTAATTAATGAGGCACAATTTGGATGTCATGTCCCATTCTCTACCTATGCTGGAAGGTATCAGGGCACTCTCCTCTCATGCTGTTGCAGCATCGTGGGTTTCCATGGCAATGGTTTCTGCTGACACTTTTTGTAAGCTAGCATTTGAACCTCTTTAGACATGTTTGTCTGGCATTTCATACTGTTTGTTAAAACAGTCTATGATGCACAATTTGGTACTCAAGTACTTAACTCAGTTCATTCTTCTATCTATGTTGAATTATTCTGATAATTTGATTGGCTATTCTGTCCCTCCCTTTGTAAGCTTGGGTATTCCCCATGTGTATATGCTGCCATGATTAGCCAGAAAAGTGGAAAATGTATTCATACTTACAGTAATTTTCTTTTCCTGACTATTATTCATGGCAGCATATACCTCCCACCCATTTAATGTACTGTAGAGCTTGTAAACTGACTGAGGACCTTAGGGATGGAGCCTCCTTTTAAAACCTTGGTGGTTTTCCTGTCCTATCGGCTGTAAGAGGAGGAGCTAACCCATGTGTATATGCTGCCAAGAAAAATAGCCAGGAAAAGAAAACTACGGTAAGTATGAATACATTTTCCAATATATATATATATATATATATATATATATATATATATATATATTTTAAACCAGGGGGCTTCACTCACGAAAACATGCATAAATGTTGCTGCTGGGGGCCTATTTATACAATAAAAGATGGGGTACATTGACGTTGTGGCAGGCTTATGCAATGTATGATCATATAATGTAACTAAACCCCCATTATTATTTTTTTTAATGGGACATGGTACACATCTGCAAATGTGGTGTACATGAGACAGTGTACCGTGTGTGACAAAGGTTGCTTCATTGGAGAAACTGGCCTTAAGCTGCATCTCAGAATGAATCTACACAGACACTCAATCAAGAACCACAAGGAAAATGGATATTGCACCCAGTGCCAGATTAAGAGCCCAGTGGGCCTGGTGCTGACAATTATTAAGGGCCTAATTACAGAATCTTATCGACCAAAAACACTAAAACAATCCTACCTCCCAAGCGTCATGTATCTGATGAAGATGGTGTTGGAGGGAAACTCAAAGGATGGAGCTATACGAAAACACATACTCTATGCTAATCTCTCTCTAATTCAAGGACACTATAGTCACCTGAACAACTTTAGCTTAATGAAGCAGTTTTGGTGTATAGAACATGCCCCTGCAGCCTCACTGCTCAATCCTCTGCCATTTAGGAGTTACATCCCTTTGTTTATGAACCCTAGCCACACCTCCCTGCATGTGACTTGCACAGCCTTCCATAAACACTTCCAGTAAAGAGAGCCCTATTTAGGCTTTCTTTATTGCAAGTTCTCTTTAATTAATAGCTTGCTAGATCCTGCAAGAGCATCCTGTATGTAATTAAAGTTCAATTTAGAGATTGAGATACAATTATTTAAGGTAAATTACATCTGTTTGAAAGTAAAACCAGTTTTATTTTCATGCAGGCTCTGTCAATCATAGCCAGAGGAGGTGTGGCTAGGGCTGCATAAACAGAAACAAAGTGATTTAACTCCTAAATGACAGTGAATTGAGCAGTGAAATTGCAGGGGAATGATCTATACACTAAAACTGCTTTATTTAGCTAAAGTAATTTAGGTGGCTATAGTGTTCCTTTCATGCTTTCATCTTTCAAGTAAATCCATACCCCCTAACAGCAGTGTCCAGTGAAGCAGGAAGTCAATGGGTGCAGTAAAAGGGTGTGTCACTGGCGCGAATCACGTGACCAGACCTGCTAAAAGGAGAGAACATGCCCAAAAAGGGGGCATGTTTGTCCAAAGAATTGGAAGGCCAGCCTGGCATGAATGCATTTCAGGCTGCCTACCAATCATGCAGGCTGTCCAACTAAGGCAGGCAGCACCCTGAGATTGACATAAATGCATCAAATGATGCGCCTACTCCAAGCTTTCTAAGGACTGTCTCCTCACTCACATGTCTACTTGTCTCCTTACCTTCTTACTAGCAGGCAGAAGTTCCTGGAATATAGTCTGTGACAGAGAAAAGGTCTATGTAGTGAGTGTAGAAAAAAGGGGACATGCCACAGTGTTAGAGAGACCAAAGTCTGCATTACCTAAACTAATTTTATTGTCAGCCAGTCCACACCAGTTTTGTTCCCATACATCCCTCTTAAGCTTCCAAACTTAAAGGGACACTATAGTCACCAGAACAACTACAGCGTATCATTCCCTTCAGGCTTTTTGCAGTATACACGGTCTTTTCAGAGAAAATATTTCAATTCATCTCTATGAGGAGATGCTGATTGGCTAGGGCTGTGTTTGACTTCTGCCCCCTGATCTACCTCCTTCACAGTCTCTATGGGGAAGCATTGTGATTGGCTCAGACCACCACTTTTGATGATGTCAGCGAAGCAGGCAGATCAGAGGCAGACAGGGGCAGAACCAGCAGCTACAGACTAAAATACAAGTAATATTTTACTATATTTAAGGAGGCAAGTGGGGACAAGGGGGCTAGATGATGATTTAAACATAATAGGGACAGAAATACATGATTGTGTTCCTTTAAGCAAGAGTATGTGAAGAGTAGCTAGGTTTGCCACCTTTCTTGGAAAAAAATACCAGCCTTAATCATTTGTATAATTAATTAATTATGCGTGACATCACATGATGTAAATCGCAAGGAGTGACATAAGAGAAAATTCTGTAAAATCCCCAACAAACTACTCGCAGTTTGATTCTGCTGTATAGATGGATTGCTCCCAGTGTCCCCCTGTCTCCCGGTGCATCAGTCTCCCAAGCCACCCAGTGTCTCAGTGTCCCTATGTATCACAGTGTCTGTGTCCCCATGTTGCCTAGTCTCCCAGTGTCTCAGTGTCACCATGTCTCAATGTGTTCCCGTGTCACTAGGATACTAGGAGACAGAGTGAAACATGGGGACACTGAGAGACCCAGGGACACTGAGACACTTAGGGACACTGGAAGACATGGGGGCACTGAGACACTTGGGGACACTGGGAGACATGGGGGGAACTTGTGGCTACAGACATGGGGACACTGGGAGACATGGGGACACAAACATTTGGGGACACTAAGACACTAGGGACACTGAGAAACATCAGAACACAGACACTGGGAGACAACGGAACACTGGGAGATATGGGTTCACAGACATTTGGGGACACTGGGAGACATTGGGACACTAGGCATACTGAGACATGGGGACACAGACACTGGAAAACATGGGGTCACTGGGAGACATGGGGACACTGAGGACACTGGCTGGGAGACATGGGGACACTGGGAGACGTGCGGACATTGAGACACTAGGGACACTGGCTGGGGACCTGGGGACACTGGGAGACATGGGGACACTGTGTTAGATATAGCAGCAAGTGAGATTTCTGGCGCTTGTTCCTTATGTGTAGAGCAGCTAAAACTTTCCCAAATCAGTGTCTCTTCTTTCTAGTCGTTGATGCAAGTAAAATGGGGGATTTAGGGAAGCAGCGCTTAACAATTAAAGTCCTTGTGTGGAGTCCAATTGAATCAATATAAGGGAGAAAACAAAATTGGACAGGAATACTAATACTAAGAATTATAATCCCTGTCCCATTTTGTTTTCTCCCTTATATTGGCTCCATTGGACTCCACACAAGGACTTTAATTGTTAAGCGCTGCTTCCCTACATCCCCCATTTTATGGGGACACTGTGTCCCTAGTGTCTCCGTGTCCCAATGTCTCAGTGTCTCACAATGTCCCTAGGTCTTACAGTGTCCCCTAGTGTCTCCATGTCCCCATGTTTTCCAGTGTCCCTAAGTCTCCCAGTGTCTCCAGGTCTCCCAGTGTCCCCATGTGTCCCCTAGTGTCTCAGTGTCCCAATGTGTCACCTTGTGTCTCAGTGTCCCCATGTCTCCCTGCTGTCTTTCCCCCATCCCTCACTTATCTGAGCTGTAGAGTTGCTGTCTGGACTCTCTGCGCTGTGTAGCTACCCACGAATCAGTTAGTAGTAGAGAGAGGCAGGGATATGCTGTAACTTCCTATCCCTGCCTCTCTCCATACACAGTGACCCCTACTGGCCGGTGCTGGTATTGCAGTGTAATCTCCGTTTATACAGAGAAAAATACCTGCAATTGTATTGCCGGTATTACTGCAATACTAGCATGGCTAGGCAGACTCAAATACCGGCTGTGCCAATAAAATATCAGTCAGGTAGCAAACCTCCGGCCCTGATTGCACCTGATAGCCTGAGCTGCAGGTTAGAGTTCACTCCCCCACTATAACCACCAGGGACTTGAAGAAAGCGATGTCTCCCCCTCCCTCCCCCTCCCTGAGCAAAGGTAAGACGGAAGGGGGGACATTAACTATATCTATTTAGTAATTATTTAAGAAAATATATATCTTTAATCTGCCCCATCCCCTCACACAAACTATAACCCCCTACACACTGCACCACACCCCTATTACACACATCCCCCTCTTATACACATCCCCCTCTTACACACATCCCCCTTACACATACAGCCCCTTACACATACAGCCCACCCTTACACACACAGCCCCCCTTACACACACACAGCCCCCTACACATACATCCCCCTTACACATACACATCCCCCTTCCTTACACACCCATCTCCCCCCTTGCACACACACTGCCCCCATACACACACTGCGCCACTCACACACAAACACACTGCACCCTTTACACACAAACACACTGCTCCCAATATACAAATCGCTACCCCAAACATACACTGCACCCCTCTCACACACACATTACCCCTCCATACACATACTTCCAACCCTCTCACACACTGCACCCCTCACACACATACACACTACAGCCCCTATCCCGGCAGACTCTGGGTAAGTTATCAAACGTTTTTTTAAACGGTTTGACTACTTACTCTGGGAGGGCGCCACAGCAACTCCTGGCACCAAAACCACTACAGAGAGCTGAAGTAGTCATTATGCCTGGATTGTTTCTTAAAATGATCTGCCAGTGCCCCTCCAGAGATTAGCTTCTGGATCCGCCACTGACTCACTTGTGAGATACTGTATATTTTGTGGTGAAAAGAAACTCGTCACGGACTCCTGGAGGAGCCTGCTTGGCAGCCTCCTGCCTCAGGACTATGGGCCCTGCAATATACCTTGTCCAGTGCACTTCAAAAGGCTCCATTCAGGTGATTTATGTACTTTTGTACTCCAGAAAGAGAGACTGACCTTTAGCCCTGTGATAGATATATATATGCATCCCCTTAATGACTGTGGACGTACTATGTACGTCCAACAAAAAAAAGGTCATTAAGGAACGCGGACGTAGCTAGTACGACCGCGGCAAATAGGTGCCCTGGCAATCCACAGCGATCATGGTCGGGGGGGACTGCCAGAGACCCCAGCAGTCACCCTGCAGCAGCTCCGGTCACCCTGGCCCTCCACCATAATCACATCACCGCAATAGTAGTCTAGGAGCTGCCAGCAGGGGGACTGTCGGAGTTGTCAAACTGTTCCCTAGCATGATAAAATGTAAAATATATATATATATATATATATATATATATATATGTGTGTATATATATATATATATATGTATATATATATATATATGTGTATATATATATATATAAAATATATT
Organism: Pelobates cultripes; assembly: GCA_933207985.1. Lineage (NCBI taxonomy): Eukaryota > Metazoa > Chordata > Amphibia > Anura > Pelobatidae > Pelobates > Pelobates cultripes. The sequence continues at coordinate 113,447,485 of OW240917.1, read as the reverse complement.
ATAAAATAATTAAAACATTTTATATATGATTTCATTATAAGTGTACTTTGAGAAATATACACATATATCTCAAAATACACTAATAATGAAATCATATACATGCATTATATATGTATAATATATTATAAAATGCTCTAATTATAATATATTATACCTATATAGAAAAATAAATACCGTATTTTTCGCTCCATAAGACGCACAAAAGTGAGGGGAAATGTCTGTGCGTCTTATGGAGCGAATGTGAAGATTTACTTACCTGTCTTGGAGCGTGGGCCGGCTTCACAGCGCGCTCCGCGGTCCAGGAACTTCTATTTCAGGTTCCGGTTTCCGGCGGGACTGAAAGGAAGTGCACACTCAGTGTGCACACTTCCTTTCAGTCCCGCCGGAAACCGGAACCTGAAATAGAAGTTCCTGGACCGCGGAGCGCGCTGTGAAGCCGGCCCACGCTCCAAGACAGGTAAGTAATTATGGGACAAGGGGAGGGGGAGACACTATGGGACAAGGGGAGGGGGAGACACTATGGGACAAGGGGAGGGGGGACACTATGGGAGAAAGGGAGGGGAGACACTATGGGAGAAGGGGAGGGGGGGACACTATGGGACAAGGGGAGGGGGGACACTATGGGAGAAGGGGAGGGGGGACACTATGGGACAAGGGGAGGGGGAGACACTATGGGACAAGGGCAGGGGGGGACACTATGGGAGGGAAAGTGCACTATGGGACAATGGGAGGGGGGGACACTATGGGATCAGAACACTAATGGACAAGGGTAGGAGGGGTTAAAGAACACTATGGGACAGGGAGGAGGGGTTAACAATCACTATGGGACAGAGGAAAGGGGGGTTAAAGATCATTATGGGACAGGGGAGAAAAAAAAATATTCTGAACAAACTGTCCCATAGTAAGAAACACTATGGAACAGTTTGTTCAGAATATTTTTTTTTTTGGGTTTCCTCCTCTAAAAACTAGGTGCGTCTTATGGTGAGGTGCGTCTTATGGAGCGAAAAATACGGTACATATTATTTACACACGTATTATATGTAAATGTGTGTGTGGCGATATATATATATATATATATATATATATATATATATACACGCACACACATGTTATGTGTGTGTGTGTTTCACATATATATGTATGTTTATGTATGTATGTGTGTGTGTATGTATGTGTGTGTGTGTGTGTATATATATATATACAAAAACTACACTTTTACTGGTGACTTCATCGTCGTGATAAGTTTAGGGCTTCCCCAATTCAGTTTGCCAGATTGCTTTGCTGGGTCTGTGTTGCCTTTTGAGACCATATGGTAGCCCTTGAATATGCCATCATGGCATACCATTTGGGAAAAAAAATAATAAAAAAACAAATTTTGCCCAAATGGTATGCCATGATGGCATATTCCAGGGCTACCATATGGTCTCAAAAGGCAACACAGACCCAGCAAACCAATCTGGCAAACTGAATTGGGCAAGCCCTATATTGTCCCTGTAATTTTCCAAAACACCATAAAACCTGTACATGGGGGGTATTGTTATACTCGGGATACTTTGCTGAACACAAATATGAGTGTTTACAACAGTAAAACTTATCACGATGAAATCACCAGTAAAAGTGCATTTTTTTGTGCAAAAAACAAATATGAACGCGAATTTTGGCAAGCGTTTGTGGCTAAGTGTCTACTACAGAAGACTGGATATACCCAATTTTAGAAGTTGCGGTTTATCTACTTTTACAAATGGTATGCCATGATGGGGTTAATTTTCATTCCTGGGCTGCTATACGGTCTCAAAGGCAACATAGGCCCAACAAACCAATCTAGCAAATTTCAATGTGCAAATATGGAAAAGGGGAAAGCCCTACATTCGACCCCTGTAAGGTTGGAAAAAAACATAAAACCTGTACATTGGGGGCACTGTTTTACTCGGGAGATGTTCATGAACACATATGGGGGTGTTATTTGTCAGTAACACCTAACAGGAGCTGATAATCAATGTGGGAGAAAAATAATGCAAAGAAATGACTACAAAAAAGTTTGACAAAGACTGGTAGAATTAGTGCATGAAAAGTGTTAAAATACCACCATTTGAAATACTCTAGGGTGTCTATTTTTCAAAAATATATGGTTTGATGTGGGTAAATAACATTGGCCAGCTTCAAAAATGTCCCAAATAGCTGTGAAAATTCCAAGTTGGAAAACTGGAATGCGCATCCTCCAAATAAAATCTTTTAGCCCCCAGAAAACCTGACACACCTGTACATGGGGCTATCACTGTACTTAGGAGATGTTGCTGAACACATATTAGGGTGTTCTTTGGCAGTAACCCATAAAATTCTCCGTACATGTATTCTTAAATTGCTATGTGTGTCAAAAAAAATCACCAATTATTATTTTTTTTTTAACTTGGCATAGATTGGTGGTAAAATGGTGGAATGGAAAGAGCAAAATACCCCAAGTTTAATACCTTAGGTTGTCTTCTTTTAAAAAAATTATACACGTGAAGGGTTATTCAGGGATTCTGGACAGATATCAGTGTTACAATGTAACTTGTGTTAATTTCCAAAACAAAAATAGTTTGGAAATAGCAAGGTGCTACTTGTACCTATAGCCCTAAAACTAAGAACATGTTAACATTGGGCATTTCTAAACTCAGGACAAAATTTAGAAACTATTTAGCATGGGTGTTTTTTGGCAGTTCTAGATGCGTAACAGATTTTGGGGGTCAAAGTTTGGAAAAGTGCATTTTTTTAAATTTTTCCATCATATTTTATATTTATTTTTATAGTAAATTATATGATATGAAAATAATGGTATGTTTAGAAAGATCATTCAATGGTGAGAAAAATGGTATATAATATGTGTGGGTACAGTAAATGAGTAAGAGGAAAATTACCGCTAAACACAAACACTGCAGAAATGTAAAAAGAGGTCCTGATCCTTAACGGTAAGAAAATTGAAAAACGGTTTGGTCACTAAGGGGTTAAGCATGCGTGGGATAGGCATAAGGCTATCCTAACAGGGACTAATAAAAGTATTTAGAAAATTGGGCAGACTAGATGGGCCAAATGGTTCTTATCTGCCATCACATTCTATGTTTCTAGTTCCAACATGAATTAATTAAGTGTCTCTAATGTTTATTTTGGCCAGTATAATCAGTTAAATACATTTTTTAAATAAACAAATGCTTGAAAAACTATGTTGTGATGAACAAATTTATAGAAAATTTAAACAGTATTTTCCAAGATTACTTTTATTTCTCATTATTTTATGTATGTTTTAAATATTATTTCTTATCTACAAAACTCTAAAGTAATGTTGTGTGTATTGATAGTACAGTATTGGAGTAAAAAATTGAGAAATGCTTCTCACAAAAACTACATTCATGCATTATCACCTTTGACCTGCAACAGAGTCTATCTAAAATAAAAGTATATTCATAGTTGCTCCTCATTTTCCCAAAGATGAATAATATGTCCAAGATTTACTCATTAAACAATTGTGGGCTCAATCACCATCTTTCTTTTGCCCACTCATCACATTTGTGGCAAATGAAAACATAATTTATTAAGTTATAAAAAAAAATTCAATCCAATGGCGTTAATCAAACACTTATGAACCAGGATGTCCATCACTTATAAATGATCTCTTCAACTGCTTTTCCTGGATATATAAGGATATATAAGGATAGTCGTACCTTTGAGTAGAGCTCAGTGAATTTCTATTTATCTAGATAAGATTTAAGGACAAATTCATAGAGCAATTTTTCCCTCAGCAAATTCAACAAAGAAAAAGACAAACCACTGACAAAATGTTCTCTTGAACATGGTTAAAAGAACACACGGAGTAATCAATGTTAATTTGTTACACAGCCACATATGTCACACATTTCACCACATTTCATCATCACTCCCACATTATAAAAAGTGGGACAAATATGCAGATCAGATGTTACTATATATATTATTTGTGTGCGTGTGGAATTTAAATTTTTATTTTCTCATATAAATTTCTACACTCAATTCCCCAAAATGACAAAGCAAAAACAGGATTTAAAAAAAGAAAAATTGCAAATGTATTACAAAGAACAAAATTAAATATCATGTGGACATAATTATTCAGACCCTTTGCTATGACAATTGAAATTTAGCTAGAGGCATCCCATTTCTATGGATGATCTTTGAGGAGTTTGTATACTTTGATTGGAGTCCATCTGTGGCAAATTCAAATGAATGGCCATGATTTGAAAAGGCACACTTGAGGGCAAAGGAACGGCCTGCAGAACTCAGAAGCAGGATTGTGTTGAGGCACATATCTTGGGAAGGCTACAAAAACATGTGCTGCATTGAAGGTTTCTAAGAACACAGTAGACTCCATAATTCTTTAATGGAAACATTTTATAAAAAACTAGACTCTTCCTAGAGTTGTCCACCAAACTGAGCAATACGTGGAGAAAGGTCTTGGGTAGGGTGGTGGCAAAGAACTAGTCACTCCTGAGAGCTACTTATATCATGCATGGAGTTGGGAGAAATTTGCAGAAGGACAACCATCACTGCAACACTCCACTGAACTAGCCTTTATGACTAACTGACCAGACAAAAGCCTCTCCTCAATGCAAGACAGGTTAAAGCCTGCTTGTTCTCTCAGACTGTGAAATGGTGATTGAACTGTTTGGCTTTATTTCAAAGCATCATGTGTAGGGAAACCAGGTACCGCTCATCGCCTGCACAGTACCATCCCAGTTTTTCAATGGAAGGGGCTGGGAGACTAGTCAAGGTTGAAAGAAGGCTGAACACCACAAAATACAGAGATATACTTAATGAAAAACTGGTCCAGGGTGCTCAGGACCTCAGACTGGGCCAAAGGATCTATAGAGAGATCTGAAAATGTCTGCTCACCAATGGTCCTCGAAACCTGATAGTACTTGAAAGGATCTCAAGAGATGATTGGCAGAAACTACCCAAACCCAGGTGTGCAAAACATCTCTCATCATACCCCCAAAAACTTAAGACTGTAATCGGTGTCCTAGGTGCTTCAGCTGTACTTAGCTAAGTGACCGTTACGTGTCTGAATATTTACGTCAATGTGATATTTCAGGTTTTTTTTTGTTTAATATATTTAAAATGGTATTAAAAATCTGATTTTTGCTTTGCTGAAATACTGAGTGTAGATTGATGTAAAGAAAAAAAAAACAATTTAAGCAATTACAGCATGAGGTTGCAACAAAAAAATGTGAAAAAAATGAAGATGTCTGAATGCACTGTTTACATTTGATTTTTTTCATATATGCATATTTATTTTGTATGTATTTTATTTTTTTGTTTGTTTTGTCTATGCACTGGGGTATGTACTGATTAATAGGTGTGTTTGGGTTTAAAGTATAAATGTGGAAGCTAAATATAACATTTGATACCTGTGATTAAGTGTGGAAGATCACATGAAACTTAGGACTTTTGATGTATTCATATTTTTGTCCCCCTGCCATTAGTAGGAATTTGTATATTTTTAAAGTTTTTTAATCAATGTAAAATAAAAGTTGTCTTAATTGGATTCAGTTTTTTTGTGCTTAATTTTATTTCCTAAGAGTTCTCATTTTCCCCTTAATCACAAAATATAAATATTTCTAATTTAAAATTGATTCCATACATTTATTTTGGGTTGCAGTGTTATAAAAGCCAAGCAATTATCCAGAATATGCCTTTTACTTGGCATTAAAAAGATTGCTTTGCAAAACACCAAAATCTTTTATTAATCTTACATGTCCATTCACACAATTAAGAGATAATGAAGCGATATCCTGAATAATCCAGTTAAATTCCTACATTTTGCTTCACTACTTGCATTTTAAATTAAGTGAAAAAACATTTGGCAGATCCAATAAGAATTATTACATTATTTTTGAATTTATTAAAACAGAATTTGTAGCTTGTTTTCCAAATGTCATTTCATCCATCAGCAAGACATTACAACATGTTAACTAGAAGTAATTGTAATTACAATGTACATAATTTGAATATGATTACAAATACTGCTAATTTTTATTTCCTTTGGCTGTCAAAGTGCATTATTCAGAAAATTAGAACTAGCAGTATTAAACCTTCATTTCAAAGATGTTTTTGTTGTCAGGATAATTGTTATTGGTTTTGAGTTCTGAACCAAAAAATAAAATAAAACCATGATTATTGCATTTTTAATGGCAGTTTCATTTAGATTTTTATTGGTGTTTTTTTTTTTTTTTGCACGATTGGCGCTACAGCATCCTGGTTGGCTATCGTAACCTCTCCAATCACAGTATTGCACTGGGAGTGTATATGGAGGTACGTGACTACATGCATGTGCAAGCTTACTGCTGGGAATTCAGATAGGAAGAAGGGGAAGCACACTTTGATTATATGTCTATTTAACTTTGCAACTAGGATTCTGGAAGCGCCCCCAGTGGCTGTCTGGCAGACAGCCACTGGGGACAGACTTAGAGCTGCAATGTTTAACATTGAAGCACTAAGTGCAAAAAGGGTAACATCACCCAGATTTTAATTAGCTGAAGTGGTCTGGGTGTCTACATTGTCCCTTTAATTTAGCTGTGGAAGTTATTAGTGCTCTCCAGTTTTGACTGTTGTATCTTATGTGCCCACTCTATATATTATTCTTAGAGTTGCCACTGTATATTCAGAGTAAAAAAGCAGTGTGACGCTTCTATTAGGACTTTCCCCTTAGTCCCGAATTCAAATTTTAAAAAATACAAAAATAGGGATACAGCCAATCATAGAATAACAGAAAAAACATCATGCAATAGTAGAACAGCATATACAGCATGCTGGTGCACATGTTCTGTTGTTGAATCACAGCTTCATAAGGGACTTTTTACAGCTTCAGTAAAGTGCAGCAAAGAAAAAGACAATTATACAAAATGTGTATAACAAACGTTCTAAATAATATATTTATGTGTGTGTATACCAAATGTTCTAAATAATATATTTATGTGTGTGTATACCAAATGTTCTAAATAATATTATATGTGTGTGTGTGTGAATGCCAAATGTTCTAAATATTCAATCATTATTATCTTAGTAATTATTTTATTAAGTATATTCATTAAACACATTGTGCTTGTGGAACACTCACCAGTTTTCTGAGGTCCTACGACAAGGAATTTTGGTAAAGGGTCACAGGTTTTATCCCGGGACCAAATATCCCTATGCCTTCGATCATCACATGGATTCTGTGAAAACAGAATTACAGTATGTAAGCAGACATTTAAATAGAATATATTTAATATAAAAATATATATAAATACAATTTACAAATATATTCACAGCATCTACAAGTGTATAGAATATTGGGGCTAAGCTATTTAAAATATTACAAGTAGGATCTTTAGGAGAAATCTTAGTGGGTTTTATTCAGACATGATATGCCTGTTTCAAATAAAGTGGACTCATGTAAAATACCATATTGACCCAGTTTTAGGTTCTGACATAGAGTTTAAGATCAATCTCCCCAAGTAGATAAATTGTTAGCAGCCTTCCAAATAATGATCCCTATCTCTATGTATGGTGAAACATGAATAAAATAAACACACAATGTATATTGACTATGACAGTAACACAACAATTTAGAGCTACGTTCCCATATATGTGATGTTTGCTCCACTTATTAATAGCAATTTTCTCATTTATGGAGACAAGAGACATGCTATTCTGATACTAAAGTTGAGTTTACTCCTTGTAATAGAACACAGCCCATATATTAAAACAATCTATTCTTGATTTGAGAAAAGGCAAATAAACTCAATTTGAAGTAATTGTTGTCCAAAAAGAGAAAAATAATCTATCTGAGATTTCTCCTTAGATCAGCAAACTATTTAAATTGTTCACAATGGCTGTTATAGAAATGAACGCCTTGAAGCCAAATGGGCCAAAAGTGCACCTGGGAAAAGAACAGTATACAATTCCATATTACTTTTTCAGACCCTGCCTGCTTTCCCTACTAACAGATGACTAGAATCTATTCACTTTTAAGGACTTACTCTAAGGAGACTATTACATTACAGAACTCTGATTACAACATTGTTTGGTAATTGCCACAGTTTGCGGTTACATAAAATCTATAGCTTTGTATTATCATATCTTTAATCAATCATAGGCACTTATCTTCAAAATTCAAGTCATGCCAAGATACTGTAATAAAAGATTTAGCAAGAACAGATAAGAAACAGTTTAGCTAATGCCTATACTTTCACTGCAGGAAAATAAAGTCCAAATGATATTATGTAATAAATCACCTCATAAAAAAAAGCATTAATCGGGGTCACACTGTCATTAGTCTATCTTTATATAGCCTGTTGATTAGAATTTGTCATATTGCACTTTATGGATCCAACATGATGAATTACAAGAAGAAAAAAAGGTCATTGCAATCAGAAGAAAGTTATATAACATATTTCTGGACATGCAGGGCTCAGATTATTATGCTAAAATTTGGAGTAATGTCCTATATTCTGAATGTATACAGCATTAGGCTGACCTAGTGGGAAGATGTCCCCCATTGGGCCAGTGCAGGTTTCTGATGTTGCGGGGTTTGGGAGACTATCAGTCTGAACACACATCTTCATCCCCTGCTTGCACACATTGCACCCCCGGCACACTTACTGCATCCCCAACATGCTTACTGCACAGACTCCATCCTTTGCACATACACTGCATCCCCTGCACACACAATGCATCCCCTGAATATACAATGCACCTGTTGCTAACACACACACACTGTATTCCCTGCACATACACATTGCATGCCTGGCAAATACACTCTAATATTGCCATTATATTCAGAGATATACAGGAATTAGGATTCTGCCTGGCACAGAAGGAAGTCCATGGGTGGAGGTTACACCATAAGTTACTGTACCGATTGACACCAACTCTTGTGATACATTGAGAGTATTCCTCTTGTGAGCAACATCCATTCAGACCAATTATGTGGGTTACCATGGCAATGCTCAAATACTTCACATTGCTGGGGCTGGTGGGATGAATATACTCAATTTGCAACCAGCGGTAGTGCAGGCTGGAATCACTAACTACCACTGATACACCAGGAATCATCATATTTACCTCATTGCAGGTGAAAACAGAGGGAAGTGACTTAAATAAACCAAAAATAAATGCACAATATAAGAAAAAAAAATAATAATAAATGAAATAAATAAAACTGCTACCCATTCACCCTCCAAATCCCACAAATATGCATACACATATTTATTCATATTCCAGTGTGTCTTATTATCTATAATATGTAGTAATTATTTTAGGTAAAGGTCAGCTATCACAAAAATGAATTATTGGTATGTTATAGTGCATGTCAGTATAATATTACCTCATGAAGCTTCCAAATGGTGTAGCCAATTAGTTTATACAAGATAAGTAGTTTTTTTCTACTTACTAGTAATCCTCTACTTGGTTATTGATAATAGTTGACTATTGGAATTTTTATTTGTTTTCTACAGTCACCATGTGCCTGTTTTACTGTTCACAACATTGACTACTGCTATATTTGTACTGGTAAGAAGAGGGCAAAAGCATCTCGGTCAGTGAAAATGTATGTTCACTGATTTTTATATATTTTTTTATTTTCAATTTTTTTTATTAATTAAACTTTTTTTACAGGATAACAAAGAGTACATTAGGTGCAATAATACATAAAAATTATATGAAACTAAAAACAATAATAACAAAGCAAAACAAGGGGATGATTTTATTATCAGTTGCTGTAATTGGAAATTAAACCATGTTGAGAAAAATTACATACATCTAAAATTAAAAAAAATACAGATAGACAGACAGACAGAAAGACAGGCAGACAAGTAGACAATCCTTAGCCTTTTGTGTATAAAGTGCAACTATCTTATTTTACTTTCATATTGGTAATTTTACTGGTGTCTTGTTGATTCTTAGAAGTATTTCCTTTCCATTTAATATGTTTGATGTTGTTTATAAAGGTTTTTCTGGACTGTAAGTTTCCATAGCAATGTATTTTAAATATATATGGGTAGACACCACGAGCGGGTGCACAGATTTTATAGGATACTGTAATACTTTCTTTTTATATATTTAAAAAAAGGGTGCAACATTATATACATATTCTGCATGCAAGCTTAAAGGTACACTATAGTATCAGGAATACAAACTTGTATTCCTGACACTACAGTGATAAAAGTTTAGGTCCCCAACCTCCCTCGCCTCCCTTTAAACAGGTAATTTACTCACCATTTTTTCCAGCGCTATGCCTTGGCTGAGGTCATCAAATTTTACAATCTCAGCCAATCCAATACTTTTCTACAGGAAATCATTTGTAGGCAATTGTGCATGTGCAACAAAACACAGAGCTGCACCAATCATCATCTACTCATAGAAATGCTTTAAATCAATGCATCTCTTTGGGGAGCATTCAACATCTCTATGGCAAGTGTGGAGATGCTAAACATTTTTTGTTTCATATAAGTTTTATGTCTCATTGTACCTACTCTTTATCATGTAAAAAATGTTTAATTAATAATAAAAATATTTGAAAATAAAAAAATATCTAAAAATCATTTTCACTGAGTATAATGCCTTTGCCCTCTTCTTACCAGTACAAATAGAGCAGCTGTCCCAGGAAGCACCTCTAGTGGCCATCTTAGTGACTGCCACTAGAGATGTTGCTAGGCAGTAATGTAAGCACTGCCTTTTTTCTGCCTTTTTTACTGAACTGGTATTTACGTTTACCCTTCTTAAATAAAGTGGAAAATAATTCTTCATGCTGGACAGTGCCATATGTTATTGTGTACCATACAGAATTCATGGTTTTTATATTCATATACTATACTGAAATATAAGAGCTCTGTTAAGATTAATTAGATAGACAGTAGACAATTAGGGTGTATAAAAATTAGGGTGTATAAAAATAAGACAAAAAACAAAAGAAACAAAAATAAAAAATAAAGCAGTTGATTAAATGCACAATTTTGTTAATACCTGCCAGACTGGATCCTTTTGCTCTGGAAAGAGTTCAAAGTATTTTCGAGCCAGTTGCAGTGGGGGCAGCGTCTGCAGCTTTAAATTGGTCCAGGTTTGAACAAATTTGGCAAGGTTGACAAATGTGTACAAGCCGAGCCGGTCATTCCCATAATTAGACAAGTGTGTCATGAAAATGCTGATCTGAAATACATGTACATTTTAGTTCTCATAGTTACTGTAATTCAGCAGTTACTCTATAGATGGCAGTAAAAGCCCTTTGAAACAACATAAAACAGTATTTAAGCATTGGCTGGTATCTGACCACTTGTATTTTATTCTAATAAATGTTGGACTCTTACAAAAAAAAGTATATCTGCAATGTGTAGAAATTCAAATAAGGTATAAAAAAGATAGACTTTTCATAAAATATAACCCAAAATAAATGTTTAACCCTTACACTGCATTAAAATGAAAATCTTAAGAGGAATCCATGAAATAGAGAAGTGGTGAAAGAGAGAAGATACAAGAGATTGTTTCAATTTTATGACAACTTTTTTAACAATTACCAGAAACTTATTCTAAATCATTAGCACATATTCAATACGTTGTTCTGAAATTCCGAATGTACACACAGAGTCAAATGCAAACTGTAAGCTCAGAACATGCTGAAGACATTATCTATAGCTCTTTTTTTTTTTTACTGCAATGAGAACAGCTGTTCTCCCTGCCAGTAGATGACATGTTTATGCAAATTTGTGAAAATCTTCTTGGAATTTAGTTCTTTCTGCCAACCAAGAAATATTACAAGTTAAAGTCATGTAATAGGTCACAAACACCATAGGAAACAGGGACGTATTCTTCACTAGACAGACTAGGCTTTGGTGGCAAGATCGAGGGGGTAACAGATGTGATAACTTTTTTTATGCTTTTGTTTTTAATATATTGGGTGGCTGCTCTTGAAAGCAGAAACCTGGTATAATTAACATTGTAGTAGATGAGCAGTAACTTTACTGCGAGATTCCCCCTTGCTCTGTTACCAAGGTTTACACAGGTACCAGACAGCCACACATCACCTGCTTAAAGCAAATAAAAAATTTTTTTTTGCCTTCTTTTGGATCAACAGTAAAAACAGATATAAGAAAGGCTGAACTTGATGGACACAAGTCTAGTCTCTTTTTAGCCTCTTTTTAGCCTATGTAACTATGAAAGAGTGGGTAGATCACTTTCCTACTTCCTCATACACTCCATCCTCTAAGAATCAAAGTGAATTTAACATTTTACAGAATTGGGAAAATTCCTTAAGTCAGCTATGTATTCATGTAGTCTGTTTTGAACTAAAATTTTAAATTTACTTTGAATATATTTTGGATTTCTGATAACATTTTTACATTTTAGTGAATAATAATATCTATGCATATCTCACCTCAAAAGGTTATTCAGAGATAAACAGTAGTATACATTATGTAATTATGTCACATGTGAAAAAAAGTTCCTTTGTTGGAAAATAAGTATATGAATGGATAAATAAAATGCTACACATTGACACAAGGCAGCTGAGCTACATTTACGTTCACATGTATTTACCAGATTGTTTTTTCCTAGAAAAGTAATACAGTAAATAGGGAAAGAATCCCACAATGAGGGGACATGATTTTACTGCTAGGTAGTGTGTGAAATTTTAAATGAACCTATTGCATAAATGTATTTATTATCTCATCAATATTGTACTTTACTGCAAATAATTTGTTGACTTTTTATTACATGCTCTGACCAGGGGAAATCAAATTGAGTAAAGAAGGTAATAACCGGTGGCTGCTTTATACTGATAGAATTAAATTCCTTTGGGGAATTCAATATATATCCATCCATGTATTAAACAAGTTTTATTCTATAAGACAATGGCACATACAGCAGTTTTTCATGGGCACACTTTCGGAACCATAATGTGAAAGTAAGATTAAACTATTTACCATATTGTATATAAAAAGCGACTTGCATCAGGTTGTACCTGCTTGTAGATTTTCTTGTGATACAAACCTGAGTTAAATTCTGACATAATTGAGATTTGTACAAATTAATTTACACATCATACCTAACACATAGAAGGTGTGATATATTAAATTCAACACCAAAGACAAAACAACACCGAGAAATTTCTTGGTTGCACAAGCATTCAACAGCATTTTTATGCAAAAAAATGCATTTAGAAATAATTTAATTCACTAAATGGAGTCAATGTATCTGTAATTAATGTGTCACATGCACTCAAAGTAAATACCCCTGTTTCTGGGGGACTCCACCGATTATTAAAAAGCTTATCTAAACAATCAGCATCATGAAGACAAATGAGATGTATAAAATAAGTCTAGGATAACAATTTAGGGGAAACATTAATCAGGGTTATCAAAAAAGAAAAATCTAACTGAGCCCTACAGAGATACTATATTTTGAGAAGAAATGTGACCAGCAAGACAAAGAAAGTTAGAGAAGATCTGAGCTTCTCTGTGCCTCGCCAAAAACTTGTAGGTCTGACTAAAAACATGTCACAAGAGAGTGCTACGAACGGACAACAGCTCAATTAGCCTGCCCTTCGTGGGTCTCCGCTCAGTTCACGAGCTGGTTTTAGCTAATCTTGTGCCATTATAAAAAGAACCAGGCTATTTGTATCTCAGACTGCTTCCATCCAAAAGGGCAGAACAGATCCAAAATACAGGTCGTCTCTCTCTGCACAAGAGATACAGCAACCCCAGATCATTTCAACCTTGTTAGGCATCATCAGCGATTGCTTTTTTGTGTGCAATCAGTCTGAGATACAAATGGCCTACTTCTTTTTATAATGGCACAAAATGAGCTAAAACCAGCTTTAGTACTGAGCAGGAAACTGCCGAAGGGCAGGCTAATTGAGCTGTTGTCCATTCTCAGCAACTTGTTTTTTGCTCTCTTGAAGGTCTGACTTTTTCAGTTCCAAACCTTCCAAGCAGGCTAATCACTGCTTCTCAAACAGTTACAAAGGTATTCATTTTATTTATTGGTGAGGTTCAGATGAAGAGAATATTGATATTTCACTTCAACAATGACATCTTGATCCTAGCCAGGAATGGACGCTTTTGTCACCTAACAGTTAAGACCATCGGTATCCTGCAGTTCCACGTGTGGCCTGAAAAAACTTCAGAAAGGTAATCTTTTTTTTGCCAGCACAGAATTTATTTTGGAGACCTGTTTGGTGCATCCCTACAATGGTGGATATGTCCTAGGAAAATGCCAAAATAATTTACACAAAAACAAAGATGTTTTAAACTTGAAGTAGTGGTGGGCTTAATACAATATGGTCATATGGTGGAATGGAATCCCTATATTTGTTTGCTGAGATAAGGGATTTTAAGTAGCCTTAAAGAGTCTAGAAATTATTTTGTATGTGTGCACTGTTCCTTAATCTGTATTGTGCAACATCCTATCATGGCATATGCTCAATCTCACCTAAAACATCTATCTACAGCACGGGTCCTCAAACTGCAGCCCTCCAAATGTTGCTGAACTACAACCCCCATGATTCTTTGAATTACATAGATAGCCAGAGAATCATGGGAGTTGTAGTTCAGCACCTTTTGGGGGGCCAGAGTTTGAGGACCCCTGCTCTACAGTGTATTTACAGGATCAGAACATCATCCCAGCCCACTTAATAATAAGAGTCCATGTGGAACATCAGACTTTTCTTTATCCAAAATAGCATCCAGAAATATTGTTGACTATGGGATCTATGAGAAATTGACTCAACGGCCACAGCAAGTCAAAGAATTCATATCCAGAAGATTAGACTCACTTGTAGAAAGCACTGATACCTTGTGAAACCAATAGATTTTTAGTCTGTGGTATGTGTTCCCTTTGCCTCTCATGTTTCCACTCCAAAAGAAATTATGGAAAGAGAATGTTATCATGTTTGCGGTTCCTTCATTATGTACCAAAAAGTGTTGGATTACAATATGAAAGGATTTAACCATTGAATATCTAATGGACCTCTTACATCAGGGAGCTCTTCTTCTTCCGTGAGTCCTCAGCCAGATGGCATTATTTGAAAGGAGGAATGAGCCTGAGAAAAGAGATTCTCAGTGATAAGGACTGTTCTGCAAACCCTACCACCACCCACTTCTTTAGAATTGTGTAATTATAATGTACATAGCATCAAAATATTCTGCAACACTTTGCATTATACTAAGTGTATATTTAGAAGTTTAAAATCTATGAGGATTTGAGGTAAGCAGATATACATGATTATGTGTCTTGTCCAAGGACACTTAATTGTGAGATGGTCTCTACTGGGATTCAAACCTGGGCTTCCTGGTTCTAGGCCAGTAGCATTACTACTACCATAACCAGCATATTACAGGATCTTCTCTCACTGCATAGGAAGTTCTGTAAGTAGTTCATTGATCCAGATATCGCCTGATTTATGTGCAAAAAATGTGCCTTACTTTAAAGTACTGCTCTACTCCATGGAATCTTCCTTTTGTGTTGCAAGCATTCTCTTTCTCTCAGTTAAAGCTTGTGGGAGATGTATATGGTTTCTCAAAAGTCTGCCTCTATCCTATTTCTAGCTGCAGTTACAAGCCTTCTTCAATGCTTCATTATTTCCATCTCTTTCTTTAAATGAAGAAAGAAAATGGCACTGTCTTGACTTGGTGTCCTTTGTGTCAATGTATGCATTCAGCCCTCTGGAAAAAAAAATGTTGTCCTTCTGATTGCATAGCTTCCAATTGGGATGTATGTGATTTGGACAGAGTAAGTGGGCACTGGGATGATTGTCTCAGTGATGCACCAAAGGGGCATGTCAACCTGTCTGACAGACAAGGCCACGCAGAGAGCACTGCTGAAGTACCTTATTGCCATCTGCATAGTGCCAATGTATCTAATGATTTGCTTGCACTGTGGCTGGGGTCAGTTGGCTGGGTTCCCTGGTATACCAGGATGCGGGACTTCAGAGAAAGTTAAAGCTAAAGTACTTAATATGATTGGAGTGAGTGTCCCATTAATTACTGTTTCTATATTGTGGCCAAGCTTTCTTTGCTATCCTCATCCTGTTCAGCCACTGTACTGTAAGCCACAAGCCGCTGGCATCTCTATGCTAATGAAGAGGCGGACATTTCACATTGTGTCATCTCCCTGCTCTCGCAGCATTGTCAACTCTCCTTTCTTGCATCATATCTTTCATTATATGCAGCACTTGGACTGTTAAAAAGTGAAAGAATCTCCCTGATAAATATATTTCTATATATTTTTGACTTGTGCTTGATGTTTTGTATTGGGGCTACACCTTTAGAAAACACCACAAAAAAAAGCACTGCTTTGAACTATCAAATATTTTAAATAATGTTTACATGTTAATTGAATGTGTCTTAGTCTACTCTTAATTTTTTCTAGCCCCTTGGCAACAATACTATCGACACATTCTAACTTGAAGATGCTAAACTCTAGTAAGTCATGCAGTGGTATGTAAAAAAAAAGGAAAAATAAGCAAACAATACATACTCATAAAATGACTAAGGGACATATCCTTATATGTAATTAAATACATGTGTACAAATAAATATACACATACACATATCTATGCTTCAAACCCTTTTATATAATGCAGACATGAATAGTAGACCGTATTTTTGCTGTTACTACTGTCAGTGATAACTGCATACTTCATTACAATGATACACATAAAGAAAATTATTAGTATAGATAAAACAGTAGACTGATGTGTTACAGTGACTGCTTTTTCTATACTGAAGGCGCATTTTGTAAAGATACGCATTTATTGATGGCATATTAGTTCACTGCTTTTGCTTTGTTTTTTTTATTTGTGACACCGCATTTGTATCTAATCATCCTTCCTTGAGGCTTTTGTTATGGAATTCTATTCTGTCTGTTCTCCAAACAATGATTATATGTGTAACCTGTAAACAATGTATTGTATCACAGACAGCTCTGTGACTTTGTAATTTTACTTTTTTTTTCTGTGAATTTACTGCAGGAAATAAAATAAAATTATATTTTTAAATTAGTTATTATATATTGTTTGGTAGTCACAGAACATCATCTATTTCTTACGGCCAAGTTGAGTTAGAGAAATGCTATGCCATTTTTTTTATTATAATTTATTTAGCCCAGTAAAAAAGTACAAAAAAATAAATAAAATATGGAAAGCGAGAACTGACACTTTGATGGTTTATCATTCCTATGATTCCTTAAATGCAATTTGACATAAGCTAGGACTCAGTTCATGAGTGCCAGCAACGACAATTTTCACAAACACGAAAGTGCAAATATTAGCAAATCCCAACTGCAAACTCACATGTTTCTGAATTTGTTCTGAGGTTTAAATAAAAAAGATTATTTTTATGGTGTGTTAACATGCCTTTGGGTTTTAAACATTATAGAAATAAATATTTTAATGTATAAACATTTAGTTATATACATATCTGTGTATATGTATGTGTATTGCTGAGAATCTAACTATGAATCTCAGCTGGTACTGACAAAATATTTAAAAGAAAAATATTAAATGCTTGTTGATGCATGTATAGAACATTTTATGTTAGATATCTGTATAATGAGTATTTTTTTTATAATATGTACAGTCAAACTGCATGACAAAAGTCATGTAAATGTTGACATCGACTTTGTTTGCTTCTTATAAATGATGGGTATTAATGTCGCTTGACATGACCGTCTGTCCTTCTTTTCAATTCAATGTATTCTATGCCAATATTTACTTCTGGTGTTTTGCTTCTTTTTTCACTTTTTATTTTAATTTTTTTGTTTATTATTCATCGAAGTTATTTTCAGATCCACTATGATCATTTTTAATTGAAATGCTATTCAAAAAAAAAAAGAAAAAAGATAAAAAGAAAAAGATCTACTGGTATAGAGAATATATGTCCAGATTTTGATAGGTATGAAACCTTATTAAGTTAACAAAATAAAAACACTGGACCAAAGAGTCTATGAACTAAATTAAAATTATGGAGCTATGGAAGGAAAAAATGGAGATGTTTGGCTTTATATATTATACATGTCTAATTTTATATGTCTGTATGAGAATTTAGTTATTTGTAGCATAATCAAAATATCTAATATTCAAACATATTGTTTGTATAATAGGCTAGACAGAAATAATACTAATGCATTATGCAAAAAGTAATGTAAAGTCAGATTGCCTATATGATAAGTTTAATGATGCATCACAGAGACACTAATGTGCATATTATAACATTTGTTATACAATCTTTATAAAGATTATATATGTATTTGTGCTTTATTTAGAATTTCAACAAGATCTTAAGTTGTCTTTTATTTAAATAGTATCTTCCAGCTAATTCAATATTATTCCTTTGAGTATTTAAAAAGCCAATTCCCCTGGAGTACACCAGGGGGAGAATGACTCATCCTTTGATATCAAATGGAATGCAAGTTGGAACGCAAGTTGGAATGCACGGAAGTGATTGTGATACGTCACTTCCGGTTCCGCTGTGCTCAAAATATCGATCAGCTGGAATCAGAACATCAATTATCTCCGAATGAATAACAGATGAAGGGGATGAGAAGATGGACAAGGGAAATACCCACTGGAACCACCGATGAGCTAAAGGGATTAGCCCTATTTAAGGGGACTGATGGGAGGGTGGAATTAGGCTGCTTTTTTGGGAGCATTATTGAATATATTATTTATATATTATATATTATTGTCTTTTATTGTATACTGGTCTCTGAGGAAGTCCCCCAGTGGACAAAACGTGTAAGACCAATCCTCTTTTATTATTTATTTTTAAATCACTAAACCTCTTTTTCTACCTATTTACCTGTTGGAGTCCTGCATGGTTCCTGATACTGGGTGATACCTGATCCTAAGAGGGAGATATTAGCCCCCCAAAACATTGGGGGAGGCACCAATAGGGCGCATATAACTTCAACATCCTGTGAGTGCAATCTATAGCAAGGAATATTATATTTCCATAAACTGTATTATGCTATGTTTTATTTTACTTTAATTTAGATCCATCAGCTGAATCCCACGTATATTGTATTTCTTTGCATGACAAAAGTACCTAATAAATAAACATTTGCAGTATATTGCCCAGAGAAGCTGTGCAGTAAAATTCAATACAAACGGTTTAAAGGTTAATAACGCGCTCGGGTATTTATTAGCACTGCTGAAAATTCAGTTATAGCAACTAGTACTACTATTATCATGTTGGTGATTTTGGAAGCCAGCAGATATTTAATAAAGATTCTAACTGACTTGGAAACCCTGAAAAACTTGGAATTTAAAAAAGTTTTTAAAAAGACACTCTAAGCACCAAACCCATTATAGCATAATGTTTTCTCTGGTAATGTTTACATTTGCCACATAACATGCTTCTAGTGGCTGTCAGATTGACAGCTATTATAGGTACTTTGTCCTGAAGACCTTTAAAAGATTAAGGCCTTCACATTTGGTGACATCACATACAACATGATGATGCCACAGATGTGTGTTGCTTCTCACTAAAAAAAAGCACTGAATTCAGTGCTTCTCTGTGAGAAGCATCATATTGATGGAGGACAGCAATTGCCATGCATACACCCTGTGTTCCTTATGCTTCACTATAAGAAGGATTTAATTGGACAAAAGTCATCAGGTTTTATGGCTTTGCAAAAGGTGGAACAGCTGCACCAGGATAAATATACGTTTTATATAGATTTTTAATTATTTTGGTTTTTTTTTACATTGAGGCAGCCCATTATGAAATACAAAGGAGCAAATCTAATTGAAAAACAATGTTGGAAAAAAAGGTGTTTCAGGATAGGTTTTTGTTGACTTTTAGATCAACAGTTGCATCAGGAAATGAAAAGTAGAACTTGATGAGCCCAATTTTCAGCTGATCAAGCGAGTTGAGACAAAAAAAAAAACACCCTCAAAAAGCAGGAAATAAAGAAACAAATGAACGCTGGAAACAAGAAGTCGAGAATAAAAGGGCTAAAAACTAAAAAGTAGCACAAAATGATAAGGATAAAATGATCTTCTCTATCCCACAGCATTGTATTGTTAAATAAGGTAGAATTTTTAATACAAATACATTCAGAGTAAAATCAAAGACAACACAAAATACATAAAATGGATTCTGTTAATCCATAAATCAAGATGGATAATTAAATAATTCTGAACATTATTATAAATCTGCAACCAAGGTTTATATATGTAAGAAACTAAATTATCTGATATGGAAAACAGATCATATCTGAAAATGATAACAATTCAGAGGGTACAACAAAGCTACTAGTGTATTATTTCCCCTTTGAATTTGTTTGAATGTATTTTTGGTGATTTTGGCAGCCAGAACACATTTAATAATGTTCCAACTGACTTGAAACCCCCAGAGGAATAGGAATATGCCAGTAAAGATTTCTACAGTTACTTTAAAAAGGGAAAAAGTTAAGAACCAGAAAAAAAAAATGACTACAAGTTAAAGATAGCAATTTTGATTTAAAGAGGTGCTGGCATGGAGGAATGTTTAATCTGCAAAATATATAAGGAACCAGCTGAACCTATAACAAAAAAAATAGAGTAATACAGCAAATATACAACAATAAGCACCTAATTTAGCTGAACACACAGGATTGAGGTATTTCAGCGCATCAAGGGTGCCACCCCAGGGCTTTTGGGGGCTAATATCCCCTCCGAATCCTCCTTATCTATTGCAGCAATTATATAGTATTAACAACAGGAATTCCAGCATGGTAGAAAGTAGAAATCTGGCTTTATTTTAAAATTATAAAAACAAACAGAGTCCTATGTATTTCCTCCCAATATGGGACTTCTTCAGAGACCAATGTTAAAAACAGAATAATATAAACAACTGCATAGAGGGTAAGAAAGAGCTTAAAATATGAGAGACCATAAAATGATGTGTGAATACAAGAAGAACGGAGAGAGAGAGCTAAAATACATTGGCAATCTTTTCTATAGAGGGAGCTGCAAAGTTACAAGTGGTGTGCCAAGTGTGCTGAAAGGGACATACTACTTTTTCTGCCCCAATCTAGGTTTGTCCGGGTACTACTGTTTGAGTTGTGATAAGCGTTTCATGGTTTTGATAAAAAATGTTTATTTTGTTCTTTTTCTAAATGTGTTTTTTTAAACAAAGTTTAGACAGTAATTTTCTCCATGTGCACACACACTTATGCTTGTGAGGTTATTAGAAAGCATAGAGCCAATGATGTAGGGTGTTAAATATGTGATAGAAGCTCTTAGAATCATGAGATAATTTTGCACACACAGCACCCCTCACACACACACACCCACACCCATACACACAAACAGATACAATACACCCCTCAATGCAGTATGTGTGTATTCAGCATTCTGTGTGTATTCAGCAGTCTTTGTGTGTGTGTGTATTCAGTAGTCTCTGTGTGTGTTTTCCATGTATGTATTGCATTTGTTGGAGGTACCAATAAATAAAAGCTTAATTTTGTTAAAGGGACTCTCCAGTGCCAGGAAAACAAACCGTTTTCCTGGCACTGCAGGTCCCCTCTCCCTCCCACCCCCCATCCCAAGTTGCTGAAGGGGTTAAAACCCCTTCAGTGACTTACCTGTATCCAGTGCCAATGTCCCTCGGCGCTGGGTCAGGGTCCATCCACGCTCCTCCCCTGCCAACGTCATCCGGTGGGGGAGACCTATTGAGCATGCGCGCCAATGCCACGCATGCGCATTAGACCTCCCCATAGGAAAGCATTGAAAAATGCTTTCAATGCTTTCCTATGGGGATTTCAGCGACGCTGGAGGTCCTCACATGTGCTATAAACACGGAAGTGCCCTCTAGTGGCTGTCTAGTAGACAGCCACTAGAGGAGGAGTTAACCCTGCAAGGTAATTATTGCAGTTTATGAAAACTGCAATAATTACACTTGCAGGGTTAAGGGTAGTGGGAGTTGGCACCCAGATCACTCCAATGGGCAGAAGTGGTCTGGTTGCCTGGAGTGTCCCTTTAAGTTGTTGTGTAGGCAGGACCTCAGTGCACTACTTTGCCTGGGGGGGCATATTGCTGTTAAGATGGCACTGGTAAGGAAGTGAAGTGTACCAGGACTTTTTCCAGAGCAATGTACAGTTGTTCAAAAGCATTTTTTGTAGGATTTGTAGAGCATAATATGGTATGCACTGCAGGGTTGTTACTTAGCTACAGAAGATATCTCTGAGTCGAGAGAACAAAAAAGGCTGGTGGAGTTTTGTAACAGGTCAAGTTAGCAAATATTCTGGAAAAGACTTGAGCACTTTTTGTGTGTGAAATTGGGTACATATAGTAAATTTATATTGCAGATCAACAGATGTGCTTAAGAGTGGAAATGTGGTGATGGAGAAGTTATGGAAGGAGCAGAGATTATACAAAATGAGAATATGTTAACTGGTTGGTCACTGGATGCTGGATAGCTGTCTACTTAAACATAGAAAAGCAAAGCAGCAGTATCATAAAAGGGTAAAAAAGGAGTAATCAGCTGAGTTAAATAAGTGTTAAGTGATTTGAGTCTCATAATGTAAAATCAAGCATAGATGATGCAAATCCCAGGAGGCAGTCATATTAATGTCTAATCATTCCAGTGGAAAGGCAAATCACAGAAAAGTGCGGTTATTGTGGTATGCTGGTTGAAAAACAGAATAACCTGTACCTTATTTTTCACTTTGAAATCTATAGTTTGTGGTATCATATTAATTGCGTATAATGCATTTTGGTATTTAAAACCACTATTTATTGCTATTTTCTATGCAAACTAAATTGGACATAATTATTATTTTTTTTACACTCACTCGTGTATTAAAGGGATGTTTGGTTGCATAAAGAAATTCATCCATTGATTTAAATTAGTATGCCTGACAATTGCCAAAAATATTTTAGATTGTTCTAAGAATTATGTCCTGTATTTACCATCAACATATTTCTTAGTAATGTATCCCATAATTGATAATTTTCAATAAATTGAAAATAAATCTATTGGACATGAAAGACCATTTACACAAAATAAGATATCTTGTTTTCTCACTGTTGAGTGAGCAAAATCCATGAGAGTTTCTTATATTAAACTTCAAAATACTTGATAATTAGATCACTTCTAAGGAACCTATTTTCCAAAGTGAAGAAATCCAATTAGTCTAATCACTCTTCATAATACAACTAATCCATTCAGTATACTAATTCAGTTGTCCTTCTTTATAGCATTTCCATTTCTATAATGTATTTTTCGTGGCCTGATGCCCAGAACCTAACTCCAAAGTAATATGTAACTAATGATTTATATGCCTTTGCATCCATACCCATTTTAGTACATGATACAATGCTGAACGCTCCATCTCTTTTTTTCTTAACACCCCCATAATCTTATTAATTAGAACCATAATAATGTATATAATCTATATATGTTTTATTAGTGCTTCCAACTACAATATCTCACTCAAGAAAAAAAATAAGACACACTTTACATAAGTTTTTACCTTCAATTGAAGAGTGTGTTGAGAACAATAAATCAACGTGCATTTGCTCTGCATGATGCACCGTGATCTGACTGACACTTTTACATCTAATATTTGGCCATTTTTAGGTGCAATTTATTAAATTTGTCGTTTTTTGTATCTGTTGTATTGTGTTGCACCCAAGCCATCATTTCTGAATATACACTATCATTTCGGGATAAAACAGGTTTATCAATCTTTCCACCATTTTTTCCAATAGAAAAATGTTCTGTTTCACTTCTTTTTCTGACACTTTATATTTGGCGTATTATACAATGGAAAATTATACAGAAACTGTTTGAAATTACTGTGCAGAATTTATATTTAATATTGTCACTTTTTAATGATCTACAGGACACCCACAACATAGTGACAATATGATACTAGACTCGCAACAAAAAAGACAGGAGGGATTTTCTTAAATTAGATTTTATAATATTATAATGATAATCGGTCTTTAAAATTTCTGTAGGACATCTACAAAGCTGGTACTTTTGCTATTAATAATGACAGATGGTAAACAAATATCATCTTAAGTGTACAACTTTTTTATTGCAGCTCAGAAAGTTTAATAAACAGATCACAATCACTATGTGTTATTACATAATCAATATAAAATAGCTGAAGGCAAAGTGCACTAATATTTAGAAGGATTCGCTAATGGATGTCAATGATTTTAGATTTGATATATTCATTCAATTTAATTTTGTCAGCAGAACATTTTATGACATGATATTTTACGTTAACTGTTTATTTAAAGAATAAAGTTTGACAAAAAGTATACATATATCTTGTAGCTTTGTTAACTCCATGTAGCCCAGAGTCGTTAACAATGGCTGTTCACTAAAGGTTGAGTTGTACCGAATTGCATAATACCTGGTGAAAATGGTTTCTTAACTATCACTAGGCACTTATCAAATATAAAACACCTCTTGTTGTACCACAATTAAGGGTTTATCAGTGTGCTAGTACAAAAATAGGAAGTTGGCAAGTCATTAAGTACTAGCTTTTAACCAACTTCTGAAACAGAGCCTGGATCGCATCAGCAAATCAATTTTTACGTTGAACGCTTCTAATGCCCCAGAGTAAAAAAGTGTACAGTAAGAAAAAAATGTATATCCACACTGCAGTCAGTAGGTCAGTTAGAGAAATCCATGCACATTTTGTTATCCCAATTATTCCCTGCCATTGTATTATAGAAGGCAGGGTAACATCACACTCAATATTATAGAACCTCACATCTTCTAACATGGAATGTCTAAATAGGATGTTCAATTAGTCCGATATTTCAGATATTGTTCTGTTTGCAGATTATTTTTGCAATAGCTGGGCGACTGCTAAAGACATCAACTTCCTTTCTTGTTGTAACTTATAGAGATATTACATTCACATATTTAATATTTAATATTTATTAAAGTGAAACAATATGCACCAATACAATTTTAGCTCAATGGAGCAGTTTTGGTGTAAAGATCATGCCCTGCAAGGTCATTGATGAAGTCTCTGCATAAATAACATTGTTTTACTGACTTGTTTTACTGACCTTTACTGACTGTGACTCACATAACTTCTAACTGATCTTACAGCACTGTGTGTTTACTTTAAAAGATCTTATTTTTCCCTTTTAATTGATGTTTAATCACACACGGCAGGCTGATGCAGGCCTTACCAGACCAGACAAACAGAGCGTCAATATGTTAATATGTTTCGATAAGTTCGAAATTAAACACACCATGCAATAAAGAAAAAATAAATGCTATTTTTCAGGAATTGTGTAGGGAGGCTGTGTGAGTCACAACCAAGGGAGGTTTGGCTAGGGCTACTTACAGAAAACAATTTAATGCCCAAGAGCTGCCAACCAGTAGTATTGATTTAGATACACTCTAAATAGCACCTTTCCAGTACTTTTCAATACCATACTATGCTCTATATTTTCCATTAAACACTTGTGTTTTGGCACAGAAAAATTACAGCTACTTTCATGGGATCACTAAAAAATTTGAGACTTCAACACCTCAATGGATTTGAAAATTATTTTCTAATATATAACTAATGCTGGACTGTAATGTAGGTCACAATACGTAAAATGCTAAATGTAGACCAGCAATTGTAGGTGTCATGGTGAACTAGAGTTAATAAGTTCCTATGTAAGTATAGAAGCTTCCAGGAGAAATAACAATCAAAAATGGTATGTATTATTAGCACACGAGGAGCATGATGAACTATGCAGAAGTTACACAGGAATTGTGGTGCAGATATAATACTCTGATATTCTTGTTACAGAAATTGTTTCCTAGCACAAAGAATTAAACACCCCCCATGACTCCCCTCCTGCAACTGTCAAAAATAACCTAAGTTCTCAGTGATTACTTTTCTAGCAACCTATTTCATTACCCCTACTAATACCCTTTGTGTTACTATACCCCACTCCCTCTAGCATGTAAGCTCATCGAGCAGAGCCTTCAACCCCTCCTGTGTGCATTTGTCTGGTTACAATTATGTGTCTGTTAGTCCACCCATTGTACAGTGCTATGGATTTTCTGGTTCTATATAAATAAAATAATAATAATAGCTCCTGTAGCTTCACCTTCTTCCATGCTGATCTCGATATTAACATACAAAACTTGATAACACACCCACAAATTACAGTTTAGAACACCAATGTGGTGATAAAATTAAAAAAAAAAAAAATATATATATACCACTGTAGAATAAGTAGAACTCCTCAAGGTTCTTACAAAAACTCCGTTAAAAAAATATCTACAAATGAAAGGAGAAAAAAACATACATAGAGTTTAAATTTAAATGCAAGGAATGGTTACACTCACTAGGTCATGAATATTATCAGGCACTTCTCAGATACTTGAGTTTTGGAGATTTCCTTGAGATGTAGCGTAAAGTGGAAAAAGGACACAAAATATGTGGCAATATATCAAAGGTACAATTTATTAGTAAAAACTTACAATCAGGACAAAACAAGCGAAACCATCAGTGGGAATTTTATTTTTACATTTATCCTCCCTCCTTCTCAATATGTATACTTTCTCTTGTAGTGAGATGTACTCAGAATCTTAATTTTAACATTTGAAGCCTTAAAAAAAATCACACATTCAATTTCGGTGCTGCTGGTTATGATCTATTTTAGAACATGAAAGTTGTTTTCAAATTGTTTTCAATCAATTTTTATGGTATATTCTATATATTGCATATGTAAATTTGACTCAATCTGACATTAACCATTTATCATCATTTGCTTTTTTTCTGTTTGGTTATTTGAGCAACACAATCTTCTGGGAGACTGGACTGTATTAAGAAAGTTACCAGGAATACTTTTTCACCGATATGAACACTTCAGAAATAGACCATGATTAACTGTTGGACTGAACTCTGTGTAAAAGACAAATAAAGTTTCCGTTGGACCGGATGTGCGTCCCAATGCACCTAAATGAAGAGACCCGTCCGGCGGACACACAACAGCTGACCATCTACAGCTGACACCTCCAACTGGGATTGGGTGATAGCGACCAGGAAAAAGACAGTCAGGATATTTATGTGGACATTTTGGTAGGACACACTTATGCTGCTATTATCCATTGTGATATTGTGCCTCTGAGAAAGTCTGGTGACCCAGACGAAATGTGTAGGACTGCTCATTTGCAAGGTTTATTTATTTTATTTCCATTGTGGACTTTTAATTCATTAACAAATGGACTACTTGCACAAGCACTTTCAGTAATAAGAACCTCCTGCACATCAACACTTTTGCATCTAGCGAAGGGGTGTTTCCGGTTCCCACTGATGGGATCACTTGTTTTGTCCTAATTGTAAGTTTTTACTAATAATTTGTACTTTTACTTTTGATGTATTTGTGTCCTTTTCCACATATATCCGCTTTACAGTACAGTGAGGAAATCTCTAAAACTCAAGTATCTGAGCAGTGCCTGATAATATTCATGGTCTAGTGAGTGCAACCATTAACCATTCCTTGCACTTATATTTAAACTGTGCTACTTTATGTATGGTTTCTTTCTCCTTACATTTGTAGATATTTTGTCTTTTAATGATCTCGATATTAGTTTAAATTTTTAAGAGGGAAATTCTACTTCAGTGTTTGCAGATGACACAAAACTCTTTAAAGTAATACAATATTAGCTAGATATTACTTTGCTGCAAGGGGTTTAGATAGACTAAGGGACTGGGCACTCACATGGCAGATTAAATTTAATGTAGAAAAATGCAAAGTTATGCACTTCGGCATCGAGAATGCACAAGCAACTTATACCATTAATGGAAGCGAATTAAGGATAACAACACACAAGAAGGACTTGGGCATTGTCATAGACAACAAACTATGCAACAATGTGCAATGTCAATCAGCAGTGTCTAAGTCCAGTAAGGTATTTTCATGCATGAAAAAGGGCACTAAATCTCAATATGAGAATATAATTTTGACTCTTTTTAAATCGCTGGTAAGACCACATCGTGAATATGCTGTGCAATTTTGGACACCTGTTCTAAAGGATATTATGGCACAAGAAAGAGCAGAGGCGGGCTAAAAAATTAATAAAAGGAATGGAACATTTTAGCTATGATGAAAGATTAACAAATTTAAACCTCTTTAGTTTAGAAAAACATTGTCTCAGAGGAGATATGATAACATTACACAAATATATCCGGAGCCAATACAAATTATTGTGTGGAAATCTATTTACAAACAGGATTTTACATAGGTCACAAGGTCATGCGTTTAGACTGAAAGAAAAAAGATTTAGTGTAAGGCAAAGGAAAGGTTTTTTTTACCCTAATAATAAGGATATGGAATTCTCTGCTTTTTGTTTTATCAGAGTCTGTACAGATGTTTAAACAGCAACTACATGCATTCTTGCAAAAACAGAATATTCAAGGATATACTTTTTCAGTGTTGGGTAATAGCTTCTTGGTCCAAGTATAAATCTAACTGCCATTTTGGGGTCAAGAGGGATTTATTGTCCTAGTTTGTTGCAAAATTGCTTCAAAATTTTTTTTTTGCCTTCTTTTAGATCAACAGCAAAAAAACAAATGTGAGGAAGTCTGAATTTGATGAACACGTCTCTATTGAGCCTATGTAACTATTTTATAATAATAATGAAACCAAATAGTAATGAAAGGAACATTTTCTCTTGAGGTATCAGAGTACCCCATAATGCACACATTCAAAATCTGTTTCTATCTTGAAGGTGTACTGTAAGTTTGCAATAGTTTTAATATATTTACGTATCCCTTATAGGTAACAAATATGTGTTTGTGAGGTCTGCAAAACAAACTAAATGCAGAAATTGTCTTTGCTGTATTTAGACATGTTCTGCAACTGAGTGCCTCAATACTAGTCCTTTCTTAGTCAGTATTATTAATTTATACCCTTGGAACCTGTCAATCAGCCATAGTAATAACAGAACAAATAAAAAGTACTTCCTCTACTAAATACAATAAATTGGGCTAGGATTTAACTGGATTGTGATGTAAATTGCTATATCTTTATAGATTTAAAAGAACTGATGGCTCCCCTTTTATAGGAAGCATCAGTACACCTATTAGAGTTTTGAAAAAATAAAAATGAAAACCGTCTACTCAAGATAAGATATGATCAATTACGCAGCCATTTTATAGGGCTTGTTTTTCACATATATTTCAGACAAATAAAGTATTTGTTATTGATGTTGCTACTATTCCGACATGGAAAGGAGTCAGCATACAATAGCATATTTTTATTTTCTGTTCTTATTACAAGTACTGTAATTCTTCACATTTTCAATCCAGTTCTTAGACTTTAATTCCACTCTTTGACAACCACTGGATACATTGACATGAAACATAATTTACTGAAACAAAAAACAATGTTAACTTCTATTACTCTCGAACTATTTCTAATTTTTTCCTGCAAAAAATTACAATTGCAACTTTAATGATGTGTTACAATCCATGTACCCCAACTGTTCCTATTTAGGAGGGACCATACTGATTTTTGGGCACTTTCCTTCCAAAACAGCAAAAAAGCTGCCTGTCCCACTTTTAACTACTTCACAAAAACAGTTTTTGTTTAAAATCAAGCTTTCCTGGAGCCACAATGAGTGTTGCAACCAGTGTATCATGCCACACTTGGCCCTCTAACTCTCTGACTGCCTTGGACACTGCTCAGGGGAGGGAGTGGGATGAGAGATGACATCGCCGTACTTTTTAAGTACAGAGAGGAGGGCTCAAAAAGGAAGCAGCTTGGAC
Organism: Pelobates cultripes; assembly: GCA_933207985.1. NCBI lineage: Eukaryota > Metazoa > Chordata > Amphibia > Anura > Pelobatidae > Pelobates > Pelobates cultripes. Next base: position 113,417,716 of record OW240917.1, on the reverse strand, counting down.
ATAGTCTGCTCTGGAGACAGTGCTAAACTAGCAGCCTGGGTTAATCTGACACATGACCTGGGACCAGAACCAGTGGTGTGACTAAAGTAGAAAGGGCACTAAAAAATGTTTTAGGTCTCCCCTATTGAAATGGTGGCCAAAGGGTAGATCCCCATCTGTCATACAACTTCCACAATGTTTTGCCCCAGCTGGGGCTCTACCATTTTTTCTTACAGTGTTGAATTTAGCACTGAGCAGTCTTTTGTGTGTTTGAATGTAAGCATGTTTTTGCATGAAGTATGTTTGTGTGAATGTTGGGGGTGGGGTGTTTGTATGTAATGTTAGCGTTTGAATGGAAGTATGCATTTATGTGTAGTGTTGATTTTTTAATGCAGGGTGTGTGTATATATATATATATAATTTTTGTCTTTTAATACAGAGGTGTGTTTTAAAGTAGTGGTGGCATTTAAATGCAAAGATGTATGTGCATATACACAAAAACTGTAACACACTGTGATACACATACACACACAAACACACATGCAGATATACAGACACACACACTAACACACATGTGGATACACACACTGGCACACATGTATATATACAGACACACAGATACACACAATGGCACACATACAGATACAGACACACATATACACACATTGACACATACAGACAGACTGATAGACACACAGTTGCACACACTGACACACATGTAGATAGAGAGACAGAGAGATAGAGAGAGGGATAGCGGTTTTTTATAGGGGTTTCCGCCTTATACTTCCTATTTGGGGCATTTCCCTCTTATTTTGCTCCCTCTTCTAATTTTTTGTTTACCTCTTTTCCATTAGGGTCCCTGCTCCTGGGAGATTTAGAGGGCTTACCATTAGAATTCTACAATTAGACATTTAGCAGGCAGGGCCTTTTTAACCACTGGCTCCCTGTGTCTATTCTGGAGGACTCTCTTTTGCTATACCTCTTCCCACCTGTCCTATTGTGTGTATCCTTAGGTTTATTAAAGGTAGGGACCCCTTTTCCCCTTTTCTATTTTCTATATTACTCTCCCAATTTTAGGACTCTTGTGGCCCTATTTTTTGTTTTGTTCGTAGTTTTCTTATTCGAGGGTTATTCCCTCATTCGGGAGAGTAATTTCAGGACTTTTCTTAGCACTTATTCATCGGTCATGGTTCATGACCCCTGAATTGGAGCTATCATTTTCTATTTAGATAGAGAGACATACACACACACACACATACAGACACATAGATACATACACATACAGACACATAGATACAATCACTGATACATATATATATATACACACATCGGTACACAAACAGAGAGACATACAGATACACACACACACAGACAAACATGCAAATACACATACTAACAATATACAGATACACAGAAAACACACTAACATATACATATATACAGAGACAAAAACACTGACACACAGAGACACAGACACACATTGACAGACACACAGCGACACATGAAAATTTACTCTTTAATAGCCACCCTCCTATTTCCTATGGTTCGGGTGCAGGAGATAGGGTCCAGTCTGCAGGCTGAGGCTGTTTAGAGTTAGAATCTGGCTTTCCCAGTCTGTGCCCCCTCCTTACTGCCTTCTCATTCTCTCTCCTGCGCAGCTCTGCTAGATGGAAGGAAGTGACTGGCTCTCACTTCCTCCCAGGCTGCCACAAAGAAGGGGGCCCGGTCATGCTATTAAAGAGCCATCGTGCCTGACTACGCCCCTCCTGACACATGCCCATCATGTGGCCTAAGTCTATGGGCCACTTGATGGGCCCTGCAGTGTGTGGCCAGTGCAGACACATGAACTGCACTCACCACTCACCAGAACAGAACCTCAGAATGGGCAACAGTATCAAGGTACACCACTGTAATCTCCTACTTTTTTATATACCTGGCAAAACTATTAAATTGTCCAAAAGTTCAGTTACAAATACATTATGCAGTCTACATACAATATTTAACACTCTTTCACACTATGTTTCCCTCTCACAAACACTATGTGCCTTTTGTTTACTTACACACAATTTCCTTCTGTCTAAAATGGACACTGTGCAGGGGTCTTACGGAAGGAAGACCAAAGGCTGATAGTCTTTATAGAATGTGATGGCAGATAACAACCATTTGGCCCATCTAGTCTGCCCAAGTGACATAGACTGAGTGAACATAAATGTAAACATTTTTTTTTTTTTTTAATACTAATTACATTCCCCTTTTTCTGGGCATTCCTTCCCCAATGCAAACACGATCGCCCATTTTGTGTACCACTAGTGATGTCATATTTCATGTCCTTATTTCCTATCTCCCAGTGCTGGGAGGTATGTTCTAATCACAAAATAAAGCGTTGTGCCAATTTAATGTAGCAATTTTGGCAAGATGAAAAAAAGATATCTGTAATCATTTTACTTTTTACATTTTAACCTAACTGTTGCTTAGCTTGCTATTTAATAAACAGACACCTGGATTTTGAAAGCTTGGTTTTATTCTGTGCTAGGCTAGTGCTTTTATCAATATACTTCTGCTATTTGTTGTAAATTGGGCACTGGGATGGCTTTAAGTAGTGAATGCAAAGAGAAAATCAAGCCAGTCTTTTATTAAAGTGATTTATCAAGCAATGGCACATTATCCCCTGATACTTCTCAGATTCTATCTGCAGCAAACACTGAAATAGAGCCTGCTAATTTTTATTGCAGAGGCTTGATAATGGAAGACAACTTTAAAAATACAGATCGTGTCTAGAAAGTCAATTGAATAAATATGGATTATTAAAATAAATGTAATTTAGGAAGATAATGCTCATGCCAGAAGAAGCACTGCTTTTTAAAAGGAAAGATATGACTGCTTAGTTAACACAGCATTTTCCATTAGATTTTTATTAATCAAAAATGTGTCACATTTTTCTTAATTTCTTTCAAATTTTCTTTCCACAACTCTAATTAGAAGTGAGTGAATTAAAGAATAACTTGATATGTCACTTTCATTAAAAGTGAGAGATACAAGCCATTGCACATAATCACACATGTAAAACTGTCACTCACAAAAACGTTCAAGAACTATATGGAATATATATATATATATATATATATATATATATATATTTGCCAAGGATTCCTTGGCAAGACAAACCTCTCCATGGGGTGTACTACTGGCAGATAGCGGATGTGGCTCACATGACAAAATCCTACCAGTGGTTGGAAAAGGCATGACTGAAAGACAGCACCGAGGCACCAATCCTAGGAGCAGGCACTCAGCACCAGATCAATAGAAGCTGGAGTCTACCACACCAGGCAAGGCCCAAGGTGCAAAGAGGCCTCTGAGACAGTCTAGCACCTAGTAGCCAGATGCAAGATGTTAGCAGGAACCGCATAAACAGAGAGACACAGCCAAGTGGCTGGGATTGTGTCATGAAACATCTGCACTGAATATGGATTTTACCTGCATAAGTCCAGATGGGAGATACCACAAAGGGTAGTTGAGAATGACAGGGCTATGATCCTGTGGGACTTCAAGATCCAGACAGACAAGCAAGTGCTGGCCAACCAACCAGACTTTGTGGTGTTAGACAAGAAACGAAAGTCATGCTGGATGTGGCAATACCCAGTGACTATAACATCAGGAAGAAGGAACATGAGAAGGTGGACAAATAATAAGGACTAAAAGAAGAACTAGAAAAGATGTGGAAAGTGAAGACAGTAGTAGTCTTAGTTGTCATAGGAGCACTCGGGGCTGTGACTCCCAAGTTGGGTCAGTGGCTTCAACAGATTCCAGGTGGGACATCTGAGATTACTGTCCAAAAGAGTGCAGTTCTAGGAACATCTAAGATACTAAGATACTGCGCAGAACCCTCAAACTCCCAGTCCTCTGGTAGAGGACCCGAGAATGAGGAATAAACATACCACTCAGAAGGGGTGAGAAAAGCAAGTTTATATACAGTATATATATATATATCCACCCATAATTCTTTGCAGTAGTAACATCACTGCAAAGTTGTGATTTCTGTGGTGTTACTTCAGGTAGAATCACTTTTCAATCACAATTTTTCCCCACCATAACTTTCTTGGTTTATATATATATATATATATATATATATATATATATATATATACTGTATTCATTTTCTAAACACACATGCTACTAACTATTTTTCATTGCCATATAAAGTACCTTTATGTATTTTGTTATTCTCCATAGTGTGATTCTCACTGCTCTTTATTTTCCAGAGGTCCTCAATTCAATCGTTTTTTTAATTGATCAACAAATGTGATGAATTGAAACTGAACTGCAAATAATATGGCTGTACTAAAAAAAAAAATCCAGTTTATCTGCTGGTGCTCCCTAGGAATTATTTGTAAATTTCCAAAGATATGCAACCCTAACATTATTTTTTATTAACATATCATTAGCAAGGATTTGCTTGTGCTTCAGGCATATTTGATTGTTCACAGAAAGCTATAGGGGGGGGGGCAATTACACCCCAGATCATTAACATGCAGCCGTTTTGAGCTGCCATCAATGCAAAATAAAACAGTGAAGAGTGTGTTGGGGTCTATTGGCTGAGTGGCAAAGTTATGACACAGCAAGGCAGGATTTCTTGCTTACACTGTGCACTGTATGTGTTTGTGCATGGATTGGTGGTCAACAATCTCAATAGGCTTGTACTGGGATATTTCCCAGTGGACTGCATTATCTGGGACTAACCTGGTTGCTTGATGAATATATATACCAGGGGAATGTAATAAGTAGATCCCAGATGTTTTAAAACAGCTTCTGTGATGGTTTGGCATTCTTAAGACATTCTAAAAGCATGCAAAGCATCATTGAAGTTGTAGTTCTACAACATCTGGGGATCTACCTTTTGGGCACCCCTAATATAAGATGTCCCTGGAGGTGCTTACAAGTGACAACAGTATTTGGGTCATTTATAACACACACCTGTTGTAATTGGTGGTAATGGAGTTGCAAATCACAGTCTGTGACAAAACAGATAAATGATAAACCGCACCAAACAACACAAAATAGAACAAAACTCCAACTGGTTATTTAACATTTGCCACAGCCCAGTGTTATAGTATATATATACTCTATTTGGAGTAAGAAACCTTTCAAACAGGAGAGAAACCTCAAAATCGAACACAAAATAAACAAACAATGGTATTGTATGTCTTATCAATTGGACATATAATTAGATATATAGAGAATTAACTCACACTTTTATGAACTACTAAGAGTTCTGCTGTATGGCACTTGGACGGTACAATACCCGTCTTAGGATATGTGTAGATCTACAGTCTTGTATATCCAGTATAATTCCAACATATAAAACAAAGCAGAAGGGATCTAATAGTGCAATATGTAAGTAAAATAGTACAGTTCACAGGAAAAATATCCTACTTACAATTTGAAGAGCAATAAACTTGCTCTGGTGGTATAGAGCCATGGTGGTATAATCTACACATGGGATGTACAGGAACCATGAGAGTTGTTCAGAAGCAAAACAACAAAATAGGACTTAGAATAATAAACAATTTTTTTCAATATATAGTGAATAAAAGAAATATTACAGCATTTATAGGTAGTAGGTGTCCACTTATTGGGAATAGGTGTGCAAATTAACTTCCTGGTTCACGTCGTGACTTTAGGTATTGTGGGATATGTAGTTCTTCTGTTCGCAAGTTGCATCTGCGATCCACTTGTCTGAGGAAATTATATCCTTTCCGTTCGGGTCAAAGGAAATGACACGTTGGAGGGCGTCAATGCATACTTCCCATATTGGTAGTAGCCTCAAAACGTCCTGTGTTATGGCCGGAAAGAGTCCTCGTTTGCCATTTTACTTAAGGGTAATCGGAAGCCATAGTGCAAGTATGAAAGGGGGAAAAAGGGCAAATTAGTCTTGTATACGTAAAAAGTGTAATTTTTGGGGTATAATGATATTAACATATATATATAAGAGAGAGAGAGATAAATAAGTGGACACCTGCTACCTATATATGCTGGGACACTTGGAGGATCAGTCACACTTCTGAGGAAGCCCTGCTGGGAGAAACGCGTTAAGTGTGACCATAGCCAGCTACGTATATATTTTATATTGTATTTTATTTATTTGTAATATTACTTTTATTCACTATGTATTGAAATAAATTAATTGTTTATTACTCTAAGGACTATTTTGTTGTTTTGCTGCTGAACAACTCTCATGGTTCCTGTATATCCCATGTGGGGATTATACCACCAAGGCTCTATACCACCAGAGCAAGTTTATTGCTCTTCAAATTGTAAGTAGCATACTTTTCCTGTGAACTGTACTATTTATACTTACATATTGCACTATTAGATCCCTTCTGCTTTGTTTCATATGTTGGAATTATACTGGATATACAAGACTGTAGATCTACACATATCCTAAGATGGGGATTGTACTTTCAAAGTGCCATATGGCTGAACTCCTAGTAGCTCATAAAAGTGTGAGTTAGTTCTCTATATATATCTAAGCAAGCACGTTCTAGCTTCAAAATCCACGTATTGCATGCTCTATGAGTTGGACCTAACTGCCCAATGTTTGCATTAATATTTGCATATCTTCTTCTAATAAACTATCATTATTAGTAGTATTTATATAGCTAATACAATCAGTGCTTTACAATTGTAGAAAGGGACTATTTAGGGCTGAAGAAATTCACATTCACTGATATAAATCTGTTATTTAATTTACTACTCATACTCAGGGGTTATAGTTTTATTTCTCTGGGGAGTGCCTGTAAGGTAGGTGATAAAATAACAATATTAAAGCATTTATAACAAAACAAACAAACAAAAAAACCCTCTCAATGTATCCTTTCTAGTAAAATACTCTGATTAGTTATAATAAATGGACAAAATGTGATAAAATAGATAGATGGACAGATAGAGCGATAGATGTGAAGAATGGATGGATGGCCTGATATGTAAATACATGTGTATCATTTATTTGTTTATGTTTTTGGTGGTTTTCCTGTGAGTTTTAAGGTTTTGCAAGAATACAGATGGTTTCGGAATAAAATCAGATTAAAATTAGAACTTAGATTTAGTGAAATTTTTTGTGAAATCTGCTTCAACGAGCAGAGCTGTGTAATGTTCACAAAACTCGACTAAGAGACAGTACACCAGAGGCATTCTGCAGGAAAAAGATTGCACTAATCAATAACTAATGGGACAGAAACTCATTCATTTAGTTAAACCAAGCAAGAGAAATACACTATTTAAAAATAATACCATAAATAAAAACCATGCTGATATGAGAAGAGGAGTTGTCATGTTAGTTTATGAATATTTGCTGTTCAAGCCTTAGGAGCTGTGATCATCATTAGTGCTTGGAAGGTTACAAAGTCAAACGTTTCTATGGAAGCAGAGCTTTAGGTTCAATGTCAGATCACCTCTACAATCTCAAAAGTGAACAATAACTATTTCATTGTGTGAGGTCACCAGAGGTCTTTCAGAATCGTAATACTGCAGACCATGATTCATCATATTGGGATTATCACGGAGTAGTACGTATTAAGTGACTTGGTTTATGCTTAATAAAATGCATTTTCAGATAACTAGATTTACACAATGGAAATGCAATTGACTGTACAGTTTATAATAAATAGGTACTTAAATGTAACACATACATTACATTTATGTTATGAACAGATGAAGACTAAGATCCCACAAAGTCCACAGATATTTTGCTTGTAAGTGTGAGTGAGTTCCAACTGTGTTTGAAGAGTACTAACTAGTAGAATCTAAGGAGGTAAGATGCATTGCCTGCAAATGTTTTTTTTTCCAAGACAGTTTAGTAAATGAGGAATCACTGATTGTCTGAGAGTGTCAACTGACTGACCAATCGATGGCACCCCTGGCATTTCGTGAATCTTAATATTCTGGGGATGCCTGGGAAAGAGTGGACATTGCCACTAGCGGTTACTTTAGGTTTAAACCATTTGAGAACAGTTTAACACCTTGAGGTGAGAGTGCCTTCAGGGGCCTTTTGGGACCATAAGTACTTCATTTAGATGAAGTTGTTTTGGTGCATGAAGTTTCCCTTTAAGCAGTGCTTCTGTGAGTAATTAAGTGTATGGCCATGGGGTTACTGAGTTTTACTTTGGGCTCATGCCTACACAGGACCCTAGGCAGGTTATTAGTATGGGCACCCTCTGGTTTCAACCCTCACTTTTTAACTCCTGTTACTAGAATATTGTCATAACCATTGAACTGTAGTTGTATTAAATAATAAATCATTATTAAAGGGTGAGGAAAGTGTGAAAGTACAAAAGGGCCCTGCATAAAAAGGATCACATTTGTTTCTGTTCTCTGCACATGAACCATTTTCGTATACATAACTTTTATTACACCTTTATACATTGGTAATTTTTTCCACTATTTTCTGTAATTCACCAAAATAATTTGTCTTTTTGTCACCTTTTAAACCTCTTTCACTTTATTTGCTCCTTTATTTTAGTCCTAATTATAATGATTTTACCATTGATTACATTCTCATAAAATATAAATGATTAATTTTACTAGGGAAAAAGATACTTTTGCAACTTGAAGGATTTGTTATTTCTTAAAACTAAATTGAAGACTGTGAAAGCACCTTACTTGGCACAGAAAATCTGTCACTCTGCCAGTGTCAGAAATGTTTTTTTCTCTGAAAAAGGTACATTTTTGCACATTTTCTTTTTTTAAAAGGACCAAAATGGAACAGGAAAATAAAATGACAGAATAGGCATACTAAGGAATATTTTAATGATTAATAAATGATTAATAATACTATGGAAAAAGATGCTTTTGCAACTTGAAAGATTTTTTATTTCTTAAACTAAATTAAAGACTATGAAAGCACCTTACTTGGCACAGAAAATCTGTCACTCTGCCAGTGTTGGAATTTTTTCTTTCTTTTCCACCTTTTTTTAAAAAGGACCAAAATGGAACGTAAACAAAGAATAGCATAAGAGGCACACTAAGGAATATTTTCCCGCAAATAATGGATTTAGTAGGAACAAAAAAGAAAAGCACTAGATAAATAACCAGCAAAGACACATTTTATACATAATCCCCAATGTTCAAATAATATGAATCAAATCATTTATAAATACTCTAAACAAATATAGCTAGCTATAAGTACTATGACTTGGATGATATCAGATCAAACTCTTTTACTGCATGATACGTTAGCGTGCTTTGCTAAACAACTGAATGATAATTGTTTAGCTAGTAACTCATGACCAGTGCTGTGCAGTAAAGGAGGTTCATTCCAGCGGCAGTAAAAGTAAGTGTGATGGTTTACTTTTGTATACTTATACTTACATGTGACCTGGATCACAATAGCTAAACATTGTGCTCACAGACCTTTTTACATTTTAGAGCCAATGTATTATTTTGCTACAGCTATGACAAATTGAAGTGATAGCATTCTGGGAGTGTTGTGTGCCTGGCATGCTTCTAACCTGTCTTATGAAACATAGCTTTCACTTATCAGTATATTGAGAATATGAGAGAGAAGACTCAAAGAGATAACAGGCTATAAATTACTGCACAGTGGTTAGTTTAGATTCTACCCTAAGCTTTGCCCCATGAGTTGCGTTTACAGTAACAGGTCTTAGCTAAGTGAACCAAAAGAAATGTGGAAAGGAATCCTAATGCTTTATTATGCTCTTTGTGCTCATCTGCATTTTTGCCTTGAAGTATGGATGTGGGGAACTAAAATTAGTTTGACCCTGCCATGTATAGTAGCAGTATTTTTTTTATATGGTATGTGAAATTTTATCAACATACACGATATAGAAAATGATATATACTAAATGTTGTGTGTGTGTGTAGCCCTCCCAACACTTCTGATTTAGGTTGGGTAGCACTTGGTGTGTTGGGCACAACATTAGGACTGAAGGCACTAGTAGAAGTACTCTCTGGATGTAGCTTACAAAAGCTAAAATAAACACTTTCCTTAGTCCCACATTAAAGCACCCAAGGCCTAAATCCAAAAACCCCTTTTCCTTAATCCTAAATTTAACTCCTCTTAAACACCCAATGTACCAGAATACTAAACTTTACCCAACTCTTATCCTAAACGGAGCTCTTACCCTAAACACTTCTTAACCACAACAATAACTCTTAAGCTTGTAATCGTTTTAACATTAAACACCATAGATACATTAAATAAGATGTTAATCCCTCTCAAACTTTAAGCCCCCTTTTACTCTACCCAGTTTTAATGCCATCTTCAACCCTGCATGCATTTACACAGCTGTACACACTCACTGTACTCACAGATTCAAACACAATGCATGACAAGCAAACATTTATTGAGATTAACAAGACTAGGGAAAATTATTTTGAAGGCCTTGTTTAAATACTTGATTGACCCACAAACCAATACTTTTTTCAGAGATTTTGTTATTTCGGTACAAAGGAGATCCTTATCATTGCTACATATTTACCTCTTTCTCTATGTTTGCATTATTCTATTATTTGTGAGTTTTCATTAATATGCACTAAATGTAGGGACCCCTATAGGTATGAGATGAGCATTACATACTTTCTAGCCAGCTAATTTTCACTGTAGGTAATTAAGACTATATACTGCCTCCTCCAGGACATTGTTAGTATGTTAATTACTTTTGAACCGCTTTCTTTCATTAAGTATGAAAACATTTTAGGCTCTTATATATAAAAAAAAAAAGTTTTTGATATTACCAGCTTAATGTGGGCTAGAGCCTGGTTGTAGCCCAACAGAAAACTATTTGGAATTTATGTGAGGTTAATATCTTTATGATTTTAAGACATACTATGGCTGCAATTTAGAGTTAATAAATTAATTAAGTAATTTTAACTGCCAATTATGTTTTTGTTGGTAGGGGGATGGTGGCAGGGAATACAGCTGAATTCTTTGCCTACAGGAAACTGACATGTAAATCTGGCTCTGCCAATGTTGGGAGGTATGCAATGTGTGCTTGCTCATCAACAATACAATGAAAAAAGAAATAGGTCACTGACATGTCTTTTTCTTTTGCACAATTGTAGATAATGGTCCTGAGGAATGTCCCATGTGGGTGAACTGAATATCACAATATATGTTTTTCTATCTTAAAATAAATAAAATAAACACTGTTTACATGTGTATATTTATTTAATAGAATGATGGAAATTATTTCTCTATAAGAAAGTGTTTTTGACATTTGCGGCTGTGCCTTTAGTTTACTATCTTTGTACTTTATGATTATATTAAAAACTGTTATTCTACTTATTCATTACCTGTTATCCCCGTTTTAATGTATTAACTATTTCTTTGAAATTGTTTGTTTTTTTGTTATGCCAGTTTTGGAAAATGCATAAATACAGAATGTTTAGGAGTTAATACTTTAGCTTTAGAGTTCTAAAGAGTTTTATTTTATTTTATAAGTGACAAATAAACAAAGCAAAGTAGGAGAATATGAAGGAGGGAATCAAAAGGCCAAAGTACAGAAAAATGAGATGTGAAGGAAAGACTTAAAGACTTTAAGAGCTTGAACAGGATAAGGAGTGGGGATTTAAAAGATATCTTAAGATGTGTGACAGAGTATCAAACAAACAAAGCAAGATATGATAAAAAATAATCCAACAGTCAAAACAAAGTTTGGTAAAATGAATCAAAAGTGGCACAAAATCAAAGAGATCACGCGAAACGAAGAATAAAGAAATAGATAGTCATTGTTAGATAAATGAGAAAGAATAGGGCATCTGAGCTAAGATAGAGAAATAGCAGCAGTAATTATTGGGCAATTCTCTCAACAGACCATAAATATATTAACATTGAAAATATACTAAAAACCTTTCAGAAAATATTTGAACTATCTTGCTGGACAAACTTGAAACTCAAAGAAGAAATGCTACATGGAATGATACATAGATAGATAATAGATTAGTGTTAATATGACATCTGAAGCAGACAATATAAGAACAATGCACACAATGTAAAGCAAAAAAACAAACAAAAATAGAATATGGAAAACAGAGTGGTAAAGAACCAAAATATGATCAGAAGATGAGAATAAACATGGATTTTAATACCTAATCAGGCAGCAAAAAAGTAGAAAATAATGTTTTTTAAAAGATAGTGGAAGTAGTGGATCAATGGCAATGCAAGATGTGGAATAATTATGTAAAGCATATAAATAAATTGTCATAACAAGATGCAAAGCAGAAATATTAAACTGCCAACACAACATGTGAAACAAGATCTAAAGCACAGTAATTAAGAGCCAGCTTATGGCGATAAGCAGATATCCAAGGCGACTGTGTCTTATAAAAACAGGATCAAAGCGCCAATGGAAATTGTAAAAAACACAAATCTCGAGACACAGAAAAGCAGCCTTAATGGAGAATCAAAGAGCCAATGACACAATCTTAAACCGGAGAAAGAAATAGTAAGTGGAAGAACTAAATCATATGAATAAATAAATAGGCAAATATGATATCTGTGCAATACACAAAATATATATTAAAGAATAAACACATCTGCCCTTATTGCAAAGTTATGACTTTTTAAATCCAAGTAATCAGTTGAAAGAGTTATATGACAATTTTAGAGGGGTGCTTCCATGCGTCAGATGTAATCACCCATGCGTCAGATGTAATCATAGTCCAGACCTGGTGAAACAGGGCTAATCTTCCCCCCACATTTATATGGGAAAAATGGGGATACATAGTACTTACCATAAGGACATTTTCCTGGGGTCGTTCCCCGACCACCGTGGGCATTCCAAGGTCATCCTCCAGTTGGGAAGAAAGGGGTTTAGGTGCATTCTTGCACTAGTCTTTGTGGGTTGAAGGAGCCTCTGTGATGGCCCTGGAAGTTGCGGACGGATAGATGGCTCCTACCTCTACCGCCCCCAAAAACCTTTCGGTGAAATACACGTTTAATGGAGGTCTGCGCTTTATCAAGTGCCATGAAAGTTTTCAAGTATGATCCCATGTCCTTGACAAAGAGCTTGCCAAATAGTAGGCCTTTAGTGGCCACCCCTGGTTCGCTGGTAGCCATGCTAACCAATTTTGGTTCTATTTGAAGGAGAATGGCCTTCCTGCGCTCAGTGGACATGGCCGTATTGGCATTGCCGACCATGCACACCAGGCGTTGCAGCCATCCATAATCCAGTTGGGTTTCCCCTGACTGTGTCACTTCCAGTAGCTCGTATAGCTTGGCAATTGGACCCTGGGTGTCCAAGAATTTATCCTGGAAGTTTTGTAGAGGGAAATCAAGGCCCTTTTTCGGCTTTCAGATGGATTCAGTCAAAAATTGGACAATCTGTGGTTTTTGCTACCATATCTGGTATAATAGGGCAGGGGCATTTGACCCTCAGTTTATTATGGCCTTTCTGGGAGAGGGGTTTACGCACCCTTGGTGCCAGGTATTGTGAAATCTAGGTAGAACAGCCGGGTTGCCTTAGGGTCCCGGGGTTAGCCTGACCCTGCCAAGTCTGATAGCTCAGTCGTCAGAGCCTTTTTGGATGATGCGGAGGAAAACTGCTTCCCTGCAAGGTCCTCGCCCTCGGATAGCTTGGCCTCATAATGATCTGAGTAAGTCCCCCTCTTCACTTTTGTCTGAGTCAGACAGTATCTCTTGGGTTCTCCCCCTTTTACAAGCTCTGGCCTCTTTTACCCGGCTAGTGGCTCTGTTGCGTGGTTGTTGCATGCCATCATGGACAGCCGGAGGCATGTCAGTCTAGCCAGGAGTCTCCTGGTCGAGTGAAGGGGTTATAGTGGCAAGGTTACACTAGACACCACAGTGCTCTGCATAGGGTCTTGGGAAGCAGTGCCTGTGTAATAGACAGGGTAACCATGGAGGACATGACTCCCATGGCCGATGTTAAAGCCTTACTAATGGAATTCATCATAGTCACATCCAACAGGCTATGGAATTCCTCTGAGGCCATCAAGGTGGTGTTATCCATGGGGCAAGGGTAGGAGCCCCGGGAAAGGTCAGAGGCTGGCCAGAAGGCCCATCGCCAGTAGACTACATACTGAGAGTCAAACAACCACAGTGCCCAATTAAAGGGTGTTTAATTGGTATAATTAACCCAGCAGAACCACTTGAGGCAGGACTGGAGGGAAAACCTATTTAGAAAGACACAGGGTAAAGTAGAATAATTGGTAACGATTGCTTAATCCAGCCACAACTACTTGAGGAGCTAGCAGAAGAAAACCTATAGCATACAAGCTCAAAATTAACAACACCTGGTACATGGAGTGTGCCAGAGGAGTAGGAGCGGTGTTCCATTAGCTTGTCAGACCTGCACTGAGATTTCTGCTCTTACAATTCGAGAAAATGGCCGCCGTCACTGGAAGCAACGACGGAACCAAGAAAATGGCTGCCGCGAGCACACTGCGCATGCGCAGCCATGGAAATGAACGGTGCCCCCTGTGCGCAAAAAAGTGTGTAAACAGCACTCAGACACAGTGAAAGCTTGCTGCAAAAGCAACGGGCGGGTCCCGGTGACCACAGTTTCCCCACGGGCGGTGGGAGGGAACAGAAGTGGACAGGGAAACTCTGATGCCATCCCTCGGTCAGGCAAGAGGTCCTCGCGAGCGAGGAAGGGAAGTATCCCCAAGGGGACGGAGGGTATCAGGCCACTCCAAATAGGTAATAAAGGGACAACTGGCACACTCCCTAGACAGTACTTAAAACAGACATTTTAAGCAACTAAGGAATAAAAAAATAAAAAAACAATAATAAAAATAATATAATGAATAGCTCTAAAATACAGCATAGTAAGAAGAAGCAAATTGTACCTAGGTGGTCTGAGGGAGCAGCGAAGAAAGAGGAAGAGTTGAGGAGCAGGACCGGATTAACAAAGGGGCTGATGGAGCTGCAGCTCCAGCTCCAGGCCCAGGCCCAGGCCCATGGAACAGGCCCATGGAACAGGCCCATTGATTACATTTTTTTTATTTTTTTTACACACTAATCTTAGGGTTGCCAGATATTTCTCATGTATTTCTTATGGTTGCCTGGTATTTCTCAGGTATTTGAGGCTGCCTATCCGGTGCCGGTATTACAGTAATACCGGCAATACAAATGTCTGTCTCAGTATAAACAGAGATTATTCTGCAATACCAGCGCCTGCCAATAGGGGTCGCTGTTTGTGCGGAGAGAGGCAGGGATAAGAAGTTACAGCATCTCCCTCCCTGCCTCTCTCTACACACTGATTCGCAGGGGAGCAGCTCTGCACAGAGAGTCCAGACAGCAGCTCCGAGCCTGCAAGACATGGGGACGATGAGAGACTTGGGGACGCTGAGACATTGAGTCTCCTAGTCTCCCAGAGTCCCCTAGTCTCTCCCAGTGTCTCAGTGTCCCAATGTCTCTAAGTGTCCCCTAGTGTCCTAGTGACATCGGAACACTTTGAGACATGGGAAAACAGACTCTAAGGGACACTGGGAGACATGGGGAAACAAACACTAGGGGACACTGGGTGACATGGGGACACTGAGACACCAGGGGACACAGAGACATGGGGAACTGAGAGACACCATGTCTCCCAGCCAGTGTCTCTAATATCTCAGTATCCCAATGTCTCCCAGTGTCCCTGGTGTCTCTTAATGTCCGTAGCGTACCAGTGTCCCTAGTGTCTGTGTTCCCTAGTCTCCCAAAGTCCCCTAGTCTCCCAGTGTCTCAGTGTCCCAATATCTCCCAGTTTCCCCATGTCTCCTAGTGTATCAGTGTCCCCTAGTATAAAAGAAAAAATCTCAGGCACTCACTGTGATAGATTTAAGCAGGTTTATTGGACACCGCAATGTTTTGACCTGTACCCAGGTCTTTATCAAGTCTCCAGTTTCCCCTATTTATCACAGTGTCCCCTGTGTATCAGAGTGTCTCAGTGCTCCATGTCTCTCAGTGTTCTTAGTGTCTCAGTGTCCCCTAGTCTCTCAGAATCCCTTAGTCTCCCAGTGTCCCCATGTCTCACAGTGCCCCCAAGTGTCTTAGTGTCCCCTAGTATAAAAGAAAAAAATCTCAGGCACTCAGTGTGATAGATTTAAGCAGGTTTATTGGACACTGCAACATTTTGACCTGTACCCAGGTCTTTATCAAGTCTACAGTGTCCCCTATGTATCACAGTGTCTCAGTGCCCCATGTCTCCCAGTGTCCCCTCATGTCTCAAAGTCATCCAGTATCCCCATGTCTCCCAGTGTCCCCAAGAGTCTCAGTGTCCCCATGTCTCCCAGTGTCCCAATGTCTCTCAATGTACCCTAGTGTCCTAGTGACATGGGATAACTGGGATACATGGGGATACATATATGCCCCCATTTTTGTGTATGTTCGCCCCTTTTGGCAGTTCTGGCTATGTGATTTGTGTCAGTGGCCTACCCTTTTACCCCATCCATAGACTTCCTGCTTTACTGGACACTGCTGTTAGGGGGTACAGGTTTACTTGAAAGATGAAAGCGTGAGATTAGCATAGGGTATGTGTGTTCTCATTGCTGCATCCTATGAGTTTCCCTTCAGCACCATCTCCATCAGATACATGACGCTTAGGAGGTAGGACTGTTTTAGTGTTTTTGGTCAATACGATTTTGTAATTAGGCCCATCATAATTGTCAGCACCAGGCCCACTGGGCTCTTAATCTGGCCCTGTTGAGGAGTACAACCCCTGATGCTGGATGCTGATTGGTTACACAGTTACTATGCGATATTATGTTTATTCGTTTCTCTTTTGTATACATCTCTCTTCGCTGCTGAGGGAAATTAAAGGAAAGAGAAAGCATAATAGGAGCCTCCGTGTCTTTAATAAAATTAGGTGCACAAGACTGGTGGGTGCCACCCTATGACTAACTATGCACAGCAGTGTGAGGCTTAAAAAGAAGTGGCATCCTGTCCCTACTTTCCCAAGATTACATATTAGACTATGGGTTTATAAAATGAAGCAGTGGAGGCATACATTGAATCCTCTCTATACATTTGGGATCAAACATTAAGTATAGTATGTAGGGGACCATGGAGCTATGATTCACAATATATTACAGTTTCATGTACAGGTATATGGGTTTAATGTAACAAACTAAATTCTCTGTCCTCACTCCTCCCCTATTTCCTGCATGGTAAGATTTGAACAGTAAAACTATAGGTATCTATAAGTACCTGTAATAGCAATCAATTATTGAAATGCCAAAGCAGTGCTCGCTTCTTTCAACCTTAATAGCTCTTAAATTTAAATACAAATGAAGACCTTAACCCCTATACCAATTCTTTTTGACCAAGCCCTTTTTTTTTTTTAATTCTTTTTTTTTTCTTGTGCATGAGAAAACAAGTAACATTTATTCCTGCGGTGCCACAACAGCATTAGCGAGTGTATAGACAACAGTAGATTTGACATGGCATGCGGTTATGTGGCACAATTTTATATTATATGATCAAGTTAAAACGCGTGAGGTTACGTCAGGGTAAGAGTTACAGTTTAAAACATACATTACTGAGAGGTCAAGAATATACAGACTAGATATTGGTTTGGCTAACTGTACATTTTCTGTAGTTTAAGCTTATAGCCGTAGTTAAGCATAGTTTATATATTGGCGCACGGTGGCGCTACATTAGTTGAAAATTAGGTTGCATGGCATAACATGCGAAGCAAGGTACTACTATAAGTAGGTAAGCAATCCTTATTTGGTAGCCTGGTGCTAGGTCTGGCGCTCGGTTTAACTGCAAGGGGCTTGCGCTGCTGTAGCATGCTGCAGTGTATACAGGTCGTATATTGGCAGATACATTCGCCCACTGTCTAACGTATGCAAAATAATATAAGTGGAACAATGATAACGCTGGCCCCTGTGTTCCCCGTGTTCTGATGTCGTGCATTCCCTGCGGGGGTGTGTTACGGAGAGTCAGCTCCCTCCAGCGGGGACTGGGATGACCTCCCCGGTCTAAGGGGGGAAGAACGGGGCCCGCTAGAGGTGTCACAGGGTTTTGGCGGGATAGCCAGGCTTGTCGGCAGGGCAGCGGCCGTCTGCCCTGCGTCTCACCCAAGAAGGCCGCAGGCTCCGAAGTTTCGCACTGCAAAGGCCCTAAAACTCCCGATCTCGGAGTCTGCAGTGGCCTCCACCATCTCCTGTGCACATTAATGGATCTCTGCTGACGTTTGCCTGTGGTGGGTCCATGGTTTCTGCTGTTTTTAGTTTGGATTCAGCAGGAGCCTCAGTAGCATGCGACCGGTCAGCATGGCGGTCAGCCCCCACCCCCCGACCAAGCCCTTTAAGTAATATACTTTACAAATTCATCATTGTCAAAAAAAATTATATGTTATCCTTTAGAAAAAGTACCAATGCCAGTACAGTGCATTTTGTTTAAAAAAAATAATGGCTGGCCTAAAATATGAGGTCTTGGAAACCAAATGATTATTTTTGTGTTAACTTTTGAAGTATGCTGCCATGATAGTCCCTTTGAAGCTTTTTCACTGCATTCAAGCAAAACATATTCCCAGCCTATTACACAATATATTGTTTGGAGTCCAGTACTGTTACAATACCAGCTATTATAATTGGAATGTTAGTCTCACACTTGATGTTGTGGGTCACTATGCCATTTTGTCTGATGTTGAACACTGCCCTGTTACTTATCTCCTGTTGAGTGTCATTATCTGGACACAGTGCATGCATTTTCTGACTGCTGCTAACATGGAGCTTTTTCAATGATTAACTGGCCAAGTTAAGAGCAAGCAACTTTATATGTGCAGTTTTAACAATTGAGCCATGTCTGTTTTATAAGTCAAGTCAGACTTTTGTGGAAAGTCCCCTCTTCCTACTTGTCTAGTATAGTATTTGACTAGAGATTATTGGACTTACATTTAATTTTTTTATATTTAATCTATAAAGTCTGTATTCCTGTCACTAACAAGACATGTCCCTAGTTAGTTTTTGAGTGCAATGTAAAAAAATAATAAATTTACTTGCTTTCTCTCCAGCACCGATTTTCCCTCGGCACTGACGCACGCTCCTCTCCATATGATGTCATCCTGGAGGTGTCCCTCCAAGATGACGGTCCAATCCAATGCTCTTCATAGAGGACCATAAGTGCATTGTCTGCCTTCGCAATGTGCCTAAGATTCTGCCCTAGAGAATCATTGCATGTGATGATTCTCTAGTGCCATGATGGCACTGCACATGACATGACGGTATGCCTTGGTATGAAAGTCGATAAAAGTACCATCCCTTCTACCCAGAAGACTTAAGCTGCGCTTTCAAGCCTTCAATAAGATAAAGTTGTTATAGTGCCTACAGTGTTCCTTTAAAGGAATACTAAAGTGTTATGAATAAAATCTGTAATTCCCTGCCCTATTTAAAACTGATACTTGTCCCTCTGTTTACAATGTAAAATTATAAAATACATTATTTTACTTACCTTTTTCCTTGGCATTTCTTGCCTTTCCTCCTCCTGCAACATCACACCAATGTCCAATCAAATGATCTTTATAGAGGAGTATTTGGGATTCATTAGGCATGATCAGTGACTGCCGTGCATCCAAGCTCCCCCATAGGAAGTGCCTCTAGTGGGTGTTATTGTGACAGACAGCAGAGGAGTATCTAACACTGAAATTGCTTTTTCTTAAAAACTGTAATGTTTTGCATTACATGGTTATAAGGACAGGATTAAATCACTGGTCTGGGTAACTTTTGTGGTCCTTTAAACACGTCAGCATTCAGTTAGTCATATGTGGAACCTTTGTGAAAGGACCACAAAATAAGGCTGCAAAATATGGTGAATATGGTGAATATGGTGACCATGTATAATCATCTAACACAAAGGCGATATAAAAGGCAGTGAAAGATGTTCAACATAATCAAATATTCATTAATTAAAAAAGAAAATAATGAATTCAACAAGCAGATGAAGGAGAATTGAATTGCAAGCTTCCTGTACCCAGCTGGACTAAAAGGAAGAGCTCTCTCAGTGAGCACTTCCTGTGAGTTTGGCTGGGTACAGGAAACAGAAGCTCCTGTACCATGGTCCACGCCATAATGCACAGAGATAGGAGGCACATAAGGAAAGGGGTGGGAGAGACCACTAAGGGACAGTTGGGGGGGGCGGGGAGAGGAGGAGAGACCATTGAGGGACATTGTGGGGGGGGAGGAGAGATCACTAAGGGACACTGGGGGGAGGACAGACCACTAAGGGACATGAGGAGGGAGAGACCATTAAGGGATACTGGGGGGGGAGGAGAGATCTTTAAGGGACACTGGTGGGGGGAGGACAGACCACTAAGGGACAATATACAAAAAAAAATATACAAAGAAAATGATATTAAAATAAATATAATAATAAAAATAAAGAGCTACTCCCCTCTCGCCTCTGTCCACTGGAGGAGCCTGGTTGCTCGCCTGCTCCCTTTAGACTATGGCCCGGCAGTTAAAACCTTTTATTTTCCCTGCATAAAAGCGTATTTGTGCCTTTCTGCAGACTGTTAAAGCCATGCTACCCCAGATAGCTATGCCATGGAGCCCAGCCGTATACTGAAAGACTGTATGAAAGACTTTGGCTCCATGGCGATTGAATTGTATGTACGTGATCTGAGCGCCATCCGGTAATAATGTGCGCTCAGATCTAAGCTATCTGGGGATAGGTAGAATGTGTATGTTATATGTGATAAATGTAACAGTATGTAATTTTATGTCTTTTATTGTCCTTTGTCTGCCATGTGGCTAATGGAGTTTTGCCTCTGTCCTTGGAGATAATTGGATTACTTCCCAATTACCTCCAGGACAGAGAGGAGGGATTGTGATGCATTGTGGGAGTGTTTAAAGGTGTATGTCTGTGATTGGTCAATGTCCAATATGTTTCCCAGTTTCCCATCTGGTCCCCTAGGGGAGTGTCCACCAGGTGGGAGACCTACATAAAAGCCGGGCAGGTAGCCCCAGTAAATCAGTTCTGCTTGACCCTCAAACGAAGTGTTGTCTCGTTATTGGGGGAATTGGATCGTATGCTGTTACAGTGCGACTTGTAGGAGTGTAAACTGTTCGTATGGTTTTTCCTGTTCGGCTGTTTACAGCATTCGTGTTTTTCCTGTTCGGGAGTTTGGAGCATTCCCCTGGTTCCAGTTCGGGAGATTGGTGAATTCATGTGTTTGCAGTTCGGGAGATTGGTGAATTCATGTGTTTGCAGTTCGGGAGTTTGAGTATTCATGTGTTTGCAATTCGGGAGATTGGTGATTGCAGTAGCTGCATTTACATCTGAAAGGGGGAATATCACCTAAACGGTTTTTAACCTCTTGTATGCAAATGGTCCGTTAACACACATGCACAGAAACAATGCATCCCTTACACACACACACACACACACACACACACATTGCTTCTCTTAACGCATCTCTTACACACACTCAATTCAATTACAAGCACACACATTACATTACATACACAGAAACACACCTTGCATCCCTTACACATACAAACACAGATTCACACAATGCATCCCTTACACACACACACACACACACACACACACACACAGAAACACATAATACATTCATTACACACAAACATCCACTACATCCCTTACACAAACTGGTATCCCTATACATTAGATTCCATAAGAACACGCACACATTATATCCTCTACAATAACACATAACACATCCTCTACACACATACTTCACTCCCTGTGAGCAAACTCATGGCTTGTAGGCATCAAGCTTATGGACAGGCCTTGTTGGCATACTCACGGTCTGGCCCTGGGGGGTGAAAAATAGAGCTGCTTCCTGTTCATTGATTTTTGTGAGCACTGCATCCAGAGAGCATGTTTTAACATCAGACCAGTGGAGCCAGACTGCAGCCTGAGCCTATCATCATCCTCTTATCCTCATCTGGTGGTAAGAATGCAATCCAGTATATTATTAGTGGGTACTAATCCCTAATTTACCTTACATTAAAGGGCCACTATAGTCACCAGAACCATGTAGTGGTTCTGGTGTCTATAGCCTGTCCCTGCAAGGCACTGTGTGCAGCACTGGCATTGGCTCATATGGGTGGGGCATGTGATGGGAGGGGGTGGCAAATTTTTGTTTGCCTAGGGCGGCAAAAATCCTTGCACCGACCCTGACTGTAGCTATGACAAAATGTACAGCATCAAACAAAAGCACCAAAACAACATTTATATTAACCCCAACAAGTGGAAGCATTAGGTAAATCATATATGAGGAGAGTTCTGGTGATATATGATATATGTCATTCAGTAGTTGATGAGACATTGTTAAATGAAAAAAAAAAATAATAATAAAAAAAAATCAATCAATAAAAAAAGAAAAGAAAATGCCAACATGATATTCAGTGACAGGAGAGTTCAGCTTTGTTGTATTCAATTCCAAGTATAGTTTGTTACATTTGAAAACATGCTGCTACATGTATGAGGGTATCTATATGATTACAATGTACAAATATATTGAAGCTCAGCTCAAAGAGATTTCTGTAGATGAATTTAGGTTCACATGACACGTAACCACTCACATACAGCTTAGAAAAGGACATTTTATAATCAGTGCATTTAATATATAAAATTCACAAACAAAGTTTTGTTGCAGATTAAATTGTTACATTTATGTATTTAAAAAATGATCATAGTTATACATATGAATTGTGCACATTCTAGCTTTTATTACTGTTAATATATAGTAAAAATCTCACTAGAAGCAAGACATGGTGTTTCATGTCTACCTACAAAGGTAGAGTGAAATAAATTTCTGAAATTATTTTTATGTTTCCCATGGAACAAATGTATTGAGGAAATACTGTGAATTAAAGGGATACCTCTACTGCCACTTGGCTAATTAGGAAGATTTGCATCTGCATTATTTATACAAAACTGTCCAACCTTGGATGGGAAGCATAGTGTTAGAACTTTGGGATAACATACCCAGGTGCTTTTAGCCTATCATTACTATCTATGGTTAGATGTCTTTGGACACTTGGAACAGATACTGTAGATGCACTATTGTTTCCATCATAATGGTACACATTTTATCTACCACGGAAAGATTGCAAGATTGATCTGGCTTTTTCAGGAACTGACCATGTAAAGCTGAGATACTGCAGCTGGAGTTCTATCTCAATCTCATTAGTTTGTAATAATGCAATGTTTCACTATTTATCAGTATTTATGCACAGAATAATTTCTTCTTCTTCTGAGATGAAATATCATGATTTACAATAAATGCATCATATTGCTTAGGAATGAACACTACTGTGCTGCCACATAATTAAACAATTCCATTAGATTTTAGACCATTGTGCAATTTCTCATTGTCCTGCACCTGATGATTAAATCCCAACACATGCTCTACTTTGTGTAATTCATTTTTTTCTAGATTCCCATTTACTGATATTTGTCTTTGGCAGTCAGAGAGTGAGCAATTCTGCTAATTTTCATGTGCTTAATCAGACATTTTTCATTCCATATAAATTTCAAATCATTGATGCAAAAATGTATTATTCATTAGATCAAAATAGATGCTAAAACCATTTTGTTCAGTTAAAAACAGTTAAAATGATGAGTGGTCTAAAATATAAATATCCAGTTGTCACAAAGTAATGATTTTTTTTAAACTTTGTATTCAGTTTAATTGCTTTTACATCCCTGTAACATTTATGCTCTGCTTTTCTTTACCTATCTTCTATTGTGCTTGATGTAGAGACCCAAGCAGAAGGAAAATTTAAACAAGGCATAATATTAAATAGAGCATCAAATCAAGAATCATGGGTCAAATAATAGTTAGATTACATGGGTCAAATTAATTTGTAACAGCAAATTATGTTTTCTCAGTATTCTAATAATATAGTATTGGATTTTGTGTATTTGTGTTTATGCCAACACGAATGTATCGTCTTATATATTTTATTCTTTGTAATAGAGTGAGAGAAAAAAAAGAGATTCCCCAATAAGTTGTAATGGTCACTAGCCACGGGACGCACAGTCCCTAGTTCCAATGTAGTGCGCTGTATTTATCTCGTACAAAAGAACATAATGTTCAATACCTAAGTCCTAGTATTATCTATTGTATACGTTTTGATATAGTGGTGCCCATTACTCTGCACACATAAATAGCAGTAATAAACATTAAAATCTGTATCTCTTCTCAAAAAAAAAAAAAAATACTGACCTAAACCCGTGTTTCTGTTTATTATTAGGAGAACACATTTACCTTTATTAAAAGTAATAACAATGTACATTAGCCCCCTATTGTTCAGTATTGTCACACAAGGCCCTTGAGTTCATCTGCCTATCGGAACAGATTCAAAAAACACATGACATGTTGCAAAAAAACTAGCAAACCAGTGGCCATAAAAAAGCTATACGCAAAAAAATAAACAGTTACATTAATGAATGCCAAAATATCCTTTAATAGAACAAAAATGGGGCTTTAAGTGTCCTTTATGCCATCAATATTGTTATATTGAAATTTTTAGCCAAACAATCACGAAGCAACATACAAAACCTGTTGTGGTGCATTAGCCCCAGCTGAAACGAAAATGTTTTCATGTGCCCTGAAATCAATAGTTAAACACAAAAGACATTTGTGACTGCTACATTTTCATTTGCGATGAGTTATATTCTGCTAGTCTTTTAGAGGACTGGACCTGCTGATTTATGGCCATTAAAAAGCTAATGTATCTTGCAATAAAACATTTTTTCACCTCTACCCCTTTCTGATGACAAATGGTCATTAAAAGAAAAAAAGTTTCTTGTGATAAAGTTCATTTTGAACTCCTACTACTGTTGCCAGTTACGGCATTTGTAAAGAGACTACACAAGATTACACAGGTAAATCCCAGAAGGGTCGAATTGTTTGGGCAAAGATTATCAGGAATTGTATTCCTTGAACACAGCTGAAATGGATCTGTGTTCAAGTCCAATACAGTTAGACAATAGGTAAAGATGATAAAAAAAACCTTATTCTGCCAAAGAGCAACACAATTATTTGCAGACTTTAATAAAGATGGTAGATGCCAGTGCTAGCAGTGTTCACTGTACTTTTAGAAAAGAGGGGGGTGCTTCACCTACATTATATAGATAAAGCATAGAGATGTGATAATATTTGCTACTTTAGTAACCAAAGCCTTATGTTAGGCAGTCAAGATTAGGCACCCCCCAAAAAAGTATCAAAAGGAAAAACATGAAGAAAATGACACTTTTCACCTCTTCAATAAAACATTGTGCATCCACACATTTTATCTCAAAATCTGAGACCTAATTCAGCATATATTGCATTGTGAGACTCTACGCTGCATTGTAAATGCACATTAATAAAATGCATATCATGAAAAAAAATCACAATTACCTGTTCTACTAGATAAATTAATATTAGAATTAGAATTCCAGCTATTCCCACTTTAGTGACTGACTAGACTAAAATGAGAGTGCTGCTTGCTGTCTTTATATTGCAAGCGCATATTTTTAAATTTAAAAAAATATAAAACACAGCCAACATTATGTAACTACATGGAAACTACTAACACTATGAATACAGTCTGGTACAAATTAATACACTGGTGAAAATATAAAGGTTTTAAATAAGATTCTGTGCAACAGTACAACATCTTATATTTGCAATAACGTGTTTAACAACATTTTCAGCACATATTAAATGTTTTTCATACAATAACAGGATTTTTACTATTTGATTATATTTCAATTCTTTCTGTGGAATTGTGTGGAAACATGTTCACAGTAGATGTTTTCATTTTAATAAGAATATGATGTCTATGTATTTGTAAATTTATGGGTTTGTGAATGTTGAATTGTGATTTCGTTGTATGGTATATATATTGTTTTTGCAATATTTCAGCATTTCGGCTATCTAAATAGAAAAACAATATAGTGGCTGGCTGTAGATTCACTGCAAAGGATTGAAAGCAAAATAATTAGTTCTAGGTCCTTATACTTGTGCGATTTAGTTTTCTCTTCTCATCCCTCTATGGGATTAATTAATGAAATACATATGGAGGAAAACTGGAACATTACCAGTATCACGTAGTGACATTGCTGTAGTTTAAAATACCTATTATTTTCTATTATTAACATGTCACATAAGACTGGTCCACAGAAAGCTCTGTCTTAATAATTGCAACTGGTAGTTTCCAAAAGAAGCACATTTCTTTTTCTAATTTATTATGTCTGAAACATTTAGAACACATGTAATTCAAGTAACACCTAAATCTTTATAAAATATGATTTCTTGCCATCTATTTAATAGGCACAAATCACAGAGTGTACTATCCTTGGATTAGTATGTAGGATACAAATAATGTACAGTCAGAACACTATGCAATCATCTATTATAAATATAGGACAGTGTCCGTGTATAAATAACCATGCATTTGTATAATTACATTGACATAAAGGAAAATGGGCAATTATTTTTCACTAAGTAAATGGTAATGGGTGCCTTCCACCTTTTCGTAATTTATAGATACATTCCTTTAAATTCCTGGAAAGAAATAGGGAGAGGAAAGAGTTGGGTAAATGATGTATATTTGTGGTTAATGGTTCATAAGTACTATGTAGGTTCTAGAAACAGACAATTAAATTGGAAGTTAGTGCAGTGATTTAACTATAAAGACTACTGGTGGCTGAGCTGCATTGGCTCCAGAATTATTGTAATCAGCTACATGCCCCCCTTTGTAATGACATGCCACATATGTATTAGCACAATGATCCAGTGCTCCCCTCTGCTTGTTCGGGCTGCAATTAAAACAATTAAAAGTGACTTTCTCTTTAAGTACCCTTGAGGCAGAAGCATTGTTCCTGAATTACAGGTGCACCCCATGGGCTGTGTTTTGGTGTGACTTTGCATGGGTAACCTATCTCCATCTTGCTGGAAGTTTTATGTGTCCACCATCCCTCATATTGATTAGTTTCTTTCTGAATAAGTTGAATGTTCTGAAAAATAAATCTTATGTTGTTATTCTGTCTCTACATCAATATGACTGATTACACCAAAAGAACACAAAGTATTGTGCAGTTATGATCTGAACCATTGATAAAGATGTTTACATTTTGGACTACTTCATATGATGACTTGTTCATAGGAAGCCTCAATGTCTGCATAGTGGGATATATGTATGTTTGTGCTGTAAGAATGCAGATATCTACAGAGGTCCCAAATCTTGCCCAATCATGGGACCATATTCTAATTTGAAAAACCCTCACTATGACAAACCTACCTATTGTTTTAGCAATAACATGAGTTTATTTTATGGAAAAAAAAAGAAAGTATATACACTCATTTAATTATAATGATTATCCAAAAGTTATATGCAAAGTAGTATGAAAATATGTATAAAAAGATCATAATACTACATCCCAAAACAAGAACGTAATAATATCAGAACTATGGGTGAAAGTGGCAAGACTTGTGATTTGTTTTACTAAATAGTTTTTTTCTTTAATAATCAAGTTTTTTATTTTTATTTTGAAAGAAAAATAAATAAATTAAAAGAGCAGTATCATACAATGCTGGTCATTTAATAAAACAATTTAAATGGGGATCAAGTCCTCAGCATCAACTTAGATACATCACCCGCTATCAAGATATGCCTCAACTATAAATCTTCTGTCTACCCGTAACAGAAAAAAAAAAATAACATTCCAACGTCCAATATATAATTACTAAATCCATGGTAGGGCATACCATACACACTAATTTATAAAAACCCTTTCTGGTATACAACTATAGGATTTCCCCACCAACTAAACCATTTTAAACCTTAAGGTTGCCACTATGTTCCACCATTTTCATGGGGGTTTTCCTTCCGAATCCACACATCAACGGGAGTGTGGGTACATTGCCCAAGTGAAGTTTCCATTATTAAGTATACCTAATAAAAAAAAAACAATAATAATAAATACAAATAGATAAATAAATTAAATTCAAATAAAACACACAGCAAAAAATAATTAGAAATAAAGTATCAAAACTCGCCAGTGAGTGTAGACCCTAGTCATCTCACTGATTTCTAAACTCCCAACCCTCCTATCTCCTCAAATAATGTCCTCTCCACCCCACCAGATAATCTCTCCATGGTCGCCACTGCTCAACATGCCTATCACCTGTGCCGATTACTGAGGCCCGTGTAGCCTCTGCTATATGAATCTCCTCTATACTATGTAGCCACTGTTCCTTAGTGGGAATCTCTACTTGTTTCCAGAGGGGAGGTATCATAGCTTTTGTGCGTTAAAAAAAATATGTCTCAAAATTTATTTTTTATATTTGGAGTTTGACAAAGGTGTAAGATGTAACGACACCTGTTCCACTCCAAACAGTGGGGCCTCCCCAAAAATGTCCTCTAATGTAGCTTTAACCATGTCCCAAAATGGTTTAATCAGGGGGCAACTCCAGCAAATGTGTGCAAGTGTGCGATCGCCAGTGTTACATCTCCAACATAAGGGAGAGACCTCCAGGAAAATCCTATGTAAAAGTGCTAGAGTCCGATATTAAAGTGATAGGAGTTTGTAATTAACCTCCTGGTACCTGGAACTAATAGAACTTTTATATTGTAAAATCAGAACTTTTTCCCATAGGGCATCCGTGAATGTCATATCTAGGGTTATCGCCCAACGCCTTTTAAACGTATGTTTGGACTGTCCATCTCCCACTAGCAGTATTTATCACAGTACCACTCTCACATATATCCTCAAACCAGGTCAAATCCCGATGTTTAAACTCCCTATACCTCAGTTTTAAGTAATACTGCCGTAACTGCATATAATGGAATTTAATCAAGGCTGTAGGTTCCTCCCCATTCATAAGGTTTGGAAGAGATAGAACAGTCTTGGCAGGACATAAATCTTAAGAACCTCAACACAGCCATGCCAAGATATGTATGTATGTGACCACTGCTTGAGATCAGTTTGTATTTTCTGCAACAGGGGGACAAAATTACGTTGATAGAGGTCAACCGGATTTGCCGAAACCCATACCCCTAGGTCTTTCATTGCTCCATTACACCACTTAAATGGAAAGTGGTGATGGAGACTTATAAATTCCTCTCCAGAAATTTAAATATTTAAAATTTCACACTTTGTGAGATTCAATTTAAGGCCAAAGACTTCTCCATATGTTGCAAATGAAGACATTAAGCAAGGGAGGGTGATCTGTGGGTTAGTAATAAAAAACAGAAGATCATCGGCATATGCAGCCACTATATGCTCCTCACATCTCTTCATAGCCCAAGATAACACAGTTATGATGAACCGCTATCAAAAAAGGTGCAAGTGAGACTGTGAACAGCAAGGTGAGAGGGTGCAGCCCTGTCTCATTAAATTAAGAATGGGAAAACTGTCTGTTAAAGTACCATTGACTCTCACCCTTGCGCTCGGGTAGTTATAGAGAGCCTTTATCCAGTTAATAAGCCTGTCAACATTGACCGTAACGTAGCAAACATGAATTCCCAATCCACGCGGTCAAAAGCCTTCTCGGCATCTGTAGACAGTAGTAACATTGGGCGACTCCCTCGACGAGCTAAATGTTGAAGTGCAAAGAGCTGAAGAGTGCTGTCCCTCGTTTCCCTACCAGGGATAAATCCAGTTTGATCTATACAAACTAGGTTGGGTATATATGTTTGCATTCTTGTAGCTAGAATTTTCTTAAATAGTTTCATGTCTACATTAAGTAGAGAAATTGGACGATAACTGCTACAGGTTTCTGGGTCCATACCTGGTTTCAGCAAAATAGTTATGGTAGCCATCAAAGATTCTGCATGAAACACCCCACCTTCTGATACTGCATTAAATGCCTTCAGCAGTCTAGGCATCAAAATTTGTTGCAATATCTTATAATAACCGAGCGAGAATCAATCTGAACCAGGAGCTTTGTTTGTTTTAGCTGTCTTAATAGCAACTTGGATCTTTTCTTCATTAATAGGTAAATCAAGCAGGTCAGCTACTTCATCAGGTATTGAGGGTGGTGCACGATCTATCAGGTAGTGCTTAATATGGGAGTCTAATTCTGCTCTTGAATCCAAATGATGTTCTGCAGAAATGTTATATAAAGAGGAGTAACAGGATCTAAATTCCTCAGCAATAGCCTGTAGGCTATTCTGTTATCTTCTATCTCTTTACATCGCTCATTGTAGAATGTCTCCTTGTCTCTTCTTGCTATCCTTTGGAAATCTGCATTAAGTTGGACACATTTTTTATGATCTCCACTACCTTTTGCTTTCCTTCTTTCCTGGGCTATTTTTAAAGTCTCATCAGATAGCCAGTTTGCCTTCTTAGATTTCTTTCTTTTGGGGATATTTTTCTTGTGGTTTCCTGGATAATATTAAAAACATTGGTCTAAAGTTCTTCAAGTATTCTATTGTCCATGTCTAGTCCATTTAAATCTATTCTTTACTTCCACTGCATATTCACAAGGGATATTATTTGTGTCGTATCTGGTTGGTCTGATGGTTTCCCCTCTTTTCTTCAGTTTAATTGAGTTGATGAAATCCCAATTGAACTATTCAAAATTCTGCAAGATGATGCTGTGAAATTTCTGCTTGCCTAATGCCAACAAAGTTGGAAAACGCAACAGTGGCCAAAAGACTGGAAAAGGTCAGTCTTCATCCCAATCCCAAAAAAAGCAATGCCAAAAAGTGCTCTAATTATCAAACAATTGCACTAATTTCATATGCCAGCAAGGTAATGCTTAAGATGCTACAAGTTCGAGTCAAACAATATATGGACCGGTAATTACCAGATGTACATGCTGGGTTCCGCAGAGGACGAGGCACAAGAAATCAAATTGCCAATGTATGATGGATTATAGAGAAAGCCAGAGAGTTCCAGAAAAAACATCTACTTCTGCTTCATGGACTATTCTAAAGCCTTTGACTGTGAGGATCACAACAACATGTGGCATGTTCTTAAAGAGATGGGAGTACCAGTCATCTCATCTGCCTCCTGAGGAATCTGTATGTGGACCAAGAAGTCACAGTTAGAACTGAACATGGTGTAACCGCAGGTGGTTCCTTTATTTACCACTCTAATGTCTTAAAGCATAGAACTTAGTAGGGCTAACCATACAGATATCTTAGCTATAATTTTATATAGTTAGTAAGAGATCCTCTATTTAACATATATAAATAATTGAGAATACAATATAAAATAAGGATTGTCTTGGAAGCAATAGTTTTGTCTTTTTGGATATTTATTATATAAAAAATATAAATATAAAATCCATTATAGCAGAGATTATAAGATTAAACTAAATGCTTGCAAATATCTTTAATAGATTAACATACCCTTCTGAACATGTCATCATGTCAGCCTCTCTGTCATTTTAAGATGGAGCAGTGTCTGTCTCCAAGTCTCTCCTCTGTGTCTTAACATTTAAAAGTACACCTATTTATACCTTAGGTGTCTCCATTTTAGGGTTACCGTAGTTCATATATGAAAAAGTAACACTTCTTTTACTTTATTCATTTTAGGACCTCCCTTAACTTGGCAAACATACAAGGCCATAACTAACTTAGTTCAAGATGGCATCTTAAAGTCTGAATAGCTTATCTGTTGTTTATACTAAGACGTAAGTGTACAGTCGTGGGAGATTCCGGGATTTGGGGAAGTTCCATTAACTTGGGGTTACCACAGTATATTGTGTACTGAAAGAGTCGTAGTATAGCCTTGAAGCTTGTTTATGCATTATTGTTATTGGTCTTAATATTTAATATGCTTATTAAACTTACTTGTGGGCTGTGTGGAGCAGAGCAGTAGTGTTAGGCAGCCATTTCGCTCAGAGCCAAAGCCACACCCACATGAAACTTCAGAAAATTGTTAAATGGTCTGTTTTTTAACTACTGTATTCGCATTGACTAAAGGTTCTCCCCCATTACAATTACCAAATACACTGCAGTACATTCTCATATTTCATTAGAAGTAGATATTTTATTTTGAACTGTGCATTGGAATATTAACCCCTTAAGACCGGAGGGCGTACTATTGTGACCAAATGGCTACTAAAAAAGACTGGACATACCCCATTTGCAATACCTTGGCTTATTTACTATTGCAAATGGTATGCCATTATGGGTGTAAATTTCATTCCTGGGCTACTATAAAGTCCCAAAGGAAACGTAACCAATCTGGCAAATTTCAATTTCAAATGTAACGTGCTATATTTGACCTTGTAACTTCACAAAACGCCATAAACCTGTGCATAGGGGGTACTATTTTACACGTGAGATTTTGCTGAATACAAATATGTGTATTTTATTGCAGTAAAAGCAAACCGTATTATGACATTGACAGTTAAAATGTCATGTAGAACTAAAAAAATCAAAAAAATCTTATTTTCTCCCATTTCTTCATATTAAATTATGTTTCATAGCTAAATATTTGATATTAAATGAAAGCCCTGTTTTCCCTGAATAAAATTATATATAATAAGGGTGGGTGCATTTAATATGAAAGAGGTGAATTACGGTTGGACAGACATGTAGCGCAAATGCCAGGTTTTGTTTACATTTTGTTTCGTTCACAACGTGTACATTTGGCTCCGTCCTTAAGGGGTTAAGTTACATAGTTATGAGACACTGAACACAGTGGAGTATGAAGTAAAAAATAGGTATATCAAATCTTAAATATTGGGTGTATTACAATTAATTTAATATGAAAAAAAAATCTTGCAAAGGAAACTTTCAATCATACATATTTTTGCCAAGGACCTAATTTCTACTAGTACATTTGCAGATTTCCACAATTCACTGTTTTGTGAATTAGCCAAATTTGCTTTATATATGTTTACGTATAGATTATTGATAGTGCTATATTATCAGTGTATAAATGTGTGTGAATTAACCTATCCTATAAAAGTGTGAAATAATGAATTTGATTAACATTAAAACATGTTGTGAAAACATATATTTCCAACTACATATATTTCTATGTTTCTATGTTTCTAGCAATGCTTATTTGTATGCTGAATGTCTTTGAAAACTATAAAGGCATTGATATATAGACTGTTTCTACAATAAACTAAGCGCTATAAAGCAAAAAGTAAACAATACATTAAACTTTAATCTTGTTGGTTGTAAATGTCTCCTCAATAAACATTCATCCATTCATCCGTTGATGGATTTATCTTAAATACTCCAACTGGTAAGTTTTGATCTGCAGGCTATGCTTGACCTTGGCAAGTTGAATGACAACCTTAGTGTCAAACAGCAGAGTACACAAACACAGTTTATCAGACACACTTTTACAATGTGGGCATTAACACATATGTATGGCCACCTAATAACTATAGTTATGGTTGATTTATGATAATTCTTTTATACTTGTTTTGTACTTTATGTTGTATCACACAAGATATCAGATTACACATACACACACACACACACACACACATACATACATATACAAACTATTAAAAAAAACAAAAAAAATATCCAGAAGCCAATCCAAATCTCTGAGAAATTGTGAGAACCCTTCAGTATAATTCAAGGATATTCCTACCATCACTATCACCCAATCAGGTTATTACTATCTATTCACAGTGTCACTATTAAGGCTTATAACAGGGCTGCCCAACAGGTAGATCCCCAGATGTTGTAGAACTACAACTCCCATGATACTTTGTCATTTGTATCCTAAAGGCATGCAAAACATCATAGGAGTTGTAGTTCTACAACATCAGGGGATCTACCTATTGAGCAGCCCTGGCCTATAACATACCAACATGCAATGTCAGGTCGATATACCATACCTTAGGAACAAAGTGACAACTAAACAAAAATACACCATACCTCCCCCTCTTTGTCTCTAAATATATGTATGGTGGTAACGCCCCTTAACATTTCTGTGTAAAATAAACAGTTTTTATACTTAAATCTATACATTGCTTTTAATTAAAGTAATTGAATCTACATCTTCCCATGGAAATAGTGATTCATAAAAATAAAATCCATTAACAATATGTAAAATAGAAAAAGTAATTTTCAAGTGTGCACACAAAAAGTTTGCATGTGCAGCGTCAGTGCATGAAACCATGTTAAAAACTGACCTGCTCTAGCCAATCACATTGCTCCACTAATTTCCAACTGAATTATTTATTTATTTTGTTTATTTTTAGCTGATTGCCTAAAGGCACCTCAGTGCCATTAGTGGCCTTTTTAGTATGTTCTTGGCAGAATCTGATTGGATTTTCTTTTTAAGTTAACGCTCCAGAAAAAAAAAAATATAGCAATCAGTTATCATTAAGACGGCTAATAGATTTGTGCATGGTGAAATTTTTTTCTTCAAGAGTGGGTATCATTCCACTCCATGCTATTCGCTAGGAGCCACAAGAAGGGTCCAATAAATGTGAGTGTGCACTTGTGTCAGGGTACCTGTTGGTGCTGACTCCAGGGAAGACATCCTCTCTGTTTAGGGGCTCCTTGCCCCTAGCATTTCGGCAAATTCCGGCCGTTTTCGCGCCGGCCGCGCTAGCTCCTCCCCCTTTTATGACGCGACGGCTAGCGTCGACGTCATGACGTCAGCATTACGTGAAGTGCCGGGAACCGCTATTCCGGACCTTTTGGGGGCGTGGTCTCAATTAAGGTGACAGGGTATTTAAAGGAAACCTTTACTACTGCTCATTGCCCTGTCGTGGTTCTAGCTTGCTAGTCACTCAGCGCGTTCTCTCTCTTAGTGTTTTCGGTTTTGACCTTGCTTGTCTTTTGTCCTGTTGTCCTCTCCTCTCCTTTGACTCGGCTTGTATCTCGCTTACCTGTCCTCCGGCTCCCTCGACCTCGGCTTACCTTTTGACTATTCTTGTTTTGTCCATACGTTAGTCCGGCCATTCTAAGGTCCGGTATACGTACCTCCTTCTGTCCGCATTCTGCGTATTGGATCCCTGTCAGTATCCTGACAACTTGTATGTATTGACTTCCAATATAGCTAGAAGACTACACTACCTTAGCATTATTGCTTGTTTTCTTTT
The DNA here is from genome assembly GCA_933207985.1 of Pelobates cultripes. Taxonomy (NCBI): domain Eukaryota; kingdom Metazoa; phylum Chordata; class Amphibia; order Anura; family Pelobatidae; genus Pelobates; species Pelobates cultripes. The sequence goes on along the minus strand of OW240917.1, from coordinate 113,382,779 downwards.
CATATCTCTACCTCTCACACTGGATGGACTAAGATACCCAGTTCATATAGTTGAGCAGGGATAGTACCACCCAGGTGCAACAACTGGCTCTAAATATCAGCCCTTTTATTTTTCTCTAATTAATAACCAATTTACTATGCTATATCTTACTTTTTTGTCCTCTCCTCTTGTTTCATACTAACCTGGATCTAAGGACTCCCTCAAGATCCTGCTTCCCTCCCCCAGATTAATCTAGCATGTGCCTTTATTTTTTAAGTGCATATTATTTAAAAAAAAAAGCAAATATATCCAATATATATATATATTTTTTAAATCCATTTTATTTACCTTTATTATGCAAACCATACCTCACCACATTAGAGTGTGTACTCTAGTTTTAAACACTGATGTGTTGCCAAACTTGTAACACATGTGAGAATAGAATGCAGAAGTGGGGAGATTGATCACAAATATTTGACTAAGTCCACAGAGATAGATCAATAGCTATAAAGCATCTGTCTGTGCCATCTGTGTAATTTGAACTATGTTACAGTCTTGCAGAATTGAGTACTTTCCATGTTTTTGTTGGAGATCACATCAGTATATTTCTCAATAATAACAACAACAATAATCAGAAAAAATAGAGAAAATAAAATGACACAATGTTTTGTTAGAGATAGTCAGCCAACTTTAGTGTATGTCTGTTTTGTTAGCATTTATACATTGAAACTGTATAATAGCTTTAGTTATTTATGTTGGATGTTTTTTTTTAGTTTTTTTTCTTTTTTTTATTCATACTCTATCTCTACACCAGTTGAGAGTAGATGGAAGCAGATGACTACTCAGATCTGGGTTCTATATATATGTATGTATCTGGACTGTTAATTTAAAAATAAAAACATCTAATAATGAGGTTACTAAAATAATTTGGAGTAGTAATAGGGTGATTTGAGGTTAGGGGGCTTAGAGTTTTAGGTGCTATTCCCTGGTCAATAGCAGATGATTTTGAAGAACAGAATTAAAACAATTTGGTTGACATTCAGTTGTAATCCGGCTGTTTGTGAATAGTCAGATCAACCATGATATATGGAGATTTGATGGATTTCTACAGACAACTTAATTGCAGCAGAATAGAAGTACAAATTTAGTTTAAATCTCTGGATTTTCATTTGTGAATAGCCAAATTATTTAAAATAGCCAAACTGACAACTAAACAGTATCTAGCTGCTATTTCAAGAGGTGTATGGTGTATACTGACAGACCCTATATGCAATGAGTAGATCAACGGGATCCCAAGTACTAACCAAAAACTTAAACAAATCCATACATTTATAAAACATGTATGTTAGGAGATACAACAGTCATGATACAATAAACAATAATGAGAAGAGCATAGCTACAAGCTCCCAAAAGCTGCCAATATAACAAGACTACCACATGAAGTAATCAACCTGACTGTAGTGAAAAGTGCAAAAAGTTGTACACCATCAGTTATTCAAACCTTTCTAACCTGTGGTCAGTAAAGGACATTACTCTGTTCTCCCCTCAGGATAGTGTTCATGTGCTGGTTTCTGTTTTATCAATCATAGCAGGAAGATTTGGGGGTTGGCACATTGGTGATGGCGCTGGCTCAGAGTATTTAAGGGACAGTTTATTTCTTTGTGTTGCATTAAAATGTATTGAGATAGGGGTTTTTCATATGTCAAAAACATTAATGATGCAAAAATATTTTTTTTGTATATTCAGAAGAATTCAGGAAATATAGTAGAAGTTATAAACTTTGATTTATGGGGCCATTGTACATTTGTATCAGTTCATAGATGGTGTTCCCTAAATTTTTTGAAACGGGAAATTTAAAATGTTTGTAGAGAATGTTCACCCTGGTATACTCATGTTAAAATGAGAAACAAGGAAACGACAATTAAATAATGAGGCATGGAAAAAAAGGGCACGATTCATAACACAGACCATGCCCTGTAAGGTCAAAGCATCACAATCATATTTAATGTGACAAGTCTGGTTTTAAAATGATTTTGCAAAATCTACAATTGTTTTGTCTTCAGCAATGAACTAAATCTTTGTCATATAAAGGCACTGCTGAAACATGATATATTGCATAATTATGTGCTTGTTTAACAAGAAGGTTACTAAATTAGGTAGTAAAATAATATATCACACGACTATAGGCTGCAGAAACAATACTGTGAATTATGCTAATAGAGGTTAAGGGATTACAGAGTTAACATCAGACATAAATTCTCAAGCATTTTCCCATGGTACATTGCACTAAATACTTGGACCCTTAGCTCTGTAAACAGCTGGGTTTGCACAAAAGGAATGCTGAAAAAGTGATTTTATGTCGACAGAGCACTAATTTTAATAATGATAAATTTTCTCTGTACAACGGGATTCTATTCATATTTACAACCCTTAACAGTAAACACGGACCATTATGTGCTTGAAATGCGTTCATATTCATTAGCTCTGTTCTTTAGACTGTAAAATACTGTATTTACATCTTCGACATTGTAATCAAACATTTTCAGAAAGCATTTTTTTCCACAACAGAGGAAACCATTGAGGCTTCAGTCTTTGATTACTGCATTATAACATACAGGAAAGATGAGTCAAAATGCTTAACTATTCCCCAACAGCTATAAAATCTCAAGCAAGCAAAAAAAATAAAAAAAAACTGCAAACAATTTCTAATTACCTTTGAAAATAACCTTTATCTCAGATTAAAAACAGACCTAGTATGAGCAGAACTCCTATGGGAAGCCCTCAACCAGTCAACCTCCAATAAATAGTGTCACAATATTTTAAGCTCTTTACTTGAGCATGTTTTCTGCTTTAGAGTACTATTGACCACACTGCCAAGCCTGTATTGGCTTAGGGTTCTCTGTGCAAAACATTTTGCCAGCTTATGCATGTGCTGAATCTGTTCCCTAAACAATATTTGCCTTAAAATGATTTTGACAAGGCAAAGTTATTATGGAAAGTACATCTCAGGAGGTCTACTATAAAAAGCCCTACCCAAGGGTAGCTTGTTATATTCATGAATAAAGGGGACAGCTGAAGCTAATTTGCACGAGAGACATGAAATCTGTCATTTTCTAATAGGATTCACGGACCACCTGGTACATTTTTTGCCAAGTAGACTCCTATAAATAAATGCCAGGTACTATGGTCCCTTTGATACAATAATGATTCAAGTAAACTGTATTTATGAATTTACTTGGCACAAAGTAAATTCATAAATATAGTTTACTTGAATCATTATTGTAAGAATACATCAAAAATATAAAAAAGATATCTAGTGCTCAACAAAACATTTAAAAATACCAATAAATCAAAGAAAATAAAAAAGTACCATGTAACCTTTATTTAAAGCTGGTATAATACTAAAAAAAAAATAGGATAATTAAATCAATATCCATTCATCCAGACTACCTGGGCTCTACATGGCAGGCTCTACACACTCATAATCCACTTTCATAATCGCAGCACTGAGTAAAAACGTCTTTTGAGGTACCACATGCTTGAGGAAGCATATCTAACCTGACTATCTCAACATAATGTCCAGTGAGGAAAAAACTGTCTGTATACTGGTAATTTTTACTTCAAAACACTGAAAATAGGGCTTAGGTCACATCCACCTCCAGATTAATTTGTCAGTGAATCTATGCTCATCTTGGAAGTCCGCTGATCGCGTGACTCCCCAATCTGTCCGACTGACTTCTTTCCCCAACCGGTGGTGGTGGACAGACTCCCTGATACCATCATCTGCTTCCTCACCTCCATTTATGATGTATTGCGCCGTCGTCATGATGTCATAGACATGGAAGTGGACATAATTCAGTGTTCACGTCCAATTTGGGAGCGTGCTTACTGCAAGCACACCCCCAACATATAAATATGAGTCTTGTATAGACTTATGTACCGTCTTGTGGTTACAAGCGTCCCAGTAGCACGTATTCATAATATTAGGAGATTTTCTGGTTCACTGATTTGGCTATTTCTGACTATCATCTTATCTGGCTTTCCTAACTGTGTTTATACCCTGATTATCTGATTGTCAGCTTTCCTTTGACCTTGTCTTGTCTTTGACCTCCCTGTTCATGAGCTATGTTACATTCATGAAGCCCAGCCACTCTAAGGACCAGTAAGAGTGCATTCGCTTTTCTGGGTTGGGTTTATACTCTGTGTGTTGGTTAACACACACACACACACACACACACACACACACACACACACACACACACATATATATACATACATACTTGAAGCAAAGAGGTGCACTCAGAGGTCTTTTTCAATGTGCTTTATTTAAATCAACTTTGTGTCCTAATCGACGTTTCGACAATAGCGGGTCTTTTTCAAGAAATATATGTAAATATATATACTGTAAGAACAATTACCAGTGGTATAATTTCATCCAAACTAAACAGCAATAATTGAAAGAGACTAGCAGACTCAGCCTATCAATGTAGCCCAGGTAGTGGAGAATTGACAATGGATAATGTGGAAGTGTAAATTATGCATTGTCAATGTAGTTAGGGAGGCAATTGTCTCCAGGTGCAGTGGAGAGCCCTGTTTTTTATTTATTTTATTTTTTTTAACATTTTTTTTCCTTTTAAATAGTTTGACAAAAATCCTGAAAAACACTGTCCAGAGACTCTAGGCAATAAAACCACAAACATGAGCAATATAATAAATGTCCCTTTAAGTGTCCCTTTCAGAAATATGTCTACATTCAAATGTAGCTTTACTTACTAAAGGAAGATTTAGCTTTTCTTCATATAATTACATTATTCTGCTAATTGTAATTACACAACAAACAGTATCATTATTGTTATATGAATTGCAATAACAAATCCAGAAATTACATGTAATGAATTACTTACATCAATTATTTCTCCAATTATCTGCTATAATCATAATATAGTGAAACAATGTATAATACAAATATTTGTAAAGAAAGAAACTTGTCTCGCCTTTCTAGCCTTTATATTTTGATTATAATTAGCACCAACACATTCTGCAGAGCTGCACAATAGGTAAACTATAACATGGAGTTTTACCTAATGAAGGATAAAATATGACATTGAGTATTCCCTTCATTTCTATCTAGATTTTGGCTCATAAATGTATTCCAACATAGTTGTCTCATGGTAACCTTCACTTCTGTTCCATTGCTAAGTCAAAGTTCTCCCAGCAGGCTGAGTCTCCTTGCCTAACATCACTCCCACTTGCCAATAAGGGAGGGTGGGCTGGGAAGACTGACTGATGGGTGGAAAGGGTCTGGTGCCAGCACACTATGCGAGCTGGCGTCAGATGGCATTTTTCCACAGAATTTACATTAGCCAGACCATAAAACAAAATAGCAATACGCTGAGAATGATATTCTGTATCAATCTGTGCCTCCTAGCCTATATTCACTTTTGCTCATTCTAAATAACTTAAATAACTATCCAGTACGATCAGTCAGTCAGCCAGCATACTGGCACTGTTGTGGCAAAATGGCCAGCACAAACAGTTACACTGACACAAAACCAGCTTCAGAAGGCACAGTCCCACAATACTATTGCTGTCCCTTCAAATAGTTCTAGTCAAAGTGTATACATGATGCCCTGCCTTCCTTATCTATATGCACCTTCCCAATACTTGACATGACTGGTCACATCTGTGTGACAAAATAAACATACAGTGGCTGTTCCCATTAGTGATTGCTATACTGTGTCATATTTGGACATGAGAACCTAGAAACATGAAGAGTATGAGCACTTGTGCATAATTTCAAACAAAAGGAATTGATTAGCTAAAGAAAGCAATTCTTCCCCCTTCCCTACACATTCTACATCCATTCGTTCTTTATCGTCACAAATCAACGAAAATTCATATGAATTGTGATTCATCCAAAAGTGAATGCACATTTCATGTATCTGTTTTTCTGAACTACACATTAACATGACACATACAAAACCATTTAGATAGATGAAAGATAGATAGATAGATAGAGACGGATGGACTGACAGACAGACAGACAGATTTCGTGCACAGAAATAATTTTACAAAAATTCTTAAACATAAATAGTTTTTCCATTCACTTATTTTACATTAGGTAGAGTATATTGCTTCTCTCTCTTAAATCTTTTTAAATCTCTAGGTAAAATGAACACTATCTCCTCCAGCGCCTGGCATAATCCAGATATGAAGGAAATTTAAAGTTTTTACCAACTGATTTATGCTTCATCACAAGTTCTCCGTCTGCAGAATATTTAATATGCCTATTCTCTAAGGACAAGCCTTTCTGTTTTTTAATTTAACATATCCACAATTCTCAACATGGTACAGATGGCAATGTTACTAAAGACTTGGAATGGAAAATTCAATCAAATGATCTTCTGCATGGAAATCAAACATACTTTAAAATTAGCATGCAGCTAGAAGTCTAATGCTTGGGAGACAAAAAAAAAATAAAATATTCCAAGTGGTTCACACACTGAAAAAGCTCTGCAATTGGCAATGAAGGCTTTATATTTGTCCAGCACTGGGAGCATTCCTGAATAAATGCAGCCTCAATTTAAAGTTGTTAATAATTGATGAATCTAATAAGGAGAGCATGAAAAATGAAATTAGAAATGGATAACCTCAAAGAAAGTTTGAAAGAAAAAGATGAACTTAACAAATACCAACAGGAGCAAAACCAGCCTCTGAATAATTTAATATCTTTGCAGGAAAGGATTCAATTACAAAGGGAAAGAAAAATGCAGCTGGAAATAGAGCTTCCACGTTCCCACGTGTGTAATTGGCCAATTAAAAAAGAAAAATTGGTACTTCTTTTTCATTACATTATAGAATCTAGAATATGTATAGATGTATTAAGGATGAAATATGTAAAGGGTATTGAAAATGATTTATAAGGCCAATAATAATAATAATAATAATAATTATAAAAAAAAATTTGAGATCTGTTGGAATTTATGAATAAACTACTTTTTTTGTTTGGGAAACAGATTAATTTATTTAATAAACAGAATAAAAAAGGACCAATGACACTGCAGAAAGGACAGAATATTTCAGAAATAAGATGTGCATGATGTCATAGCTGAACTAAAAAGTTACATATACAAAGCCCCGGAGCCAGATGGTATTAATGAGTACTAGGGAGCTTAGTATAGAAATAGCAAAATCACTCTTCCAGTATTCTATTCTTTAGGGATTGTACCAAAGGACTGGTGGACATAAGATGTGATGATGTCCTCACTTAAAAAGGGATCAAATCTCAGTCCAGAAATTAGAACCCTGTACACCTTACACCTATATTATTTGAAGGGTTATTAAGGGGTACTGTTGGGAAAATTATTATGAGAAAACATGTCAGATGCAGGATCAACATGGTTCTATGAAGGATGGATCATGACAAACTATTTTCATTGCTTTCTTTGAAGTCAGTAGAGGTATTGATCAGGGTAATGCAGTGAATGTGATCTACTTGGATTTTCTAAAGGCATATTATATGGTTTCTCACTAAAGGTTACTGTGCAAATCTAAAGCAATTGGTATAGATGAAAATCCTTATTCTTGTATTGAACATTGGCTTACAGACAGAGTGCAAAATGTTTTGGGAATGGAAAATGTTCAATTTGAACAAAAGTGGAATAAATATAAAATTCTATTTTGGGTTGACTCTTTCTTAATCAAATTCTTAACAATCTTGCAATGAGCATCAAATATCATGTGTATGTTTACAAATTATACAACACTTGTTAAAGTAATGCTATATGGGCAGGTTATTACAAGTCTAGATTTTGTTAAATCAAGAGACTGAGTAGTCAAGCAGATAAGATTAAATGTAGATAAAGCAAAATGATGCCTTTTGGCATAAGTAGCACAGAATAAATATATACCGGACTTGGGAATAGTTATACAGTTGCAAGAAAAAGTGTTTTTAACCCTTTGGAATGATATGGATTTCTGCACAAATTGGTCATAAAATGTGATCTGATCATCATCTAAGTCACAACAATAGACAATCACAGTCTGCTTAAACTAATAACACACAAAGAATGAAATGTTGCCATGTTTTTATTGAACACACCATGTAAACATTCACAGTGCAGGTGGAAAAAGTATGTGAACCCCTAGACTAATGACATCTCCAAGAGCTAATTGGAGTGAGATCCTCAGTCCCAGGATGTGTGCGAGGTCATCAGGGAGGGTGGTTGGCATGTGTTGTGGCTCATCTGCATTACGGATTGGGGCTGTGCCTATTCTCCAGATGAGTCCGGTTCTGGATGCTGTGGGAGCAGTGGCCCCGTCGTGGAACCCCAGCGTCAGCGGCCGTATTTCCACTGGTCTTAGGACCCAATTCGGAATATCGATGAGGGGGAAATCCAGTCATTGAAGAAATGCTGGAATCTCTTCAGGCCAATAGACCTGCACCTATTCGTTGCGGTGTTTTGCTTGGAGACTAAAAGCTAATCCCCACTAATATGGGATGTTTTTGTCTCATAGTGCTAATGTAATGGGACACAATGGTCTGCAAGCCTCCAGGGTCAAAGGGGAGAGATCATTAAATATAGTAATTTCTGAATCCTGGAAGCGCCAAGCCGAGTGCGATCTTGTCTTCATGATTTTCTCCTTAAGTTGGTAGGAGTGGAAGCAGCAGACCAGGTCCCATGGGGTTCCATCAAGTGTGCACGGTCGAAGTGCAAGGTGTGCTCTGTAAAACTGTATTTGGTTGGGTCTCTCCGCTCCGAGTATCAGGCAGAAAAGAGCAGTTAGTAGGCCTTCTGCATCTTCGTCTTCGGGACTCAGGTACTCCACGCAATCCACAGTTTGTCTTCTGAGTGCTAAAAGTATAGAGCCTTGTCTGGTGAGTACTGTGTCTGAGGCACTTACTTGGGTGGTAGAGGCATGTATACGGGTATCGCGGGCTGTGACCTCGGTCCGCAGCGTGGTCACTGCCGTGGTAATAGACTCATACAGCGTTATAGGCCACGCCTGGAGGTCCTGCTTTGTGACCACTGATTCAACCAGCTTCCCGATCTCTGCGCAAATGTCGGACAGAGTGGGGCTTCCTGTGTCCGAGGCCATGGAGGAAGCTGGGGAGGAGGGCACCATTTTATTGCCATATGCGGCCGGCGCGGGACCCGCTGGAGTTTGTATGAAGCCTTCAATTGTACTACTTGACTGGCCACCCCTGTGGGTCTGGGGCATGTCTGGGCGTTAAGTGCAACCCAGCGATCAGACAGCCATTTCAGCCAAGACTCAAACCACACCACGCTCAAGTTTTATGTGCCTGCTTTAGTACTCAAAGCTATGTCCCACTACAACTGAGTTGATTAAGAGATATACTGTTAATGGAGACTTATCAGAAAACTAACTTTGTATGTTTTGTGGATCCAGGACATACTTTAAAACGAGAGAAATCTCAATGTATCCTTCCTGGTAACATATTTTATAAATAAATAATAAATAAGGTGTAACATGCTGTAGCATGCAGTAATATGTATAATTTCATGCTACTTTGCAAAGTTATAAAGTAACAGCCTCACCCCTTCAAATTATATTAGGGTTTGTATTCCCTCCATCCACTTCTGCAAATGGCATCTCTAAATAAAATCAGTGAGCAGTGTTTACTGACCTTCCTCTAAATCAGGGATGTAAGACTCTAGTCTCCTATATGTCGATGGCCTACAACTTCCATCCTTCTTTGATTGCAATAGATGTCCAGACAATCATGGACATTGTAGTTTAGTAACATCTGCCAGAGGCAAGATGTCAGTGTTCAATTGGTCACACAGTAAAGTTGTGGTTTGTAGAACATTCATGAAAAACAGTAGATGAAACAATGAGGAGTAATTAACCTGAACCAAAATGTAAATATATTTCAAAGTTAAGGGCTATGAACATTGTAATCCAAATAAGCAGATATGAATAAATGCAAAAGCATATCAAAGATGTATTTTTTTCTAATCACAGATAACCTATTTGCAATACTGTATATCAATGTGTCTTCTGCAAATATAGCTCATAAATATCTACGTAGTTTGGAGTAAAACTATAAGTTACAATCAGAAAATCTAAGTTTACTAAAGTGCATGTAGGGTATAAATTGGGAAAAGTATGTAAATAGCGAAACATTTTAGATAGTTTGTTATAAACAATAGATCTTAGCCCTTTAATGATTCACTTTATAAACGATGAAATACAAAAATATTAGCCTTTAAAAAGACTGGAACTTCACTGCAGTATATAATAAAAGCATCATTACTACGAGTACAGCAATGATGTATCCGGTATGGTAATAAAACTAGTACAGTGGTATATTCCATGCAGTAATTGAATGGCATTACAGTAACATTATGGGTTATTTAATGTTAAAGAGATTTAGTTTTAAAATATACTTGATATACTTCAGATTTCATTTCACTACAATTTGGAGTTTAGTGAATTAACCTGACTAATATTTTAAATGCATACCCCTATTGCCATAACTGCCAAGTTAGGTCCTATTTTAGCCATTCCTCCATATGTAGAGAATTTGTATTAAAGCATTATTAAAGAAGACAAAAAAAAAAAATTAAGAGCTTAAGTAACAGGGCCAAATGATATGCAAAATGTCAATTCACTTTCAAATATAAGCCTGATAGATACTGAATAATTTGAGCCTAAAATAAATAAACAGAAAACAAGGAATGTACTTTCAAGGCTTAGAAACTTTTTACAACATAAATCTGTCATAAAATATAGTACAGATAAATCAAGTTTAGTACTATGAATATTTCTCTATCTATTTATGCAGCACCTTGATGAAAACTATATTGCAGTTCGATGATATTGTATTTCTCTGAAGGTGCAATTCTTTGTGTCGTATTTACACCGTTGTTGAATTTGTTAGTGATTTGATGGAAATGTTTTCAAAGATACTATATATTTTATGGACAGCATCCTACTTGGTAACGTTGACAATTAAACTCAGTAAGAACTCAATATTTAAGATTGTTAGTCAGCATGCCAATCATGAACTCTGCAATATTCTTAAAGGTCATTTTTTTGTGATTAAGAAGAAATATTGATACTATGGAAGAATATAATATCATTCATCTGAAATACCACGATCCTCTGTATTAAACTTTAGAGCTTAATACCTTAGAGCCATGTGGTAGAAATGATAGCATTGATTTTGAAACATCCATATTATACTTCTAGTTGTTTTATTTTTTTGGATATGTGGTCCATATGGTGCTTTTTAACTCAAGGATACACATACAATATTTTTACTGATTTTACACTGTTTGGCAGAATCTTTCCTTTTTAGTACACTGCAGCCCTGTTTTTATTTTACACACATTTTATTTTATCATTACAAAATCTAACAGAGAAATAATTTAATGACGCTATTATCATGAAGACGTATTCTATATATATGTATATATATATATATATATATATATATAAAATACGTCTTCACAATAATAGCGTAATTAAATTATATATATATATATATATATATATATATATATATATATATAAATATATATAGTATCTCACAAAAGTGAGTACAACCTTCACATTTTTGTAAATATTTTATTATATCTTGGTATGTGACAACACTGAAGAATTGACACTCTGATACAATATAAAGTAGTAAGTGTACAGCCTGTATAATAGTGTACATTTGCTGTCCCCTCAAAATAGCTCAACACACAGCCATTAATGTCTAAACCATTGGCATCAAAGGTGAGTATATATATATATATATATATATATATAAACAAAAGTAAAGAGATGAGCGTATGTGTGACGTGTAGTCACATGGTCAGTGGTGCAACTTTCACTCATCCCCACAGTAGTCAGAGAATTAAAATATCACATTATATTACTTGTACCACTGACCATGTGATACATGATCACATGCCCCTGCGGACTCTCGTACGTGGGAAAGACCGATTTGACATTAAGAGAATGCATAAGGGGACAACGGTCGACCATAAATACAGCCTTTAGGGATCAACGCAGTGTCAAGCCTGTTGCTAAACATTTTTTACATATGTAACATAGACCCCCTACGTTACGTTTTATGGCCATTGACCATGTCCCCCTGATGCTCAGAGTAGGTGACAGATCGAAGAGGCTACTCCAGTGTGAGGCACAATGGATTCATCGGTTAGACACAGTGGCACCGAGAGAACTTAATGAAAATATGGTGCTCTTTATTTTTCTTTAATATTATTTTTACCGCTTTTTCTATGTTTATTAGTACATGATAAATTCTTTCTTATTTTATTTTATTTATTTATTTTAGTCTATTTTTATATTAGTTTTATTTTTTGCCTTTTTTGGTTATTTTTTTAATATATTTTTCTGTGTATTCTTTTTAAACAATTTTTTGTTATCTGTAGTTGCAGTTCTCTCCATTTGCATGCCCACGGTCCCTCCCTGACTTTTGAGTCTTTGCCTCAATAGCTTTAAAATTATTCATTTGTAATCACTATATAATATTTGATGTAGTACCCGCAATCTAGATATGGTATGTGAAATGTTTTTAACACACCTCTCCTATTGCTTCCCTTTCACTGGGTACAAAGTGACACTTTTTATAGTGTATATGTCATCACGATCTTTTTTTACTTTTGTTCACATTTTTTTCATACTTTTGCTGCTTAATGCACATTGCACTTTCAATATATATAACATGATAGCATATTTACTTGTTTTATCAGTAGTCATCATACATTTCACTTGCACACCCGGTATACACTTCTGAGACCACTATACCGATCTTATAATTGTGTTTGTGTTTCGGTATCTTAGCAACACTACGTCATCACACATGCATCATGTGACCCTGGGTTCTCACTTCCGGTTTCACTTCCGGGTTTGCACGAATGGATTCAGGGGTTTCTTAACGATTGGCGAGTACATTCTCTTATTTCCGGTATATATAATTTTTATACTTAGGTACATTGACCTTGAGAAAGACCTGAATGGGTCGAAACGTCGGCAAATTTTTGATGCAATACCTATTGGAATACATTACCCTGTTTTTCACTTATTAAGTCCTCAGAGTGCATCTCTTTATTTTTGTTTATATATCTTCAATGTGGGATTGCACCTAGGATTGTTCACATGAAAGGGTGAGTGCCAAGAATCATTTTTATATATATATATATATATATATATATATATATATATATATAGCCAAAAGTACAAGATAGCACTCCAGGGACTTCCAAGTTGAATGAATAAAACTTAGCTTTTATTAGCTCAAAATAAAAATCAACGTTTCAGTCTGTATCACAGACTTTCATCAGGAAATCTTGTACTTTTGGCTGTATCTGTTTGCTGATAAGCACCGGGCAAGTACATCAAGGAAGGTGGAGTGCATTACTATTTTTGTTTTATATATATATATATATATACACACATATATATATACACACATACACACAAAACACGCACTATATATTTAAAGGGACATCTCTATTACAGATGTCATGGGTTTTAAATTAAAATTGTGTCCAGTCCTAATTGACACCCAGACTCAAGGACAGATTTCCCATTAGGCAGAGCAGGCACTAAGGAGATAAGTAAAAGGAGCTTTGGCCATTGTTCTCTGTAGTCCAGTCAGCTTCCTGCAGGTACAGTTATGGCAGTGGCAGATCCGGGAGGTGGGGGGTGATGGGGCAATTGCCCGCCCCCCGAGACCCTGCAGGGCTGGTGCTATCCAAGTGCGGCCCTGCTGTGTGCCTTCACGGACCAGAAGAGAGATCAGAGATCTCCCTCACCAGTTAGCTGGCACATTGCTGGGCGGCTGGCCCGGGAGCTCTAGCTTGCAGCACCGCCGGGTCTCCTCTCGTGAGCACAGAGCGTTGCTGTGGTTACCACGGTAAAGCTCAGTTCTCGTGAGAGTGATCTCTAGCCCAGGAGGTGCAGGCTAGAGTTCACTCCCCACTAGAACCACCAGGGATTCTCTACAAGGACCACCAGAGCTTCAGAATCGATATCCCCCCTCCCTGGGCAAAGGTAAGAGGGGAGGAGGGGATACTATTTATATGAGCAATTCATGATTAAAACAAATAAGTGTTGTTTTTTTAAATAAAAAAGAATATGCTTTATACCCCCCCTCCTTTGGCAAAGGTAAGAATGGAGGGGAGGGGGAGGTATAAATATATATATTTTTTTAAACAACACTTATTTGTTTTAATCAGTCCCCTCCCCTAACTGCATACACTACATAAACACTGCCCCACCACACACACTACCCCCAACTCACCCTCATACTCAAGACTACACAAGTGAATGCTGCACTAAGCATGCCAGGTCTTTTTAAAACTCTTTTTAGATAGCTATCTTTGTATCAAAGTACACTAATAGGTGCATTTGCAAGTCATTTTGGTTCATCCAAATCGTTTGTTCTTAAACTCCACATGGACAAAATTCTGTTTGTCTTAAAACATTTTTGGACAAATTCATTTGGATGAGCCATGTTTTTTTTCCTTTCCACAAGTGTAAAAGACAGATACCACACCATCATGAAAACAACTACATACATATCTTAGACTGCCAAATGTTGAATGAGACATACTGCATTTAACACATCTAGCTCACCTGTCAGGGAAGACATTGTATCCCTGGACACATTACTGAGTTTTAAGTGACTGCTCAGTGCGCAGACACAATGAATTGAAGTGAGATATATACAGTTGCATGAAAAAGTATGTGAACCCTTTGGAATGATATGGATTTCTGCACAAATTGGTCATAAAATGTGATCTGATCATCATCTAAGTCACAACAATAGACAATCACAGTCTGCTTAAACTAATAACACAAAACGAATGAAATGTTGCCATGTTTTTATTGAACACACCATGTAAACATTCACAGTGCAGGTGGAACAAATATGTGATCCCCTAGACTAATGACATCTCCAAGAGCTAATTGGAGTGAGATGTCAGCCAACTGGAGTCCAATGAGATGAGATTGGAGGTGTTGGTTACAGCTGCCCTGCCCTATAAAAAACACACACCAGTTCTGGGTTTGCTTTTCACAAGAAGCATTACCTGATATGAATGATGCCTCGCACTAAAGAGCTCTCAGAAGACCTACGATTAAGAATTGTTGACTTGCATAAAGCTGGAAAGGGTTATAAAAGTATCTCCAAAAGCCTTGCTGTTCATCAGTCCACGGTAAGACAAATTGTCTATAAATGGAGAAAGTTCAGCACTGCTGCTACTCTCCCTAGGAGTGGCCGTCCTGTAAAGATGACTGCAAGAGCACAGCACAATGAGGTGAAGAAGAATCCTAGAGTGTCAGCTAAAGACTTACAAAAGTCACTTGCAAATGCTAACACCCTTGTTAGCGAATCTACAATATGTAAAACACTAAACCAAAATGGATTTCATGGGAGGATACCACAGAGGAAGCCACTGCTGTCCAAACAAAACATTGCTGCACGTTTACAGTTTGCACAAGAGCACCTGGATGTTCCACAGCAGTACTGGCAAAATATTCTGTGGACAGATGAAACCAAAGTTAAGTTGTTTGGAAGAAACACACAACACTATGAGTGGTGAAAAAAAGGCACAGCACACCAACATCAAAACCTCATCCCAACTGTGAAGTGTGGTGGTGGGGGCATCATGGTTTGGGGCTGCTTTGCTGCATCAGGGCCTGGACGGATTGCTATCATCGAAGGAAAAATGAATTCCCAAGTTTATGAATACATTTTGCAGGAGAACTTAAGGCCATCTGTCTACCAGCTGAAGCTCAACAGAAGATAGGTGTTGCAACAGGACAATGACCCAAAGCATACAAGTAAATAAACAACAGAATGGTTTAAACAGAAGAAAATACGCCTTCTGAAATGGCCCAGTCAGAGTCCTGACCTCAACCCAATTGAGATGCTCTGGCATGACCTCAAGAAAGCGATTCACACCAGACATCCCAAGAATATTGCTGAACCAAAACAGTTCTGCAAAGAGGAATGGTCAAGAATTACTCCTAACCGTTGTGCACATCTGATCTGCAACTACAGGAAACGTTTGGTTGAAGTTATTGCTGCCAAAGGAGGTTCAACCAGTTATTGAATCCAAGGGTTCTTATACTTTTTCCACCTGCACTGTGAATGTTTACATGGTGTGTTCAATAAAAACATGGCAACATTTCATTCTTTGTGTGTTATTAGTTTAAGCAGACTGTGATTGTCTATTGTTGTGACTTAGATGATGATCAGATCACATTTTATGACCAATTTATGCAGAAATCCATATCATTCCAAAGGGTTAAAAACACTTTTTCTTGCAACTGTATTTTAGTCCTTCAATGATCTAACTCATGGATAAGCTATGACATGAAAGATCAATTGTTTTGTTTTCTTCTTCTTTTATTTTTTTATGATTGTGGAACACATTATCTTCTCTGCTCACAAACACTCTCAGATACAGTTTGTCAGTTGGACCAATACTATAATTTGTCAGCACTCAGTGTCACTAGGTGAACAAAATAAAGGTTAATGGATATGTTTATGTATCTACTTTTCAACAGTTATTGGAAATTCAGGGCATAACCACATCACCTTAACTATATAATTATTCTTAAAAAAAACAAAAACAAAAAAAACTATTTGTCATATGCCAGATTGTAAAAGTTTAATTTTCGAGAATTTATCAAGTGAAACTAATTATAGTATGTTTAAAAATTAGGAAAATTAAAAGATAGATGACTATTTTTGTAATCTTGAAGGTGACATCTAAAACTTTTAAATGATTTGACACCCAAATGTTTCAGGTTCTTTCAGATAGATCTGTATTTAACGTTCAGTGTTTTCTATCCTAAACATGGATTCTGTTTTGCAGCCTCCTGACATTTGTGAAATTATTATATCTTCCCCCCATCCTTTTTAACTCAATTTAAATTGTACATGAAACACTTGCACATTTATTTCCTGGGGTGATTTTCCAACAAATTGTCTCATACTGACATACTAATAACATTCCAGATACTTGGCTTTTACATATAGTAATGTAGGATATTATATTTTTGCATTAATGTTTTTATAAATTATGCATTGATCTGGTTATATTTAAGCAAATAAAATTAAAATTAAAAAAAAATGCATTTTTTAGACTCGTGTAATGAACCTTTATCTAAACCACAGTCCAAAACACAAGGTTTGAATTTAAATATACACACGTTTTTCAAAGGTTTTTTTTTGCTTTTCAATTTCACACTTTGTTCTCAAGAAATTGAACACCTTTTTTAGACCAAAGTACCGATACTGGAAAAACTCATGATTATTTTTAAACTTAAGCCAGTGTTATCAACAATAATGACATTTACTACATTATTTAGAAACTTTATAATTTAAGCTATACTTTTTAGATTTTTTTTTTGTTATTTTGGCCTACTATCCTATATATCTTGTGCAATACCTGACATATTGTAGTCTAGTTAATACCTCTATGTATTGGCACTAAGTAATTATTTGTTAATTGGAAGAATCGCCAGTTGCTTGCAAACATAGCAAGAAACACTAGTCTATATACTATCCTAAACAGATTCTGAAATAATACATTGAACATACTGTGTTTAGCTGCCAGGATGGACCCAATTAAATTTTATTGATTATGGAGAATTTAATTTTGTATATTATTTACCTTTTTCAAATCCGTTATTTAACCCCTTAACGACGCTCGGCGGAAATTTTCCATCAAGGCAGACCTACCCTTAAGGACGTTTGACGGAAAATTTCCGTCAATTACTAAAGTTAACGCCAGATCGCCGCTGTTGCTGGGTGCCTCGGCATTTGAGGAAGCCCAGCAACAGCCAATAGCGCTGTCCCAGCACATGTGATCGCTGTGACAGCCAGTCACAGTGATCACAGTGCAGCTGGGGCTTTTGATCCTCCTCCCTCCACCTCTGTGTGTGATTAGAAGTGGAAACAAGGATCGTTTGAAACTTTGTGTCCCTGACAGACACAAAGTGTTTAAAAGTAAAAAAAAAAAACCTTACTTTTAAAATTAACAAGGGTTTAACCCTTTGATCACTGACAGCAGTGATCACAATACTGATCACAGTACTTAACTTTATTTATTTTTTTACCCCTCAGGGGTTAAATATATATATATATATATATATATTTTTTTTTTTTTACTATTATTTTCAGTTAATTAGTTAGCTGGGGTAGATTGAAGCTAGGGGGAATTGGGGAATCTAGCATTAGTGTAGCTAGGAAGCTGAAAAGTTTTAGAAAGTTTTTAGAAGTTTTAGAAAGTTTATGAGTTTTAAAAAAAGTGGAAAAAAGTATTAAAAAAATTCAGAAAACAAAAAAAATATAAAAAAAGTTATTTAGTTAAAGTTAATTTTAAGCTTTCACCATGCGTAGAAGGTTTAGTGCCGAGGAGGCATACAATATAGTAGCAGCCGACTTAGAGGCAACTGACACTGCCTCAGAGAGTGCAGAGGGTGACCATGTGCTAGACACAGATGAAGAAAGTGACGATACCCCTGGCACTGCTCCTGGCGCTGATATCTGGGTGCCCCCTAACAATTTTGTCCCCGACATCCCTCTGTTCACTGCGACTCCTGGTATTCAGGGAGACGTGACCAGCTATAACTCCCAGGATTTTATGGAGCTGTTCCTTGGGGGATGATTTTTTAGGGCAGATAGTTACACAGACAAATATTTATGCAGCGCAGTATCTGGCACAAAGTGCAGCAAGTCACCTTGCCACAAAAGTGAGCTGGTACCCCATCAGTGTGCCAGAGTTAAAACAGTTCTGGGCACTAACCATGCTAATGGGAATTATAAAAAAGCCCAGCATCCGAATGTACTGGTCCAAAAACCCAGTATGCAATACTCTCATTTTCTCTCAGACCATGAGTAGGCCCAGATACGAATCAGTACTGCGTTATCTGCACTTCAATGATAATTCAAAGTGCCACCCCAAAGATCATCCGCAGTATGACAAACTTTATAAAATCCGCCCCCTAATTAACTATTTTAATAAAGAATTTGGCATAATTTATAATCCCCAAAAGAATATATGTATTGACGAGTCCCTAATGAAATACAAGGGTAGACTGGGGTTCAAGCAATACATCCCAAAAATAGTTTGGGATCTAATGAACCCGCTACTGAACAAGGGGTACCACCTCTACCTTGATAATTATTACAATAGCATACCCCTCCAAAAAATGCTATAATGTTTTGAGACTGTGGTCTGCGGCACTATCCGCAAGACACGCACTGGCTTCCCCAAGGCTCTGGCAGAGAAAAAAATTAAAAAGGGGGAAATGGCTGCTCTCTGCCAGGACAAACTGCTGGCTCTGAAATACAGAGACAAAAAGGAGGTGTTCATACTGACTACCATGCACAGTGAACACACACGCAGGGTCGCAGTCCGTGGCAGACAGGAAACAAGACGGCTGCCTGTCTGCATTAAGCAATACAATAAACACATGGGGGGAGGTGACCTGTCTGATCAACTGCTGCAGCCATATCTGATAATGAGAAAGACCAGAGCCTGGTATAAGAAAGTGGGCATTTATTTAATGCAAATGGCTACTCACAATGCATTCATCCTTTTCATAAAGGCAAATCCTCAGCTGAAATGTACTTTTCTTACATTTCAGTTTCAGCTAATTTCTGTGTTGCTCACTGAGTGCCACAGTGGGGAGCCATCAGCAGGGCCTAGAAGCAGAGATATTCAGACAGGTCACTTCTGCTTTCAGATACCACCAACCCCCCCAAAAAAAGACCCCCCAGAAAAGGTGCAGGCTGTGTTACCAGAAAGGCATTCGAACGGAGACCAGTTTCTACTGCCCTGATTGTCCCTCTCAGCCTGGCCTTTGTATTGGGAACTGTTTTAAATTATTTCATACTCAGGGCCAATAAATTCTCAATACAATTAATATTCTTGTTGTAGTTCTTCTGTTATTTGACCGCTGACTATATATATATATATATATATATATATATATTTATTTATTTTTTACTTTTATTTAATTAATTTGGGTGGATGATAGTTCCTGGGAAATTGGGGAGTTTAGTGCGTATGCTAGGGGTAAAAATACAAATAAAAAAATCCACAAAAAATAAAATAACATTATTATAACATTGTTTTGTTAAAGTTCTTGTGTAAAAAGTTCAAAATGCTTAGGAAGTACAGTTAGAGAATTCTGACAGCGGATTCAGAGGTGACAGACAGTGCCTCAGAGTTTGACCCAAAATGGGACATGGACCCAGCATGAAAATTCAAAGTTTGAAACAAACCTGAAAAGGCCGAGTCTCAAATTTGCCCCTTCAACATCCACATATACCTGGGAAAGGTACACACGGGGGTATTGCTGTGCTCAGACGACATAGGTGAATGACATATGAAGCGTTATACTGCCGTAGCACACCTAAGGATTGTAAACTATGCAGTAAAATCTCAAAGTGTGTGTCAAAAAGGCAGAGAAAATGCTTACTACTGCTAGACTTGGTACTCACTAGCGAAAAAATGATCCCACCCTAAGGTTCAAAATGGGCCTTTTGAAATACCCTGGGGAGTCTTCTTTAAAAAAAATGGTAGGCCTTTGTGGGGGAAGTTTGAATTCTCAACCTGTCAAATGCCCCAAAATGGGACATGGACCCAGCGTAAAAATTCAAATTTTGAAACAAACCTGAAATGGCCAAGTCTCAAATTTGCCCCTTCAACAGCCATATATACCTGGGAAAGGTACACACGGGGGTATTGCTGTACTCAGACGACATAGCTGAGTGACATATGAAGCGTTATACTGCTGGAGCACACATAAGGATTGTAAACTATGCAGTAAAATCTCAAAGTGTGTGTCAAAAAAGCAGAGAAAATGCTTACTACTACTAGACTTGGTACTCACTAGCAAAAAAATGATCCCACCCTAAGGTTCAAAATGGGCCTTTTGAAATACCCTGGGGTGTCTTCTTTAAAAAATGGTAGGCCTTTGTGGGGGAAGTTTGAATAAGCAACCTGCTATTAGACCACAAAATGAGTCATAAACCTTTAAAATTCTGTAAAAACTGAAATGGTCAGGTCTCCTATATGGCAGTGTAGCTTCAGGAAATACGGCCAAAGGCATACATTGGGGGTATCATTTTACTCACAGGAGATAGCCCAGCATAATTTGGGTTGTTTGATCATATTGGAACATATCAAATATACAAAATGCCCAGCACAAATGTAACACATAAGTTAAAAATTTGAAAACTATTTTTTTACCACAAACTTTGACATATAATGGTGAAAAAATGGCGACATGTTAAGGCACAATATATGCCATATGAGATACCCTGGAGTATCTACTTTCACAAATGGTCGGCCTTTTTGCGGTTATTGAAACAGTCAAACTGCTACAATGGCCCAAATTGAAACATAAACCCTGCAAATCCGTCTCTCAAAATTCTACTCTAAAAACTGAAATGGTCATGTCTCCTTAATGGCACTGTAGCGTCAAGAAATAGTGTCAAAGACATACATTGGGGGGTATTGTTTTACTCAGAAGACTTAGCTGAACATAATTACGGGTGTTTGATCATAGTGGAACATATCAAATATACAAAATGCCCAGCACAAATGTAATGCGTAAGTAAAAATTAAAAAAATATTTTTTTACCACAAACTTTGACATGTAATGGTGAAAAAATGGCGACATGTTAAAGCACAATATATGCCATATGAGATACCCTGGGGTGTCTACTTTCACAAATATTAGGCCTTTTTGCAGCTATTGAAACAGTCAAATTGCTATAATGGCCCAAATTGAAACATAAGCCCTGCAAATCCGTCTCTCAAAATTCTACTCTAAAGACTGAAATGGTCAGGTCTCCTTTACGACACTGTAGCGTCACAAAATAGTGTCAAAGGCACACATTGGGGGTATTGTTTTACTCAGAAGACTTAGCTGAGCATAATTAGGGGTGTTTGATCATAGTGGAACATATCAAATATACAAAATGCCCAGCACAAATGTAATGCTTAAGTAAAAAATGCGAAAAAAAAAATTTTAACACAAATTTTGACATATAATGGTGAATAAATGGTGACCCGCTAAGGCAAAATATATGCCATATGAGATACCATGGAGTGTCTACTTTCACAAATGGAAGGCCTGTGTGTGGTCATTTGAACAACCAAACTACTATAATGCCCCAGGTCAATTAAATCCGTCTTTGAATTTTCTAACTGTAGAAACTGAAATAGTCTGGCCTCTTATATGTCATTGTAGCTTCCCAGAATAGTGGCGAAGGCATACAATGGGGGTATTGTTGTACTCAGCAGATGTAGCTGAACACAAAATGGGATTTTGACCAGGAATAGTACAGAGCAGCTTTACAAAATATACATTTAAAAAACCTTGTTATATGTGTGTATTTCAAAAAACAGAAAAAATAAAATTTTACTACAATATGTAGCAGAGATTGGTGGGAAAATGGCTATGTAAAAAGTGTAAAAATACCCTTAAATAAATAGCCTGTGATGTCTTCTTTATATAAATATATACTTTTGTGTAGCAATTTTGTTTTCTGTGATGGCTGTTAAACTTACAAGTCAAACATACCAAATTCTAACTTTTTTTTTACATTTACATTTTATATTATTCCTTGTATTTTGTGGCCTGTAACTTTTAAAATAAGCTGAAATCCTTTACATATCATACACTTTGAAAAACAAGACACCTAAATGAACTTATTTTGAATTACTTTTCCTAAGCTGGACATATTATGCACACACTATTATTGCCAAAACTGTGAAAAAAAATGTTTTTTTCTTTTTTTCTTTTTATAATAAATTAGATTTTATATATGTATAAGCCACATCAAAGTAAAGCCCATCTTCTCCTTTAAAAAATTATATATAATATGTGTTGATTCAATAAATGAGAGCGATGCAAATTGCAGTTGAACACAAACAGCAAAAAATGCAAAAATAGCTTGAGTCCTTAAGGGTATGTCCAGTTTCTGAAGCTGTGTCCTTAAGGGGTTAAAATAACATGCATAAAACTGAAAAAGATAATTATATTTCATAGTGTTAACTGTTTATTTTGAAAACTATGAAAAAAACATGTATTAATCTAACGAATAATAGTTTGCAGAATGTGTTTGAAAGATAACTTTGTTTAACCCCTTCAGGAAGGAGTCAATAGTACACGTTCTGATCAAAACAAAATGTAAACATAAACTGGAATTTGCGCTATATCTCTGTTCAACCGTAATTCACCTCTTTCATATTATATGCACCCACACTTATTACATATCATTTTGTTCAAGAGAAACAGGGCTTTCATTTCATATCAAATATTTATATATGAAACATAATTTATTATGAATAAAATAAAAAAACTGTGAGAACTTTTACATTTTTGTAAAAATTTTTAGTTCCGCCTCAAATTTTAGCTGGAAATGTCATAATACTGTTAGCTTTTACTGCAAAAAAAGGACATATTTGGATTCAGCAAAGTCCCACGAGTACAACAGTAGCCCCCATTAACAGTTTATATGGTGTTTTGGAAAGTTAAAGGGTCAAATATAGCACATTCCATTTTTCAGTTTTTTCACATTGAAATTTGCCAGATTAGTAATGTTACCTTTGAGACCGTGTGGTAGCCCAGGAATGAGATTTACTCCCATGATGGCATACCATTTGCAAAAGTAGACTACCCAAGGTATTGCAAGTGGGGTATGTCCAGTCTTTTGTAGTAGTCACTTAGTCACAAACACTGGTAAAAGTTAGCGTTCATATTTGTTTTTGTGTGAAAAAAGCAAAAAACAAATATTTGGCCAGTATTTGTAACTAAGTGGCTACTAAAAATGACTGGACATACCCCATTTGCAATACCTTGGGTTGTCTACTTTTGCAAATGGTATGTCATCATGGGGGTAATTCTTATTCCAGGGCTACCATACGGTCTCAAAAGGCAACATAACCAATCTGGCAAATTTCAATGTGAAAAAAATGAAATGCAAGCCTTATATTTGACTCTCTAACTTTCCAAAACACCATAAAACCTGTACATGGGGGGTACTGTTTCACTCAGGAGAATTCACCGAACACAAATATTAGTGTTTCAAAATGGTATATTGTATTACAACAATAATATCATCAGTAAAAGTGCCGTTCATGTGTGAAAAATGCCCTTTTACTAAAAATATTGATGTAATACAAGTTACCATTTTGAAACACTAATATTTGTGTTCAGCGAAGTCTCCCGAGTAAAACAGTTCCCCCCCACCCCTCCCCCCATGTACAGGTTGTATGGTGTCTTGGAAAGTTAAAGGGTTAAATATAGTGCTTGCAAATCAAATTCTCTGCACTTTTAGCCTGGGTTGTCAGGCATGTCAATCAAATTTTAACTAATTAAATCACAAAATTATGTTAAAATATTACTTAAATATACACGTAGAATTTTAATATATATACATATATATGTATTTAAAGTCTACGTGTACACTATTTATGTAATGATATACAGGGAGTGCAGAATTATTAGGCAAATGAGTATTTTGACCACATCATCCTCTTTATGCATGTTGTCTTACTCCAAGCTGTATAGGCTCGAAAGCCTACTACCAATTAAGCATATTAGGTGATGTGCATCTCTGTAATGAGAAGGGGTGTGGTCTAATGACATCAACACCCTATATCAGGTGTGCATAATTATTAGGCAACTTCCTTTCCTTTGGCAAAATGGGTCAAAAGAAGGACTTGACAGGCTCAGAAAAGTCAAAAATAGTGAGATATCTTGCAGAGGGATGCAGCACTCTTAAAATTGCAAAGCTTCTGAAGCGTGATCATCGAACAATCAAGCGTTTCATTCAAAATAGTCAACAGGGTCGCAAGAAGCGTGTGGAAAAACCAAGGCGCAAAATAACTGCCCATGAACTGAGAAAAGTCAAGCGTGCAGCTGCCACGATGCCACTTGCCACCAGTTTGGCCATATTTCAGAGCTGCAACATCACTAGAGTGCCCAAAAGCACAAGGTGTGCAATACTCAGAGACATGGCCAAGGTAAGAAAGGCTGAAAGACGACCACCACTGAACAAGACACACAAGCTGAAACGTCAAGACTGGGCCAAGAAATATCTCAAGACTGATTTTTCTAAGGTTTTATGGACTGATGAAATGAGAGTGAGTCTTTATGGGCCAGATGGATGGGCCCGTGGCTGGATTGGTAAAGGGCAGAGAGCTCCAGTCCGACTCAGACGCCAGCAAGGTGGAGGTGGAGTACTGGTTTGGGCTGGTATCATCAAAGATGAGCTTGTGGGGCCTTTTCGGGTTGAGGATGGAGTCAAGCTCAACTCCCAGTCCTACTGCCAGTTGCTGGAAGACACCTTCTTCAAGCAGTGGTACAGGAAGAAGTCTGCATCCTTCAAGAAAAACATGATTTTCATGCAGGACAATGCTCCATCACACGCGTCCAAGTACTCCACAGCGTGGCTGGCAAGAAAGGGTATAAAAGAAGAAAATCTAATGACATGGCCTCCTTGTTCACCTGATCTGAACCCCATTGAGAACCTGTGGTCCATCATCAAATGTGAGATTTACAAGGAGGGAAACAGTACACCTCTCTGAACAGTGTCTGGGAGGCTGTGGTTGCTGCTGCACGCAATGTTGATGGTGAACAGATCAAAACACTGACAGAATCCATGGATGGCAGGCTTTTGAGTGTCCTTGCAAAGAAAGGTGGCTATATTGGTCACTGATTTGTTTTTGTTTTGTTTTTGAATGTCAGAAATGTATATTTGTGAATGTTGAGATGTTATATTGGTTTCACTGGTAATAATAAATAATTGAAATGGGTATATATTTGTTTTTTGTTAAGTTGCCTAATAATTATGCACAGTAATAGTCACCTGCACACACAGATATCCCCCTAACATAGCTAAAACTAAAACAAACTAAAAACTACTTCCAAAAATATTCAGCTTTGATATTAATGAGTTTTTTGGGTTCATTGAGAACATGGTTGTTGTTCAATAATAAAATTAATCCTCAAAAATACAACTTGCCTAATAATTCTGCACTCCCTGTATATATATATATATATATATATATATATTTGTGGTTATTTGTATATTATATATAGATAGATATAGAATGTCATTCTAAGTGTATTTTGTTACCAATATATATATATATATATATATATATAACAAAATACAGTTAGAATGAAATTACATATGTATATATAATTTATTGAATTTAAAAAAAAAAAACATTTTATTTATTTATTTTATTTTACTTATTTATTATTGTAATTATATGTGTATATATATATATAATATATATAGATTATTATATATATAATATACATATCTTCTATATATGTAATGTCACTCTAAGTGTATTTTAATACTAATACATGTACTTATATTAATATTAAAATACAGTATGTATGACGTTGCATATATATAAGATGTATATATATTATATACATATATATATTATATATACATATATACACATTTAATTTATTTTAACACATGTTTAATATTTTTTGTTACACTTCCCATCAGCAGGGGGACTGTCTGACATTTTTACTGATATATATTTTTCATTTATATGGATATTGAACAAAGAGAAGGTTAATTGAATTATTATTATTTAGTAGTAGTAGTCATAGTATTTATAACGCACCAACAAGTTCCGCAGCGCCGTACAATGGGTGGACTAACAGACACGTATTTGTAACCAGACAAGTTGGACATACAGGAACAGATGGATTGAGGGACCCGCTCAATGAGCTTACATGCTAGAGGGAGTGGGGTATAGTGACACAAAAGATAAGGGTAGAGTAGAAAAGTAGGTTACTAGGATAGTATTCATTGATGGCTTAGTGTTTTTGTTTTGATCACATTTTCAGGAGAGGAATCAGGGTAAAAGCTGTTCACAGTTTAATTGATTTGCTCTCCTAATGAAGTAAGTTTTCAAAGATTTTTTGAAGGAGTGGAGATTGGATGAAAGTCTAGAGAGGGGAAGGGCGTTCCATAGGAAATCTGCAAATCATAGGGGCCTAGATAGGACATATTTGTGTATTAGTGAGGATAAATAGGTCGGAGCAGCAGTGTGTAGAGATTTGTAAGCAAGTCTCAGGATCTTAAATTGAGTCCTATATCTTACGGGAACCCAATGTAAGGACAGACATGGGGGAAGGAGTGGGAGGTACGGGTGGACAGGAAGATAAGCCTCACCACCGCATTCATTATAGACTGTTAAGGGGCAAGTTGGGAACAGGTAAGACCACTGAGAAGCCGATTACAGTAGTCAAGGCGAGAGAGGACAGCGGCATAGACAAGAACCTTTGTCGTATAAGGCGTTAAATAGGATCGGATGCACACAATGTTTTGAGATGGAAGCAGCAGGATTTGGTGATTGATTGGACAAGAAGGGTGAAGGAGAGGTCAGAGTCAAAGAGGAGAACACCTATGCAGCGAGCCTGCGAGGTAGAGTGGATGGTAGCGCCATTGACTTGGAGGGAAACAGACAAGGGAGTAGCAACACTTGAGAGAGAGAAGACCAGAAGTTCTGTTTTGGGCAGGTTCAGTTTAAGGAAATGAGCAGCCATCCAGTTGGAAATAGCAGAGAGGCAGTCAGATGCACGCATCAAGAGGGGTAGTGAGAAATCAGGGGAGGACAGATAAATTTGCGTGTCGTCCACATAGAAATGATACTGGAAGCTGAAGGAGCTGATTTACCAAGGGAGGCAGTGTAGATTGAGAACAATAGGTGACCAAGAACAGACCCTAGGGGAACACCCACAGAGAGGGATTGGAGAGAAGAGGCAGAGCCAGAGAAAAAAACACTGAATGAGTGCTGGGAGAGGTAGGAAGAGCACTAGGAGAGAGCAATATCGCGAAGACCGAGATTATGAAAATTAGGATAGAGTAGTGGCCATGGGATTTAGCAGTGATAAGATCATTGTATACTTTGGTCACAGCTGTTTCAACAGAGTGACGACGTGGAATCCAGATTGAAGCGGGTCAAACAGAGAGTTGGATTCAAGGAAGTCTGTCAATCTCGCATACACAACTCTCTTAATGATCTTGGAGACAAACGGCAGTAGCTAGATAGGGTGGTAGTTGGACAGGGAGTTAGGATCGAGTTTGGGCTTTTTCAGAATCGTGGTTATGGTTGCATGTTTGAAGGGTAGAGGACATGTGCCAGAGGAGAAGAAGAGATTGATAATTTTAGTGAGAGGCAGAGCAAAGTGCGGATGAGATATGATGGAATAGGATCGAGGGAACAGGTGGTGGGGCATGAGGAACGGAGCAGAGAAGAAACCTCTTCTGCTGTAGCTGGTGCAAATAAGCTTAGGACAGCTGAGGGAGTGTTGTTAGGGGAAAAGTTGGTAGGGGATGGAGAGAGATGAGAGATCACTTCATTGCAGATATCTTCTCAGTGAATTGAGTTGCAATGTTTGTGGAGGTCAAGTTGGTAGGAGGAGACATGACAGGGCAAAGAAGAGAGTTAAAAGCATGAAACCATTTGGGCTCATGGGAGAGTGTGGTTATGAGTGTATTGGAGTAGTTTTTTTTCTGAAGAGGAAAGACCCAGACTGTAGGAGCACAGCAAAGATTTATAGTGGAGGAAGTCAGACCCAGAGTGACATTTTCTCCAGCAGAGTTGAGCAGTTCTGGAACATTTTTTGAGGTATCGGAGGTTTCTGCAAGACTGATGTGGTGAGGGTGGTGTACTTATAGTACGGGGTATGCAGATGTCAATGGACAACAGATGGTAGTCAGATAAAGGTAATGGAACATTGGAGAGATTAGAGGTGGTACAGAGATTGGTGAAGATGAGGTCAAGAGTGTTTCCTGCTCTATGAGTTGATGAACCGAGGAGGTTATAGAGAGCAGACGAAAGGCATCAGGGCAGTAAGGGTTGTTGATTGAGGTATTAAATTCCCCAAGAATGAGGGGACGAGTGCAAGAGGAGAGGAAATAGGGTAGCAAGGAAGAAAAGTGTTCAATTAATAGCTTATTTAATGTTACTCTCTTTCATTGCTGTGTCTCTTATGGTAGAGTGCAACATTTGAGTCATTTTTGGATTTTGTGCACTTGAACCACAAACCAAAATAAAGCAGAAAGACCCTATGCGCTGCTTAGAGTGCACTTTTACTGCCAAATTATTTTACAAACTTCATTAAATAATTTATTATACATTATTCATTATTTGTTCACCACATATTGTTTCATTAAACTGAATTGCAATCTATTATTTATATTCTGTGTAACTATGGAAATTCATAATTGAATTAAAAAAAAAATGTGTGGCTACGTTTACCCATGGCTGTGTTAGATTTTTACTTTGTTCTATGTTAACCCACTTGCAGAAGCGAGTAAGCTATTTCACAAAGTACTTAGATTCAACCAATGTTTGAATTATGCTTCAGAGTGCTTTGATTACATCTCATTAATGAGTCAAATTTAATTAGGCAGCTGGTACTTTGTCTGCTATGTACCTGACCACATCCTTGATTGTTTATTAACCTAACTGTTCTTCATTGTTAGCACATCATTTAGCACTTATTGTTAGATTTACAGTAATATTACAGCAATTTATTAGACTTAACAAACTAACAGTTACTTAAATAGTCAGAGAGAGAACAATTATTGTTTGTCTTAAATTTATGTTCTCTAAGAGGCAATATCTACCGGTGGATAAAATTAATTACAACCAGGTGATAGTCTGAGCAAATAAATCTATTGCTTGTGCAAATCAGAAGCTACATCTTCCAGCGAAAAAAAAAAAGCTATAATTTGTTGAAGGATGTGCCTCGGGAATATCAGATCAGATGTACAAACACAATAAGCTTAATTCAGCCACCACACAAGTAATCCTGCAATACTTTTTAGCACATGTGGGGTTTTTGTCATGTCTTGACATAAGGTCAGAACATTTTTGGATCCGTTGTGTGGTGGCTGCTGGGTCACTTGTATGGTAGCCGAATTAAGCATTTTAAATGGAATCCTATATGACGAAGCTGTTACTCAAGACCAAATAGTGTTCTATTGAGAGCAAAAGCAAAATGAATGCCTCTCTGTGTATTGAATTCTATCTCAGAGGGTCTGTATTGTAGTTATGAGTGACATAAACATGGTGTGCTCATGTATACAGTCTCCCAGTGAAACCTAAAACTAGACAGTGTCTAGTGAATCGCTAAGGCCACCTAATGAAAGCATTGAACAAATACCCACCTCCACACCACAGAGGTCTTAAAGAGACACTGCAAACCCCTATAGCACACCAGCTGGCTGCAGTACTTTATGTGTGAAGTGTGTACTTTTTTCATTTCACAAAATGTGCAGATTTTAGTAGAAACTGAAACTTTTCTAAACTAACCTTGTTATACCCCCTACCTAGCAATCAGACAAGGGTTCTTTCTACTTCATGGTTGCTTAGTTAAGTGGAGCTAAACTCAATAGGCAGCAGTTACTCAGAGCACCTGCCCTGTAAAGATGTCTCATTGAGCTGCATTGGGAAGTCTGTGATTTCACAGCCACAGAAAGTCTGGGCAGGGTTAGAATGGCAGGGCTTGCAAAGACTTCACAAAAGAGATTTACTGTTTTTGCAAGCAGATTTCTAATATACCAAAAATTTAAAAATGCATTATTAAATGCAAATATGTTTTCATTGGGGGCATGTCTAATAAACAAAAAATATGTACGTATGCTGTAGGCCAGTAAACAAAGTGGGCCTACTCTAGAAGAGTATGGTGAATAATGGGAGTGGAAGGTGGGGCAGCAGCTCGTCAGACCAATCATGGCAGGGTAGTGAAAGGGGGAGTCCCTTTTAAAGGTCCATAAGCCCCTCCCACAACTTCAGGCCAAGCCTTCCAATTTGTGTTGGGGCAACATTGATTGTTGTTAGCAAACCTGTGATAGTAAAAAGTCGGTTAAGGTGTGCCAAAACCAACATATGCTGTAGGCCAGTAAATAAAGTGGGCTAAAAGGAATACATTTTAACGAATGCCCTTTGTATTTCCTGTACCGGTTGGGATATGTATATTGTATATGCTGATGACTTCCAGTGACCTAGAGTTTTAATGACATGGACTGGAACATCCTGGCTCGATGCCTTAGATGCGGCCCCTACTCTAAACGAGTGTCCTGAATAAAGGCTAGGGTTCATACCGAGCCTTGTTAACAATAACTGTATGTATAACATGAACTTAGAGGTATTGAGGATAGCCCGTGAAGTGACAGTAGCGGAAAAGATGCGATATTCGGTATGGTGACGAGGTAGGAATCAAAAACCTTCACTGGCACCATATATTATTCATAGGATAGTATGGAATGTGGATGGGTTGACCCAGTTGACTCGTTTTGGTCACGGGTAGAGTTAGTATGTAATGATCATGATGTTTAATTAGGTAGGAGCTTCGAAGGCAACCTTGTGCATTGTGTTGGCCACTAATGGTGAATTCTCATGGCCTCAGGAAGCCATTAAAGGCCAGGTAAATTGTGATTTCAGAGTTAGTGAGAGTTCAAAAGGGGTGGGATCTAGCAAATCAGACATATTTTGGATACCCTTAAGTATAGTCTGATTGGATAGGATGAAGGGAAACTGGCGTTGTTGGAAAGTAGAGAAACATGTGATGCTGGATGCCAGTCAGGTGTAACTTGATGGTATAGTGAGCCTAAATTGAAGGTGGCAAAAAAGTAGCAAACACAATCAGAGACTTAATAACCAACATTATGTAATGAAGGACCGCTTACGTGAATAGTAATGGAAAGACTTGGTGACAGCAATTGCTGGGAAACCACTAAGGGCACAACTTGAAATACATTAGAACCTGGAGGAGTAATACCATGTACATGGAAATAGCAGAATCTGACAGACACGTGAGCCCTAAGAGGACTAAGGAAATTGTTGTAAACATGTAAGTGACAACCAATATATACCTTGCAAACAATTGAGGGGTAACAAAAGCGACTTAGATTAAACCAGGTGGCATGAATTTGAAAATGCCAGCATATGACGTCAACCATAAATTAATAGCATTGAGGCATATAGCAATTCTTATAATACAAAAACTCTGGAATGTAAGTGAATCATGCACTTGTCACATTTATAAGCCCCTGTTGCCTGAAATTAATGGGATAGCCCGGAGACAGATGAACGTAGTGAGGAATGTTGATAAGTGATTAATATAACGAGGGTCAAGTTGACAAACCACCTTATATAGGGGAAATAATAAAGTAGAAAGGGTTGAGAACTGGAAAAGTTTCAATACTGAAGAAAACAAAAAAATTAGCATAGGAAACTAGTATCAGTATCAACAAGAATATACAATGAAAAGTATCTACAAGGACCATAATGGTGGACAATTCCAGCTAACAAGTGTACGAGAAGCTACGTATTAATGAAATGCTGAATATGATAGGAGTGAAATTCGCCCAGAAAAAAACAAACATACAGTAAGTAGAAACTGATTAAATCAGCCGTGGCAGGCCCGCCATGGCGACTTCTATGAGTACGAGGTAGGGCTGGCTCAACTTAAAGATGACATGTTTTAGTATAATAATGAAGTCACAATATGTCTCATTTACTTATACCTTAGAGGACACGAGTGCTGAGAACGTTGCACGGAGGTTGGTGTTGCTCAAGCAACTCGTGCCTACTCCAGCATCAGCATTGTCCGTATTGGTATTCATGAGCCTGAACAGTTCCGCTTTCCCGGCCGTTGCTGAGAAAGGAACG
Organism: Pelobates cultripes; assembly: GCA_933207985.1. NCBI lineage: Eukaryota > Metazoa > Chordata > Amphibia > Anura > Pelobatidae > Pelobates > Pelobates cultripes. The sequence goes on along the minus strand of OW240917.1, from coordinate 113,350,062 downwards.
TTGCGTCTGCTTAGCTCTGCCATAATACGAGGAATGGTCCATGACCTGATAGGTGTCACCTTTGTGTGTTGGTGTAGTGGACCAGACTGGAGTACTGGGGATTGACATGTCATCACCTTCTTACAGGGCTCTGCAATATATTAATAATTATCTTGGATCAGGATCGTTTTACTGGCTGGCCAGCTAGTGCCAAGTGACGAAGCAATTCATTAGGTTGGTGACAGGTGAGGCCCTGCTAGTTGCCAAGTGGCTTGAGAGGCTCTATCTATGCTTTGGTGCGAGGGGATTCGTGGCAACCAAATGTTGTGGCAGAGTGTTGGCCTCTCTGTGACATTTAAATCATGAGATAGATTGGTTGTGACAATTGAGGCCCTCTCTATGCCGCTGCGCAAGGTGGCTAAGTATGTTTTGGCATAACATCTCCTCATGCATGGAGGATGGGTGTTGGCCTCGCGGGACCACTAACTCCAAGACAGAGATGCCAGAAACTTAACATCTTTTGGTCACCTAGATCCCTATAAGTCAGTAAAACCTACTCATTAAAAAAGGTCTATGTTGCGTGGGAGCCATCGTGGCTAAAAATGTACCTGAATTCGTAGAGTTTGTGTAGTTCTGTATGATATGGTTGTAACCTGTAACTGAAATCTTCAGTGTCCCCTAAAGGAGGCAGAGAGGGTAAGGAGAGGTCTATAACCTATGGAAAGAACAATAACTGACAAATGGGTGCAAGTTCTGAAAAGCAAATGATGCTTCGAATTGATAACCTGTAAAATAATATGATTTGATAAAACATAAGGAAATGAGTACCACCGTACCCCCAATGTACAGGCCCCATGGTGCCCCGGAAAGCCACAGGACCAAATATTCGCAGGCGGGAACTGTAGTGTTAAACCATACAATCATATTTAGGGAAATCTCAAAATATGATTAGATATGACACAAATATGTTTGTAAGCAAAACCTTAGACTGTGCAGAAATGCATATGTAAATATAGTGTGGCCCAAGGTGTATCATCTATCGTAACTCATCTAATATGCCACATCAAAGGTAAATACCTGTTTGTGGCATTATGATAATCAGATTGAGGAAATATTACTGCTACATAACTGTAAAATAGTGATATCCGTATACTAGGTTCCTATAAATGTACTACCCAGAACCTAAAACAAGACATATTCGTAATCCAAAATCTATAAATGTTTTCAATGAAATGCCCAAACGAGGTGCCGAATTAGCCCTTGGCAGTTTGCCCATTATAGGGTATATGAACACACATTGCAAAGGCATAGTGATGCCAGGAGTAGAAAATATGTATATCCCGATTTGTATCCCAAATTTCAGGGTGGCTGTGCGGGCTGTGTTGGGATTAATGCAGGTGAAGGTAGGATCTGAATCGGAGAATGCTTGTGGAGTTTGTGTATGTAAATGGTAGAGAACCCGATAGTTACGAATAATCTTCTAGTTTATGAAATGGTGAAAAGAACAGAAACTGTATATAAACACTTATAAAACATTATATAATACATACGCACTGAGCCCAATAAAATGGTTGTTGGAAGACAGAATCAAAACGGGAACAGAGGCCTCTAGAATGGATTCCAGGAAATACTTCCAAGTGCAATAAAATAAAATACAATAAAACAGACCACCATAAGTGTAGTACTCAAATAATCATGAAAAGTCTTGCTATAGGACTCATTACGAAAAAGAGTGTTTTAGGATTCCATTAGATAAGAAAACTTACGAGTTACTAAATTGGATAAGAGGAGATAGGTGGGAATTTTGACAAAGAAGGAATACAATTTTGTTTTAAATACATATCCCAGGAAAGCTGTTTTTTACTTTCTTCCAAAGGTTCATAAGCACACAACTGAACCACCAGGGAGACCAATCATTTCGGGGATTGGGTCTCTAACTTCGAATCTGTCCCAATACATAGATACACTAATGCAGCCATCAGTTAAGGGGACCAAATCATACTTAAGGGATAGTAGTGAACTACTTCGAACACTAGAGGGCATACCTTGAAAGAATACATATAGGCTGGTCACTTGTGATGTAACCTCACTATTTACATTTATTCAACATGAATTAGGATTAAGGGCAGTCAGACACACTTTATACAAGACTTCCGAGCTACAAATGGAACAAGTCGAGTTTTTAGTTGAATGTATTCATTTTATTCTTTCCCATAATTATTTCTGGCACAATGATGAGATTTACCTCCAAATCACAGGTATCGCTATGGGGACCAGGTTCGCACCCAATTATGCCAATATCTTCATGGCCTACTGGGAAGATTTCAATATATGGCAGGGTCACCCCTGGGTTACGAACCTGGTCCTCTATAAGCGGTACATCAACGATTGTTTTTTTATTTGGGAAGGAGAGAGAACTCATCCTATTTTTAGAATACATGAATACCAAATTATTTAATTTAGCTTTTACTTCGAAATACAGTGCACCTAGTGTTGACTTTTTAGATCTAGTTTATATGTGGAAGAACAAAGCTTAAAATCTAAGACCTTTTTTAAGGTTGTTAATGTTAACAGCTTCATTCTAAGGTCCAGCTGTCACCACCCACCATGGTTGACCAACGTACCATATGGACAGTTCCAACGCATAAATAAACTGTTCAGACCCTGAAATATACAAGAAACAACTGGAAAAGGTTAAGACTCAATTTCTAGAAAAGGAATATGAGCCAGAGCTCCTACAACAATCCATGATAAGGGTTGACAATACAGAGAGACACATGCTCCTGAACCCAACTAAGAGAGATAGACTACAGGACGACAGTTTTAATTGTCCTATAATTTTTAATTACAGTAGTCAATCACAATTCCTTAAGAAGTGCATCACGAAACATTGGCATCTTCTTACGAAAGATCCCAATTTGTCTACGCTTTTACCGGATCACCCTAGAATTATATTTAGGGGAGTGCTGACCATCAAAAATCAACTGGTACACAGCTTTAGACCACCTTAACCTTAAAAACATTTTGTTAATTCAGAAAAGGGCTTCTACAAATGTAGGAACTGCAGCATATGTAAAGCGACAGGTCGTCACTACAATAAAAAAGTTGACAACTTTCAATCCTCCGTTACCAAACAATCTTTTAATATTAAAGAATGCATTACTTGCAACTCGAAGCAAGTTGTTTTTCAGCTGCCCATGTGGGTTACAGTAAGTAGGACAAACCAAGAGGATGTTAAAAACCAGATTTAATGAGTACATTTACAATATTAAAAGGAAATTTGGTAATCATTCAGTATCTAGGCATTTTATGGAGCATCATGCCAGTGATCCAGGGTGTTTAGAATTTTGTGGGATTGAGAAGGCCAATATTCCCAAGAGAGGAGGAGAATTAGCAAAAAAAACTGATCTCTCAGGAAATGTCCTGGATCCATAAATTTTAAATTTTGGCTCTGTCAGGAATGAATGTAGACGTCAAACTTGTAAATAGTGTATAATTAGCTCCTATATATGATGCCCAAGGTGGAGTTTCTTTACACTTGTAGTGAGCCATGTCTTAAAAGAAACAAAGTTTGTTTGGTCCATTTTTCATCTTTACTTATATTTAAGTTACTTTGTTTTAAGATATATAAGATTTGATGTTTTTCAGCATGAATCTTTATTACAATTTTGATATTCACATATCACTTATATATATTTGGTATATTTTTTTATATTTTAGACAAGAATCCATGTTGATATATTACTCTATTAATCTAGCAGGGAGTATTCCTTAGTGATTACTCCTCAATTTCTTAAAGGTTTTCAATATAAGGAAACCATATGTCTATATGTTCAGATTTCTTTCTTCCTTTCGCCATTTTTGCTATATATATACACTTAAGTTTCCAGCCAAGTTTTTATTGTCTATTTTGCATTGAACAATTTTTATTAAAATTGTATTTATCTTTCATACCCCATAGGATCTTTGTATTCATAAATGGGCATTATGGTTATAATGTTTAAGATTAAGCTTAACATGATTGAAATGGTTAATTGTGTTTTATCTGTGGACCAAGAATGTTTGGAAATAGACAACACCCTTTATTGAATAATTAAACAAACAGACGTTTTATTAATTAACTATACAGGAGCATATATAAGAATGCCCTAATAAACTGTTACACTATCTTGAGAAAGTCTGGTATTGTGGGCAAAACGCGTCGAAGTGTGAACAGCTTCCTGCTGTCAGAGGTGGATGCACGACTGTCAACATTGTTTGCTAGCCACAGCCTCCTCTCCGTTTGAATATTCATTTAATCAGCGCTGAGATCGGGCGGGAGTGTGCACCGACGGTAACGGCTGCCAAGCCTCTGTGTATTTTAAAGTTTATATCGTGGTATTTTGGAAACGAGTACCACAACTTGCTGATGTAAGGGTTTTTAAATTGGGGGAAGGGTTTTGTATGTTCACTTGATTAAATTGCAGTATTACATTATGATAGGTCTTTTTGTATCATTTCAAGGTTAAAAGCCCACAGTACAACAACGTATCTACAGATGCTGTGACAAAGCTGCAAGACTAATCTTAACCCTGTAAAAGATCATCACCCAAGATTTATTGGACCCTATAGCAAGACTTTTTATGATTATTTGAGTACTACACTTATGGTGGTCTGTTTTATTGTATTTTATTTTATTGCACTTGGAAGTATTTCCAGGAATCCGCATTTATAAGTGTTTTACTTCAGATTGAGAGTGATCACCTAAATTAGGTTTTCAAGTATAGCGCTGAGACTTTATTTTGTGTAAACTGAACATGATGACCAAATGTCATTCCTAATGCATGTAGACCATACAAAGAAAGTCTGGGTGGTGTTAGAAAGTGATGGAATGCAATAGCAGCAGACAATAGAACTGCAGGTTTAGCTCGCGGTTTTAGATTATATTCCAATGAAAATTACATGATTAAATGCATGCAAGCTGTCCCTTGCGGCATATCTACTAAACAGTGAATTACCAAACAATGTTGGCCCGATGAGTACCTGAATACCCAGAGGGCAGACAAACATTAAAATGTAGGGTGACTAACTGAAATGCATATGATAGTTTTATGAATTTGAGGTCATTTACTAAGAAGATTTAAGACATTTAGAAGATATTCCCCTTTACAGAAAATAAGGAATTGTACATTTATGTGTACAGAGAACGTATATACAAGTTTATATTTTATTTCCTTTACCACATATATAGACCCAAGTTTGGGCCCGACATAAATTTAGACAGTCAGTTGCAACACCTAGCCAAATAATTACTAAACAATGAAGGCCCAAAAAGTGCATGAATACCCAGGAAAGACAAAAAAACTTTAAAATGTAGAGTGAAACATTAAATTGCAGGGTGACTAACTAAAACGCATATGACAAAAGTCGATATGGCCTAGTGTGGGCCAAATACAGTAAGCAGAATTAGGCATCACTGCCAAATACAGTAAGCAGAATGAGGCATGCTACGTACGATTGAAATAGGCTGAATTTTTGTTACTATTTCCATATCCAAATGGCTGAAAAGAACAACCGTTATAGAAGCCGTGGCTGAGCTGGATACAGCAGTGCCCCATGAGCTTCTAGTTAGGCAGCTGTTTACTAGGATGAGGCAAAACAAATACTTGCGTGGGCCACACTAGGCCATGATCAGCTTGTTTGGAGTTTAGGCAGTTTGTGTTGATGACCTTTGAACTGGAAGAAGATGGTTCTGCACTGAACCAGACATTCTCACCAGCCTACAGCTCGTCAGACCCTAGGGTAGGGAAGGGGGGAGTCCCTTTTAAAGGTCCATAAGCCGCTCCCACAACTTCAGGCCAAGCCTTCCAATAGATATATTCACGCATGCGCACACGGGGCACTGGGACGCCGATCGGGCAGCAAGACTCATTGGGGGTAAGCTGATTCACCTAAAATAGTTTGATTTAATTAATTATGTTGTATATAAATATGCTATTTGTATAATGTCTGTTTTTATGATCCTGATGAAAGTCCTCATGGAAGGACTGAAACGTTGATCTCAGCTTTTAGTATGTGACATTAAACTTTGGACTTTTAATTCAAAAACCGTGAGTGCAACCACCTTTTTCTATTTTTGTATTCTTTGGGCTATACATGGTTGGCACCCGGTCATAAAGGGACATTTCAGCGTGAGTGCAGGAACTATTTTTGCTTTTTTGTTTATGCTTTGGTTATTAGCCGTAACCTGTTCCATGCACCAGCTTTTTCCTAAATACTGGAATTAAACCACCATATAGTGGTGTGGTAACCCCTAACCTATTTGAGCAAATTGAGACATTTTTAAATTGGAAACTATTTTTTTAAATTGGAAACTATTTTTTCTGGTGGCTTATCTACTAAACTATCAGTATGGATGAATTTTTGTTTCAAGCTGGAGCCTACTCTGAACAAGCAGACGTTATGCAATTTACACAAGAACAAGCAGAAACTATATTATGGGAACAAACAGGTTTGGAACTGCCCGACAATTTCACTGCTAAGGATGTCTACTTTAAGCTTTCAAGACTACGGAGAAAAAGGATTGATCTGGATTTACATGGATTATTTCTTTCAGACTACTATAAAGCTAAAAGAATTCCCAGAGGGTTCAGAATTTTAAATGTTCCCACTATTGGTAGGGGCAAGGCTAAGGTGTGCAAAGAATGGACTATGGTATTAAATAAAGCATCATTGGATATGATGCTTATTATCATAAAAGATGTTAAAGAGGATCTGGTAGATGTTGATAAGAAAATCCTGGAAGTGGAAACCGAATATGCTTTACTGTTGGCCTCTCCAGAAGGACAGAGATTGTTATGTAAATTACAGGAAGATCTATTGAAATACAAAAATGAATTAATCAAGTTCAAGAAATTGAAATTTGAAAGAGTCCATCAGGATTATTTGGATCATCGAGTGTACAGATGGCTAGGTGGCAATAGTACACAAAGACCGAGAAGGCCACGCAAGAGGATCATTAAGCCCAGAATAACTACTATAGATACTACATCCGGAGAATCGGCTTCCGATAATGACCAAAGTGCAACTACTTCACAATCCCCTCAACTTTTTTTAGAGACGGCAGAAACGGGCGCTTCTACCAGAAGTCGTGCAAGAGGAAGCGCAGATCTAGAAGAGGTGGCCAAGCAAAGAGTGATGCCAAGAGGCAAGCCGCCCCTCAGGAAATAATTCCTATATTTAACCTTTCTCATAGGCCGTTATCACAAGAAGAAATAGATCTACTAAGTTTAGGATTGTCCTTTGTTCCCACGGCTTATGCTGATCAATTCAAGTGGGAAGTCGAATGGTTCAAATTCGGGAGGAATCTGCGGCTGAAAGATCATTTTAACAAACAAGATAACATCGACAATCCAGACAAATACACACCAAAGCATAAATTTCGACCCACATCAACTTTTGATCCGATAACCAATAAATCATCTATCAAGACCTTCTTGTCATTGACTAATAAAGAGGTACACAATACGTTATCCAAGCCCAAATACAAGAGGCATAACATCACGAAACACCAGAGAAAGCTTATTAGAAATTTATCAGAGGATCATTCCATTGTTATACGGTCTGCGGATAAGGGAGGAGGGATTGTTATAATGGATTATGTGGACTACGTGGGGGAAATCAAAAACCAACTACAGGATATGGATACTTATCTACCATTAGATCACGACCCTACAGTGGAATTTCAAAATACGATATATGACACACTTTCCATGGGTCTAAGAGCTGGCTTCATTGACATGGAACTATTTCAGTTTCTCAATCAGCAAAACCCGCGAAGTCCCATCATTTACAGTATCCCAAAGATACATAAGAACGCTCAGCATCCCCCAGGCCGTCCCATAGTGTCCGCTATTAATGGAATCATTGAACCCTTAGCCAAATGGCTTGACTATTTGTTTAAAGAAACAATAGAACAATTGGAAACCTGCATCAAAGACACACCTACATTACTCAATAGAATTGGCAATATTGATTTTGGAGGACACCAACCACTACTCATCACCATGGATGTGAGTAGTTTATACACGGTGATTCCACACGAGGAGGGAATAGAGGCTATGCGCCAGGTATTATTAGCCTCAACAGTGTACAAGGGACCTCCCATTGAGTTTGTCATGGAAATCCTCACATTAGCCTTGGAAAAGAACTATTTTCGTTTTGAGAATTCGTGGTATTTACAGGTGTCTGGTACGTCAATGGGGGCGGCGATGGCCCCCATGTACGCTAATGCATATATGTATTCGTATGAAAAGCGTCACATCTTGACACCTTACAACCACTCAATCCTAGGATATTATCGCTATATAGATGATCTTTTGATCATCTGGAAAGGTACAGCGATGGAGGCATCTGAGATGGTGGAGAGCCTTAACCAACTACCGGTGCCTATAAGACTGACGGCACACATTAGTCCCGAGAGAGTTCAGTATCTGGATGTGGAGTTAGTTATCGGCAATTGCAAGATTGAGTATAGTCTTTATACCAAGAAGACGGATAGAAATACTCTATTGCATGCAAATAGTGCCCATCCACAATCATTGATAAAATCACTCCCTAAAGCGCAATATCTAAGGGTGATGAGGAATAACTCTGATGAGACTACTAAGGAGAGACAATTATCAGAGATGACAAATAAATTTTTACAACGAGGATATCAACGCTCGGCGTTAGACCAAGCATTGAAAGTAGCTAAGGAACCCCGGATACCTAGAGAACAAGCACCAACTCAAAGATTGGTCTTCCCTACTACGTACCACAAATCCACCCAGTCTATTTCATCTGTGATAAGAAAGAACTGGAGAATTCTGGCAACGGACGACACTCTCCCCAAAGTATTCCGTGAAAAACCGCTTATTTGTTATAAAAGAAATAAAAACTTAAAAGATTTACTAGTAAACACAGATCCTATACTAAGCTACTCAGACAACACGTTTATTCAAAATCGGGGTTGTGTTCGTTGCCTTGGGTGCGTTACATGTGGACACATGACGCCAGCAAAAAGTTTTCTTCACCCACACACGAACAAACAATACCCCATCAAGAGTACTATAACGTGCAGAACTACACACGTTATTTATAAACTAATGTGTCCATGTGGCCTGGTATATATAGGAAAAACAGAAACGGCGTTATGCGAAAGGATAAGAGGACACCGATCAAGTATCCGATTGGCGTATAGGGATGGAGTGTCGGATAAACCAGTTGCTAAACACTTTTTGCAGATGGGACACTCACTGGCCACTTTAAAATTTGTGGCAATTGAACATGTTTCAGCATCAAACAGAGCGGGGGATCGAGGAAAACTTCTGTTGAACAGAGAGACTTTTTGGATCTTTGAATTGGACACGGTATTCCCCAAAGGGTTAAATGAACATATTTCGTTTCATTCCTTTCTGTAACTTTAATTCACCTGTTGTAATATTTATTCCAACAAATCTTCTTTGTAGATCCATAATTGGGTAGCAACTATCTTCTTAAAACCCTACAATAAGGTAACCGTATTGAACTAGGATATATATCTATTTACATATAATACGTTCCGCAAGAGGACCTTATAAACGAAATTTATTTGGTGAAAGAAGTTTTCCTATATGTTGCTGCTTCTAGGCATATGTAATAATGTGACTTAGTGCAATAATATTCTTGTAGCCTTATCAAATCAACTCCAGCTTGTTATATTGTTACATTATTGTTTTTAATGATACAATTTGAGATTATGTTAACCAGTACTTGGGAATTATTATAGTTACTATTATGATTAATTTTCAGTACCCTGGTTTCCATTTCTCAAATTGATATCCTTTGTGTGTATACTAGTGAAAGCAATTAGTATTTTTATTATTATATACAATTTTGCTCAGTTTATATGTAGCATGAATAACACTCAGTCACTTTAAATTTTTACCAGCACTTAACCATCACTTTGTATCCAAACATTCACTCATTTTAATATTAACCCAATCACTACACTTTACCAGGTGTAACTGAGTAATTATTTACTGGCACTTTATTTGCACATAGCACCTTTCTAGTTAACGCCATTCAGCCACACTTTTGTAATGTGACATGGCTGTTATTGATACAATATCACAGACACGCTAGTTCACTGGTTTATAAACACTACACACTATTGAATATATTGATCTTTATGATCATTGCAACTTGATGTTTTCATCCACTTGTACTTTATTCCCATAGCGACGGGTTTTTCATGCCCGCGTCGCTATGGTTACGGTCGGGCACGTCGATGTAAGATGATGTCACTATGTGGGGCGGAGCTTATTCAGGCATGCGCACACGGGGCACTGGGACGCCGATCGGGCAGCAAGACTCATTGGGGGTAAGCTGATTCACCTAAAATAGTTTGATTTAATTAATTATGTTGTATATAAATATGCTATTTGTATAATGTCTGTTTTTATGATCCTGATGAAAGTCCTCATGGAAGGACTGAAACGTTGATCTCAGCTTTTAGTATGTGACATTAAACTTTGGACTTTTAATTCAAAAACCGTGAGTGCAACCACCTTTTTCTATTTTTATATATATAGTTATATATATAATGGGGGGCTGTGTTTTGGACAAAAGGATGGATTATTAAACATATATATATATATATATATATATATATTTTTTTTTTTTATTTTTTTTTAAATTTCACTACTTATACAGCGATAGTTTCTGTATTAGTTTATAGTAATCCTACTTTCTCCTGGTAGATTTTGCATCATTCCTGACTACTTTGGATTGCTTAGAGTCAATGTTTCAGTTTGAGCAGAATATTTCTTACCTAGATAGGAGCCAAGGTTCACCCCTCTCCCACCTAACACAGAAAACCTAGCTGGAACCTTAGTTGTAAATTGTGAATCATGTGTTACCACTATGACTGTCCACTCATAGTCCTCTATATGATAAATGACGCAGACTCTTTTGTTAGCAAACAGGTTGCTTCATTGTTCAATGTGTGATATATTTACTCATCTGGACACTAAGAGCTTGGCACACAATTTTTCTTCTGGCAGAGATGATTATGAGAAGCTGAACCTCTAGATGTTTTTTGTATTCTAATATTGTATTTGCAGTGGCATTATATTTTATTTCACAGGCGTTATATCTCTGGAGATTTGGTTTTCTTTCTTGCTGGTTTTGCTATAAATATAATCTTAGGTATATTAGGACACTAGTGTGAGACCTTAATTAAAATATATTATAACAACAATGAGTTTATAGTCAGGAGAGATAAAAGCTAACAAGAGTATGTTGCCACTTCTAAGCAGGTGATCCACTTTATATGATAATTATACATGAATAGCAGCTGGATGTATAATTTTCTGATATTTGTTGTATTTGCATATAATTAAAGGTGCCTCATAATATCTCAAACTCAAAGGATAAACAATTATCTAAATCATTTAAATGGGAAGTTTGTTTTAAGACCATATGTATAATTATTGCCTCTCATCTAAATCAACATATCAATTATAATGATAAATATTTCTTGCTCTTTTGGCCAATTATCTGCAGTCAGAAGTAATAAAAGAAATATGGGGTCATGAATTAATTGCAATCATTATTTTTTTGTGTAATAGATTTAAAAGTGCGTTTCATGCAAAATGCATGTGCCCATCTGGACATTTTAATGATATGAAGAGTAGCCAATAATATATTTGAAAAGCTTGTTCCTATGTTCTTTATCCTAAAAATCTGTAATCACTCCATCAAAAAACATGATAAGATAAAGCGTTGTTATACGTTTTTTCACAGTGTTTTTCTGTCTTTGTGTATTTTAAAATGTTTATAATATTTTTGTATATAATTGTCATTATTGAAAAAACATGAATGATATTAATTAGCCATAACTTATTCAGGGTTCATGTACAGGTAGTATATGAAAGCTCGGGGAAATTCAGCGCTTGTAAAATACTGGTACAGTTCAAGAAGGCTAGAAGGTTAGGTGTAGCGCCTAAGATGTCACTTATTAGGAGCTGAAATTCAGCTGCAGCTTGAATTCTTGGGTGGAATGATCCCCGCATATGGATATAATGGAGTACAGGTTCTGCATGCAGTCCTCATAATGACGGATTTTATAGTAGATATGTGGAATAAAATCACAGTATATAGTGCAGTATGCCAAACCAAAGAGCAGCAATAAATCACATATTATGGAGCCTGAATAGTGACTCCACAGGTACAGCGTGAAGTGGCATGATTCCCATTCTAGGAAATAGGTGATGGTGGTCTCTCTCCGTATGTTTATAAAAGAGAGAATAAAACGACTATAGTATACACCATAAAAGTGGAGTGAGACAATAAAATAAGTAGAAACTTACTCACATGTGGTAGAGCAAAGTAAGGTTTGCTCAATCCAATAGACACATGTGGTATTTTATACTCACCAAAGATATGGTATTCAGGAATCCTGCAGCAAACAATAGAATTCAATAAAAAAGTACTTTTATTTATCAATCTTAGTATATACCTTCTAGTTAAAAGCTTCAATATATACAATGAAAACGTATTTTGCAATATACACAATGAAAACGTATTTTGTAATATTTATATACATCTTTTAAAACTTGTATTTTGCTTCATGTGTAGTCTGATAGATTGTTAGCTAAAATATTAGCTTAATCTAGGACACGTGAAGGTCTATTCCAAAATATCAAAAGATTTAAGAATTTTAGTTAATAGGTCTAATACTGTAACTGCTGCTTAGTGCTCTTCTATATTAGTCTGTCCAATTTTAGATAGCAATAATAGGTTAAGAATGCTGGGAAGAGGATCAGCACATTACTATAGGGATCAGTGATTATGGTGCTTAGAATCACCCTTTAAATGTTACATCCAGATAAAATAAAATGTAAAAAAAATAAAAAATATTTTTAACCCATTTCAGAAGCTACTCCATATGAAACTCCAATGAGTTCAAATTAAAAGGCACCGAAGGGCATATTAGCCTTTTAACTACGAGAAATATACAGGCTACAAATTTAGATATTGGAGTTTGCAGAGACTGCAAACTTAATCCTTGCATTCCTCACAACTTGGCTCTCTTACACACTGGAAAATATTGTGTGTGCATCTTGGTTCTGTGCAAACACATACAGATTTACACAGCTTCACTTTGTAAACTGGTGACTGGTTCTTACATTAAGATTGCTAAACCCCTATACTTCCATGGCCATCTTGGAAGATGCTAGGTATACAAATGGCATATCTTGAATTACTCAGATCCATGGAGTTGATCACACTTATGGACATGCAGTTCCTTGTGAATTAGTTGAAGAGGAATCTCTCAGATGTATATGATTATTATGTGTGTTAAAAAAAAAAACAAGGAGCAAAGGATCAATGAATCATGAATTATTAAAAAAAAAAAAACAAATGTTGCAAAAATAGACTAAAATATGAAAAACATCCAGATAAGCATTTCACTGAATGTAAGAGAAAAATTAATACTTTACAAAACAATTAACACTGATGTTTTTTAAGGGCAAAATCGAATTGCTGACAGATTAAGCAATGGTACATACTTATTCAGCAAACATAGCAGCTGTAATTTCATGAATTTGTATAAAAGGAGTCAAACAGTATCAAAATGCTTGAGTGCCTGATTGCATTATTATCAGATAATATAATAATATAATTCTTACTATATTTCAGGGTCCAAATCTCTTATGCAATAGCACCAAATAATATCAAACAACAAACATAGACAGTGAAATTTTCTTTGATCTGTATCAAATGGCTCTTTTGTCTATTTAAAAAGGTGGGAAAGATTAGTAAAGAGATTATATAAAAACATAACACATAGATCTAAAAATAGAAGCCCATCACTTGCTTTCATATATTCCTTTGACAACCAGAGGACCGTTCAATGCATGTTAGTGTTGTATTGTCGATTCCTTAAATTTTCAACCTCACTCATCACTGACTTACATAAATAGACATGCCCGCCTAAAATATCCAAAAAACATTGAGGGATCTCTGCACTAATACTGTGAATTGTGGTTATGTGGAAACTAAATTGCAAAGTTAAGAATCAATCTGCCAAGCTAGACACTGCTTTCTTTTGCAACAAAGAAAATACCAAACCACTAATAATACATGTACAAGCAAACCTACTAAAGAAAGTGTGCCCTCTAAAACACCAATACAATAGTAAAACAAAACAGAAAAGTAGGAATGCAGAAAGAGTGAAGTAATTACTTCTAAGGTGTAAATGGAAAAATACAACCTTATAATATAACAGCGTGGTGGACAATATCTACAAAAAGATATATAAATCACACATAGAGTAATAAAAGTATAAATGTTTAGACACGCAGGATGTGTATATTGAACTCACAAAATATAAGTTAATATCAGGCCCATCATCCTTAATCAGAAGTGGTCTTCAGAGTAATATGGAGAAAATCTTCTTTAGCACTTGTAAAATAAAGAAACCAAGAACTAGTGCAGATGGAATTAAAACATCAAAGAATTTATTACAAAATGCACTTACAAAGGTCCAGGTAAAAACCGCATATAATCCACTGTAGGGTGGAGATAAAAGTACAGCAAGTGAGTCCCCAATGTAGTAATCCAACGCGTTTCGTCCACTGGACTTCCTCAGGGATTGTGATCCTATTCTCCCAAAAGTCTTCATTTAAATATGCCGCCAAAATATCCCAATGAAATTCACCTGTGGTGTAAATCCGTTGCGTGCATGTCATGCTGGAACGCACGAAAACAACCAGTGTCACTTCCGGTTCCGGTTTAGCAGCAAAATATACTATGAGTTCCACGCTGGAATGCAACAGTAAAACTATCGAACGGACCAAAAATTACATCCAAATACAGCATACATTGAAGTGTCCTATCTAGAAGGGGCACAAATCCAATATAAATGTAAATATCCAAATAGAAACCCTTATGGGGCAAAAAAATATATGAAATGCATGTGTATAAAAAGGAAAAATTTATAAAAAGAAAAAATTATAAAAATATATAACAATATATAACACTAGTGGATATATATGACACAATCAAAATAGGACACCACTTCCACAAACATAGCCCATATGTATACTATACAATATTAATATCTTATTTAGAGTGTATGATGTATTTAACATGGCAAGCATACAAATAAAAAATATATATAATAAAGATAATCAATAGTTTGGACAATATTGTTGTACTCCAAAAAGTTTCTGAAACTTAAAAAAACAAGTGTTAAACATAATCAGAATTAAAATGATATAAAACGAAGCTCAAGGTGAATTTCATTGGGATATTTTGGCAGCATATTTAAACGAAGACTTTTAGAAGAATAGGATCACAATCCCTGAGGAAGTCCAGTGGACGAAACGCGTTGGATTACTACATTGGGGACTCACTTGCTGTACTTTTATCTCAACCCTACAGTGGAATATATGCTGTTTTTACCTGGACCTTTGTAAGTGCATTTTGTAATAAGTTCTTTGAAGTTTTAATTCCATCTGCACTAGTTCTTGGTTTCTTTATTTTACAAGTGCTAAAGAAGATTTTCTCCATATTACTCTGAAGACGACTTCTGATTAAGGATGATGGGTCTGATATTCACTTATATTTTGTGAGTTCAATATATACATCCTGCGTGTCTAAACATTTATACTTTTATTACTCTATGTGCGATTTTATATATCTTTTTGTAGATATTGTACACCACGCTGTTATATTATAAGGTTGTATATTTCCATTTACACCTTAGAAGTGATTACTTCACTCTTTCTTCAGTGCTTTCTTTTAGCTGAATTAAAAATACAGCCGACTATACTATTTGGTTTAACCCTTTCACTATGAAGTTCTTAGGATAAGAAAAACAACAAGAGCAATTCTTTCAGAACTAGTATATATTAGACTGCATACCAGTATATATTAGACCAGCCATGTCAAACTCGCGGCCAACTAATATTTCTGCAGCCCGCAGGCCACGGCAAGGGAGTGCTGAGTGTAAGCTCTCCCTGCTCAGCTCCTCGCAGTGAGGCCGGTAACCAGAATATGACGTCACTCTGGCGACCGGCATCACTGCGGCGCGTGAGGGAGCTGAGGAGGGAGAGCTTACACTCAGCGTTGCCTCACTGCCTGTCCACCTGCCTGCCTGCCCAGCAGCCCCACTAGACCTCAGGTAAGAAACCAACCCAGTCTGTGTGTGTGTGTATAGGTGTATGGCTGTGTATAGGTGTATGGCTGTCTGTGTGTGTATAGGTGTATATATGTGTGTCTGTATATGGCTGTCTGCGTGTATGGCTGTCTGTGTGCATGGCTGTCTGCTTGTCTGTGTGTGTCTGTCTGTGTCTGTTTGTAAGTGTATGTGTGTGTTGGAGTGATTCTGTGTGTCTGTCAGAGTGTGTGTTTGTCTGTCAGTGAGTGTGTGTGAAGGTTTCAAGAAGTAATGGGAGGATCCGCTTTTTAAGGTGCAGATGGGGCCATTGGGGGTATGCCAGAGGCCGGACTCCGTACACTGCTTGTTCGCTGTTTTTTTTTTAAACATGGGCAGGGGTTTAGTAGACAAGGGGTGACTAGGATTTAGTAGACGAGGTGGAAATGGGATTTAGTAGATGAGGGGGGGGCTGGAGTTAAGTAGACGGGGGTTATTTACGTGTTTTTTTTGCGGCCCACATAAACTTAAACCTTGTTTATTTGGGTTGCTAGCCTTTGAGTTTGACATGCTTATTAAACTGTATACTATTATATATCAGACAATTGCATTTGGTTTCAAGTTAATTGCAGTGCATCCGAACCTTGGGTGATCTTCAGGTTTTTCATATTCTTTAACGCCTAACAAGCAAATGGAAGGGTCATAAAAAAAAAAAAAAATGGCCAATGGACAAACAGTTTCATTTATTTCATAATTTGCTATTTGTGTCAAAAAAGAGACGATTAAGGGGAAAAAGATGATTGATGGTTAGGGAACAGCCGCTACATTTTATTCACAGGTAAACTGTGGAGTGACCAATGGAGTGAAAAAAAGAAGTAGCAGTAACAACAATCTATAGTTATATAATTATATAATATGTAGTTAATAAATATATAATATATCAATATAGTTTCTTTTTTTGTTCACTGTCTTTTTCCCTCTATTGGGTACTTCTTTTGATCTGTGAACCAAACGATGGTAAAATGGTCCTATCAGTTTACTGCAAAATATATACACAATACTTGTATTGTGTATATATTTTGTAGAACACAGACTGGGAATTTTCATACTCTTTGGGTTAGTCTAAATTATTTTTCTAGAAATGATTGTTTGGATGATATTTGCCTGTGCCACATCAATGAATTTTGGTCAACCCAAACACATTTTATTTTTGGATAAGTTGATTTGGCTGAACCAAATTTTTTGCCCATGCAAAAGTCTAGCATATACAGAGCAATTTGTTTACATGGACTGCATAGACTCCATTGTAATACTTAATTTGTTTAAATACCTAATTTATTACATAGATAAATAAAAGTGTTAAATATCCTGCTTATTTGTAATAAATTTGTTGGGAATTGTGCATTACAAAAGTTCCATAACACAATGATAGTGTTTGTGAGTTACCTGACTAAAACCAAGCATGTAATGCTGATATAGCGACTTATGCTCTGCAAAACAATTTTCCTCTCTGTCTACTAATATCATATAAGTCAGCTATGCTTCCATTTTGGCCCTGAAGGTGAAATTCACTTTAAATTCACTTTTAATTCTCACTTTAGTGATAATGTAAATTAAGCATTTAATCAGACCAATGAATACAGCACACATTACTGCACATAATTTCTTTGAATTATTACACATTTGTGAGGATTATTCATTAAAGTTTCAATAATGTAAATGTGACAAGTGAATTCCATGTTAAGGGCAAATAAATAAAATTACAAAAATCCAAAACTCAACTTTGTAATAGAATAGTTATTATTAACAATAGATTTTTCGATGGGCAATCCTCCACATTTCATGAATAAATCATTAATATCAATATTTCATCAATATATCATCAATAGTGTAAATATGTTTATTTGTGAAATGAAACAGCACTTTTAAGCCATGATGGTACTTAAAATTAGTAATTAACTAAGGCTGTTTCACAAACAATAAATATAAATGGACTAATGATGAATGTAACACTGCATGTTAACTATTAATTACTATGATGAAAAAGCAAAACATTGATTATGCTCATTGCTTTCTAAAAGGTAATTAGCAGTACGAATGGAAGTACTTACAGGGTTGAGAAGCACAGTAAGAAAGAGTTCCCCTCCTCGAATACTTTTGTCCAATTCACTGGGTCCACCAGGATATTCTTTGTAAAAAATGGTATGCGTGAATAAGCCACAGGTTTGTCGAGGCAAAACCTAATAAAAACAGGAAATGAATAAGCAGTCTTAATAAATTAGTTTTTCTCTTGTGTTTCAACCTTAACCTCTTAAGGACACATGACATGTGTGACATGTCATGATTCCCTTTTATTCCAGAAGTTTGGTCCTTAAGGGGTTAAAGGGAAACTTCAAGTACTATAACCAATGTATGATATTGTAGTGGTTATGGTGCAATGACTCTACAGGTACAGTGGCTCCAATTTTTGTTAACCAAGCAATTTTTTAAAGAAAGAAGATTATTTGGCCCCAAAGCTCCCCACAGCTTGAGACCTCATATGACGGATATGTTGCTAATCCCACTATTTTGAGGCTGAATACTACCAGGGCCGGTGCTAGGATTTTTAGTTACACAGGCGAAGATGTATTTTGGCACCCCCCAACCTCATTAAAAAAAAAAAATGCATCTTCACCTGTGTGTCTTTCCTCCCAAGCCACAGGCACACAGGCATCATTTTTCAGTCACACAGTCAAAGTCATACAGGTACACTGTCATACAAACACAGAAATAATCATACAGAGACATACAGACACAGACACATACAGTCTGAGACATACAGACATACAGAGAGAGACATACACGCATACAGAGACATGTACGCATATAAAGACATGCATGCATACAGAGGTATACCGTCATACAGACACATACATACATACAGGCATACAGAGGCATGTAGGCATATAAAGACATACATGCATACAGAGGTATACAGTCATACAGACACATACATACAGGCATACAGAGACATACACGCATACAGAAACATACATACAAAGACATACAGGCACATGCATACATACATACAGAGACATACAGGCATACAGAGACATACATACAGAGACATACATACAAATACATACACGCATACAGAGACATGCATGCATACAGAGACATACCGTCATACAGACACATACATATATACAGGCACACAGAGACATACCGGCATACAGAAACATACATACAAATACATACAGGCATACAGACACATACATACGTACATACAGAGACATACAGGCATACAGAAACATACATACAAGACATACAGGCATACAGACACATACATACATATATAGGCATACTGTCATACAGACATATACATACATACATACATACATACAGATACATGCATACAAAGACATACAGATATACAGAGACACACAGACACATACATACATACATACATACATACATAAAGGCATACAGTAACATACATGCATACAGAGACATATACACAGACATTCAGAGACAAACAAACATTCAGTTACATACATGCATACAGAGACATACATGGATACAGAGACATACATACATGCATAAAGAGACATACATACATACAAACATACAGAGACATACAGACATAAATACAAACATGGATACAGAGACATGCATACATACATAGACATACATACAAACATAGAGAGACATACATACATGCATGCATACAGAGACATACATACATACAGATACATACATTCATACAGAGACATACATACATGCAGAGACATAATACATACATACAGAGACATACATACAAAGACATTCACAATTACATATTTACATCTGTTAAATCTTGTCCCTGGGGTGCATGTTGTCCGGATCTGTGGAGTCCCATCCTGCACTCCAGCCCCATTACTGGGCACCAGTCTCACAGTGTGGTACACAGGGAGCAGGGATATGATGTCCTTCATATCCCTACCCCCTCCACACAGCCTGCGGCAGACACCAGGGTAGGAGGTAGTCCACGCTACAGTGCTCGTCCACGCTACAAGTAGTAACCGGCTGGAGGGGAGTGCATTGCGCTTCCCTCCTTCCGGTCAGCCTGATGTTGCGCCCCTAGGGCCCATACATGGAGAAACACGTTGAATGTATTGTTTATAACTTTATCACTATTTTGGTTCTGTTTGTTTATCTCCACATATACACGGATGAAAGAATTTATACTTAAACCTGTATCCTTGAGTGGGGATCATAGCACTTCAAGTGCTATCAGAGGAGCCATGTTTTACTTGATCTATAGCCAGGTATTATTCCTCCCAGGTGCATACACTGGAGCTGTATTGAAGCTCCAGGAAAGTGTGAGTGCACATCTTTTATTTTACCTATCACCACTACAGTTTTAAATACTACACTATTATTTCTTCTCTGGTTCTCTCCACATATACCTTGTCAAGGATGAAGCGCTGCATCTACCCCCCTGTTTTTATCCAATTTTTGTTGCAGTACTTCTTGTACAGAGAGAACTTTCCGGCATTTTGGTTCTGGACTGCCCTTATGGAAGGGATTAGTCTGGAACTGGTTCCCTCCATAATGGCAAAAGTGAGCAAAAACTATTTCTAGACCCGAGCGGGGATTTACAGAAGAGCAAGCTACTTAGTTCCTCTAAGCTTTTGTTATCCCTTAACAGTCCTTCAAATAATTTCCTAACCACAGATGTTAAGCTTACAGGTCTGTAATTTCCAGATAGAACTATTGAATCCTTTTTAGATATAGGCACTACATCTGATTTTCTCCAATCCTTAAGACCAATTCCTTAAAGGAAAGAGTCCTGAAAGATTAAAAACAGGGGCATGGATATTTCTATACTAAGCTCCCAAAGTACTTGAGGGTGAATACCATCTAGCCCTGGGACTATGTGTGTATTAACTTTATTTATTTCTGTAGCACTTAATCCTGTGAGTATTTAGAATTTTTGCCTTGCTCTAATCCTCCTCGATTAATACACCCATCTCAGATTCCAATGGACTAACATTTTCACTCTTAACCTTTTTGACTTAAATATACTTTAAAAAATTGGGGATGGTTTTGCTGTTTCTATACTAAGCTCCCAAAGTACTTGAGGGTGAATACCATCTAGCCCTGGGACTATGTTTACATTAACTTTATTTATTTCTGTAGCACTTAATCCTGTGTTAACCAGTCACCTGTTTGTTGTAAGTCAAACAGGGATTTGGAAATCTACAGTCATAGATTATTCTGCTATATACTGAAGAAAAGAGTATTTCGAATTTTTGCCTTGCTCTAATCCTCCTTGATTAACACACCCATCTCAGATTCACTCTTAACCTTTTTGACTTAAATATACTTTAAAAAATTGGGGATGGTTTTGCTATTTTTGGCTTGTGCTTTTCATCTTCTAGTTTAACTCATCTAATCACCCTTTTCCAAGCCACATTGGGATGCTTATATTTGTTGTAGGATTCTTTTGATCCATCTGATTTAAAGGTTTTGAATGCCCTTTTTTTTCTTCCAATGTATACATTGAGAAATATAATTTTGTAAACATTTTTTAATGACTTTCATTTATCCTCAATGTTTTTGCCAGTGAATAGTTCCTACCAGGCAATTTGTCATAAAGATGTCCTTATCCTGTTGAAATTAGCCTTTTTAAAATTAAGCATTTTTGTACAGCAATGTAAATTATTTTTATTTAGTTAAATTTAAAATGATAGTATGGTCACTATTTCCCAAGTGCTTCCTAACTTGAATTTGAAAACAGGTCAACATCATTAGTTATTACAAAATGCAAACAGGCATCTATTCTAGTTTGTGCTCCTACTAATTAAGACATAAAAGTGTAAATTCAAAATGTACAAAAATTATTTGATTTTGGCCTAATCAATGTCTGGATATATACAGTATGCTGAAGAGGTTCTTCCAGACCCCAATTCAAGATCAGCCAACCTCCAACAGAGGCAGAATCCCAATGGAGTCCTCACCCTTCAAATATACTGCTTTCCAAAATTCGCAATTAACTGTAGCACATGGCATATACTGTGTAAAGGGAAGTCCTTCCGGGAACTTTAGCTAAAACGTCGTGCGTAATGGAGTTGTGCGTAATGGAACGTGATGACACGTTTTGCCTGGGCGGTGTCCTCAGATCACGTTGTAGTCCTGCCGTTTTGTTCAAATTAAGTCTGCTTTCGTAGGCGGAGTAGTCTCAGAATAATTAGTAAATAAGTCCCTCTAGGCAACATAAGTGCAGGGACTATATGCCTGTTTAATACCCCTTGGTTAAACAATATGCCAAAAGGACAACTACAGAGATTTAGGAGGAATTGCACTGATAAAGAAACATTTGAAAAACAGGCTAAAGGAGTGATGGACAAATTCTCACAGAAACAATACCCTAACAATCTATTAGTAAAAGCTTATAAAGAAGTCAAAAAATTAGACCAGAATGATTTAATTTCTAAACCTAAAAATGGCCTTTAGTTTTACATTTTAATAAAGACTCTAAGAAAATTAGATCTATTATTAACAAACATTGGCACCTCCTAAAGAAAGATAGGGAATTATCTACTATTATTCTGGATAAACCACTAATTACCTTTAGAGGTGCTCCAAGTCTCGAACAAATCCTAACTTTTAATCACCCTAAAACCGATATCCCTAATACTTTTTTAAATACAAATAAAAAAGGTTTTTACTCATGCAGAAAATATGTTGACTGCAAATGCAGTAAAATAGGACTATCAAGGACAATAATAAATTTAAAACTAAATATAAAGATGAAGAATTGGAAATTAATGATTTTATAACATGTTTTAACAAAAATGTAATTTATCTTTTAATCTGCCCATGTGGACTCCAATATGTGGGCAGATCTATCCACCCTTTACATAAGAGAATCTATGAGCACATAAATAACATGTGAAAAAGCTTTGACTTACATAGTGTTTCTGCACATTTTAAAAAATACCACAATAAAGACCCCAGAGGTTTAACCTTCTTAGGGATACAAATGGCTAAAAAGTCATGACGGGGATGAAACTATATACAACATATTGGAAAAGAAGATATGAAGTGAGTGCATACATTGGAAACCTTAGAACCTAAAGGACTTAATATAGAGTTTGATTTTTAACTTTTTATAAATACCTATTTTTATGCTATAGGGTTTTTAGTCCACTTAATATTTTACTTTTAATTTTTGTTTCTCTTTTATTCTAGTGCTTATCCTTTTTCTCCCTTGTAGTAGGTTTGTCATGTTTTTATTTGTTTTTATTTGTTTTTGTTTTTAGCTGTAAGTCTCATTTTTTGCTTTGTATATAATTATGTGAATTTTTACTATATTGTTATATATCCTATGCCATTGTTTCATGATTTTCTTTCAGAATCAGGATTTAGCATATATACCAAAAAATAGCACACCTGATATGTTTAACAGGCATATAGCCACTGGACTTATGTTGCTTAGAAGGACTTATTTACTAATTACTATTAGACTACTCCGCCCACTAAAGCAGACTTAAACTGAACAGAACAGCAGGACCACAACATGACCTGAGGAAGCCACCCAGGCGAAATGCATCATCACATTCCATTACTCACAACGTCATCACATTGCATTACGCACAACGTCGACGCTCAAGTTCCTCGAAGGACTCCCCTTTACACAGTATACTCCATACGCTACAGTTAATTGCAAATTTGTAAAGCAGTATATTTGAAGGGCGAGAACTACATTGGGACTAAAAAGCTATATCATTTTGTGATTTTTACTTTTATGTTAAATAAAGAAAGCATTTCTACTTATCCAACTGCCGTCCTGATCATCTACCATACACCAATCCTGCGTTATGGGACCAAGCCTTTAAAGTTAGAGCAGACTTCCACTGCTCTCTCCTTGTGAGTTTATTTTCATTTACAGATCTTTCATATAGTAGTGTTGCAGTATTACACTATATTTTTTTTCCCTTTGTATTTATTTGCATTATGTTTTAACATATCCCTGTGAAAATACCAAGAGACTCCATTGTTAAAAGATTATTGTAAGCTTTTATACTATCTTTTTCACTTATGCACTGATTTTCCACTCAAAATTATTTATACTTTCTGCACTTTGTAGTACACTGTGAGTTGCACTTTCTATATATTTTTACTATTGTGGGCATTATCGTTGTTAGCACTTTAAAGTGGTCTATGCTTAGCTGTGTATTTAGTCGTGATAACATTTCTGCACATGTCAGGCTTCCACTATGTTCACTTCATCATACAAAACGCATACCCTCCATATATCACGCAATGATTAGCAAACTAAGCTTAATTGCTTTGATGTTACTGATATGTTACGGTTATCGAGAATGGTAAATATTGCTTGACCTCTTATATATAAAAAATGTGCATTTATCCTGAAATCCATTGTTCTATTATGTCTGTTATTGCATAGCTTGAAATCGCTGTTGTGGCATTACAAGCTTGTTGTTCATCTTTGCACATCAAAAATAAAGATTGACAAAAACAAAACAAAAAAACAAGCCCAGTGTTTAGGTGATATGGCCCACCGCCTAAATCATTCGAGTGAGAGTGCAGAGCCTTAGAAAATATATGAAACTTACCCCTCAAAGCAACATAAGGGGTTGATACCATATGCGATATTGTCAAAATATGGAATCAGATGTTATATGTATTGTATCCAAACTCATTTATATTGCCTTTTCAGACATAGACTCTAAACAAAAAGATCATATGCACTTTTCAGGTGGCAACCATATCTCTAGTTCTCCAACTTTAAAAAGTATTTCTCAGGTTACAGCATAAAAGACTGGAAAAATCAAAATAGATCATATCTAGGTGTAGTATTTAAACAACCAAAAGGTATAAATTCACACTACCACAGAGATTTCCTCACCTTATTCAGAGCCTATAGACCTAGCTCTGATTATGTAAGTATTGTGTCCACTTTTGGGGTGACACTTTCCCTTTAAGACCAAGAAACAAAGTGCCAGTGCTGAAGAATAAAGGTAACTATAACAGGAAATCTAATTATTGGACAAAGTATTAAAAATGAAATAAAGATTAAAAAAACAAAGATAAAAGATATATGTAAAATTACTGATCCATAGTTACATAGTTACATAGCTAAAATAGACTTGTGTCCATCAAGTTCAGCCTTCCTCACATATGTTTTTGCTGTTGATCTAAAAGAAGGCAAATAACCTAGTCTGAAGCGCTTCCAATTTTGCAACAAACTAGGAAAAAAAATTCCTTCTTCACCCCAAAATAGCAGATGTCTCCTTGGATCAAGCAGCTATTACCCCACTAATTAGAAATAATATCCATGTATGTTATGTTTTTGCAAGTATTTATCCAATTGCAGTTTAAATATCTGTATGGACTCTGATAAAACCACCTCTTAAGGCAGAGAATTTCATATCCTTATTGCTCTTACTGTAAAAAAAAAACCTTTGCTTTAGATAAAATCTCCTTTCTTCCAGCCTAAATACGTGACCTTGTGTCCTATGTATAGCCCTGTTTATATATAGATTTTCTAGATAATGGTTTGTACTGGCCCCGAATATATTTGTATAATGTTATCATATACCCTTTGAGGCGCCGTTTTTCCAAACTAAAGAGATTTAAATTTTTTAAACTTTCTTCATAACCAAAATGCTCCATTCTTTTTATCAATTTTGTAGCTTGTCTCTGCACTTTTTCTAATGCCATAGTATCCTTCTTTAGAACAGGTGCCCAAAATTGCACAGTATAGTCAAGGTGTGGTCTTACCAGCAATTTATCAGAGGCAAAATTATATTTTCATCCCGAGAATTTATGCCTCTATTTATATATGACAAAAGCTTGCTGGCCTTAGCAACTGCAGATTGACATTGCATATCGCTGCCTAATTTGTTGTCTATAACAATTCCGAAATCCTTCTCGTGTGTGGTTATCCCTAATTCACTACCATTTAGGGTATAATTTGCTTGTGCATCCTTGACCCCAAAGTGCATAACTTTGCGTTTTTCTACATTAAATTTCATCTGCCATTCCAGTGCCCAGTCTCCCAATCTATCCAAATCCCTCTGCAGCAGAGCAATACCCTGCTCACATTTTATTACTTTACAAAGTTTTGTGTCATCTGCAAACACTGAAACATGGCTTTCAATGCCTATTTCAAGATCATTTCTTAATATGTTAAATAGAAGCGGTCCCAAAACAGAACCCTGAGGGACACCACTTACAACTTTTGTCCTGCCTGAAAATTTACCATTAATGACAACTCATTGTACTCTATGCTTAAGACAATGTTCTACCCAAGAACAAGAATATTTATCTAGACCAATTTCTTTTAGTTTGAAGACTAACCTATTGTGAGGAACCGTATCAAATGCCTTGGCAAAATCCAAGTAGATCACATCCACTGCAACACCCTGATCTATACTTCTACTTACTTCTTTGTAGAATGCAATTAGGTTATATTGACATGACCTATGTTTCATAAAACCATGTTGATTATTGCTAATAACAAAGTTCTTCCCAATGAATTCCTGAATATTATTCCTTAATAGCCCTTCAAACATTTTCCTAGTCACAGAAGTTAAGCTCACAGGTCTATAATTTGCAATGTGCTCTATCCTTCTCCAACTTGGTAACTTTGTTACTAGGTTACTTGAGTGCCTAAGCCTGTGTCTACTAACCAGCTTCATCGAGAAATCTTCAAATATTTTGTATTGTTGAGCCCAGCCATATTATATGCATGGTTCTATTGCTTTCTCTAAAATAAACCCCAACTGGTTCTCAACTCTCACAATGTAGACTTTCAACTTCTCTGCAGTCTTTGATGAGACAAGTCATACATTATCTGGAATAATAATCAATACATGTTAGTATTTACTTATTAAACACACAAGACATTGGCTATGTTGGAACAAATATATCTGAGTGAATGAGTTGCAAAGGCTTTATTGTTTATTTGACTCTGTTTGGGAATCATGGGTTTGTACCTTTTCCTGTTAGACAACAATCACATACTTCTCTGGTGTGATCTATTTGACAAGCATTTGTGTCTATTCCTTATGCCAAACCTTTAATCAGACATTGCCTTGAAGTCTTTGAGTCTCTGAAGTTTTTTATGCCACAATTAGATACAGTTTGAGTAATTCTTGGCTATGTATTCATGTGTGTTAATTTAGAAATTAAACTTTGCAATTTGTTGTTTAATGTCTCTCCTTTTGCAACACATTTCTGTAACATTATTGTCTTTGTGTTTGAAGACATTAGAATCTTTACACATGTGCAATGTTGCACCTGAATCAATAATTCAACAATGTTTGATAATTGTATCTGCTTTTTCTTCAATACAATAATTTTTAATGTGTTCTCTTGTGCCATGTAGAGGTTTTTTTGTCTATGGTAACTTTTTAAGCATTTCCCATAAAGATGAGATTTATTTCCACAAATAAAACATTCTTTATATTTGCTCTTTTTGTATATAAATGAATTGACTCGGCTTATGTGATAAGCTGATTTATTTCTTGTGATATGCTTCTCGTTTTATATAGCAAATGTGTTTCACTACTATTTTCAGCGCTCCTTACTGACTATTGTTTAAGACATGCTGTAACATATTTTACACATCATATATAACTACAATGTAAAATATTATTGGTAAATGTACAATATTAATGATGTATGAAATTATACATAGAAACATAGAAATATAGAATGTGACAGCAGGACTGCATACAATACTTCAAGTGAGGTCTCACCAGTGTTCTGTACAATGGCATGAGCACTTCCCTCTTTCTACTGCTAATACCTCCCCCTTTACAACCAAGCATTCTGCTAGCATTTCCTGCTGCTCTATTACATTGTTTGCCTATTTTTAAGTCATCAGAAATAATCACCCTTAATCCCTTTCCTCAGATGTTGAGGTAAGGATTCTATCAAATATTCTGGACTCAGCCCTTGGGTTTTGACGTCCAAGATGCATTATCTTGTACTTATCCATATTAAATGTCAGTTGCCACAACTCTGACCATTTTTCTAGTTTATCTAAATCATTTGCCATTTGGCTTATCCCTCCTGGAACATCAACCCTGTTACATATCTTAGTATCATCAGCAAAACGACATACATTACCATCAAGACCTTCTGCAATATCACTAATAAAAATATTAAAGAGAATGGGTCCAAGTACAGATCCTCAAGGTATCCCACTGGTGACAAGCCCATGTTTCCAATATACTACATTGATTAAAACCCTCTGTTACCTGTCACTCAGCCACTGCCTTACCCATTCAACAATATTAGAATCCAAACTTAAAGATTGCAGTTTATTGATAAGCCTTCTATGTGCAACAGTGTCAAAAGCCTTACTGAGATCTAGGTAAGCAATGTCTACTGCACCACCCTGATCTATTATTTTAGTTACCCAATCAAAAAAATCAATAAGATTAGTTTGGCATGATCTCCCTGAAGTAAACACATGTTGTCTCTGATCTTGAAATCCATTTGATTTTAGATGTTCAACAATCCTATTCTTTAACATGTTTTCCATTACTTTCCCCACTACTGAAGTAATGCTTACTGGCCTATAGTTGCCCGACTCCTCCCTATTACCTTTCTTGTGAATGGGCACAACATTCGCTAATTTCCAATCTTCTGGGACTACTCCTGTTAACAATGATTGGTTAAATAAATCTGTTAATGGTTTTGCTAGTACACCACTAAGCTCTTTTAATAGCTTTGGGTGTATTCCATCAGGTCCCATTGACTTATTTGTCTTTACTTTTGACAGTTGAAATATAACCTCTTCCTCTGTAAACTCACATGTAACAAATTACTCATTTGTCCTTTTTCCTAACTGAGGCCCATTTCCTTCATTTTCATCTGTAAACATTCAACAAAAATATTCATTGAGGCAGTCAGCTAGACTTTTATCCTCATCTACTTGCCTGCCTTCTTTTGGTTTTAATCTAACTAATCCTTGTTTTACTTTCCTTTTCTCGTTTATGTAGCTAAAAATGTTTTGTCCCCCCTTTTTTTAACTGACTGTTTTCTCTTCTGTGTGTGATTTGGAAGCTCTTATAACTTGCTTAGCCTCTTTGTGCCTAATCTTAAAGCTCATTCGGTCTTCCTCACACTGTTTTTTTTATAATTACTAAATGCTATCTTTTTGTTTTTTTACTATTTTGACCACATCTGCAGAGTACCACACTGGCTTCTTAATTTTTTTGCTTTTACTGACAAGCCTAATGCAATTTCCTGTTGCCTTCAGTAGTGCAACTTTTAAATAATCCAATTTCTCTTGGACTCCATTTAAATTGCTCAAGTCTGATAATGACTCCTTTACACATATTCTAATTTTAGAAAAGTCTGTTTTTCTAAAGTCTAAAACTTTTTTTTTTTGTGTGGTGTGACTCAGTCACTGTTCTTATATTAAACCACACTGACTGATGATCACTGGATCCTAAACTTTGACCTGCAGTAATATCTGATAACAAATCTCCATTTGTTAACACTAAATCTAGCATGACTTCTTTACGAGTAGGCTCCTCAATGACTTGTTTTAGAGACAATCCCAGTAGGGAGTTTTAAAATATGTATGCTCCTAGCACAAGCAGCTATTTTGGTTTTCCAATTCACATTAGGTATAGCTATGTCCCAGTCATTTTTCTCTTTATACTAAGTCTCAGTAACAGTGACTAAATCTACATTATCAGTTGCCATTATTGCCACAAGTTCATGGATCTTATTCCCTAAACTGCAAGCATTTGTAGATATGACTTTAAGCTTATAATTTTTTTAACACACTTGCTACAGGCACCTTCTGTCCTTGTTTTGGAGGACAATTGGATTGATGTTTTATCACCCTTTTACCACTCCCCTCCTCCTAGTTTAGATACATCCTAGCAAAACTTCTGAACTGAGAATATTTGTTCCCTTTTGAGAAAGATGCAAGCCATCTTTTTTGTACAGTTTTTTGTCCATTCCAAACAGAGCTAACATGAGAAATTAAGCCAAATCCTTGCTCCCGACACCATTCACCAAGCCACAAGTTAAAGTTCGTAATACGCATCCACCTGTCGTTCTGAGTGTTATGCACCGGCAACCTGCCATATATCATTGGCAAAAACACTAAAAACTTCCTTTACCTCTGAATCCTTATTGCAAGCCAAGTCATGTGTCCCTAGATGGACAAGTACATCCAATTCCCCATCCTGCTTTGCTTGCTTAACAATATTACAAATACGTCTCCTGTCTCTGTGAGCAGTAGCTCCGGAAAGACATCTCACAAACCACTATTGTCCAGCTCCACGCCTCTTATGATTGAATCCCCCAACAACAGCTGCTTTCTATTAGGCCTCACCATAGTCTCCAAGCCTGTCTCCCTAATACCACTACACTCGATGCCTGAGAATGTCTCCATAACACCACTACACTCGGTGCCTGAGCCTGTCTCAATTACACCACTACACTTGGTGCCTGAGCCTGTCTCCACAACACCACTACCCTCAGTGTCTGAGCCTGTCTCCACAACACCACTACCCTCAGTGCCTGAGGCAGTCTCCATAACACCACTACCCTCAGTGTCTGAGCCTGTCTCCACAACACCACTACCCTCAGTGCCTGAGGCAGTCTCCATAACACCACTACCCTTAGTGCCTGAGCCTGTCTCCATAACACCACTACCCTCTGAAAGTGCTGAAAATGAATTATGTAGAGCAACAGACTGTGCAATATGCCTTTTATCCACAACTCTAAATCTACCAGATCCTACAGTAATCCATCTGCCATTCCTAGTACATTTCTGCAGCAGTGGCTTTGCAGCAGTTCCTGCCTGAGTTTTTTACCATATAATTTACAAATCTCAGATTTCAAAAATACAATCTCCTGCCGCAATATAGAGAACAGTCCACAGATTAGACAGCATCCAAATCTCCAAAAAGTGGAACATGAAACAAATGCATAACAACTATTACACTGAAGTAAGTCTGCCATTAAGTGAATAACTTAAATCAAACAAATCTTTATTTTTTCCTGTATACCTCAAATTACCTCCAGTTTATTCTCCAGAATATCTCCAATCACACACTTTGAAGCAGCACTCTCCATAATATCTCCAATCACACACTTTGAAGAAGTACTCTCCAGATTATCTCCAATCACACACTTTGAAGCAGCACTGTCAAGAATATCTCCAATCACACACTTTGAAGCAGCACTTAGATGTAGCAATCAAGCTATATTAGCCAAGCTAATGACCACAACCCTTATATAACTCATAAAAGCACCACCCACTAGGAATGTTTAACACCTGGGTAGGCCTATGCTTATTTGCAAACAATAGCTAATTAACCAACAATCAATAGCAAGCACCTAGCTAATCAAATCAAATGCCTTACCAATTACCAACAAGAAATGTATGTATATATATATATATATAGATATGTCAGTATAATTAACATAGCAAAATATACATATCAAACTGTGCTAATAAACTACCATAAAAGAAGCATATTTTGTGATCCTCAAAATCCATTGATGCATTTTTCTTAAGACTCTCCAAAGAATTGAGGAAGAATATATCCTTCTCTGTGTCATTCCCTTGTAAGCAAGAGCTAATTCAGATACAATTATGCAAATACCCTATCACATGAAGACTTATTTAGTAGATTCTTTATACTCAACAGACGAACAAAACATATATTTGCACTAATTAGTGGTACATACGAATTTGCAAAAGGCAGTTTGATTTCAGAAGATTTTGAATTCAAGGAACATTTAATTAGAACAAAGAATAAAGATTGGAATTAGAATTTGCAGTATTGTTTTTGAATTGTAGGATGTTTTAGTTAATACAAGTCCACTAAGATACATGATTGCTTACCATTAGGGTATCAATCAGCTGGTAGCTTGAAGTAATAAAACACATTATATTGTAAAATAATGTTTTTTGTTTTTTTAATTCAATCTAGTACATGAGCAATGCTTTATACAAGGTAAAAAAGTACACATTCAAAGTTCCTTTCCTCAATATTCTATAGGCAGTGGATGTGTGATTGATGGAAATCAATATATTGGGAAAGAGCAGGGGCGATGTCCCTGCTGTATCATGTGCCTGTATCATGTTTAGAGGGTTTAAGATTGTAGAGTTATAGGAACAATACAGGCTTAATTTAGATGGAGTTGTTATGGTGTCAGGACTACTTTGTGTGCACTCTTACTTTAAGGGGGTAAGCCATTCTCCACTGGCTTAACCCAAAAGTTGGCTTTAGCACTGATCTCAACTCTGACATTTTAGTTTAAGGAAATGCAGAATGCCACTGGGCATGGGTGCCTCTGGTAGGCTGAGAGTGGTCAGCTGACACTATCAGACAATCAGTGACTTCCCTTTCACAAAACTGGCTTGAAAAGAAACATACATACAAAGATGATAGATGATGGCTAATAGTGATAAGATTCAGACTATCAGCCCTCATCTATCATCTTTGTTCCAGTAAAGACCATCGTTTGAAACCTCTGCAACACCAATATTCAGCAGTTTCGGGACGCCGAACATTTTCAAATAAGGTCTGGACTTTCTCATGGCTTAATCTGTGATTTTTAAAACACCAATTATACATACATGTGGAAAGTTGTTTTTTTTTCTATATTTTTAAATATCGTTAGAATAAAATTGATTTTTAACTATCAATCTTCAGTGTGGTAAATGAAAAGTACATGGTATATTGATATCCCTTTTTTTCTATCTTTTACATATATATGGATCCATGTGATGGAGTGGACAGCTTAACACATTTCTTTGGGACACCATTACAAGACTTTTATTAATTTTCTCCCATTATTGTTTTGAATTAAGGTTTTCCTGTATTTTCTGGGATATATGCTACTTGCAATATCGAATTATTTAGAAGAGAAGGGTTTTTAATAGTTATTTTGTGTATTACTGCATAGGTTGTTAGGTTTCCTATTTTTCATACTCTATTCTCATCTGTTTTTATTTACAATCAGCGCTCCACTATCAGGACTTTTTCTATATGCTACTACTACAGTTAGCCTGGCATGAGTAAACCTCTACAATATGCTGAAAATGCTGCTGCTTCCTAAAATCAGTTTTGTGTTGTTTTTTTCACACTCAAAACAGATATGGCTATTTACCAAGTCATCTTGAGTTATTTTGCTTTACTCTACCTAGATAAAGATAGGGTTGCAAGATGCTTTCCTACTTACAATGCAATCACGTTCAAGTCTATTACATTTATCTTTACCTCTTACTTTCAGGAAAAAAAAACAACAAAAAACACATCTTTGGCTTTGTTAAAATTAGAACTATGCATCATGGACATCAGCTGTGTCTATAGCCTTACATCAGTGATGATAATAAAGGAATGAGTGATGCACAGACGTGTTGTATAGGAAGTGGCACAGCAGAGGATAATGGTGGTTAAGCTGTGCCTGCTTCTGACATCATAGCAGCATATGCATACTGCATTATTATTATCATCATGTAAACCAACATATTCTGTAGTGCTTTACAATTATAGCAACAAGATATTTAGAGGTGACTGAAGCACTGCTTAAATGAGCTTCCAATCTATGAGGCAGATACAGGAAACTTACTGGTAAGTGGACTGACCTGGATTTGAACCTGGGTGTCAGGGTACCTCTCTCTGTTGTCTCCTAGCAGAGATCATGTGGGGTTCTGGAGGGTGGCCTCTACTTACAGAAAGCTATACACCTTGGTCACTTTTTATAAAAAGACACATGTGCCTCGAATTCGTCACTCTAGTGACACTGATTCAAGTCATATTTACTGGCACCTCATGTTTTGGGGGCAAGGCCACATGGTTAACAGGTCACACTATAAGTAGACTATTTGAGCTTTGTTCATTGCCCTTTTGTAGTTTCTCCTATTGGTCCCAATAGTTTTTTCTTCTAATATTACTGTCTACTCTGGTTTTACCTCTGCTACACCTGACTACTCTGTTTTCTGATACCTTAGAACCAGTCTTTGACTATTCTCTATCTTTATAGGCAAAGCCAGGCCACTGGCTTGTATTTAGGGGTACACTCTGCGTGTTGGGAAGATTAGGGTTACACTCTATGTGTTGGGTAGTTACTTATGTCACTGGGTTTCCCAATGCTAACCAGTCCCTTGCTGCCAGAAACAAGCTACGGAAGGGTAGTGTAGGCAAACAAAATTATGGTTCTTAGCACTGATTTCCTGCTGCTCATGTATTTAATTTTTTAAATTAATTAATGTTTCTGGATTCCTTCTCCTGTGTACTTGGGTAGACACTGCAGAATTACTAGAAGAGTTCACATGTTGAAGTCAGTGACCTTGAATAGAAGGACTGTACCAGATGTGTATCACTATTACCATGATGTATTAATCTTTTATTGTTACAAACACCTGCTACCTTCTGCTGCTGGTAGGTCCACTTTTCAACAGATCATGTGCTCCACTAGCAGGGATACTAGCCTAGTATGTACAGTTCTGGGTGTGAATAAAACCATTATTTTTATAAAACATTTTACAACTGGTGCAGTCAGAAATGTCACACTGATCATAAACAGCAAGATTCCCATGTGACAACAACTCATTTGAGAAAGCATGTATACTACATAAGTAATTAGTAATAATATCATTATTATTATACTTTATTTATAAAGCGCCAATATATTCCAATGCGCTGCACATGGGTACAATTGGAACAAGTAAAAAAGAAAAAAGGTGCAATACATCTGAGACAATACAAAATTTGACAAGCAAATACAGAAAGGTTGAGCGTCCTATCCGAGTGGTAACAAAATCTAGAAGGACAGGATGAGTGAGAAAATTTAATTTTTATATAGCAAAATTATACTCTGACAATGACAAACAAGATCAGTGTGAATAGAAAGAAGTCAAGACAATCTTGCACATTTCAGTTTACAATCTAGGAGAAAAGAGATACAAGAACACAATAGGAAGAGCAGCATGTCAGAGTGGAAGAGAGGAGACCAAGTATAATGCTTGTACCTAGTGAAACATAATAACAATTTTAATTGGGTCCTAAAAGGTCATGTTGGCAAAGGAAAGAGGCGTGAGTTAGATTTCAGCGTGGTGAAGATAAGTCTGACAGCAATGTTTATTACAGATTGATATAGGGCAATGTGGGCTTTGATGAGATTGATAAAGAACAAGCAATAATCAAGATAGGAAACAATTGGCACACACATGTGCCACAGTTACATGTTCTAAATATGTAACTAAATATCTACTAGTTATATGTACTACTTAAGGTATAGGAGTTATTTCACTCTTCTCAAGAAATGTCTTTCAAGAAATTCTTTCAATTTACATTTAGAATACACATTAAAAGCCTAACTCAACACCAGTCAAAATGCTGTGAAAATACTGTAGAAAATATACTTGTTACAAAAATATAAAATTCACAAGATTATAAATAGCTTCTCAGAAACATGTAAACAAACTGAAATGTTAGCAGCTTAAATCATCATAAAACATATGCTTTGAATTATGCAGAAGTTATCTATAATATATTTGAAAATAAATGAGCATGTTCAGTTTAGGGAGAAGTTGTTGGGTTACTTGTCTGTTAAGTTTGATAAACAAATTGTGAAATGGTTGTAAGAAACATTCTAAAATGGAAAGAAAAGCTTTCATGCTAATCTTAATAAACTTCACTGGATAGAATTTAATTTAGACTAACAAGCCAAGATAAAAGTCAAAACAATTATGCGTGGTTCTCATAGAATATGAGTATGATCATTTTCTCACAATCTTGTAGGTTTTTCTTTGTCAAACCTACTTTACATGGAGACTGATTAATTTTACTTTTATAGTGATGAAAAGCTGATAAAAAAAAGTAATTATTTTCCTTTTTAGGAAGAATTATTAAAATACTCCTTTGGTTCCTTTTTTTGCAATTAATCTTTCATTATTTCAGGTATAGCCTTTTACCCGTTAGGTGGCAGAAATTAACATTTTTTGTACATCATTATTGCAACAGTTTTGCAGACATAATGAAACAAGACACATGTAGAAAAAGAGAAACACAGACACATAAGGGAAAACATACAGATCTGCGTTATCATTTATGGCATTAGACAATGCAGCCATCAAAACAAATGTAAAAACCTTAGTTTCATAATCAGTAAATAACTAGAGAAAATAAAAAAAAATAAAAGTAAAGATAGAGGGATAAAGGCAAGAAAGGATATTTCAATGGTTTGACCAGAAGTCTTAAAATTGCAAGAGTGATATTCAGAACCATATTTGTGCATGTATCATTAAAGGGACACTGTAGTCACCCAGACCACTTCAGCTAATTGAAGTAGTCTGGGTGCTGTGACCCTTTTGCACTTAGTGCTGCAATGTTAAAATTTGCAATTCCAGAGAACTGCAATGTTTACATTGCACCTCTAAGTCTGCCCTCTGTGGCTGTCTAACAGTCAGCCACTAGAGGGCTTCCAGAGCCAAAATTGACTTCTTGGTCTGTTATCTGATGCTGGACATCCACACGGACCTCCAGCATCAGAATTTCCGCATAGGAAAGCATTAAACAATGCTTTCCTATGGTTAGGTCTAATGCGCACGCAGACATTGCCACGCATGCGCATAAGGTCTCCCCTGCAGGCTGACATATGCGGGGAAGGCGCGTGGGAGGAGTCTGACCCAGCGCCGAGGGACATCTGCGCTGGATTCAGGTAAGTGGCTTAAGGGGTTTTAATCAGCCCCGTAGAAGTGGGGGGCCCCGAGGGAGAGGGTGACCTATTAACCCTATAGTGCCAGGAAAATGTGTTTGTTTTCCTGTCACTATAGGATCCCTTTAAATTAGTTTAAAAAGAATACATTTAAATAACATATATGATATATTATGATATTATATGATCTAAGTGCTTGGACACTGTAAGTTCTAAAAGTCTTTTCTTTCTGATAAGCAATATATACTAAATATTTTTGAAAGATTCAAATAATTAATATGTATACTACTGCACAGGTCCTGCAATAAACTGCTGAATGCAGTTAAATATGAGATATTTGTACATGATTTTCATTTTTTTTCCTTAGCAGAAATCTATCTAATCTATCTACAACCTCTGTTTAACGTAAACAAATTTTCGTTATTTGAACATAATCTTACCATTATGCCATTGTGTATAAATCCTCGCCTGTAACGTGCAGGTTTAAGGTGAGGATATTCTTCCGTGCTAGTAACTTTAATTCCCCAAACCTTCTTCCAGGCTTCATAGAGTTGTACATGTACCGGATAGACACCTGAGTGATGTGGAGCGACTGCATAGCCCATATATGTTGGAATACCATGCTCCTATAAAAACAAACATATTTAAAGGCATAGCTATATTGAAGACAGGATAAACACAAACACACACATTTAAAAGAGAGAAAATATAAAATATACAATTTGGTATGGATAGTCTCATTCAACATGCGTAATCTTTCTCTTTCCTTTGGTATAAACCATTAGAAAACTCAACATTAAACTCTGACCCATACATCAAACTTTTATATTAACAGCTTATAGCTTTCCTATACAAGGGCCATTAAATCCATTTTAATTGCATGTTTTACATATTGCCTAATA
Source organism: Pelobates cultripes (assembly GCA_933207985.1). NCBI lineage: Eukaryota > Metazoa > Chordata > Amphibia > Anura > Pelobatidae > Pelobates > Pelobates cultripes. The sequence continues at coordinate 113,312,316 of OW240917.1, read as the reverse complement.
ATATTCTATATAACCACTACTGGACATATTTCCATGCAAGTAAAGGTTGAAGTATGTTTATGATGTTATGCTAACTAATTACCTATCAAAACCCTGCTAATCTTCAGAGCCTTTAATGAAGGGTCCTGAAAATAGGTCACTAGTAAAAGTGTTGAAGGTCATTTAAGAGGAGATCTGACAAGTGCTATGTATACATACATAAATAATGGTAAGATTTATGTATTTCTTTTTTCAGCTAAGCCTCCTTATCTTGTGGTTTTATCTAGGGCATCGAACAAATTTTAGTATTTATGTAGACATTATCATTATAGTACTTATACTCTTCATAAATAGAGTTTATTTAAAGTTCTTGAATATGCCCTACATGCCCCAAAACAGCTTTAATGCGTGTTACAACTTTTGCCCTAATTATATATATATATTTTCAATAATCAATGTTGTGTAGCTTTTAAAATGGTTTTGAAGCATTCTACATTTTAACCCACATTTTCGCTGCCCATGATAAAATATATCATATTTGTTACTGTACATGGATACAGTTTCCTTTCTATCTCTTTCTCCTAATATTCATACATGTATACATGCGACCAGGAAGCACAGCAAAACTTTCTTGAATCTGCAGTTCAGCTAACATGGGTCATAATTACCGAACTAGTAACTGATTTACAAGTCTCAGAAACCCTGCCCATCAGACAATCCACCCACCAACACTTAACTCTTGGAGTTTGGTTAAACATACACTACAACTTACACATCACTCTTGATTAACCAAGCTAATATCCAGTGAGGACAGAGCTCAAAGCTGATGATGTAATGTAATGTGTAGGAATTGGCACACAACCAAGACACTTTACTTTCAAACATGCTTGTTTTTCTTCAGGATAAGATATTATAGGTAGTCAATAAATCAGTGCAATATAGAGAATTACAGTATGAAGCTAAATTGTTAATATACCACACTCCTGATATATACCACATATTAGGGGTGCAGTACCTGACTGGCAAATAAAATCCATGTAAAACAGGAAAATTAACAAAAAAAAACAAAACGTGAAACCCATGTAGTTACTTTGGAAGATAAATATTCCATTTGTAAAGGGCAAAGCACCCCCTCCATATTTTATATAGTAGTCCACATTCATGAGAACAATTACAAAATCATAGCACCACTGGTGCTTAGAGCCAGTTGATATTTTGAAGGGCTTGTTTAATTTTTATTCTGTGATGATGGATCTAAGGAGTTCAGAAATGATGGCCATATTCAAAAATATTTGATGGTGAGTTTGAAGTCAAACACACATATATCCCTCTCTTGCAGTCTCTTGTTGCATAACTTTGAAGTGAAATATTGCGTATTTTCTTGTTGGTGAGTGTTCTGTAAAATACAGGATAGTTCACATTCAGTTTGATGTGTGCCAGGATAAAAGCTTTACTAATCTTTGTAAATCTATTATGATATTTTACTATTGCAGTGGGAGGTATGCCATAATAAAAGCTTTACTAATCTTTGGCTTAATACTAAAATTAGCTTTTTAATTTATATTAACTTCTGTTACAGAAATGTAGCAAATATCTAGCTCTGTGTTTACCAAATGTTCTACCATACAGAAATCTTGCATATTCCAGTTGCCTAGAAACACAATTGGGTTGGCAACTGTTCACTTCATTAAAAACATAATTACTTCAAATATGCACATCCACATTTGTAACAAATTTATATCGTACAAAACTATTCTGTGTTATGACAATTATGTCACTTGTGTTTAATATTAAATTGCCATACACGCATTTTTCATTTTTGGAAAATAGTTCCACCACAGAGTAACATTTAGTGAAAATAAGGTTCATATTATTCTATTTTTACATTTTCTGTAGATATTTTTGTAGATATTAATTTGTAATTACTTGCAGGGTTACTTACTAAACACTGTTTTTTTGTAAAGCTTTGACCACTGGCTGCTTGCACTTCCAACATGCAAGTAGTTCAGATTTTTGTAGAAAGCATCTGGGTCAAGATTTGAATCACTAATGTCCATATTTTAGTCATCTGGCAGCATTCAGACCAAAATTCAAGCCCATTTGGGGCTTGAATTGCAAAATCTGGATATTGTTGAATAGAGTGAACAATGTCCAGATTTTGCATTTGGATTTTAGTGAATAGCCCAGATAGAGTCCTCCTAGAAGGAAATCTAGGAATAATATATGTTTTAATTAAAGTATTCAATCAAACCAATGTGAGCCCTAAACAACATTCAGAGCTTGGAACTTTTTAAGGTTTTTTTGTATTGCTCTCTTTCCAGATCTCTGCCACTGTAATTATGCATGTTCCATTGTGACCACTGAATAAAATAAAACCTACTCATAGAATGGAATGCAACCACTGAATAAAATAAAACCTACTCATAGAATGGAATGCATCCATTTTCAGGTGTTTAGAACAATTTGACTAGGGATAGATTAATATCCAGAACAATAATGTAAAGGTTAAAATATTGCCAGAACTGATTTATATTGTAAATTCTCAATGAAAATAGTCAAACTTCAAATGTACTAATATTTTGTGCATTTAGAAATACATTAAATATAAATCAGTAGATATTATTTTGATGATAATTTTACTAATTTTGGTAATAAAAATAGTAAATGTTTTTGTATTGCCTAAAGAATTCTTTGTGAAGTGCACTTCAAACCATGTCATTGCTAATGCCACATATACACAGCATTGGTTTGCTTTAGCATTACATTTATTTTAGAATGCAATTCCTATACTATTTGCTGTCATAATATTTATATTCCTCTGTTCCCCTCAAAAATATATACAGACTCCTTACATATACCAATGGGCTCAGCAAGTAAGCAATTATATCAACGTTTTACTGACCCTCCTGCTGTAAGCAACACAATTGTTATTTGTTCCACTAAGATAATTCCTATTAAAATGATATCTATTAATATAAACTCCACACTATACACACACTATATCTGCTAGTGATAAAAAAGTAACAATAAAGGAAATGTCTCTAAATGTATTTAGGCATCAATGAATATTGTTTTTATATGTGAGCTCCATATCTCTTGTCTCAAAGAAATTAACAATTGCAATTTCCCTTTTTAATAATTTGGTAGTGATTATGGTTAAATAAATACAATTCCCTTAATGAAATCCTCCTCAGAACATAGCAACATAATGAAAGCTGGAAGTGGGTTATTCAAATTATAGTGTCTGTTAACTAACTATACAGTGAGTTGTGATGACTGAAGAACCAAATAGAAAAAACTAATTTGTTAGGATTACGTGGGGTTATGGTTAAAGGGACACTATAGTCACCAAAACAAATTTAGCTTAATGAAGCAGTTTTTGTGTATAGATCATGCCTCTAAAGCTTTACTGCTCAATGCTCTGCCATTTTGGAGTCTAATCACTTTTTATTTTGTCTATGCAGCCCTAGCCACACCTCCCCTGAATGTGACTCACACCGCCTGCATGAAATCAAACTGTTTTCATTGTCAATCAGATTTAAATTATTTTAAAAGTTATTTCCTTATCTGTAAATTAAACTTTAAAGGAGCACTATAGGGTCAGGAACACAAACATGCATTAAAACAACCATCTAGCCCTCCTGGCCCCCTCTTGCCTCCCTAAATGTAGTATCATCTTACTTGTATTCAAGTCTGGTGCTCCTGGCACTGCCCCTGTCTGCCTCTGACCTGCCTGCTGTCTGCTGACATCATCAGAAGTGGTGGTCTGAACCAATCACAATGATTCCCCATAGGACTGGCTGAGACTGTCAAGGAGGCAGATCAGGGGCAGAGTCAGCACAAGTCAAACACAGCCTGAAAACACAGCCCTGGAAAATGTAACCCCTCAAAGAGATACATTGAATTGAATCAATGCATCTCTATGAGAAAGGTCAGTGTCTGCAAACAGAAGGCGGAGACACTGAATGGCAGTGCTCCACATTAGGAAGGACTGCTTAAGGAAGCAACTTTAGCAGCCATCTAAGGAGTGGCCAGTAGAGGTATCCCTAGGCTGTAATGTAAACACTTGTGCCAATACTGGCTAACAAATCCACTGATTAGGTAGCAGAAGATGGGACTTCAGATGTATGATCAAAAAAATAGACTTTATTTAAATACAACATAAAAACTCAAGGTACTTAAATAGAATGGGAATGAAACTAAAAGTGCATAAATCCAAATAGTAAAGAAAACTAGGGTTCCACTCGCCACCTCACAGACAGTAATCAGGAGTATAAAACAATGTAAAATATGTAAAATGTGAAAATGCAGCAGATGCATTTTGGCTACGTAAGCTTTCTTCCAGTGCTGATGATCAGTTCAAATGTTCGTCTTTATATATCTCACATCTTCTAAAAATCACATGTGCTCTGTTTTCCGCGTTATATTTAAATAAAGTCTATTTTTTGATCATACATCTGAAGTCCCATCTTCTGCTGCCTAATCAGTGGATTCGTAAGCCAGTATTGGCATCCTCGAGCCTGCTATACAGAGCCTGGTACGGCTCTGAGCCATGTGAGTGGTAGTACTATATTTATTTTAAACTTAGTGTTTTAAACAGTTCACACTATGTTGTTTTTTATATTTATATGTTAGGTATTTTCTACCACTACATCCGCATATGGTTGTAATTGATTATTTACTTTTATAGCACTGGGATTTGTGTATACATTCCTATGTACTCTGTATTTAGTATTTTATGTTTAGAGTGTTGGGGAAGCACTATTATATCAGTCACACAACCCACTGACAGTAATATATTAATTGATCTGAACTGATAAATGGCTTATCGGAAAACGATAAACAGCTGATAACATGATTGCTTCTAATTTAATCAAATAATTAAATTAATTAAAAAAGGCTGAAAAATGTGCTTCCGATGCTAGCATTTTTATTTTGAGCTGTGTACCTCTTTAGGAGGTTTGGCAGCTAGAATTTCAGCTGGCATTAAATTTAGGTGAAATTTAATTAAAATTTTTTTTATTATAAACAATAGTCAATTGTTAGTTGTTTTTTGCAGATATAATTAAATCAAGGCCATAGTTTTATATACTTAAACACTGCATTAAAATAAATCCCTATCTGTTCTTTAACACCTTAAGGACCACATTTCTGGAATAAAAGGAAATCATGACATGTCACACATGTCATGTGTCCTTAAGGGGTTAAACACACTATGTATAATTCATATGGTGTACTTAATAAGAAACTAGGAAATTGCAGTGGATGAAACATTTAGCGAAAGTGGGATAATTGCCTCAGACTAGCACAGAATCACAGACTGTTACAACCGCATCCCAGAACATCAGTCATCCTGCAGATGTCTAGCATTATATAGCATAACTAAGGATTACATCACCAGTTGGAGAAAACTATTACCAAATATTCCTGCACTCCAACATCATTGCCCCCAGATATACACATATGGGTGGATCTGGAGACTGCCATGATGGGCACCAACATGCCCCAATACTAGGTTTGGGTGCCCAGGCCTTACAGACCATGCCTGCACACTACCTGCCCAGCAATTCTTAACATGATCAGTATTTGGGACCTGACTGCTGACAAATGTATATTAAGGAGTACCCCGTCCCCTCAAACACAATAAAGCTTTTGAGCCTTGGCTATGAGCTAGAGATTTCCAGGGATTACAAGACACTGGTATGCAAAGGTACATGCACCTCTTTGAAGTGAACACTTTTAGATCATTCCAAGACCTGAAACAATTGACTCCTTTAACAACTGGAGACTTCTTTCAGTACATGAAATTAAGGACTTTGCACATGCAGACTCAGTTAGGAAAGCATCTACCAGCCCTCTTTAAAAAGTTATCCATAACAAAAACTCAACAAAGGGCCTTATTTCCACCATATATGCCTACATTAGTTCCACAGACAATGAGTCAGACATAGCCCAATATAGCGCCCAATGGGATAGTGACTTAGAACACACACCAGAGAATGGAAAGTAGGAGGACATCTAGAAGGCTGCGGGACAGTCCTCTATCTGTGCAAACGTACAAGAACAATGCTATAAGACTGCACCACATGGGTAGGTCATCGACAGACATATGCTGGAAAGCTTGTGGACATAAAAGCTCATACATACACATGCAGTGGACATGTCTCAAAGTACAGCAGTACTGGAAGGTGGTTAGAAAGCTGTTGTCGGACGTTCTACACCAACATATAGACAAAGAACCATGGTCCTTTCTACTGGTTAAACTAACGGAGGGATTACCCAGAGCAGAACAAAAATGGCTAAATATGCTGAATAAAATTACGCTGGGCAAGGTGGGGACTAGCACAGGTCTGATTGGGAACAGAGATGCCCACAAACAATAACATAATACTAAAAATAAAAGATAATCACTTAATGGACAACTTCACAGCTCAGTTGCGAACTTCAACAATAAGTTGCGATAAAGTATTGAAACTGTGGAAGGAGTATGATGAGCAGGTGTATTGGGCGGGGTCCAACACAGGGACTGAGTTTTTCTTTCTATCTCTCTTTCTCCCCTTCATCATCTCCTACTCTCTCTAACTCTAGCTATTTCTTGTCTTCAGTTTCCTTACCTTTTAATTAAAGAGGGTATAGTTCTTTAATTAAAAACTTTGAGATGGGATACAGAAAACAATAGATATCATCCGTAGAGACAACACTTCTTCAAAGTATGCTTCTCTACAACAATGTATTAATTAGCTACTCCTTTAAAACCTGACTTGCTGTGATATAAAAAAAAACCGCAAGGAATGCATGAAGTGTCAAAGCTGTATGCCTATGTAACCATGTTATCCTAATCTTTTAAATAAAAAATAAGAATAGAGTTGCTCAATCATGCAAGGTAATGTTAGCCCAGAAAATCAAAAAAATAATTTGGTCCCACACAACACTCTGAGCTCCTATGTATTAGCATGTACAATAACAACACAATCATTTATGACAATGTAAGGCAGCAAAGCCTGGCCAGAACCCCTATCACTTGTGCAGCCCCCAGTCATTCTATAAATGTAAAAAACAGATGAACTCAGGTCCTGCAAACTCAAACTAAAACAGAATGCTTCAATGGATTCTTGAAAAAAAAATAAACAGCCATTATATTTTCTAAAGAAGAAGGATAATTTCTCAACCAGTGTATATAAAATGAAAACATATGAACTTTTTTGTTTATACCACGGTCCACCAGAGAGTAAATTTTCAAAGGTCCACAAGCCCCGTCTGAGTTTAGGGTCTAGGCAGCTGACTTGGCCAACTAACGTGTAATCCAGATCTGATTTTACAGATATATTGAATTGTTCTATTTTCCAGAAAATGAATTTATTTACAAATCATGTCAATTAAATCCACAGTGAGTGCAAAAACATATTGGCCTATTCTCAGCATCAAAAAACATAACACCTCTCACATTAATGGGCCAACCATGAGCCATAATAGTAGCACTTTAATGAAATTGTTCATAATTATCATGGGACGTCTCCTACCGCCTAAGAGATATATTTTCATTAAGGCCATATAAAAGATAGCCAAATGCATGAAGGAAGGTCAATCAAAAATTATACAATCACTTTTTATTCATACTGGGTGAAAAAAAACCTAAAAAAGAACAAAGAAGAAGATATAACTCTTAGACTAGATGTCCATACATGACGTTTAAAATACTACTACTGCAGTGATCGTATATTGTTCATATAATGAAGCTCAATCGTCTTAATGTTCTGAGCAACAAGCACAATCTCTGGCAAACATAAACCTGAAAATATTGGAAGTAAAACAAAGGATGTTTTTATCTTCTTTTCTTCAAAATAATTGATTATCATTATGACTGATAAATGTAAACTAAAATATACTGAAAGTACAAAAGAGCACTAAAAAAGAAAGTATTTACTGAAAGGATTACACATTTTATATATCAAATTCTAGGTATTATTTTTCTTATACTGAAATAGGAATAAACATAAAAAGTGCATAACCAAATTCATTATTCAAGTTTAAAAAAAAGTTATAAAAACCCCAGTTGTGATTCTTGTTTTCTGGTGCCCATATTTTCGATGAAGGTTTTTCAAAAAGAAAAATTAGGTGAAAGTCTACCTGTCCAGAAATCTCCCAACCTACACTCAAACACCCCACTACCAGACAAACAATATCATTGGCAATGGGCCCAGACCCTGACCCAGTGTGCTCCCTGCATACTATTTGCAAAGTTACCTTGCTACCGGACAATAGTTTCACCCTTTTCTACCGAATAATGAATGAATGAATGAATGAATAGTGTAACAGACAAATAACAAATACCAAATCCATTCAATAAGCACCCATGAAAACTATATACCAGCAATGAACCCCCTAATCCACAACCACCTATGTTTTGTGACATGCTGCATTATCGTTAAATATGTATCCTACATTTTCTACTTATTTTGCATCACAGTCAAATTAATTATTTAAAAAAGAAAAAAGTTTAAACTGTGATTCAGTGATGAGCAACATTTCTTCATTCTCTATAAATATTTTAAAAGATTCAATGTTTACTCAAATCTAATGGCAAAATTAAGTTTCCAAAATTTGAATGTGCATTAGATTCGATGGTGCATAAGATTTGAGTAAATCCCTTAAAAATATATATTTAATATGAGAAAAGAATAAACAATCACAATTGTGATATATTAGTGTGACTTCAAATATTTATTGTTTTATATGAAAAGTTTTATTTATAATATCTTATAACAACAGGAAAACTAAAGCAAGATAAAACTATGTAAATGCACTTGAGGGACTTTTTACTACATAGGTCACAATTTAAGAACAATCATAAAAATATATTTTGAAGGATGCATAAAGACACTTCTTCCTTGAGATTAAAAAAAATATATACATTATTTCCTTACTTGCAAATCTATCAATTTTAATCCTGCACAAAAAAGATCCTGACCTTTATGTTGTGAAGTGATATTGAAGGATGTGTGCAAATAGAAATTTTAGTTGTGAATAAAATCTGTAGTTTGGGTTTAATATCTTACAAGATTGAGGCTATAAAATCACAACATGATACTCTTGTTATCTTGGTTTTATTATAGCATCGTTAGTGACTGAATGAGCATTCAGTAACGCATCGGTGCAACAATCAAATTTACATGGGCCTCACGTTTATTTAAAAAATAAACTTGTTGAGTTTGCTTTCATAGAACTTGATGAATATAGCAGCTATTTCAGTTTGCATATGTTATGTATAAAATATGTAATGTTTAATACTTAATTATGCATGCTGAATATTTGTTATGCTGAATAAAACATTTCTATTGTTTCACTAATGGCATTTTTGTTGTACAAGCAGAGGGTGTAGAAATTTGATCTTTCAAAGGTCAATATTGTTGGACCAGTGTTTGTTGCTTTCTTGTGATATACAGTAACAACATTGATGACATTTTCTTAGATTAAAGGGTTACTCCAACCACCGTGACCACTTCTGCTTGCTACAGAAGCCCTCTCTCTACCCTCCACTTCACATACATTACAGACAAGCTGATCTTGCTGTGTTCTGGCACAGTTACAGTGCTGGCTATCTCCCCCCTTCAAGTAAATCACGTTGCTGAGTATTGTCTCTCTTTCCCTCATTGCAGCTCTCCTCCGTTTCACACAAATTAGTGCCGTCTCTCTCTTACACTGCTCTCCAGAGCTCTCTCCTCATGCAGCCCTCATCATGTGTGATTGAAGCAAGGACCCTGAAGGATGATGCGTTGTGAGGGCAGAGTAGGCATGGAACTGGTCTGGGAGAGCCTGGCCCAGCACTGGATTTAGGTAAATTTTTGGCTATTTTTACAGGTTTTTATTTGATAAGACACAGTGGGGCTAAGTGACAAATAAACAATAAGGCACCAAAAATCTAATAAAAAAGGTTTGATGTAACCTTTCAAGCAATGACCCACAGAAAAACTGGTAACTAGATATGTATACAATGGAAAAATTAAGTTAATCCAAATTGATTTGACCAAAATAAAACATTCTGTCGGTAAATTTGGGATTTGTCCATGTGGAGTTTTGGTTTGAAAGACTTACATCCATACAATCGCTTCAGGAAAAATGATTTGGACAAATTAGAATGGCACACAAATGCGCCTAATATATATAAAATATCAGTTATATATTTTGTGCTGTGATTGGCTGGCTTGAGAAAAGCCTTTTTTTTTGCGAGATTAGTTCAATAACATGTATAGGTATGACTTCCAAGAAACGCAATCATAGAGCTCCTACTGAGAATTTAAAACATGAGAATGCCCTTATAAAATATTCTCTCACATTGACTGTCTATATGGAGTCGTCGATGGGTTCCTACGGATAATTTGTAATGCTCAAGTTTGTATTTTTTTTTAAATAGAAAGATCATATAGACTCAAATGCATCAACCGTGCAAATAGAGGTCATCTACCAAAAAGCACAGGCTCTGTATTGTTCAAGTAATCCGGAGCAAGGACCCTGAAGGATGATGCGTTGTGAGGGCAGAGTAGGCATGGAACTGGTCTGGGAGAGCCTGGCCCAGCACTGGATTTAGGTAAATTTTTGGCTATTTTTACAGGTTTTTATTTGATAAGACACAGTGGGGCTAAGTGACAAATAAACAATAAGGCACCAAAAATCTAATAAAAAAGGTTTGATGTAACCTTTCAAGCAATGACCCACAGAAAAACTGGTAACTAGATATGTATACAATGGAAAAATTAAGTTAATCCAAATTGATTTGACCAAAATAAAACATTCTGTCGGTAAATTTGGGATTTGTCCATGTGGAGTTTTGGTTTGAAAGACTTACATCCATACAATCGCTTCAGGAAAAATGATTTGGACAAATTAGAATGGCACACAAATGCGCCTAATATATATAAAATATCAGTTATATATTTTGTGCTGTGATTGGCTGGCTTGAGAAAAGCCTTTTTTTTTGCGAGATTAGTTCAATAACATGTATAGGTATGACTTCCAAGAAACGCAATCATAGAGCTCCTACTGAGAATTTAAAACATGAGAATGCCCTTATAAAATATTCTCTCACATTGACTGTCTATATGGAGTCGTCGATGGGTTCCTACGGATAATTTGTAATGCTCATGTTTGTATTTTTTTTTAAATAGAAAGATCATATAGACTCAAATGCATCAACCGTGCAAATAGAGGTCATCTACCAAAAAGCACAGGCTCTGTATTGTTCAAGTAATCCGGAGCAAATCACAGCTTTTTTGACATACTCAATGCAGGCACTAGGAACTGCGCCACAGGGGATTCAACCATCCTTAGGAAACTATGATTGCTCTGGATATTTATTGAGAGTGGTGTTCCTTCATTAACCCTCAGTCTATCAACTTTTGATAATTTTACCTTTATAGTTTTTTTGTTAATTTGCTAATTGAGTTCATGAGCCTTGTCATGCCATATATATTATGTGTTAAACCCTTGATGCATATTTGCATTGGTGCTCAGTGGACTATACATCTCCTATGCCCTTATTCAGCTTTAATTATAAAATGGTCCAGGAGCCCTTTTATATAGCCCGCCCGCTCCCCCACCCTGCAGCCCAGGGCTGGAGATAGAGGAAACACCTCTTACTGTTTGCAGCTACACTTGCCAGTTACATCTGTTATTTTCTTAGTGTCATGCTTCCTTAGCATTTGCACTAGGGAAACATATCTGTTGGCGGAACTCAGTTACACTTGGTGTAACTTGTGTGCCAAGATAATAAATATTACTGATCTTTAAACTGATTTCTGAAAGTAATGGATTTTAACTGAATTGTGGCTATTTTCGCCTGCCTAGCAAATCAAGGTAAATATATCTGAATACATCTGAGCCATTCTTATGAGTCATTACACTTAATTTGAACATTCGTGAAATTCAGATTGGAGTTTATCACACTATATCTTGCTGCTTATGCAGACCACCTCCTATACTATTCATCATAAGGACTCGTTACCTTACCAGATTCTGTGGATTATGTATAAGGACTGCTTCTAGGGCAAAGTTGTAGAAGTGTGTGACATTCTATTTAAAAAAAAAATAACTGCTTCAATTTTATAAATTTAACATGGGATTGCTTTTTATATAACACCCCGATTCTTATTTAGTCATTAATTCATAGTAAACTTCATTAACTCGGTTTGAGATGTTTAATATACGAATTTGTATTTTTCAATATGAGCTTCTGCGTTAGAATGTGGGAACAAGATAAAATATTATGATAGTAAGGTATCTAATATGCTGATGCACCATAAACACAACTATTTTGCATTAGCAATATGACTGAATTCAAATCCCAGGATGTTTAGGCCGAAAGACTAAAACTCCCAAGTCTTAAAGTTAAACAATAGAAATGCAAGGTTTTATGGAAGGTTATGTAGTAAACAATATGTAGAATGCGCTCAGAAGTCAAAAAAGTTGTACATGTAATTGAGGCTTACATGAGTATGAGTAGCGCTGTCATTATAACAATTTTGTCTCATTTATTGCCTCTGGAAAAGTAAAATATAGAGGGTTTTTTTCTAGCAAGTTAGAATAAAAATTGCATTCTAATTTATTGCCTCATATTTTTATATGTGAAGCTGAAAGTTCATAAAGGTAGCCCTTCCCCGAAGGCTACTCTTTTTATCTAAACTCTTTGGATTTCTTTTTTTTCTGAGATGTTTAATAATATACTATAATTATATAATAATGATTACAGTCAAAAATAGTTCATAGTGTGGTTCTCAGCACACTGATAATGAAGAGAACATTTGTCAATATTTATTAGCATCTAAAAAAGTGAGAAATGTTGTATTTGAAGAGAAATTATATTCACAAAATATCACCTCTAATTTCCGCCTAAACGTCTTGCTAAGTCCTAATTGCTAACAGCCTAAACAATAATTTTGCTTATTTTCTATAGTCATCAACCTTTTCTCTCTTGATATATTTTGTCTCAACCGACATTATACGAGTTAGATCCCTTCAGATCATAGGATCAAAGGCCATCTAACTTAGCTTCTTTATTGTAAAAAATATTTTTCAGATTAAAGTTATATTATATTTTTAAGATCTTCCAATCCCAATGATAGAATACATTAATCACTAGAAAAGCTACAATTTCTGGGGAAATTGTGTGAAGTGTTCTTGCCTCCACCAGTAGTCTACAACTGGAGTGGGCGGAGTAACTGTTATCATTTATATAGCACATTTAATTGCAACGTTGTTGCACAGTTACATTAAACCATACATTTATAAAAACATTAGCAGGTGTTCAAAAGGCCCTGTCTATGACATCACTTGCTGCTGCTGCAGCCTGGCACAGATCAGAGTATTTTGGCGGTTGCCATCTTCAAACGGTCGTATTTTATAAACTATATATCCTACAGTGAAGAGCTTTATATTGTGAGAATCACAAGACCCAGACCTACATTTTGATGCATAGTATGTCTCTGAAGTATTACAAATGAAGGCACAGTCGCAGTTTAGAAATTGCACTTCAAATTTGAGTTTGCAAAGTGAAGTTTCAATGAATGTCAATGGACGGCGTTAGTTGCAAACAAATGATTATATTGTGAAAACTATCAGGACTATGGCTTAGCCGTTGACATGTTTAGTGGCAGCAGGGATAGCTGAACGTTTTGATATAAGATTTGTGTAGGTGGGCCTGAAAATAAGGCAGTGGTGGCAGTTTAGAAATCAAGGCCTGATTTTTCAGCTTTTGCCAGCTCCCACTCTAGCTTTGCCATTCATTCCTATGTGACAAATTTCGCCACAAGAACGACGATATTCCGTGAACCATTCGGCGAAACGTTCCACAAAGTAATAGCAATCCGATCGGGAACAATCTGCACGTTTTGGTAAATTTTTGTCTATGTAGTGTAAAAACTGTGGGAGGAGTTAGGGTGGCAAATTTGGCTATAATAAGAATAAGAATATATATGTGAGATAACATTAAGTGGTCTTGCTATGCAAGAACACTTAATAACTATTTGGGCTCAAACATCCTGCAGCGGAAAAAGTGCAGGTAAAGAAAAAGGGGCATGTAGATATGGTGCATGGATTAAGAAAGAGTATATAGAAAGGTGTCATGGATTAGGAAAGGGCATGCAGAAAGGGAAGAAGGGTCATGGATGAAGAGAAGTAGAGAATGTGGTGCATTTATTGACTCCTGCAGTCACATACAAACTTCACGCAAATACATGACTGCATTCATGCAGAGACACTCCATACAAATGAACCCATGCATTTGCACACAGACACTCTATATAAATAAACTCCTGCTTTTATATTCACACATACACTTCATATATACATCCCTGTATTCACAAACACACCAGTATTTCATGCCTTGAGTATGACATGTATTAAAACAAAATGCTAATTATGGGCTTTTTGAGATTGTAAGTACATTTTAGGCCTATCTAGTAGCTTAGGACTTAAAAATGTGAGCCCTGATAGATATATAAAATGCCAAAATATCAGAGAATTGCCGTATGCAATGATACCTTTTTTATTGGACTTACATAACATTATAAAGACAAGCCTTCGAGAGTTTTCCTCTCTTCCTCAGGTCAAGAGAGAAAGAGAGGAAAACTCTTGAAAGTTTGTCTATGAAATATTATTTTAGTCCAATAAAAAGGGTATCATTGCATACTGCAATACTATGTTTTGGTATTGTGTCTACTGGACTAATATGGCTAATCCAATCTACACTATATATATCTATGTATATAAGAAGTAGTGGTGGGCTTAACACAATATGGCCATTTGGTGGAACTGAGATAGGTGGTTTTAAGTAGACTTATACGATTTAATGTGTATTTTTATGTGTGCTTTGTAACTTAATCCGTATTACATATTTATTATTACAGGCAAAACTGTGTGTAGTAAAGACTGTATTCTGTCAGACAGAGTATTCCATGACTATATAGCACCATGGGTGAGTTTATGTAGGCAAACCGAAAATTAATGTTGTATCAGTAACTTCTATGTATAATATAAAACCATCAATGTATTCATGTATATTTAAACTCTTTATTGCCATTGTAGGATAATATAGCTTTGGGAAGAATACAACTTAATTCCTAATTGATTAGGTTTTTTTTATAGCACTCTTAGTTTAAGCAATGTGTCTCGTAATGTAATTTCAAAGATTTATAACCTTCAAATTTATATTACCTATTTAAAATGCAGTAAACCAAGTGGGATTGTTCAGGATTCTAATCAGCTTTAGATATTAAATTGCAAAGTACTGTAATTACTTTTGAGCCATGCCCAATACTTCAAACATGGTTATTTAAAAGGTAATGAATGCACCAAATGCTCAATATGATTCTTTTGTATACTCTTAAATAGATATAATGATTCAGTGGATTATACAGAATTTACATTGTCTTAAATCTGAATAATTAGCATTTTATGTGGAGCATACGTTATCCATCAATTCAATTCCATCAATTCAAGAAGGACACAAAATGCCATTAATGGTTTGCAAAGGCCACTAGGATGCCATCCTTACTATTAGAATAAAACTGAAATAGCCAGAACACTAGGTCACCTTGAATAAAGCTGTTTGACTAGACATTAAATATATTATAAATGCCATAGACAAACAGCCATAAGAGATAGATGGATATATATATACATCCATACAATATATGTATACAATATATGCATACATACAATATATTATTTTTACAAATGTAATTCTAAAAAGTGCAAGATGGGAAAAAAAGCAGTGTTGATTGACTGATTGATTGATTGATTAATAGACAGAAGATGAGATAGGTGGATATATAGCATGCTATAAATCACACTTAAAAAAAATAGAATAGTAACATTATTTTTACCAATTTAATATTAAAAAGTATACGTTGGAAAGAACAGTATTGCATAATTAGTACTATGAATAAATAAATAAATAAATGTAATATATATAATACTAATTAAGCAATACTGTTCTTTCCAACGTATACTTTTTAATATTAAATTGATAAAAAATAATGTTACTATTCTATTATATATATATATATATATATATATATATATTTATTATTATTTATTTATTTTGCTATAATATTAATTTCAAATAAATATTTAGAATCTCCAAGAGAACTGCAGTCCAGAGAACTTTGTAATGAGCTTCAGTATTCTTTATTGTGTCCAATCACATATAGTCACCCTTTCAGTCCTTGTATCAGGACTTTTATCAAGTCCTGAAATGTTGACTTATGTTAATGGCCACAATAAAGAATACCGAAATTCATTATGAAGTCATCTGGAGTGCAGTTCTTTTGGAGATTTATAGTTTGCTTGGAATTTGCACTAAGGCAAGGAACAAGACGGGAGAGTGGGTGCCGGGCCTATTTGCACTGAGGCAAGGAACAAGATGAGAGAGTGGGTGCCGGACCTATGGTGAAAATAAATATTTTGCAAATATTTATATAAATATTTGTACAATTAACTTGTCACCAGTGCGCCTTCTCAGTCTTAACAGTATTACAGTCTGTTTTGCTTATTTATTAAATACAATAAGTGATTTAGAAGTATTCAAGGAATTTTGCATAGCCAGATTACTTCAATATAAATTAATATTTCCAGGATGTCTAGATTCAAATGATGATTGTAAGTGTTAACATGTTTTACAATCAGCCCATGTGAGTTGCAAACACCAGTTAGCTTTATATTGGGGTGTCCCATGTTCTTTAACATCTAAGCAAATATACAGTTAATTAAAGCAAAAGGAATAAGTATCTCCACTCCCTATGAGTATAGAAAAAAGGCTATATGTCATTATCCTGTCTTGGATAGGGGTGCCAATGAAAACAAAAATATATAAATATTAGCGAGAGAAATCATGATGAAGGAATAGTAGAGGGCATTTGCTTTTTTTGTTCCTTAAATGACTGAGCACCAAGAAGATTTATTTACTTCTAGCTGAGTGTCATGCTAACAAACATAGAAGGATCAGGCAGCACTACAACCAATATACGCTCAAGATTGACAGTGTTTTTCCCAAAATTGAGAATCCAAAGTGAACTTACAGAAAATTTTAAATTTAAGGCCAAAATAGTCAAACTGAAAAATC
This sequence comes from Pelobates cultripes, assembly GCA_933207985.1. NCBI lineage: Eukaryota > Metazoa > Chordata > Amphibia > Anura > Pelobatidae > Pelobates > Pelobates cultripes. Next base: position 113,295,224 of record OW240917.1, on the reverse strand, counting down.
TCTTTAACTCGGTAATGCTTTCAGCTCAGCAATGCTTTCATCTCAGCTACTCTGGCAAATTTGAAATAACCTTGACTTAAAGAATTCACCTTGAATGATCTCTTAAGTGATTAACCCTGTAAGGGATCTACCTTAATGTCCCCATACAGTGAAGGACTTAATACAACAAATTGTTGCAGCAACAGGCAAATAATGATTAATATGCAAATTAGGTTTAATCTCACTTAAAGGTCCTATAAAGCTACAAGGACTGTATAATAGCATAATGGATAGAATGGAAGGGAGTAGGATGTAGACATACATTAGGTGATATGTATAATTTTCTGAAAGGCCTTTTGTAGTGCAAAACCTTAATTTTAGCAGTGTGACTATATTTTCTGTTTATGGATAATATGTCATCATTCAATAATAATGTTTATATTGGTCATATACTTTGGGAATTACCAATTGTAATTACATTTTAGCCCCTCCCCTATGGTATGTTAACAATGCATAGCTACCCTTGACATGGCAAGGGTGCATATTTCATTATTGCACTATGGAATATTGTCCTTTAATGTAATTTGTGTAGTGCAATAAGGACTTGCCTGCCTGGCAGAGATGGTATTTTGAATTTAAAAAGGGGTAAATTTAATGGTATAGAGGTCAAAATAAACTATATTTTCTGTTTATGGATAATATGTCATCATTCAATAATAATGTTTATATTGGTCATATACTTTGGGAATTACCAATTGTAATTACATTTTAGCCCTTCCCCTATGGTATGTTAACAATGCATAGCTACCCTTGACATGGCAAGGGTGCATAATTCATTATTGCACTATGCAATATTGTCCTTTAATGTAATTTGTGTAGTGCAATATGGACCTGCCTGCCTGGCAGAGATGGTATTGTGAATTTAAAAAGGGGTAAATTTAATGGTACAGAGGTCAAAAGGGGTTACATCTTTTGAAGCTGGGATCCCCACAGAGGTCAGATGACAGAAGGGGTAGTGTGAATGGCATAGGAATGTGAAAAAAGAGTTTACCATATGGATGGGAATTTATCAAGGCTCTGCAAGGTGTGAGATCCTACACTTTTAAAAGCCAGAATGTCTAGCTGGCTTTAGTCATTTGGCTGTACCCAGGGATGTATTTACCACAAGACAAACAAGGTATTTGCTTAGGGCAGCACTATCAGGGGAGGCGCCAAAAAATGCCACCCCACGCTCCCAGACATATACCTTGTTTACCTTATGTTCTGGGGCTGTCCGCCTTACTGTGAGTGAGTGAGCTTAGCTGTCAGTGTGTGTCTGTGAGTGAAAGTGTGTGTGTCTTTCAGTGAGGATGGGTATTTTGCAATTGCTTAGATTTTGTGCTAAGTTGTATTTGGTGGGTTTTTATTATTGATTTACCTGGGGGACCACGGCACCCCATTTATAAATTGTCTTGGTGGTGGCAGCGTTAAATATAAATAGTAATAATTAGGGGCCAGTACCTGGCGTTATCCTTTTTTTCCCACTGCACCATCAGTGTCTTTATATTTACATTTGTTTCATCCCTGCCACTTTGACAGGGCTACCTATACCTATCGGCAACTCCGAACCCGGCTGGTGGGGTTCCGTTTAGGAGCATTATCGGCATCGACCTATCTGTATTTTAGGGCACATACACTTATTGGGGGTGGGTATACTGTCGACAAGAAATAGGAGCTATTAGGCTTTTTGGGTTAAGGGGTGCCCTCGAAGGCACAAGCGGCTAGGGCTGGAGTATAGCTACTTAGTGCTTAGTAATTACCTTTCTCCCTTATATGTGTCAGATCTTTGACCCAGGATATAATACTTTATTTATCCTAAAGCTCTGTCCATTATACTGACGTGGTAATTACACCATACTATTTAAGTCTAAAAACCGGACAGGCTCTCACTTTAACACCAGATTGTATCCTGTGAGGTCAGTTTTGTCCGTCTCACTGATTTATTGGTGATCACACCATATTATTTTAGCCACAAATCCTGACAGACTTTCACTTTGACACTAGACCGTATCCTGTGAGGTCAGTATAGACTCACAGTGGATACTTTGATGCCAATATATCCACACAACTTAGTATCAAGTAGTGTGTGGTAATCTACTTTGTAACATCAATAAACATTTTTATTTTTTTTAACACTTTGCAATTATTAGTTGTATCTCCAGACTGTATCCTGGAGGTGCCGTTGTTCGGCTATATATAGGTATAGCTGTTTTGGTGGGCAATTGAATCCACTATTAACTGTTTTTTTAGTTAGTTGTTATTAAAAGCTACGTTTTATATTTGGGATTGCGTTATTAGGCACTAACTGTTCCCGATACTGTTTCCCTTTTCTTAAAGGGAAATCCACTCTATTAGGACTATTGGCATTAGTCTGTCCTACCTTTCTCCTTCTTTTCTTTCTTTAGTTTTGTATTCGTGGTGAAGTTATTCACTAGGGGTTATTCCCCACATAGGAGATATTAATCCATATCCCCCCCCCTTTCCCTTGTTTTTTTGATAGTAATAGTTATACTAGAAAAGCTACAATTTCTGGGGAAATTGTGTGAAGTGTTCTTGTCTCCACCAGTAGTCTACAACTGGAGTGGGTGGAGTAACTGTTATAATTTATATAGCACATTTAATTGCAACGTTGTTGCTCAGTTACATTAAACCATACATTTATAAAAACATTAGCAGGTGTTCAAAAGGCCCTGTCTATGACATCACTTGCTGCTGCAGCCTGGCACAAGTCAGAGTATTTTGGCGGTTGCCATCTTCAAACGGTCGTATTTTAAAAACTATCAATCCTACAGCGACAAGCTTTATATTGTGAGAATCACAAGACCCAGACCTACATTTTGCATAGTATGTCTCTGAAGTATTAAAAATTAAGGCACAGTCGCAGTTTAGAAATTGCACTTCATATTTGAGCTTTGTAGAGTGAAGTTTCAATGAATGTCAATGGACGGCGTTAGTTGCAAACAAATGATTATATTGTGAAAACTATCAGGACTATGGCTTAGCCGTTGACATGTTTAGTGGCAGCAGGGATAGCTGAACGTTTTGATATAAGATTTGTGTAGGTGGGCCTGAAAATAAGGGAGTGGTGGCAGTTTAGAAATCATGTCCTGATTTTTCAGCTTTTGCCAGCTCCCACTCTAGCTTTGCCATTCATTCCTATGGGACAAATTGCGCCACAAGAACGACGATATTCCGTGAACCATTCGGCGAAACGTTCCACAAAGTAATAGCAATCCGATCGGGAACAATCTGCACGTTTTGGTAAATTTTTGTCTATGTAGTGTAAAAACTGTGGGAGGAGTTAGGGTGGCAAATTTGGCTATAATAAGAATAATAATATATATGTGAGATAACAAAGAGTGGTCTTGCTATGCAAGGACACTTAATTATTATGTTTAAGTGTGTGTGGTGTTAAGGGGGATTTTGTCATTATTACCAGTCTAGTGCAGACAAATAGTGAACTTTAACCCTTTCACCACCACAACAATGTCATGCACACTCTTGAAGTAGGGTGCATTTGTTACAAATTGGTGGCTTAGCGGTGGGATAACTAAAAGATTTCTTCATCTTTTTGTACCAGATTTTAGTGTTGCTGGATTTGTTGGTTAAACCAGGCACTAAAATAAATTGTGTCTCAATTTCCAAAGGCTGAACTCAGTGCATATATAATATATTTACACCTCAACAGTGTCTCCCAACCCCCTTCTCTGTTTTTCTTTGGTATCTTTAATCTAGTATATTGAGTACCAGGCGCAGTCCAAGGCAGTACTAGGCCAGCTTTGCCGGGAGAGATCTATTCCCTGTCAGGGAAAAACAAAAGAAGAACTATTAAAAGCAGTGGTCGACAATGACATAAAACAAGTTGTGCAAAGTGATGCCTCAAACACTGTAGAGGAGATGTATACAATATAGATTCTACAGCAGGAAGAAAAAGCAAAACAAAACATCATAGTGTACTATCTGAGATGCAATTGAAAGTGGTGTTTAAAGTTACACTCACAATGAAAAATTTGATTGAAGGCACATCAATAAAGTTGACTAACGATCTTCCCCACGTGTAAGGGCATATAGGAGAAAAAGAAATGCAATAATAAATGCAGACTGTTATGCACTTGATACAGCGCTAGCTATGGAAACACTTACAAAATTGTAGAGGTGTATAAGCATGTAGAATCATGGAAGCCAAGGAATCCCAAGAGGTCAGCCACAGCGTTCAAATAAAAACTAAACAAAGCCAAATGGCTTATGAAATTTATTAAATATAACAATATAAAATAAAACATAAAAACAATCTCCTATAAAGTCCCAACCCTACGCGTTTCGTCTGACTCGAAGCAGACTTCCTCAGGGGTAAAAATATAAATCCGTCTCCTGTAGAGGAGATACCTGTAGGTTTTGTCCATAATGTGCCGAGATCTGGAGACCCTTACTTACAAACTTTGTTAAAATATGTGGACACAGCAGATACAAACCAAAGACTACAGCTTATCCTCAAATATCAGAAGGCTGAAAGAGAGGCTGCTGAGTGCCAAGCCAAGAAGGAGCAACAAGCGGAGAGGGAGAGAGAGGCTGCAGAGCGGCAGGCTGAGAGGGAAGCTGTGGTGCGCCAAGCTGGCAGAGAACATGAGCTAAAAATGGTTGGAAAGATTGGAAAGATTGACTGCGTCACCCATGAGTATTAATTCCAGAGCCTCTTCTGCACCCAAACCACCTGCAGAGAATTTTCCAACTTTGGATAAAGATGGTGATCTGAATGTTTTCCTGTGCAGATTTGCAGGCAGTACCAGCTACCAAAGGACTAGTGGGCAAGGTACCTCACCCCTGGTCTCAGAGGTCCTGCACTGGAAGCATTTGCAGCGCTTCCAGCAGAGTCTGACCAGGACTATGATACGATTAAGGATACCTTGCAGGAACGGTACAACCTCACTCCTGAGGTGTACCAAAAGAAATTTGGGACTTTGCAAAAGTGTCCCACACAAAGTTATGCAGCAATTGTGGGGCACCTGGCTACAGCATTCTATCAGTGGACTACAGGACTGGAGATTACCACTTTAGAAAGTTTGCAAGACCTGTTAATAAAACAGTTTTTGCAGCTCTGCTTAGCGGATGTACAGGAATGGCTGCTGGACCGGAACCCCAAAACAGCATTGGAAGTGGGTAAGCTGGCAAATTTCCGCACTGCTAACTGAGCACCAGTGGACTGGAGCAGATGTTTTGCCAAAGGAGTATCCAGCTGAAGGACCACACCACCACAGCTCCCCATTGACAGGCCTAGTGGGCCATCATTTGTCCCAGCTTCTACCTCAGGGAGAGGGGATGCTAGTGTCATTTCTGCACAAGGAGATAGTCACAGATGTTTTATTTACTGCCAAGTGGGGCACATCAGTGTTACTTGCCCTGGGAAATGGCAGCCATCATCATCAGCTGGGGAGGGACGGCCCTCAGAACCAACATCCTCTGTATTGTTTGTAACCAGATCAGGGAGAAGCAGCAATGTGAATCTGCAACCTGTGACAGTTGGAAAGGAGGTACCTGTGGGACTCAGGGACACTGTGGCAGATGTGACTCTTTTGCATCCAGAGCTAGGGCACTCTGAGGACTTAATTCCTTGAGGACTCTAGCAGTTAAAGGGATTGGGGGGGTACATCTTGTAGTGCCAATGGCATGAGTTTATTTGGATTGGGGAGCGGGGAAGGGTTTCAGAAATGTGGGGAAGATGAAGCTTGGGGTTATGGCCACGCCCAGGAAGTAGTTAGCCCAAGACGCTAATGGGCAATGGCTGAGGTTCAACTGTGTAGCCAGAGCATGATGTGGACTGGCAAATAGAGCTGAGATCCAGCAGGTTGCCAAAGATTGAGACCGAGTTCTCTAAGCCCCGCTACAAAAGACACAGCAAAAGTAAAACCGCTGGTATTGGCATAGCAGATTACACAGAAGAGCTATCTAGGATGGACCACATGGCAAGGTAATCTGCCGTGCATTAGTATTCTAATTGAAGGTTGCTGAGATATAACATAAAGTTAAATCTTTGACCTTAAAGTAGGAACAAAAACTCTTATCCTTTTTGCTAGTTAATCTGCCTAAAATACAACATAAATTTGTAGAAAATGATCAAGGCACTCCAATAGTTTCCAATTTTTAAGGCAATTTATTTGGACCAGGAACTACAAAGCTTTGTAGTTCCTGGTCCAAATAAATTGCCTTAAAAATTGGAAACTATTGGAGTGCCTTGATCATTTTCTACAAATGTATCTGCTTGGTCCTTTTGGGTACTGGGACTTTTTCAAGAGCACCCTGGATTCCCTAGTGAGGAGCTGAGTGCACTTCCAGCTTTGATGATACATTTTAAAATACAACATAGACATTACATAGAATCAGGCATAAAATAAGATAGTTCTACTTAAAAAATTTTTTTTTTTCTTTATATGAGATAGTGCAGGCCATTATGCATTATGGACATGTCTGATTAATTTTCAAAAATTTACGATACTTAATATTTATGCTCCAATCAAGGGTCAAATTAAATTTATTAGCCACACTTTGAAACTAATGAAAAAATTATTTGTGGGTTCCTTAATTGTTTGTGGAGACTTCAGCTTACAGGTAGACCCAAGTATGGATAGGAAATCTGTGATTGAATCTAACCCCAACCCCTACTTGGTTCAAAAGTCTAAAAAGTTTTATAAGCTGTTGGCAAAATATAGCCTCTATGATAATGGAGAACTTTACATCCCTCAGAGAGAAATTACTTTTTCTTTTTGCATAGGCACAAAACTTATAGTAGACTAGATTATATTTTTGTCGATATTGGCTGCTTACACAGCATAAAGGAAGCAGAAATAGGTTCTTTTGTATGTTTCAATCATGGGCTGGCAACAGTTACTTTGAGCATGGGTGGTCAGCCTAGGACCGATACATCATGGAGGATGGAAACAGAGCTTCTGAAGGATCCGTTGATTTTAGAGAAATTAAAGGAAGAACTGATATTATTCTTCCAAATTAATGATGGCTCAGTGAATTCTAAAGGAATAGGTTGGTTAACTCATAAAGCATATTTAAGAGATTATTGATAAAATGGCAAGCACAAAAAAAGAAACAGAGAGGTAAAACTCTAAAAGAGCTTCATATTGAGTTCAGTCAGTTGGATAGATATAATAAAAATACTCCATACATTATAACTATGACTAAAATTCGGAATATACAACTACAAATAGAAACTATACAGGAGAATCTGGTTGATAAGTCCATATAGGGCAGGAAAAATGATGGCAAATAAGCTAAAACAAAAAATAATAGAATAGATATGTTAAGTTACAACAAATAATTATTTTCAAGTCCAAAGGATATAGCTAAGAGCTTTTAGAAATATTATTATGATTTATATAACTTAAATTTAAATAAAACCGATCAATACACAATAAAAAGGAACATTTTGAATTTTTTGGACAAAATTTATCTTCCCAAAATCTCACAAGTAGAGATGGTAACTTTGAACAAAGAAATAACGGAACAAGAAGTAGTTTGGGTGATCTCAAAATTTAAACTAGGTTCAGCGCCGGGCCCAGATGGTCTTGTTAACCAATATTTTGTTCTATGTCAAAAATAAATTTCTAAATACTTGTGTGAAACATTAAATGAAATTAAGACTAATGGTCGGGCCCCACCAGAGATGCTAGAAGCAAAGATAATAACTATACCTAAAACTAATAAACAAATTCCAGAATGTAGCGATTTTAGACCAATATTTTTACTTAACGCAGATATAAAGATATATACAGTGGGACCTCGGTTTACAAATGCCTCGGTTAACATAATTTTCGGTTTACAAATGAAAATCCATTGAATATAATGCCTCGGTTTACAAAAAAATTTTCACAATACAAAGCAAGTTTCCCTAGGATGCATTGCACCTGGGAGGTTTATAGCACCGCCCCCTGCATGCTGGAGCCTGTGGGTAGCATGTGGCATTGAGTGTGGAGGTGTTGGAGCAGCTTTTGCATCGAGTTTTGGAGACATTCTGGAAATTGTTTTCAGATGTTTTGGGACTTTATGGTGCATATCTCAAGCTGTGGAAAGGTAGGGAGCTGAGCATCATCTTTTGCATGCCTTTTTTAATTTTGACTTTTTTCTGATCTCCAGAATGGATTAAATGGTTTTCAATGCATTCCTATGGGAAACCGCGTTTCGGTTTACAAATTTTTCGCAATAAGAAACGACCCAGAGAACGCATTAACTTCGTAAACTGAGGTCCCACTGTACTAAGATCATAGCAGAAAGATTGAATCATAGTATACACAAGTTGATTGCCCCAGATCAAATGAGTTTTAAACAAGGTAGAACAATATAAACATGAATACCGCACTCTATGCATTAATTATGCATACTAAGAAAAATTCATAAAAGAGTTTGCGAAAAAAAATAATTTATTGTTTACTAACCCAGTGTAATTCAAAGGCTACTAAAGATAATTGGTGACCCTATCCTAAATTCATATATCATGCACATAGACAAAATTCATAATATATACAGATACTATTTACAACCACTGGCGATCCCTTCATATATCATGCACATAGAAAAAATTCATGATATATACAATACTATTTACAACTAATTGCAGTCCTGATATCTCGTATGTGTAGGGATGAAATTTACTAGGTGGCTCCACCACCTGCTGTGGTAATGCTAGGCCTTAGAAAAATTACAAAAACATTTACAAAAAAATTGGGAAAAGGAAAAAAAGAAAAAAGAAAAATACTATTGTTGACCAATAGTCAAAAAAAGTCTAGGAAGAAAAGGAAAAGAACAAAATGAAAAAAAGAAAAAAGAAAGAAAATAAGGCCAAATTTTTTTGGGGAGAATAGTGCATTGAAAAATTCTTTATATATAGGTGGATCTCAGCTAAAGTAGTGATGTCTTCGTAGGGATGGACTGTAGTAGTGTAGAGGATTTTCCCTGGTTATAGAAGGTGTAAAACAATGGAGCAGTCGAGGAGAGAGTCCTCCTAAATCTATAGATCATGTGGCAGTAAAGTCCTCCTATTAAGTGAGTCAACTGATCGGCAGCAAACGGGCTGTGCGCTCAGGACATCCACGTCCCTTCAGAAGCCCCTGCAATAGACAAATAAGAGGGCTGCATTTAAATATCCCTTATTGGCGGCTATTCCGGACTGTATCCGTCTATTCTACCACTTCCGCCTTGTCGTGGTGACATCATCATGCGTCACTGCGTCCCATGTGATTGAGAAAGCTTTATTGTCCATACCATACAGAGCAATTAACAGTGAGGAAGTGAAAGTATGAACGATATCCCATACAAATATATGGGAAACAGTATGATAATTGCCACTTGGACTAAAATATGTACTAAAAGCTAGACACTATACAAAGTCCTATAACATGTACAAGACAGAAATTTTTCAATCACATGGGACGCGGTGACGCACGATGACGTCACCACGACAAGGCTGAAGTGGTAGAAGAGGCGGATACAGTCCGGAATAGCGGCAAATTAGGATATTTAAACACAGCTCTCTTATCTGTCCATTGCAGGGGCCCTCGAAGGGACGTGGACGTCCCGAGCACGCAGCCCCTTTGCTGCCGATCAATAATGGTGCAGTACGTTCCACAATAGATAAAAAATAATAAAAATATATAGATATAACACTCACATTTGATAGAGCTTATACTAGCTCCAGTTTGGTAGGCATACAGCGGTACAATCCCCATCTTTGGGATATATGATGAGTATTCTTTAAAGATGGTGGTAACAGGGACCCAAATGGAAGAAAATAAAAACAGCAATAGTGCTCTCAATAAAATCTTTCTGGTATTTAAAATATAATAAAATATACTCACAATATATAGCGCAGGCTGACTGCTCTATGACAACAGCGTAGGTGGTATGATCCCCACCTAGGATTCTTTTGGAGTAGTGAAGAGAAATAAAACTGCCAGGTTGTAGTAAAAATGAGATAAAAAAATAAAAAATAAAAATGTGAATAAAAGATTATGGTACACAGACGTAAAAAAGGACCAAAATCTATTTATTAACAATATAAAAAGCAATTTAACAATATCCAAACGCGTTTCACCATATAGGCTTTATCAATGGATTTAATAAATAGATTTTGGTCCTTTTTTATGTACCTGCTGGCCTGGCAGAGATGGTATTGTTAATGTTAAAAGCTCCATCTTCTAAACAAACCCAAACATGAGTGGCCTAACGTAACCACATGGGAAGGGATTGTGATATCCGTTATATTAGGTCACGAGTAAGGTATGTGACACATCTATGAAATGGAAAAATAATAAATTCATAGATGCAATTATTATTTCTGTGACAGGTACATAAGAGAAGATAGAGCCAAATGCTTCCATATGGATTGATGGGGGTCTGGACACTAAGGGGTCTGGTCCCTTAGTGTCTCTATAGATTTGCCTTGAATCCACCACTGGGTGAGGCGTGGTAATCCACAGGGTATATCTCTAATGAAACTGAAGTATGCCTGGTACTTGCTTGGGGCCAAGATCTAATTTTGAAGTAAGTCACCATCCTCTTTGCCAGCAACCCCCTGGGCAAAAGTTTTACTTTGAAAACCTGAGTAAATGATTTAGGACTTCTGTTATTTGATCTATTTTGTTTTTATCTGTTGTTGGTGTAAATAATTTGTTTATCATCTATTTTTTGAACGCACTGTGACTATTCTTTTTGCTCATAATAAATATTCCTTTATTAAGTTTTGCCTTTGTCTGGTAAAAGAATCACATTCCCTGAAGAGACTAGTTAGTATTTTGCAATTGCTTAGATATTGTGCTAAGTTGTATTTGATGGGTTTTTACTACTGATTTACCTGGGGGACCAAGTGTAATGGTATTTATTAATTCATGACTTTACATCATAAAGAAAGCATATTTAGTGTAATGCTTTGGGGGCACCACTAGGGGGAGTGTGTAGGAAGACATGTGCTTCTGGCAGTGACATCACAGGCCATCCTACTTACACTGAATAAAAACCAGATGTAGGAGAAGCTCTTTCTCTTTTTGCCTGTACCTGACTGATCATGTAGTACCAGCTCTGACTTAGCCCTAGCCCTTTGGCTGGGGCCTTGTAAGTAATATGAATCCATTGTAACAGTTAGCAATTGTAATAGCCTTTTGTATAATATTTAGCAACCAATAGCGTTTTGTGTAGTATTGTATTGAATAATTATTGTGGTAAATTGACATTCCGCTAGCATCTTTTTATTTATTATAGTTATATTAAATATACATTTTGTGTAGTATTGTATTGTATAATTATTGTGGTAAATTGACATTCCGCTAGCATCTGTTTATTTATTATAGTTATATAAAATATACATTTAATATTACAACGTTTTGTGTATTTTCTATCCACATATTCGACCATAATACCATGAATTATAAAAATATTATTGTTGTTCCTAATTGCTTAATTATTATGTATTAAGAGATTAATATTCATATTTAGGTCATGACCACAACACCAAGGCATTCCATTTATAAATTGTCTTGGTGGTGGCAGCTTTAAAATAGTAATAGTTATATTATTATGTTTAAGTGTGGGTGGTGTTAAGGGGGATTTTGTCATTATTTCTGGTCTAGTGCAGACAAATAGTGAACTTTAACCTTTTCACCACCACAACTACATCTTACACACTCTTGAAGTAGGGTGCGTTCTTGACAGCCCTTATAGCACTATTTGCTGAATGCCACCAATACCATCTATTGTCTATTACTTATATCACTGAAATTTCTTCAACGTTGAACCAATAAACTGCACAAGCAAAATGCTTAACTTTGTTTTTAACCCCCCAAACTATATGACATACATGGAAATGCTGTTTTATAAGCTAGCAATGCATCTCATGTTTAAAATAAATTTCATATTTTTTCCCCCGAGTATTTAAAAAGGTTAAAGAAATATAAAGAATATAACTAAACTAATAATAGCCCTAAAACAATATACACATTATGCACTACTAATATAGCATCACTTACTTGTGCAAATTCTTTGTTAAGTACCATTTGGTCCACCAGTGAAGACTCATTATGGAAGAGGTGAGGCTGCATATGACTCCACATGTGAGGAAACCACCAAAATGCATCAACTGATCTCAACAGGAGGTCATCTCCTTCGTCTTCCTCAATAGTACCTTAAAGCAAGCATGGATATTATGAAATTGTACCACTGTATGTGAGTAGCTATAGCACAGGTTTCCACACATGAAGCTATGTGAGAACATGTCAAAAGTAATTTGAATTTATACAGTATGAAATGGATAAGGTTTCTTTTTTTGTTTTAAATTGATGCAGTCAGAGACAGGGAGACTGGGACATCAGACCTCTCTGTCCATTACCTCTGCATTGAGTATAGCTTGCTTTGGGGATGGTCCCCGTAAAATGATTATGTGTATGACAATATCATTAAAACAATTTAGACTTACTTACATAACATACATTATACTGCATTATTACTGAGGATGAAGCTAAGTTTATCAATTGTAGTCCATTTTCTAATGTACATTCAAATGTTAAATTATTAACAACATGGTTATGTGTCCCTTTAAAAAAAAATAGTCAAAAAAGTAACAATACGAGAAATAAATCATAAAAAACTAGGTATTAAGGTATTTTATGCCCACATCATGACCTCAACGGGAGTCTGTTAGTTTTATGTTCTGATAGATAGCCCTTGGTAGCAAGAATGACAGGGTTGTCTAACTTTGAATAAGAGGAGATGATGACTATCAGAGATTTGAACAAAGTATACAAACATCATGTTCTGTGCTCAATATATTGTATAAACATTTTCTTCCAAAACACTACTATTGGTGGTTTCAATGCTGCTACATTTTAACATGACTAGCAAATCCAAATATTTATTATTAAATAATAACGTTTAAAGAGATAAACACATTCTAGTAAGACATATTTTTACAATGTGTGTAGAGACCAGACTCAGCTAAGCTCATAATAGCTCAAATACTACTTGTAAGGTTATTCACTATCTATGGTCCAGATAGTCTGCACTATTCTCTGTATTTTTGTGTTCGCAGATTTTTGCCATCAGTTTTGCGCACTTCTTTGGTAAACATTTTCATTCATTAGAACAACACTATTGATACAGATGATTAAGTAGAAATTGTAGCCGTATTAATCAAGTGATGTATAAACATATTTATGGGTCTATGTAGGTGTAAGCACATTGGTATATGTGTAGGTACATGTATTGGCGCTTGGGTGTGGATGTATGTGTAGGTGTGCATGTACATATATGTGGGCATTTGGTTATATTTATATGTATATTGTATGTACTTGTATATAGTTTGTATGTTCTTGTGTATACTTGTACATATGCACTACTTGTGTGTATGTATATGTACATGAGTGTGAGTGTGTACGTGCGTCTGTTTATGCTGGAGACAGGCCTTCATGCATATCCTGTAACTCTTGGATTGGAAATTCATGCTTTCTTTATATTAATACTCCCCCATTCTAGCACCATCTTCTGCACTGTTTGCTTGTTTTTTTTTCTCTCTCTCCACCCTCAGTCTGTGATATTTACAACCCTCTGAAAGAATGGTGTCTATGTTCTATCAAAACTGTCTTATCTGCACTCATGTCACTTTAACCCCGTATCACAACTCAACTTTGAATTATATGTGTCATTTTGCTCAGAAATGCTTCAAACTTGAGAAAGAGAGGTTCTCCCGAAAGCTTGTCATTAAAAAATTATGTTAGTCCAATAGAAAAGGTATTACAAGATACAAATTTTATCTGTTTTTTTCCATCTGTTTATGATTAAAATTATATTTTTAAAGTTATAGTTTTAAACATCAGCAATGACCAACATTGTAATTTTAAGTCCATACATTGCTAAAAATTGATTTTGCTCTAAAATATGCCAACATTTTATCAAAACGTATGAATGACAAAAATATGTGATTGATATAAAATAAATGTCCAGGATATTTAATATGACATATAATTCTCTAAAAATAATGACGTTTTATTCTAAGCAATGTGTGAATGTATATGGTGAGGTTTCTGTAAGTCTATACATTTTCTTTGCTTTACATCTCCTTTCAAATTGTGTGAATTTACATTTACATATTTAGCCACAATTCAGAATTAAATGATCAATTATGAAATTGTATACAAGGTAAGTACAAATGACAACAAATATATACAAAGTAATTAATCCAGAATAATATGGAATATTGCTAATTGTGCAAGAATGCTACCAGCAAATGATATTAGGCCACTTTGGCATTTTGGCAAATTGGCAAGGAGGGGGATTCTGGGTTTTTGGGAGGATCTGCTCTCCTTTGTAGCTGTATGTAGTTGTTGCTGGGTTTGTTTATCCATCAATAGAACCTAACTTTGGTTTTTGCCCTGCTTGTCTTTTTATGAGAAGCCATAAAAGGATTATAACATGTGTGCTCTGATTCAGTTGTATATGTATGTATTTATTATTGTAGTCATCTTTAATTTGTATGTTTTGTTTTTGTTTGGATAATTTGACATAATACAGTTTACCTTTTATACATTTTGGTGTGCTCCTTTGTGCTATGTGAATTACACCACTTTAATATCAGATATGGGGATTCTCACATTGCAGAACATCATGCTTTCTGCAAAATGTGCATGCATAAGTGCACTTTAAAATGCATTAAAAAGGTATTACAAAATACGAATTTTATCTGTTATATATATATATATATAAACATAATTGTGATGTAAGATTACTAAATGATTGCTCTGATGTTGCTTAGTTCTTGATGTATGTGTATTGTTTGTGTGTGTGTGTGTGAGTACTGTTCATTGTAGTTTGTTGGTGTATAATGGGTTCATTACAAATTCTAAATGTAACTTGGCATGAGCGTTCAAACTTGCAAAATGTTGGAGCATGAAACATACTTAATATGGACAAAGGCACGTAATCCCTATGAAATATAGATCAGCATTGCAACTTCTGTGTTTGTCTAATGGTGTTTGCAAAGAGGTTTGGGTTCTAGCATTGTGCATGGGATGCTAATGATAGACATTTTGCAATAAATTTCCAGAAATTTCTTTTTTTGTGTCAGGCTCTAGTAAATGGATCTGTATGTGCTGTCCAGACCCATATGCACATCTAATTGCAATACTGACATATTACTACTAGAAATGCTAATATTCTATCAGCACTACACGTTTGATTACTATTTTATAACAAAGATATTTATGGATTTTATATTTACAGCAATTCATTGTATGTAAAATTCAAACTGTACACCAAAAGTAACAATGAATTCACAAGTCACCACAGCCCACTTGTTAATGATTAAACCTTGTTATTTTCCATTTTTTCAGAGTATTATTGTCTTGCTGGCAGTTTTGTTTAGACGTAGTGCTATATTTTTCAATGCCTAATGCTACAGACTATGAAGCTTGAAAATAGAAGCACCTTAAAAATACAATACAACTGGGGAATGTTTGTTCTGAATAAAATTAATGGTCTCCATGTAATATCTTCATGCAAAAAGAAGAAAGCCATTATCCAAGCTATTATATTATAAAGCAATAAATCTTCATTGTATAATTCTTCAATATTTCCCAAACATGATATTTTCACAGACCATAATTAAGTTTGTTTTAGAAAAATAATGGCAACATGTAATTGTTAGGTGCATTAAAATGTCATGATAAACCTGCCACAAAGACTGTTATCTATGTCTTGTGATTTGTATCATAATAAAATCAGTTCTACTCTGTTTCAAGGATGTTGTTGCTCTGTACACATTATCTGTTACTTTTTATCTGTCGATACTGCTTTACAACAAAAATGTACACATGAAGAATTGTAATGATGGTAACTAAATATATTTTTCTTATCTATGCATTTGTTTCATTGTTGTTTTCTTCTATATGTATCATTTACAATGTTGCAGATTTATCACGAGCACTTTGTCTGGTAAGAAGGACTAGGGGAAAATTTTTTTAAAGAGCAATTTTTTTTTACAACAATCCTGAATAGGTCCATTCATTTTACTGTACATAGTGATGAGTTGCAAAAGAATCCTGCCAGAATAGAGCACATCTTGATATAGCAGAGTTAGAGAGCTTTGGTCTATATGTAGTCGTTTTTATGACACAATTTCATCTGCACAGTTCTACAAATTGACCATTTGTAAAATTGCCTTTTCTTTTTCCCATATTTCTTGACACAAAAGTATATATTTTTGCATAATTTAAAAAAAAACATGGAAAGTATATATGAAACAGTGATTAATGCACATGTGAACTGTAAATTTGGGGGATCTTTGCTGAAATTTCTGTTGGTGAAAAAAAACACAATGCTGTTGGTCGGTGAAAAAATACACAATTGGTGTAGGACACAATTTTCCTACAATATTTTAGCCTTATTCATTTTACTGTCCTGTACACAGAGGAGTGGTCAAGAACTCAAATGGAACATGTTAACCATCTAAGAAAGATCAGTTGTAAAGTAAAGATCAATATGTACATACAATGAAAACTTAAGTAACTCCCACATTGTAAACCAACTAATTAATAACTATAGAAGTAAAAAAAGCAAAATTTTTAAAAATCTCCCCTAGCACAATGGAATATGTTTCATAATATATATATATATTTTGAGACCAAGTATATATACAATTAAAGTCAATGGAAAGTGATAGAAATAAACACATATGTATCTATATCCAATAGTCTTGGAAAATCAGGGTGTAAACACTAAGTACTGACACCCTCCGTGGGGGGCCCCCCACAGGTAACTCCAGAGTGATGTCCTGTATCTGTGCTCCACAAGTCCTGGGAGAAGGCATAGGAGGCAAAAAGGAGGTTGGTCTACAGAGAGCTCAACCCTCAGTTCCCGAGTTTAGACTACCAGGAGAGCTACCACAGTCAAACCTCCTGTTTTAGGGGGAGGCTAGTAGCACAAGCAAATAACCCTGCTCGTATAACCCACGCCGGGCACACAAATCTGAACACAAATGATCTCTCACAATCTCTCACACTTCCAAGCCGCGACCGGTAACTTCAAAAAAGGCTGCGGTACAGTTAAAGAGACAGTTCCTGCTGACGGGAACGGACCAAACGTCTACGCGTTTTGTTCCCTAGAGGGACTTTATCAAGACATAGGTCCATCCATACCAAAGCCCATATATATATCTAACTATTGTATAGAGTGGGTACATAGACTCTGTATGGAAGAAGGTGATATATGTTTTCATAGCAGAAAATAAATAAATTAATATGAACTTTATTTCCAAATAATAAAAACTACATGTAAAGCTAATAACCCCATAAGAATAGATAAATAATAATCTTCTAATCCATTTAATCTGTCTGAAAATATACACAAATCTATAGAATATAAGTACTATAATCACAATATGAAGGATAACAGATGTGTCAAACTTAAAAATAATAATGAGTCATAAAAAAAGTGGTCTGCACAAGAAAAGAGCTAACATTGATGCTCTTAATGGAAAATTCAAAGGGAAGCATCAAAGTGAACGGACTGAGCAACATTTTTTTTTCTATTAAAATGTTTTATTATTATGAAATCAAGAAACCTAATCCAACTCCTCATTCAGACTATATGGGCTAACTGTTGAGCTTAAAAATCCACGGAATACTTTCAAATGCAGACACCGTGGTGGTAGTGTGGTCTTTGTACTGCAATGTCGGTCTGTGGCTCAACGCATTTCGTCCCACGACATTCTAAACTTCATCAGGAGCTGGAGATGATCTGCAGACCCCTCCGAAGTATCTTCTTAACCCCTTCCTGATCACAGAAGGAACTTTTCCGTCAACCTTGTCCTTCAGTTAAAGACGTTGATGGAAAATTTTCATAATTAACTAAAGTTAACCCCAGATCGCGGTGATCGCGAGGTTAACAGTGCTCAGGTCTGCCTCTGTATTAGGGCTGCCCCAGCACCAGTGCTAGCTCTGACAGGCTGTCAGAGCGAGCACATGTGCTCAGTGCACTTACCTTCCGCCTCCGTGCACTTCCGGGTTCTGTGTGAAGTGCAGGGAGATGGATCAGTGCTGCTGATCTTCTCCCTGTGTAAAAAAATATATATTTAAATCCCACCCCCCATTTCCCCTGCTTTAATAAAATTAACCCCTTCCCTGCCAATTGATCACTGACTACAGTGATAAATTGGCAGGGTATACATTTTAATGTCATATGATTTTTTTTAAATCCCTGAGTAGTTATGTCCCGAACGGTTTGCCGAATGGTTCGCCACGAATGGTTCGCCACGGATGGTTCGCCACGGACTCATCATTGAGTAAACTTTGACCCTGTACCTCACAGTCAGCAGACACATTCCAGCCAATCAGCAGCAGACCCTCCCTCCCAGACCCTCCCACCTCCTGGACAGCTCACTAAGAATGCAGCTTCACAATAAATGTAAAATGGATGCTGTCCAGGACGTGGGAGGGTCTGGGAGGGAGGGTCTGCTGCTGATTGGCTGGAATGTGTCTGCTGACTGTGAGGTAGACAGGGTCAAAGTTTACTCAATGATGAGTCTGCAGCGAACCGTTCGTGGCGAACCGTTTGCAAACCGTTCGGGACATCACTAGTTATAAGTTTGTGTGCCAAAAACCCCAAAAAACTAAATTTTACTCCAATATTTAGCAGAGATTGGCGGTGAAATGGCTACGTAGAAAGTGTCCTTAGGACAATAGCCTGTGATGTCTACTTTACATAAATATATACTTTTGTTTGGTAATTTTGGCAAACATACCAAATTCTAAAATCGCTCCACATTAAATGTTTATTTTACTCCTTGTGCTTTGTGACCTGTAACTACCAAAAAAAAAAACTTAAAATCCCAGACACATTATATATTATGTAAATCAAAACAACGAAATGAATTTATTTTTAGTTACTTTCTTTAACCTGCACTAATTAGGCACACATTATTATTGCAAAAACTGTACAAAAAACACAAAATGTTTATTTATTTTGCATTTTTCTTTTTTTTATAATAAATAAGCATTTATATATATATATATATATATATATATATATATATATATATATTACATCAAATTAAAGCCCTTTCTGTCCTTTAAAAAACAGTACATAATATGTGTCCGTGCAATAAACGAGAGAGATGCAAACTGCAGTTGAACGCATACAGCAAGAAAATGCAAAAATTGCTTGTGTCATTAAGCATAAGACAAGCTTCTGAAGCTGTGTCCTTAAGGGGTTAAATACTGGAAATCTTCGTGCTCAATCAGGTACTCGCACATGCGTGTAAGGTCATAATATTCCATCCCGTAGCATGTATCAGCACATACACTTGCGTCATACACTATAACTGTTCAGGAGGGACCAGCGTGCATGTGCAACTATCATAGAACGCAAACACAACGTTATTGGCATCTGAACAGCTTCCACAAAGCAACACAAAACTCTACACAAGTAGAAGTTACTTGTAGTGGCAAATTCGTTACATTTGATGCATTTAAACAAACAATCACCTTGACTAATACCACACATAAATCTTATGTGTGATTATATATGCAAAGAAATAGAATAAAAAATTGTGTTAAGAATCTATATAATAATTGTATGTATGTAAATTTACATTTGTGGTATAACTCACAATCTAATAAACATTACAGTATATATAACTGGATCCATGAATAACAAAATCTTGTTTAAAATATTGTAAGGAAGATTAATGCTTAAAAAAGTTACTTAAAACGATTTTATAACATTATAAATTCATCTATAAAAACATATACTAAATAATGCATGTATCATATAAATCGATCAAGCAATGAGGTAATGAACAGATATATTGAATTAATCTTGTATAAAGAGTAAAAATGCATACAAATTCTAGATGTATAAATATCAAACATATATGTCAATATCACATGAGGAATGGCAAAAAAAAGGGGGAGGAAGAAATAATAAACACAAAAGAAGAACAGATGGTGAGCTGGAATACCTATATGCATAATGAAGTAGGAGACATAAAAAAATATAATGTTAAAAAAAATATATACATACTATATATTACAAACATACAAAAATACATACTATATATTTTTCAGCCCCCAGGAGTTGCGACCAGCAGGGTTTTTGATTGCACCTTGATATCTACCCCAATGGTTGGTGCCGGATTATATATACCGGTCTTTTAATAGTACTGTCTATCTATTCATTGTATCAATATTTGTCCTTTGTCTAATAAACTATGACATTTCTACATAGATTTTATTGCTATATTTGTCACATTTCGTTTTTTGCCTAGGCACTTAGCGCCCTCTATTATTTTTTTTTTTTTTTTCCATACTTACATTATTGGTTTAGATATTGGCTTGTACCATATACTTATCCAGTGCAAATCTAAAATAGTAATGTATTAATATTTTGTATTGGACTAACAAAAATTTGTAGTGACAAGCTTTTGGGAGTTTTTCCCTTTATGAAATCACTCAAGTGAAAGCTAAGATAGATGTAATGCAGAGGTTAAAGATTATGGTCTTCTTCATGGTGTGTTATAGAGTGCCTGTCATTTTTGGACTGTTTCATCAATGTAACATCAATGTTACATCCCTGGTCACATTTTCTACATTTAATCATGTAGACTACTTTCCTTGTTATACGGGAGATTGATACATTGATGTCATTTGTGAAGATATGCTGACACAGTTTGCAGGTGGGCCATTAGGTTGAAGCTTCTATTTAAAGGACCACTCTAGGCACCCAGACCACTTCAGCTTAATTAAGTGGTCTGGGTGCCAGGTCCTTCTAGGGTTAACCCATTTTTTTATAAACATAGCAGTTTCAGAGAAACTGCTATGTTTATGAATGGGTTAAGCCTTCCCCCTATTTCCTCTAGTGGCTGTCTCATTGACAGCCACTAGAGGCGCTTGCGTGCTTCTCACTGTGATTTTCACAGTGAGAGCACGCAAGCGTCCATAGGAAAGCATTGTAAATGCTTTCCTATGCGACGGGCTGAATGCGCGCGCAGCTCTTGCCGCGCGTGCGCATTCAGCCCAGAAGGAGGAACGGAGGAGGAGAGAAGGAGGAGAGCTCTCCGCCCAGCGCTGGAAAAAGGTAAGTTTTTAACCCTTTCCCCCTTCCAGAGCCGGGCGGGAGGGGGACCCTGAGGGTGGGGGCACCCTCAGGGCACTATAGTGCCAGGAAAACGAGTATGTTTTCCTGGCACTATAGTGGTCCTTTAATGAAACTCCTACCCATGAGTGACAAGTAGAGCCTCTAATATTAATAACCAGTGGAACCTAGTGACCCTCAGCCCCCTTCGTAGGTGGCAGCTCTGGGCTCTAAATAAATGTAGAAGGTAAGTGGACACATCATTGTCCATAACCCCCAAAAAATATGTTTACCATCCATACTACTGGTGCTCCCCAATATAATGCCAATATCAATTAGAATGTTCTGACTGAACTTGCATAGCATAGGAATGCTCTTCTGAGACAAGCACACATGGATTATTTTTATTGTTTTTTCCATCATGTTTTGTGAAACAGTTTTGAATTTTTATTTTCAAAGCTGCAACAGGACAATATAGATTTTTTTTGCCCTTTTTTAGAACCGTAGAACAGAACATTGAAGAAGACGTCTAATCTTGTATAATTGTTTTTACAGGTATTAGTTTTTATTGATCCATCTCACTATTAGGGTGAGGTGTAGGCAGATTTTTTAATTGGAGTGACGGTGGCTAGGGGATAGGGACTCAATAGCATTTCCGCACCCTCTTCTATATTTATTTAGAACCCCCCACTCGCCTCCCATGTGTAGTGGCCTGGAGTGACACCAGATTCGTGGGCGTTCGCAGGAGGGAGCATTTTTCAACTTGTGCCGGTATTTTTTGTTTGTGATTGAGAATACAGTGCAATATCGGCACCAGCCAGTAGGTGGCACTGTGTGTGGAGAGAGGCAGGGATAGGAAACTACATCTTATCCCTGCTTCTCTCTCCTGACTGAATCCGCTGGGGGGCAGCACAGAGTGCAACCAGCAACTCCCAGACTGCAGAGACAGCCTACAGATGAGGTAAGTGAGGGATGGGGGGCAGCCTACAGATCAGTTATGTGAGGAATGGGGGAGCAGCATAAGATCAGGTAAATGAGGGATGGGGGGCAGCCTACAGATGAGGTAAGTGAGGGATCGGGGTGCAGCCTACAGGAAGGGTCAGCAAGGAGCAGGAAGGTAAAGTAAAAGTAGCAGAAAGGAGAAGAGACATCAAGTAGCCGTGAGGGGCAGAAAGAGCACAAAGGTAAAGTAGAAGAAAGAGCAGGAAGGGACAGCAAGGAGCAGAAAGGAACAGAAAGAGCACAAAGGTAAAGGAACATAAGGAATCAGAAGAAGCACAAAAGTAAAGTAGGAGCAGTAGCAGAAAGGATCAGAAAGGGTCAGCAAGGAGCAGGAAACCAAAGTAGGAGAAGGAGCAGAAAGAAGAAGGAACAGAAATTAGCAGGAAGTGACATCAAGGAGCAGACAGGGTCAGAAATGAACTGGAAGTGGAAGAAGGAGCACAAAGGTAAAGTAGTAAAAGGAGCAGAAAGGAACAGGAAGGGGGTCAGCAAGGAGGAGAAAGGGGATCAGCAAGGAGGAGAAAGGGGGTCAGCAAGGAGTAGAAAGGGTCAGCAAGGAGCAGAAAGGATCTGCAAGGAGCAGAAAGACCCAGCAATGAGCAGAAAGAGATCAGAAAGAGAAAGGAGCAGAAGGGTCCCAGGAGGAGAAAAGACATTGTAAAAAAAAAAAAGAAGACTGTGTCAAATGAAGGAGAATAAAAGGAGATTGGAGCAGGAAGGACAAGTGAAGTGATCCCTTCAGTTCATTCTGGACACCACATCATAAGGCTTTGATACCTGGACCTGGCACAGACACTTTGGATCTTTTCATTACCCAGGTAAAAATGGGGAGATGAGTTTATTTACTGAGTGTCAGGAAGCACAAAGTGCCGCTGGGTAGTGGTGCTACTTATTGGCTACAGCGGTCAGCTGGCACTCTAAGCAAATCAGTAGCTCCCCATTCATAAAAAAGTATAACATTTTTATGAATGGGGAGCTAGCGATTGGCTTAAAGCATCAGCTGACCACTCTAGCCAATGCCCATGCCTGACGTCAATCTGCACTTCCTGACACTCCGTTTCAGAAGCCGAATACCACTGAGTGACCTGGAAATCTGAAGCTGAAGGAAGGTTTTGGGGTTAAACCATTTGAGAGAGTTTTAACCCATTAAAGGAAAGAGCGCCCAGGGGCCTCCTGGCATCATAGCATTTTCACTTAGATAAAGTTGTTGACCAGAATGCTCTTATAGTTTCAGGAATACAAACATGTATTTCTGACACCATAGTTGTGAAATAGCTATTTAGTGTCATGCCCATCTTCATCCATCCCCCACCCCACCTGTTAAAGAGGTGTTTGTACTCTGCATCCTTGCCTAATGGGTGTTCCAGTTTTTTATTTCCAAAATCTGGTCACCGTGGCTTTATGTGATAATGACTATGCCTCTCCCCTTCATGACACTGTCAAAAAAGGGCCAAGCATGCATGTCATTACAATTATGCCCCCCGTGGAAAAATTCCTGTGGACGCCCATGCCCAGGTTTTTTTTTACCTTAATCAATATTAGTGCTCCCACCCACTGCCCATAAGAAGGCATTGGGAGTTACACTAGTTCTCCCATTTATTAATATTAGAGCCCTGCTCCCACGGCCATGGGTGGAGCATGGTAGGACACTAAGTTCCCCATGTTAACAATATTATATCAATCACCCACCACCCATGGGTGAGATCTATAGGGGATTATGTATCCCTTCAGTTTATTAACTAGACCATGGATACATTATAATGTATTTAGAATTTATTATGTATTAAAATGCACCACACGTTGAAATCACAGTGTAAGCACTGGGGTGTAATAGTTGCTCAATTTCTGGTCTTTTATTATTGAAAGCAGCCACTTGCTGTTTAACATACATGTCCTGTTTAAGCACATGGTGAGAGGGCAAAGGTGCAGTGTAATAGTTGCTCAATTGCTCGTCTTTTATTATAGAAAGCAGTCACTGGCTGTTTAACATACATGTCCTCATTCACCACATGGTGAGAGGGTTCATGGTGGAGCTATAAAACCTCCCATTACATTGGCCCCATACGCTTATTATTTATTTTTAACTATTAAATATGTCCACATATTTAGTCCTCATGCGGTGGAGGTGTCTGGTTCTGCCAATTTTTTTTTCCACAATCAAATTTTCGCTGGACTGAATTCGCACACTGCAAGACGCCGGTGGTAAGAACTGAAAAATCTTGTTGCACAGTCTAAAAGGAATAATGAGAAACTGCAGACTAAAGGCATTTCTAGAGCGTCATGTGCATCAAGACTGAATGTGCATCAGTGACACCAAGTCACATAAAATACACGTGCTACAGAGCATGAAATGGCATGGTAGTGCATTGTCCAACATCCGAGTTGATTCAAGTAAGGGCACTGCTGCAGGAATGACATTGGTATGATTGTCCAGATTCCTTGAAATACTTTGGAGACCAGCACCCACATTTGGAAATATACTGAATAGTGCACAAGTTAATTTGGACTCCCTGCTTACTGGCAAATAAAGTCACATTAATACAGAAATCACCCATGATGGGATTCCCTGATTATAAATGTAACTGAGTAAGAAAAATTACTGTGGTTGTGAAAAAAACAGATATCTGAATAAAAGAAAACATACGAAAATATCAGCAAAACAGACTTTTGTAAACAGAAATAACATTCTGCTCTTTTCAAGCAATCAAAAAGATAAAACGGTCTACATAATGTTGCTGCCTTTCTAATCTGGCTATCTTTATCTCATAACAAATAGTTACATCTCAGTGACAGCACTCTCTATCTTGTAACTAACATTTAAAAAACTATTATTAATCTTATTTTTTAAATTCTTTATAACAAAGTAAAAGCCAAAAAAGATTTCTAAATATATATGTTACACAATTCACTGAAGCACAACAGTATCAGCATAGTTTGTGGCACATATGAATGATAAATGGAAGGGAATAAAAACCAGTCCCAATAGAAATGTATCCATCTCATAATTTATTAACACAATTCCTATTACACTTCCATAAAATTTGTGCCTACAGTTCATTTTTCGATCTAGTGACTTACTTATTGATTAATTTTGGAAAAGTTGTTCCAGTGAAAATCCATCACAATCTTGAATTTATTCTTTACATGTGTTATAATGACATAATTGGCATGGACATGTTTTTAATTATCATAAACATTTTACATATATTTTGTTATTTTAATATATATGTTATTATGTTCACACTGTCACATAATTTTGATTTAAATAAATTACCGTGACATTTATTTTGAATATTGAATGCATAACTGGAAAATGAACGTTTGCATAAAGTAACAATATTGTATTGATCGCTGTTTAAAGATACAACAATTTAAATTATATAAAGGTTAGCAATTTTTATTTCCACAACCATTAAGTGTTTTCTAAAATTAAACATTACCATAATGTTTAGGTTTGCCAGAGTTTGTCTAATTTATTTTGAAATCAGGTGAAATGTGTTGTTTTACATCCTGGAGGAAACACTGCAATGAGAACACAATTTCTCACAATCACAAACATCAATCAAAAGTATCAGTCAAGAGGAAATTAGCTCACAAATGTTGTAGGAAGTATGTAAGGAAAAAAGAAATGTGAAAATTCACTGTACATCCTAAGGTTTCATATAAAGTTACATTTCATATTTAATATGCAGAGGTTTAATAAGGATTAGATGATTATAAAGCCAGCAGTCACAACACTAAACAGATTGGGGACTAGCTGAGCTTTACTAGGTAATTTCTTTGAATGTTTATGGAACACGGATCATCATCCATTCTAATATTTCAACCTCTTCATGACTGGCTTCATACCCAGTATAGTATAGTCTAATGCACTTGACACACAAAACTAGTAAAAATCAACACAAAATTTCAGTATGTATGAAACAAAACATATTTACCACTAATTTAATAACAAACTGTTATCAAGTGAAAATATTCAATATCCCATGTTAAATAACCCAAGTTATTTTCTTTTTAAGTAAGCCGTGATAAAGTAAAGAGCAGTTAATAAAAGGAATGGAACATATCAGCTATGAAGAAAGGTTAACAAATTTAAACCTATTTAGTTTAGAAAAACGTCGCCTGAGAGGGGATATGATAACATAATATACAAATATATTTGGGGCCAATACAAACCATTGTGTGGAAATCTATTCACAAACCGGACTTTACATAGGACACAAGGTCATGCGTTTAGACTGGAAGAAAGAAGATTTTGTCTAAGGCAAAGGAAAGGTTTTTTTTTACTGTAACAATAAGGATGTGGAATTCTCTGCCTGAAGAAGTGGTTTTATCAGAGTCCATACAGATGTCCAAACAGCTACTAGATGTAAACTTGCAAAAAAAAGAATATTCAAGGATATTATTTTTCAATGTAGGGTAATAGCTGCTTGATCCAAGGATAAATCTGACTGCCATTCTGGGGTCAAGAAGGAATTTATTTCCTAGTTTGTTGCAAAATTGGAAGTGTTTCAAACTGAGTTTTTTTGCCTTCTTTTGGATCCACAGCAAAAACAAATGTGAGGAAGGATGAACTTGATGGATGCAAGTCTCGTTTCAGCTATGTTACTATGTAACTAAGATTGGGCCACTGTTTTGCCCTAAAAGTAACATCATTTGAAAAGAGAAATTGGTGTGTCTGAAATTTGCTCTAAGAACTCAAAAACCTGGCAATGGTCTATATGTGGGAAATTACTATTCTTAGAAGCAATAGCAGAATATAAATCTGTGGTCTTTTGAATAGTGGAACTTGGTCTGTACAATTCCCCTTGAAATGATGCAAAATAAATAAAAACAGCAGATTTGGCAAATGTAGTTATAAAATGTCTACTTTTTACAAATGGATACTTTTGTGTAGCAGTCTCATATGATGTGAGTGCTTGTAGTGTCAGAAGAACACAATTTTTTAAAGCTTTAACCTTTAAAACCATTACTTACTCTTTGCCAGCGTCCCGATCGCATGTAATTTTGAAGAAGGCTCAGTCAAAAAGAGTTAAAATCACTAACGTGATAACATAGGTACATGCTTTTTCTTATGCCCAGTTTCTCGAAAAGGTTATTGATATTATAACGCTATGCTCTTGAGGTGAACTAGCGATGAATAGACCTATACTTGGCAGGTGAGTGCTTATCTCTTCAAAAGATCTTATGATCTTCAAATGACAAAAGAACCATGAATATACTAAGGCATGCCTCTTTTATATATCTTTGTAGAAGGGGAGTGTGTGTAAAAGTGACATCATTCTTTCTCAAATTATTAGTTCCAGCATGCATTAGGGTTGGTTCTACAGAGATCCCGATGGGTCCACTGGATCCAGAGAACACATAAAGGGAATTAAATGTTGCTGCCATATTTCAGGAATAACAGCATTTTTTTTATGTAAATCCTTACACTAAGACATTTTTAAATGTTGTTTCCTATATACTTGGAAATCCCACCTGTGTTCACCATTTCCTACCACCAATCAAACTGTCTTGGCAGTATCATCAGTGTCTAGCTGCCTTATTACACTACAAAATATAAATGGTAACTGACATGGGTGGACACTAAAGTGTTAAGCAGTGGCTGCCTTGCACACAGTGACCTTAATTGAAAATTCAATCTGATGGATCTATGTGCAAAAGAAAAAAAATATATGTTTTCCTTCTTTTAGGAGAAGGAAATATATGTGTAAAGAAATTATTTAAAGAGAAATAGTGAAGTGATTTTGTGGGGTAAGTTATGAAAAAGTCTAAGAGAAAATGCTATAACATTGTTTTGAAGAGAAATATAAATATCAACATGGGATATAGCAATTGAAGAGAAAGTGACATATTCAATGATAATAAAGAATGCCATTTATTCAAACAGAAGGTTAATATTCCATACATTGAATTCAGTTGTATGAGAATCTTACCTGTATGATAAAACTTCCCTGAAAATCCAAGATTGAAGGTGAAATTTGCAACCTGAGTGCGCAATAATCTTTGTGTCTCTAGTAAAGCCTAAAAAAGAGCACAATATATATATATATAGTTTAAAGTTGTTATATTTTATATAGTACTTATTGATGCATAAGCAATTAACATTTATAATGAACAATATCATATCATGATTATTATAATTTGCTAAGAAAAAAAAAAATCAGGATACAATACTGTCAGTTTAATTAAAAAAAGTATTAACATTTATATTACTGATGTTACCCTGAAAGTAAAGGTAATTGAGTTTATAATTATTGATCAATAGTTCACATTTACCTTCAAATGTGAAATGGGTTGTTGCTTTTTTGAATTTACTACTCTGACATTATTGTGTTTAACTTTAAGAAACGCTAGACTGCACATAGCATACACTGAACTTCACAGTGTTCACACACTGGCACATACTCGAATGATCATAACCAAAAAAAAAAAAAAAGGATTTTCTCTCTCTCTAAAAACTCAACCAAAAATAAATTCATACATACATACATAAGCAAAAATAACCTCTCAAACTATAAATTAGCAACTCCGAGTTAGTGTTAAGGGGCAGTTGCTAGCAATGCAACTCTGAATTAACCATAAACATTTTCACACTAGGGTGAATGAAGCAGGCTATCTATATCACTCAAAATGTGTGTGATTGCCAATGCGGGAGTAGCTGGGGAAGAGGATATTTTAACTTCTTTTTTACTGAATATAACTCTCCCAAAAAAGGATTTTCAGTCTACAGTTGCCAAAGCTTGTTGATTCCAAGTTGGTTTTAAGTGTCAATGGTTAGCAGTTGGACCCAGCACTAGCTGGCAACAACAGTGGATGAATGAAGCAGGCTATCTCTTCCTCTCAAAGTTTATGTGAGTGTCTAGGCAAGAGGAACATCTTTTTTACTGAACAATCCCCAAAAAAGGATTTTCTTTCTACAAAAAAACAAACAAAAAGTTGGCAATTCCCCTTTACTGAGAGTTATCTTGCAGTGTCTAGCAGTCAGATCCAGCAGGAGACATAAATAGCAGTGTCACACTAAGATGAATGAAGCAGTCTATCTACCACTTCAAGTTTGTGTGAGTACCAATTGGGAGTTCACTAGCCAGGCAAGCAATACATTCTTCTTTTTTGTGTGTACTTTTTTCTGACCATCAAACAAACCCCTTTGTTCAAACAAACAGTAAACAAACAAACACTGGATATTGGTAATGTAGTCTCACACTAGAATCAATGGCAAAATGGCAATCGCATATCTCCCACTTCAAATTGTTTAGAGTGCCCCTGGTAGTGACTAGCTAGATTATGCAGCAAGCAAAACCTAGTTTAACACTAGAATCAATGACCCGGGCTATCTCCCACACAGTCGCAGCAAAGGCAAAACACACAGTATCAATTATGGTCTTTCTCTCTCAGTACCTGAAGTCAAAATGTCAAGAAGAATCTTGTTTAGAAGTATATATTGTTTTAAAGCCCCTTTTTCCCTCTCATCCCCCCACCCCTCCATTGGTCAGTTGTTATTTGATCTGTGAAAAAAACATTTACTGGCCTTTAATCATGGATTTATTTATCTTTATAGGTTTTATCTACATTTTGATTGGACAAAAGTCCACATGATTGTAGCTTGTCGATCATGGCAAACTAAACTGCTTATTTGCCCCCACCAAAGAAAATTAAAACATCCTCTCCATTCCAACCCCTCTTTCTTGGTGCCAGGAACAGAACTCTAAATCTTGAATGAAAACAAGCATGTACGGACTTGATTGATTAAGATTCGGGCACGTCGGCCCAAATTCGGCTAAATTGTAGTTTGACCGCAAACAAATCTCCATTATTATGATTTATAAAGCATAAATGTATTCAGCAATGCTGAACACTAGATACACCTAGACATATGATTAATTCTAACAAAACGCGTTCACATATGAAAACTATTAGGTACTTTAATTCAATTCTCTTTCTCATGCCAGAGCTTGGGTTCATTGTCAAAGACTATTATTTACAGTGTTTATTTACTCAAGTAATAACAAAGTAACAATGTGAATTGAAAGTAAATTTACAATTAAAAATGTAAATAGCCAATCTGAAAGCCTAGTTGACTTATAGAATTTTTACAGTTTGGCTATTATGATCTTAAATTTGAAATTCACTTTGAATTTGCTTTGAATGACCAGTGAGACTGTAGTGGCATGCTCTATACACAAGACTACTGCATTAGGCTAAAGTTGTTTTGCTGCTCAGAATGTCTCTTTAAAGCTGTATTTGTTGTTTTTCAATCCTTAAAGGTCATTGGCATTTTTTTTTCACCCAATTTCTATTGTGATGACAGAATGTTGAAGATAGCTAAGAAGTTACACAAGATAAACATGTTGGTGTAATTATTATTATGAATATTATTAAAATGTAATTAAAAAAAAACTCTTATTAATGAGGTTTTAATAGTACAGATAAGTTTAGGCATTGCATACCATTTAGAATAAAATAAATAATTCTGAGCCTTAACTTTTTTTTATATTTAAATAATACTAACATATGTTTATATTATCATGCCTTAAATTATTTTTTTAATTAAATGAGAAGTACCTAGAGTTTTGCTAACGGAATGTGAATATAAATCTGGTAAGTATGTTCAACAATGTTGTAGGTATTTTACTAGATCTAAAAGTATAGAATAAGTAGCCCTAAGTGATAGTATCTAAAACAGATAAAATATAAAGACGAAGAACAAAAGCATTGTGCTTATTAATTTTCAAAGAATTTCTGAGAACAGGAACACAAATCAATTATACTCCATAAACACTTAGCTAGTCTGCAACAGATACAAGAAGGTGCAGCTAGTTTTTCCATTTATACGAAATGTTTATAAAGTCTTCTCAATATGCTACACCACTCCTCGGTCTCTTGTTATTTTATTAACGACATTACAAGTACAAATTAGAACTGTTATGACGTTAATTATATCTGCCTGTCAAATGTGAAGTATTATGTGGGAGTTGTATTTTTCCTGTTGAGTGTTTATTTTCTCTACTTCCAAGTAGAACACAGAGTTACATTATACACAGTGCTTATAGCAAAACCATTGCTCTGTGCAAATATCTACAACACATTAAATATAGAATGTTCAGTTTCTTATATTTGATTTTCTATTGCAATACATGTATTATTTATTAAGTCAAGTTTTCTAGAACTTGCTATGATTTAAATTAGAAATGTGTCTCAACTTTTTGCATTTTCATTTTTCGTGTCATTCAATGGTGTGCAAAGCAGTGCTGTATTAATGCAAGGCTGACAAGACATTTGCCTTGGGCAGCACGTTCAGGGGGATGGCAAAAAAAGCTGCACCCCGCCCCTCAAATGCCCTGGCAGATACCTTGTCAGCCTCTTGTGGGGGACCCAAGAGCTGGCTGGCTAGCCACCTAAAAACTCCCCCAAGGCAAGCATCTACTAATGTAGGAGGCGGACAGTGAGGGAGCACTCTCCTCTGAGCTCTCCCTGCTCAGTTCCCTGGCATGTCCCACTGTGATGCCGGAGCCAGAATATGACGTCACTCCGGCCCCTGCGTCACTTAGAGGTGCGCAAGGGAGCTGAGGAGGAAGTTTAGAGCTTCCGTGCCTGCCTGCGCCTGCCTTCCTGTGCCTGCATGCCCTGCCAGCCAAGCTACAGCCAGCCCCATTGGACCCTAGGGAAGAATTCACTCCAGCCCTGCCAAAGGTATGGAGGCTGGGAGGATTCATATTTTAAAAAAAATAAATAAATAACTTGTGAGTGTGTTAGTTCGTGTGTCTGTTAGTGAGTGTGTTAGTGTGTGTGTGTGTATGTTATTGTGTGTTTCTGTTAGTGATTGTGTTAGTGTTTGTGTCTGTTAGTGAGTGCGTTAGAATGAGTGTGTCTGTTAGCGAGAGTGTGTGTCAGTTAGTGAGTATATGTGTGTGTGTCTGTCAAAGAGTGTGTATGTGTGTTTGTCAGTGAGAGTGTATATGTTTTTGTCAATGAGTGTGTCTGTTAGTGAATGTGTATGTCTGTCAGTGTGTGTGTGTCTGTCAGCTAGTGTATTTGTGTCTCTCAGTGAATGTGTGTGTTTGACATTGAGTAGGTGTTTGTCTGTCAGTGAATGGGTGTGTCTCTGACACTGACTGGGTGTTTTACACTAAACGTATATGTGTCTGTCAGTGAGTGTGTTTGTTAGTGTGTATCTGTCAGTGAGCATATGTGTGTCTCAGTGTGTGTGTCTGACACTGAGTGTGTTTGTAAGTGAGTGTGCATGTGTGTCTTGTCAGTGAGTGTGTATATGTGTCTGTCGGTGAATGTGTGTGACTGCCAGTGAAACGTCAATCTGTATAATTTAGACTTTTACCACGACTTACTCCAGTAGCTGGATATATACACAAGGTTTGAGATACATTTACTAAGATCCAGTAATACAATTTTCTTATTAGTTGGAAAAAGGATTACCTAATGTTACAAGGTATTGGCATGACAGCAAAATAAATAAAACATTATTGAAACTAATAAAATAGCACCAGGTAGGATCAATTAAAAGCATATTATATAGCCAATAGTCCAATTTATTTAATTATTTGTTTTTTCCAAATACCACTTTCAAGAACTAAGTGAGTAAACTATGCACAATTTGGATATATGTATGTAGCACTAATAATTTGTTAAATTGCATTGTCCTCCATTCTTTTATATCAGAAATGATAATAGTTCACTAATATGATGATAGACAGGTATTGAGTAATTACAGACCAGTGAATATAATATCTATAGTGAACAAATGCAGTCATTTCTAAAGAACTGTAATATTTCTAAAATCAAAAAAATGGAGAAGACAATGAAATATAGATTGACTTTAGGAAAACCATACTAAACAACAGAAATGTATATATCTGAAGGGATTTCTTTTATATTAATGTAGAGTTATGGATTTGCTACTACTTAATGGGGTACTCCAAGCACCAAAACAACTTTAGTTTAATTAAGCAATTTTTGTGTAGCGATTATACCCCTACAGTCTCACTGCTCAGTTCTCTGCCATTTAGGTGTTAAACCACATGTGTTTCTGTTTATGCAACCATAGCCACATCTTCGCTGACTGTGACTCAAAAAACCTGGCAGAGTGGGGCGGTGCCTGACTACCAAGCAGGCCAGAAGTGCTTGACAAGAGCTCCTGCATCTGGAGCTGAAAATTGGGGTCTGTTTCTGGGCCACTCGACCTTACAGTATGCAGCTAGCCATACTCTTGTCCAGGGGACATCGGTGCACCTGGTTATACCATACATGAGTTCCCCCAATGCTGAGTTGTCCAAATTAAGGCTTTTCAAATTACTTGAGTCTGAGCATAGAAGAGGTGGCCGATCCCCTGGCTCACTGGCAGGTAGAGTGACTCCAAGATATTACTTTCCCCCCTTGGATTGGTGGGGGTTATCCCGGTCCCCATTGATCAGCTCTACAAACCTTATCTGAAGGCAAACAGCCAGTACTGCACAGAATCTGACCGGAGCACATCTCCACAAGATGACAAATGCACCTTCATCCCCTGACCATCAGTCAAAACAGTCTGAGACAGGCCAGCATGGAGCATTTAGGCAAATGTTGACGTACCTTGACGAGATCTTTGCCTGCTTCCGGGCACAATTGGAGGCTCGTTTCATGGCAGCACCGGTTCGGAGATGGGAGGGAGAGCGGGGAGGAGAATGGCGGGAGGTAAGTAAGCCCCCCTTCTGGCATAGCTACGTCACAAGCACCTGAGTATCCCAACTCTAGCCCGCATGAGCTGAGAGCTGACTGGGACATACTCCCATTGCAACAACCATGAAGACAGAAGACCCACCGCTCAGACCACCCGGAACTTTTGCCATCTCCAAACAGGGAGATACTTCGACTCTTCTATGAGCCCCCTAGTCCATGGTTCTATGTTGCAGGTCCTCACTACGGCCTGATGCTGGGGGGATTTCATGTCTCACTCCTCCCTTACAGCACCTCTTTGCTGTGTTTTCGAGCCTGGGAGTTGGCTGTCACAGAACTTACTGTGGTGAAAGAGGCCTGCTTGACAACCTCTTGATCTGTGACTGGGGTGTATTGCCTTTTAAAAAGCACTATTTGTGCATATTGGGACTTAGCACAATGCCCCTTTCAAACATGTGGCGACAGCCATCTTAAATTGTCTAGCAGTGTTTTGTCGTTGAGTGTATGGAACTGCTTTGGGCATGGGACCATGTGCACGGTGGGGCAAAAATAAGACTTCCAGGAAATTCCTGAACCCCTGAACCGATCTGGGTGATTCTTGGATATGTTGTTCACCCAGATCGGGGCTATCAGGGGATGTGGGGATATGTTGTATTTTTGGGTACTTTTTGGGGTTTGTAAAAATGTATGTTTTTTCTGTTTAGAGTTAATTGAAAATAGTCCATTGTCTTTGTTAATTTTATCACAGGCATAGGGGAGGGATTTTGTACATTATCTGGGATTGTCTAACTGTACAGTACTGTTCTGATTGGCTTTGTGGCTTTGTGACTTTGAGTCCTGTGCTCCACAAGGTCCACCTGGGTGGTAACCTTGTGGGGAAAACTGTATAAAAGACAATATACCCTCTAATCTGCTGAGTTCTTGTTTTACCCTCAAAATAGAGCCTCGTCTCATGTGTGGGCGACAAGGCTGCATCTACACTGGGGGATTGCTATACTTTGTATACTCCCATGGGCTGTGATCACTAAGCTCTTTTAAGAGATTGTTCCTGTTTCTCTCTCTTGAAGGAGAGGTTCACTCACTGGAATCTGGAGCCTTGTCGTTTGTCCAGGGTGGGTAGAGGATGGCGAGTTCCCAGCCAAGCTGCGGTGGTTTGTGGGATCTGCAGTGCTTATGGTGTCTGGTGCGGTGCTGATGGTCCTTGGTAAGCACTAGGAGCATCGATTGACGGAGGGTCTGTCACACCTAACATTAAGGGGTGATCGCCAGTTCCACATGGCCATAAACCTGATACCTGCTTATATTCACTTGTAATCACATGCCATTATTTTTCAATTTATGTCAGGCTTTTGCTTTATGTTTTGTTTTCCTTTTTAACTTGCGATGCAGGGAAATACCAAAAAGATGTGTTTTAGTGAATCATCCCACATGACATTCGAGTTTCTACTGAGACATCTTTCCTTAATTACAGCCAATATGTCTTCTTCAGCTCCCTAGCATATAGCTGTGATTTAAGCTGTGCAGTGCTGCTATACAATTGTGTGTGGAGACTCAGTTATTCCCTCATGTATGCCTAGCTTTATTTGCAGTCTTTCTCGTTATTCTTTATCATCTTGTACTCAGACAAATAAGTCTTGCAAAGATTGTGCATTTCTTCTATATGTCACGTTCTTACGTATTAATTGTTGTTACTTGGCTTGTTCTTTGCTGCACGATATAACTAAAGAATGTAAAAAAAAAAAAAACTTGCCATAAACTTTCATCTACTGTTCATCAGAAACTAGGAAGAGAGAAAAGACAGTTGGTATCGTATGCAGTGATAAGCGTTTAGGTAGAAAAAATTAGCCAATCAGTGTACTGGAATAATATATATATATATATATATATATATGTATATATATATATATTTTTTTTTTTTTTGCAGTTTTTTTCTGCCATTTTCCTGCCATTCTGTTCATATTCACATAAGTGAGAAACATTCACCAAGAGAGGGGGAAAAGGAAGAACAGTAAAACATCTTAGTTGTATAATTTATATTTATGAAATATATAATATTTAAATATATATGAATGTAACAGAACCATCCACAGGGACAGTGACACCTTTTGCTTGAACATTGTAATGGAACCACAATCATCCACAGGGACATTGTATGTGACAGCACCACCTATTGGTTGTATGTTCCTTGTCATTAAAATGTTTGAATGTATTTTGCATCTACATGCATATGAGGTAATGCAGACAGAAAGGTTAAATTTGTATTGCCTGTGCTCCTCTAACTACCCCTTTGCATAGTTACATGCTATGTTTTTGTATTATGTGGTAGCCTGCATAATTCCCCTTGTGACTATGTTTTATGTATGATACCGAGTGTGTCACCATAAGTCGAATGTAATGTTAATAGGGGTTAGTCTGGAGTGGAAATAACGTATAGTGTGACACTTCCCTACGGATCTATATATCCTGTCTGGTTCTTTCAGAGATTCTTTTTGGACTTGCATTCTGGCTGCACTGTTAGCTTATCCTGGGAACATTCAAGAAAAGAGCTGGCCTGAGAGCCAAAAGCATTTTTATAAGAACAAATATCTAGGACTGTGAGCCACATGTGCCAACGTAAAGGATATATGTAGTTGCAGGACAGGCAGATAGGTTTATACCTGCCTGAAAGGAGAAGGAAAGGAAACTGATTGTTACTTAGAGGGTGTCAGTGGTCCCTGATAATGGAGGAGAAGGGACAGACCATGTAGCAGGAGAGGTCTGCATTGAAAATCAGAGATATGGATACAGTCGTTCAGCCCAAATTTAGCTAAATCTCAGTTTGACTGAAACTTAATAGACAAGTTTGATAAAACCTTAATTAAACAAAACAAAAAATATAAAAAAATATAAAAATCTATTATACATTGTATTTAACATATATACAAGGGATTTTTAATCGTGTCTATGAATAGAATGAAAGCCATAATTCTACATTGCTTGGAACACAGTATGTAGAGAGGGGATTTCGTAATATATATAAAATTGCAAATATCTTCATTAATTTAACAAAATACATGAAGTTTCCCCTTTTTTTCAGAAAGAGGCTAGAACACGTGTATTTAGCCGGAATCTGAAAATTTATGGATAACATCAAGAAATTTATTTTTGTCTTATAGAAAGCGTTATAGATGCATGTACGTGCCACAAGCAGAGGTTGTAGAAAAAATATACAATGAAAGAATTTGAAAAGCATTGGAAAATAAACACTACTCTTGAGTTATAAACAAAATAAAGAAAAAAGGCTTGTTTTTTTTTTTAATCCAGGATACAGGCTGTGCAGAAGACCAAAAGGCTTTTATCGCTTGTCAGAATGTATGTTTCAACGTGTCTTATGAAATAGCTTCTGGTGTGTTTTATATAATAAAGAAACTTGATCATTTCTTTAGCTGCAAGGTTTTTACTACAAAAATGTATTTTAAGTATGCAAATAGTGTCTAATGAATATACAGTTATTCAATTGTTGCATATTTATATATCATGTTTGAATAAAGCTTTTCTAACTAATTACTGGTGATGTTTTAACAAAGTTGACTTTAATATTTTATTCGTTTACCCTTTGCTCTGACACTTAAGAGCTTTTACATGTCACATTGAAGATGTCATTTTATCCTTTGTGTAAATTTTGCATAATACTGCATGTACTTACTTGTTTGTGGGTCAAGATGACTTGTCTGTATCCCTTCTAATTGGTGAATTTATTTTATAGGATTGATCTTTTGTAACAATGTTGTGGCTAATTACAGCAGAAGCCTTAATTTGCAATGCAGACTTTCAAGGGATATTTTTTTCCGCTGGAATTTCATGGCTAATAGAAGGTAATTTACTTTTCTTTATTAAGTACATTAAAACGTCATGCCTTGGATATCACCGACAATACACATTCGATTCTTCTCAAATTGAATGTGCCAAGGCACTTGGCGGTGCCATATTAAGCTTTATTTATGAGCCATGCTCTGAATTGTTAGCTGTTAATGAGACTTCAGCACTTACTGCTCTAGGGCCAAACACTAACCTCATTTTAATGAGTTCATTATTTGCTGTCTGCTGCATGAAGGACAACAAATTCTCCTTTTAATTAAAGGTCAGATGACTCCTGGGTTACAAAAGTGAACAGGTTATCAAGATTTGGTCAAAGCACAGTGATACCTTTTCTGTCAGGTTAATGTAGATCTGTTCCCAGTATTGGAAAAAAACAAAACAATTTACATTCTGGTTAATATTCTAACGTATTCCCCAGAGAACAAGCTGTATATATCATACCACGGTAAGAACACTAATGGCTAAACAATACATGACAGATAGGTTTTGCAAAAATAGTTGTGTAATGTATGTAACTCCAGACCTATATCGAAATAGTAACATCCCAAAGGCTATTATTACAAATATAAGTTAAAGATAATAATACAGCGTAAGAATGGAAATTCTATTAAAGGGTTGAGGAAATTATTACTGAGTTACACACTAAGAATCAATACACTTTCTTGGTTTGCTAATCATGCGTTCATTTACAAGCCTGTGCAAACTGACAGAGACAAAATGATTATGTAAAAGCATACCTAACACTGAATTTAAACCAACCTACAGCCTGCAATGTTTTTTTTTCTAAACAATTAAAGGGATACTATTGTTACCATACCACTTCATCTCATTGGAGTATCCTGGGTGCAGTGCCCCTGTCCTCTTAACCCTGCAATGTAAAATATTGAAGTTTTTGAGAATGGCAAGCTTCTCGCATGCACATTAGGTCCTCCTCCCCACTGTGACATCACAGGAGGAGAAAAACTTATCCAGAACCCGGAGACCCTCAGTGTTGAAAGGAGATAAGTAAAATATGGTTTTTAACCCTTTTGAGATCGGAGGTGGGGGGACCTATTAAGTTAGGGACAGGGACACTATCACATTAGGAATAAGCGTTTTCTTTAAATTATTATAATTCCATCACATGGTTTATCTAAACTTTTTCAAAGATCATAGTAGCATATTTTCAAATCAAATATTACAACTAAAGATTAAAGATGTAATTGAATTATTGGCATATCCTGTGACACAAGCAGAAGCACACTGCTTTTTTAAAAATATACCTATGCTAATGCAGATTAAAGAGGGAATTGATGTGAATGTACCAACAAATCGCATATTTTAAACCAATATAGCTTAATTCCAAAAACTCTCTAAGTTGCCTAACTTGGCTAATTTTATTTAGGCAAGTTATGCCTAAAATTTGCAATTAATTGTGCATTTTCAAAAGTTCCTGGTTTGTGAATAACCCACAATTTACTTAACATTAATCAATTTATATGTATTAAAATGTGATATTCAGAGCATAGTGTGTTGTACTTTTAGAATGCTTGAAATATGTTTAAAATGTTGCTTGGCACCAAACAATACAGGCAGAAAAACCACATGGCAGAAAACTATGAAACAGAATGATTTGTAATAAATACAGAATCATTCCTACTCCTTAGCAACCAACATTGAAACTCTGCTACATGTCCAAGGGTCACTTGGAATGTCATTATTTATGCCACAATTAAGTTGACCCATAAAATGTCATAAATAATTTGCAATTAGCTATTGCTATAGCTAACTCACTCTTGCCTGCCACAGATTATGTTTTAAAGGGACAATTCACTGTCCAAAAAAAAAAAAATTACTGTTTAGTGGATATACCCCCAAAACTTGCATGTATTTGATTATGCATTTTTTTTTTTATTGGGGGTATATCTAAAACAGCTTGCAGAAGCTGTGGTTCTCTTGTCTGAAGCCTTTGTAAGCCCTTCTCTTCTAACAGGGTTCTGGGCAATTGCCTCCCTCTTGAATTTAGCTCCTCTGAGCCAAACAACCAGGAAGTGACAGAACCTGTTGTCTGATTGAAAGCCATGGGGAGTAACAAGACTAATTTATAAATGTGCCAATTTCTATTT
Organism: Pelobates cultripes; assembly: GCA_933207985.1. Taxonomy (NCBI): domain Eukaryota; kingdom Metazoa; phylum Chordata; class Amphibia; order Anura; family Pelobatidae; genus Pelobates; species Pelobates cultripes. The sequence goes on along the minus strand of OW240917.1, from coordinate 113,255,460 downwards.
AAATTGTCACTTTTTGTAAAATAAAGAAGGAGACACATTAAAGTGACACTTCAGGCACCCAGACCACTTCTGCCCATTGGAGTGGTCTGGGTGCCAACTCCCATCACCCTTAATCCTGCAAGAGTAATTATTGCAGTTTTTATAAACTGCAATAATTACCTTGCAGGGTTAAGTCCTCCTCTAGTGGCTGTCTATCATTAAATAATGCTTTTCTATGGGGAGGTCTAATGCGTGCACGCGCCCTTGCCGTGCATGTGCATTAGGTCTCCCCCCCCGGATGACGTTGGTGGGGGAGGAGCATGGGCAGAGCCTGACCCAGCGCCATTCAGGTAAGTCACTGAAGGGGTTTTAACCCCTTCAGCAACATGGGGTGGGGGATGGGAGGGAGGACGGCACTGAAGGGTCCTGCAGTGCCAGGAAAACAGATTTGTTTTCCTGGCACTGGAGAGTCCCTTTAAGCATTTAATCAAGCTAAGGTGCTTGAAGGGCCTGGGGTGTCTATATTTAAAAATCTCCCAAACAATTTAGCAATATTCCCAGCATATCTAATAGTCATTGTTATTTTGGACTAAAATTAAAAATTTACTTTGAATTAACTTAGATTTCATGAAACTTCTCAGTCTGGTAAATTACCCAGATGAAGTGAGTCAACAGAGATATAAACCAATTGATTTTACTGTGCAAAGACTGCCCTCAACATTCTGACCACTTCAAATGGCAATCTGTATTGTCAAGTAGACTATCTGGAATACACTTCAATTAAATTCTGTAGTTCCACTAAATCAATATTGATTATGATGACTTTTTTTTTTATCAGTTAGATTGTGCATTTTTTTATTTTTTTTATTGTCTGAATTTTTCCATTAGTAATGAAGGATTGAGTAAAGAGGCACTACTATATCACACTGGTATTGATCTATTGATTCACTAACCAGTTGCCTTAATCTTAACCAGCTGTTCTTTGCTATATTATTTTCTCAGCAATGCAGTTGCTGGGATAACTTGTGTAGATCTGTTTTATTTATTGTGTGCTTTATGTATCCTGTTATGGTGTCCTGTCATTTATTAAATTGCTCATAACATCCTAGTTCAACCTGCTACTGTTGTTGCCAATAATTCCTCATGAATGCTTTTTTCACAGATTATGTAAATATATGTATCCACTTAAATGTATCCACAAGATTTGATAAATACATTCTAAAATAGAATTCACGTTAGGGATATGTTTGATCATAAATTAGGCTAGAATGTATCCATCATTTATGTAAATTGTTTAGATATAAATGTGTGAATATTGGGAAAAGTATATTGATAATCTGCGTAACTCTGGTTAAAGTAAGGTGAACGGAGGTACTATTATGAATGATATGAACAGTGTAGAATATAATCTCAATAAAGTTATTGCTGTTATAAAACAAATATTGTGATACACAACATGTTTAATCATCTGAGAAATCAGGTGCTGTTGTTGGAAAGGGGAGGCGGGGTAATGCTTTATAATGATCAAGGTGTTACATCATGTGTTTTGTTATTCAATACTTTCTATAGACACGTTACTGCAGCTTTAAAAACATCACCAAGTGCTAAATAATTTACCATCTGTTACACATAATGCTGGTGATTTATCAAAGTGTTTTGTTCTAAAATAAAAGTGATGTAAAAATGTAAAAAGTTAGAAGCAGCCAAAAGAAATGTGCCTGTTGTTTCAGATAGTTCCCATGGTTTCCATTTTAGTAAGATAGACCACTTTTTGGAAAATATAAATGTACAAATATAGGTAACTATAGCTACTAATATAAAAAATGGACAATAACATACAAACAAAGAGATTCAATATCAAAGAAGAAAAATGAAGAATGTGCGCTCTACAGTTTTCTAAAAACCTTCTCATTAGCAAAAAAAAAAAATGTTTTTTTTTTTTTTTGTAAATAAGGCAAATCTCAAGACCCAAAAAGTAAATCAAAGCACAAACCCTGAAATTTATTAAACTTTGTAATAAATGCACAGAAATATTTAGCTAAAGGCAATCTCCAGTATAAACTGCATGAGTAGTGTCTTAAAAAGTTCACAAATATACAGATGTATAAATAAAGAATACACTGTAAATGTTTGTAAAATTAACTGTAAAATGCTGTAAAATCATGACATCAAAAATGTGTAAATTGATAAACAATAAAACAGTGCTAAATTTACAGAAATATTCTGAAAAAGGTAAAAATACAATTGTAAAATCCTGAACCAAACACAACTATACATTTTACAGTAAGAGTACGTCAAACAGATATATATATTTATTTAAATAATTTACAGATTACAGTAGTTTAAGCACAGAAAAACTGTAATACAAAAAGCAAAACAATATAGTTAAAATTACAAGCTGACAGTGTTAAAATAATAATTTTTTCAGGCAGATTTATATATTTATATTGTGTTACATTTTACATGTGGTAAAACTATATTATAGCAGTAGGTCACTTAAAAAAACAAACATATTACATGTGAACTATTTTTATAGCTTCCCTGATAATGTAACTTTATCTAATTGCCTTTCCAAGACACCATAAAACCTGTACATGAGGGGTAATGTTATACTCTGGAGACTTCGCTGAACACAGATATTAGTGTTTCAAAACAGTAAAACGTATCACAACAGTTATATCGTCCGTTTAAGGGCCATTTGTGTGTAAAATGCAAAAAATGTCACTTTCACTGACAATGATGGTTTTTTATTTGGCCTTTTTTGGGGCTGAAAAATGAAGATTTGAGAAAAAAGAAGACGTCGAATGGTAAGTTTAATTTTACTTTA
>OW240917.1:113142654-113247654 GCA_933207985.1 Pelobates cultripes | reverse complement strand
AGAGAAAGTAGACGGAAACGACTACACCGTTCCCAATATGTTAGGAACCCATCAGTTGAAAATCTCTTATATCAAAAAAGTGCAGTGCCCCTATTAAGACATAGAATCCCAAATAAAGATTACACTGTGTCTGTATAATAGAAAAAATAATAATAGTAATAAAAATAATAATAACGATAGTAGCAGCCAAGTGAAAATATATAGAGCTAGTTAGAGCCAGATAAAAATTTGTCGCTGACTCAGGATGATGGGCTTGTTTAAACTCAGGATAAAAGACTAAAAGTTATTAAGCAAAGTAATGCATAATATAAGAGTAGCAGAAGAATGCTAATAGTGTGTCTGGTATCCGATAAAGTACCTAAAGGGGTACGTAGAATCAAGGTAGAGGATTCCCATCAGAGGTACCCTTACAAGTCCAATAGAACTAGTTATTACACAAACTAATACAAGGTAGACTGCCTAAAAATAGTACCAAAATTATATAAAGTAGAAAGCTACATAAGATCTCTGTCCTAACTAATAAAGTAGCGTCAAAACACGACACGCGTTTCCAATAATTTTCTTGCATGAAATTAAATTTATAGATCCCTAAAGAACTATATGTGGAACTTTTTAGGAATAATTTTGAAGGTATGAACTTCCTGTCCAATTGCAAATGCATATGTCTCTGTATGTAACTGTTGTATCACTTCACTCTATGAGAAATATGTTAGGATTTCCTTTTTGACATGTTGCACTATCTCTAAATGGATACTTCTACAAATGCCTACCCTTAAGCAGGTGCAAAACCGTACCTGGCCTAGGCTCTGTGCATTTGAAGGCAATTAGTACATTTCACTATGATCTTGAGAGAATATGCACACCTTCTCTGTTTGTTTTGTATGTTGGATAAGGCAACCATTACCTCTTTATTGAGGTTTTCCCAGATTTGGTAGCCGATAACCATATTGCTATATTTCTTTATCCCACCACATAGAAAACTAAGGAATGTGCATGGGGTCTTGTAGGGTAGGAACCACTTTCAGAATGATATTAACCTCCTTCTTTGTATTTGTATTCTTTGTACACACTGACTGAGAAGACTCACAAGATGGATCACGTCTGTCTGTATTTATTACTACTTGAAACTCTCAGGTGTGGATAATATGTGAGGTTGAAATCCTCCATAATTATTATACCATGCTCCATCTTCAATTCATTTTTTAGAGTGGATGGTACTATTGTCAATGGTTTTTTGTTGTTGTTTTTTTTTTTCTTATTATTATTATGGAATCCATTTATTTATCTGATTAATTTACTTACAAAAACTGCATAATCGTCTGCCATTGTTTGTATTTGTGGCAAACATGTTGTGCCATTCCCAAAGAAAGATTTATACAAATTGAGACAGTTGAAAAGTGCATGAATGTTTATAAATCAAAATAACACTTATTAATTAAGACAAAACTTAGAGCTAATGAATTACTGAAAGGGAATGGGCTGATAAGACGGGCCTGGTATCCAAGATTTACAGTTCACTCATCAGGAAAGATCTACCAATTAGTTTACTTAAAAGGTTATGTCCACTTACAAAATCTTGGTGTCCACTGGTCAAGTTTAATAATGACATTGGCAAGTGAGTTCTGTAGAATGTTTGACTGTGATGGTTTTCACTACAGTGTTGTATTACTAGTTATGGATATTATAGGCAATAATTGTATCAATCCAACTTTATATCAATACAACTTTAATTTACATAGGCTGAATTAATGAATCAGTTTTGGTGTATAGATCATGCCCATGCAGTCTCACTGCTCAATTCTCTGCCAGAGAGTGCTCTGACAGGTATATATTGAGACTTGCAGCTAACCAATCAAGACAGGTTCAAGATTTACATTTCAGAGCTCTCTCTGAGTCAAATTGCTCAGCGTAGGAAGGCATTATAAGCCTTTCCCCACCTTGAAGAGTTCAGACTGCGTGGAGCCCTTGCTGTTTTAGTGTATAGTTTTAGTGTATAGATCATGCCCCTGTCTCATTGTTCAATTATCTGCCATTTAGGAGTTAAATCACTTTTGTTTCTGTTTATGCAGCCCTAGCCACACCATTCCTGGCTGTGACACACAGTGTGCATGAAAACAAAATGGTTTTGTTTTCAACCAGATGTTATCTCCTGCTCTGTAATTTGATTTTATTGATCTATTTACATACAGGAGACTCCTGCAGTGTCCAAAAAGCTATTACCAGACAGGAGTTAATACAATTTAATTGAAACAGAATTTGCTGAATTTGCAAAAAAATGTGTAAACATTAGATTACTCTTTATAGGACGTGCTTAGGAAGACTGTGTAAGTCACATGCAGGTAGGTGTGGCTACATAAACAAAGTGATGGCAGAGAATTGAGCAGTGAGACTGCAAGGGCATGATCTAAACACCAAAACGGCTTTATTAAGCTAACGTTGTTTTGATGACTATAGTGTCTTTTTAATGGTTTATTTTACAGGTATTAGTTTATTGTCCCCCTTACTATTATTATGGTGAGGATTGTAGGTTGGGTATGTATTCATTTATTGGGGGTTGACTAGGGGCTTGGGGATCCCTAGTTACTGGGTGGGGTGTAGTTATCCCCACTTGCCGCGAATGGGTGGGGGCTGAGGGAGAACAATAGGTCCCCCCATTACTACCTAGGGCCCCACCTGCCAGCAATGGATAGAGACTGGGGGAGAACAAAAGGTTCCTCCCCTTAATTACTTTAGGCCCCCCTCCACCGCTAATGGTTGGGGTTGAGGGAAAAAATAGGTCCCCCTCTTTTCTTACTTTTGGCCCTCACTCACTGGCAATGGGTGAGGGCTAAGGAGGAACAATAGGTTTTCCTCTTTATTACTTAGAGCTCCCACCTGGGTGGGGGCTGTCTCTATTTCAAGAAGTAATCAGGATGAATGAATGGCTCATCGAAAGAATCAGCCATTTTTTGGCCTTTAGAATTACAGACAGTGTAATACAAAAGGTTGAACATGAATAGTTAATGAACAAACAAACGAATGGCACATGGAATAATTTAGTTTGACATGCATTTGTTTATGCATAGGTTTGTTTGGCTTCCCTTTCTGGATTTAGTATTCTAACAAATGGACAAAAAGTTTTGTTTATTTAGATTAGTTAATACGTTGCCTAAAAAAATACTTGGACAACATAACCATGTGTATACAAATATGGACTAAAACAGAACAGGAATTACACAGGGATTACATGGTATTTACATATATTTTATATACGTATAAAATATATGTAAAAGCAGTGTCAAAATTGTTGGCATCTTACACTACAGAACATGTCTCCCCCACTTACAGTTTTGGAGCAGTACAGTATTCAGTTGTCCAGTCCTGGGAAATCTAAATCTTTTAACATTTACATGTCATTCACACTTCAGAAAATAGTAGGTTTAATTCAAATGTTTAAATTCTGTGCAATTCTGACATTCATAATTTCAATTTTATTTTTAAATCTCAACAGAAGCCATTAAAATAGAAGCTGAGTCTTAGTTTTCCACTGACTATTGACAGCACAATATAAATGATATAAAAAAGTTATAAAATGTCTTTCTGAATAACACATATTATTTTGATGCTTTCCTTATAAACATTTTATAGCAATGACAATATCCTTGGTAGGTTCTTCATTCAAAGGATACGATGTCCTTGTCTACCTGTTTGCAGCAAAACACAATAAAACGAGATACAATAAAGCATTGTAGTATACTTTCTACCAAACAGATACTACACTAACACAAGCTCTCCATCCAGTCCCTTTTATTATGAAGAGCATATAATTACTTAAATATTACATACACTATGATCACATCTAAATTTGCAGTAGTTAGCTAGATACAAGTATAATTATAGTTAGGCTTTGCTAACATCACATTAAAGGAACACTGCAAGCGCCAACAAATAATTATTTCATTTTTAATCAGACTTTAATAAAAATGCCATTGGTTTTGGCCTTATCAATATAGTAATAATATAGTGCTGTTAAGGGCTGAGATGTATGCATACATTAACATGGGAGTCTTTTAGGCATGAGGATTAGTGACTAAGGAGGCAGTTTTATGGCGCAAAATGTTTTTGTTTGTTTTTTTTGTGAGGAAAAAATAAAGATTTGAGCATGCATACAATTAAAAATAAAGCACTATAATATGGCCAAAACCTGCCAAATGTGTTAATGGTGTATTGACTCCACGACTGCCCCTTTAATTGACCTTAAAATTATGTTTTTCACTTGAGTCCCTCAGAAAATGTTATAGGACAGAACGATTTAACTAAAAATAAAGGAAAACAATTAACCCCCTTGAATGCTTTAACTTGTTCACTACCAGTGATTTGACAAAAATCTACAACCAGAAATGTATTTCTTTGCTTTGGAGATTAGTGTGTAAATATGCAAATTAAAATAAAATAATATTACAGATATCTTACTTAAAGGAACACTTTTGTGTTAGGAACACAGTGATTTATTTCTAACACTATATTGGCTCTCTGCCATCCAGTAACAGAAGTCAGATAAAATGTGAATAACCCCCTTTTTTACTGAAATCTTTTCACTTGTATATTGAGACAAATTATTCCAATTATTGCTTGGCCCAATAAAACATCAATTAAATTGACTGCATGTATTGTATTTCACAAGAAAACTTTATTTATACCAGTCATGATGGCCCACCAACAATCCAGGATTTATGAATTTCCATGTTTTTTTCCAATGGATATACTGACAAAACTGGACTATTGGTGGGTTTTGAGGACTGGTTTGTAACACTGGTTTATAGCATCAAACCTAACGAACATAGAACATGTGTGTTGATGTTTTGTGTCATGTTAAAGGCCAATAATTAGAATGCTTTTTCTTTAATTTCTAACAAAGCAAACTACAATTATCAGTGTGTGAATGATTCCAATTTAAACCTCATCATCCAATATATAGAAGGCTTGGCCTGTAATTGTGGGAGGTATATTTTATCCCTATTTAAACCCCGTGAGCCCCTATTCACCTGTCAGCGACATTTCCGGAAGTGCATTGTTTACTTCCGGTTCACGTGTTACCGACGTCATTCTCCGCACGCCGGCAGTGCTTGAGGTTTGCAGGTTAATCCAGGGTGAGTGTTCGCGGCGAGGTCCACTTCTCGTAAGTACAGCTTCCCCCCCACTGATGCACATTATGCTCACCCAGCACACATGCTTTTCCGGGTCCACAGCCCCTCCGATCACCAGGCCGAAAAAAAGGGGGAGGCTGACTCACACACACTGACTGCCGCGATTCTTGTGCACATAGTACTATGGCCCTGGCACACACTCGCTGAATGCCGAGCCCCCCTCCCCTGGTTCACGCCAGTCACACTGGCACCACGATCTCCCCACCTTTCACTTGATTTACCTCTCACACGGAGAGGTAGCACAGTGGGTCACTCCCATCAGCCCCAGCCACCCCTTGAATGCTAAGATGCTTGTTTCAATAAAAATAAATAAATAAGTAAATAAAAGTCTTTTATGCAATAGGCGGCCACGGTACTTGTTAAATAGAGATGTACTCTGTATGTACATTTAGGAGTAAAGTGTTTTATTTTATATGATGTTATAGAGTGATCTGCTTATTTAACACGTCCTGCTTTTAATGATTTAACAATTATTCGTCATTATTGCTTACACTGGGCTTTTAATTCATATAAGCACTTTGGATATCTATTTCACAGTTCTTTGGTTGTATCTGGCTACCTTGTTTATTATTAAGTTTAACAATATAGTCAAGTTCATTCATAGTACGACTATTCCGTTCAGTTAGGCTTGTATCAGTTTCATATGCCGGGTAGTCAGTCTGTTTGGCTTATGTCACCACCTTGTGGTTTTACTATACTGGTCGGTAACTTTCTTTTAATATATTACAAACTTTTAAATTTTGCATATATATGTTTCTTTGCTCTGGACCTTCTCGTGGGGTATATTAATTGTTATGTATTAACTGCTAGTAAATCACTGTCCTAGCAGCAGTGGCTAACTCAGGTCATACAGCGCGGGTAAAAAAATCATTCTCCATTAGGTCAGTTAAATGTTGTTACTAAAGTACTTCTCCTTATAGCTTGTTGCGTACTTAACTTTGTTTATTAATATGTTATACAAGTTATTTATATACTCAGCCCGTGGCTTATTGCTAACTATGCATGGCTTATAACTTATGCATGGCTTATTGCTAACTACACTTTTCACTATTATTTTAGGTGACATTATATAAGTTTATATGTTGTTTTCTCCCCTCTGTTAAGATATTACTGACACTGTGTACAAACTGGCCTTATTGGTTAAACGCAACTACAGCATATTAGGAGTTCTGGTTATCGCCCTACCAAATCTTCTTAACAGTATTTTTTTTTTCTCTTCTCTCCACATATATGGTTAGTATCTACTATTTTGCTTAGCGGGGAAATTTGTGACATGTTTTAGGTTCAAGTAAGGATTATTCTTTCCACTTCAGTATACGTCATACAAGACAAACATCAGGTACGTTAACTGTTTAAACCCAGGCAGGTTCACAAGTAGGTTTGAGCTCTCGCCAAATTAGGTATGGTCCCATAGGCCTCTTCGCCTATAAGTCGAGTGGTCCTGCAAGGCATATGGTTAGCCCTTCCATTCAGAGGTTCGTGCATAGTTATAGCCTTGCATCAGTCATAGTTAGGGCCTCACCCATCACGGCCAATCATTTTACATTCTTTTACATGTCACTGAGAGGCCGACACCCCACCACCCACCTCAGTGGCACAAAGGCCCCAGGAGCCAAATCATAGGTAGTGCCTCTCATAGCCACTTGGCAAGTAGTCAGGGCTTTACCTGTCACCAACATAAGCTAGTTAATACAATTTCGCCAGTAGGCACTATCCTCTTTTTAAGTTCTGAGGTGAGCTGTAAGTTCTAGTAAGCTGGGCCACTACTCTTCTATACGGCACCCCACTCAGTTCAGGCTCGCAAAGACGACTCAATCCTCCAAGTCCAGCTTCCAGCTATCGTTCCTGGACTATCCCTAAAATCACCTCAGAACTTAAAAAGAGGAATATTCCTTTCCCGGCTAAAGCCAGGAAAGCCGAACTGTTTCGCTTATTAAATATTACTGAAGACAACGAAAGGCCTGGCCCTAGTTCTGAATTCAATGTGCAAAATAGCCTTGCTGAATTACACGTCATGATGGCCTCCCTTGTTTCTTCAGTAGCAACGATTAATAATAGGTTGGATAATCTGGAGTCAAATAATGTTCCAATCATTCCAGAGATTCCAGTGCCTGTTGCTCAACCCGCACCTAACCCAGGAGGTAAAGATAACCCTTTACCCGCTAACAGAGCTACCAATATCATAAATCCTATTCACCTCATTCCTCAGTCTCTAAGACGTGACATTATAGAGGGGAAGGACATCAACTTGGCCTCACTACTGATAGCATTTCAAGACATGGTAGAGAACAGGGCTTATACCTTTGAGGATCTGTGAGTAGTGATGAAGTCTAGAGATCCTAGACTAAATAGGAAACTTAACATCCCCGATTTGTCCTCGCATTCGGTCTGTACAGAGACTTGATCTGTACTGCTTTCCCCCTCCGTAGAGAGGAACTTGACTTATACCTTTATAAAGTGGTTGAGTTAGCATACAAATACGGGGGCTATGCATTTTATGATTATCATAAGTCATTCTCTTCCAGATCCACAGCATCACTGTCCCAGTACAATACAATTACTGATTGGGCACAGCTAGACACGGAATTGTTTCTTATGCATTTTGCAGACCTTAAAACCCCTTCCTGCGCTATATGCTCTTCTGCTACTCATTCAGTCAATTTCTGTCCTGAAAACGTAGCAACTCCTTCTACCAGTAAAGCCAATACTGGTCACCAATCCAACACAACCCAGAGGGACGTGAGCGACAAACTAGGCAGGCCAATTGTTTTTCTAGCTAAAGCACAAGTCTGCAATAAATTAAATGCCGGGGGTTGCTTGTAGGCTTCTTCACGTGTGCTCACTGTGTTTCAGAGCACATGCCAAAACAACAAAACAATGTGCCCCAACAGATTGTACCCTAACAAATCTTCCACTCCAATAAACATACCTAAGTTGCAACACTACCTGTCTAATCATCCTTCTTTTCATTTGATGGAATTTCTCACGGCTGGTTTCACTAATGGGTTTCACACAGGGTTCTTGTCATTCCCCACAGGTGTTTTGGAATGCCCCAACTTACAGTCGGCACTCACAGATCCAGACAGCATACAAGAACTTTTACAGAAAGAAATCTCCAATGGTTTCATGATAGGCCCTAAGTGGGTGAGGGTGTTTGTGTGTGCGCGATTGTGAGGGTGCTGTTAATGTACTGTGCGTGAGGGTGCTGTTTGTGTGTGTGTGCACTTGTGAGGGTGCTGGTAATGTACTGTGTGTGAGGGTGCTGTTTGTGTGTGAGGGTACTGGTAGTGTGCTGTGTGTGTGTTTGTTAGGGTCCTGTTTGTGTTTGTGAGGGTACTGTTAGTGTGCTGTGTGTGTGTGAGGGTGCTGTTTGTGTGCTGTGTGTGAGGGTGCTGTGTGTGTTTGTGAGGGTGCTGTATGTATGTGTGGGTGCTGTATGTGTGTTGGTGCTGTATGTCTGTGGGTGCTGTATGTGTGTGGGTGCTGTGTATGTCTGTGGGTGCTGTATGTGTGTGGGTGCTGTGTGGGGCTGTATGTCTGTGGGTGCTGTGTATGTCTGTGGGTGCTGTGTATGTCCATGGGTGCTGTGTATGCTGTGTATGTCTGTGGGTGCTGAATGTGTGTGGTGCTGTATGAGTGTTGGTGCTGTGTATGTCTGTGGGTGCTGTATGTGTGTTGGTGCTGTGTATGTCTGTGGGTGCTGTATGTGTGTTGGTGCTGTGTATGTGTTGGTGCTGTATGTGTGTTGGTGCTGTATGTGTGTGTGGGTGCTGTGTATGTCTGTGGGTGCTGTATGTGTGTTGGTGCTGTGTATGCCTGTGGGTGCTGTATGTGTGTTGGTGCTGTGTATGTATGTGGGGTGTGTGTGTGTGTGTGTGTGTGTGCGTGTGTGTGTGTGTGGGTGCTGTATGTGTGTAGGTGCTGTGTATGTCTGTGGGTGCTGTGTATGTCTGTGGGTGCTGTATGTGTGGGTGTGTGCTGTATGTGTGTGGGTGATTGTGGGGGTACATTACTTGATATCCCCCCTCCCTTCTTACCTTATGCCTGGGAGGGGGTATCCTTGTTGCTGCTGCTTCCATCCCTGGTGGTCCAGTGGAGAGTGAACTCTAGCCCCTGTGGCAACGCTCATATCTCACGAGAGGAACCCTACTGGCAAGAGCTCCGCCGGTCCTCTCCTGCCTCCCTCCCTGCATGTGGGTCGGTGGGGAGGGAGGCTGAGAGCAGAGCTGGCGCTCGGATAGCGCCGGCTCTGCATAAGCCGACAGGGGAGATCCTGAGATCTCCCCTGTCGGTCTCAATATACATAGGCGTGCCGCGGGGATTAGGGTGTGCCCAGGCACACCCGGCACACCCCTTGCGCACGCCTATGCCTAGCCTTAATGCTCTGATTCCATCAGAAGACTTTTCCCTTCAATATGCCAGAATTGACGATGCCATCCAAGCAATCATTCATTCCAGGAAGGCAGCTTGGTTAAGTAAATCTGACATCACTAACACCTTTAAACTACTTCCCATACATCAATCAGTCTGGCATCTGCATGGAGTAAAGTGGCAAGACAGCTACTATTTCGCTACCAGACTGACCTTTGGATCCAAAAGTAGCCCTAAGTTATTTAACATATTCGTCGAAACTTTAACATGGCTCCTATTGAACTTTTGATGATGTCCAGTAGTCATACATTACTTAGACGACTTCCTCACCATCGAACCACACCAACACACGCCCCACAGTCTTAATCACATGCTCAATCTGTTCAAAGACTTAGGAGTCCCAGTAACCCAGGACAAAACAGAAGGTCCCAACACAGAGATTACTTTTCTGGGAGTTTCCCTCAATTCTGTCTCTTTGCAGGCCAGCCTGCCTCAAGAGAAGGTAGACCGGATTCTTTCTTACATATACATCTGCACCTCACAAGGCACTTGCACCAGGAAACAGCTACAATCACTACTCGGTTCACTAAATTTTGCTGTGAGAATAATTCCTCAGGGTAGGTCTTTTATTTCCAGAATCCTCTCACTGTTACACGGTCTCCCCGACGATGACGACTCCACAACTTCCTTAGACGTGTCAGCTAGAGCTGATCTACAAATGTAGTAGCTGTTCCTATCATCTTGGAATGGCAGGTCGCTATTTGTTCCACCCATATTTGACGATTCCCCTGTAATTTGGACCGATGCTTCAGGTGCATCAGGGTATGCAGCTATTTTCGGTGATGAGTGGCTATACGACTCTTGGCCAGTTGAGACCACCTCGCTCGAAAATTTCAATATCACCTCAGCTCTATTTGAAATTATCCTATAGTAGCAGCTGCACACGTCTGGGGTAAAGAATGGCGTGGACAATCTATCAGATGCTTTTCGGATAACTTAGCCACCTGTAATATAGTTAACAAAGGTCGCTCTCAGTCCCTCATGATTATGAACTTAATAAGGAGACTGACCTGGCTAGCGGCTAATCTTCAATTCTGCACAACCTGTATGCATGTTCCGGGTGTTCAAAATAACCCTGCTTATGCTCTCTTACGCTTGAATTTGCAGGAATTTTTCAGGCTTCATCCATCAGCGAACCCGCAACCCAGGGAACCTCCAAAATTCACAGAACTAATTATGCTTTAAGTTCTCTATTACATCACAGTAGGTCTCTCGCACAGGCAGGCTTGTCCCCTAATACAAGGAAAGCCTACGCCAGAGCATACAAGTTGTTTAAAAGTTTTGTTCGTGATCATATAATAAATGTTTTTTTCTGTTGAAACTGTTGTTGCTTTCGCAACTTTTTGCCACATCACTCTTAATTTAGCCTACAACACTATCAAACTCTACTTAATGGGTATACAACACTACATGTTGACCAGCTATGCCATCAAAACTCCATTCCTAGCGTCCTACCCAGTAAAAAGTGTCCTAAGAGGTTCACAGATTATCAGTACACAATCCCATCAAGAGACTTCCCATAGACAGTAAGTTCTTTAAAAGTATCTGCGATATACTCGACACGTCCCCTTTTGAACACACCACAAACCTAATTATCAAGTCCGCGGCTTACTTAGCCTTCTATGGTTTCTTGAGACCCAAAGAATTTTCAGTGGAGAAAGTATCCGATTCCAAGTCATGCCTCCAGAAGAAACACCTAATTAAAAAACAAGACCACTACATCTTATCTATTACCCATACCAAAACAAGCCAAACAGTTCCTCCGGTAGAAATTAATTACTATCCTACCTCTACCAGATGGTGTCCTATCCTAATTTTAGATAAACTAATGGTGTCACAAATCACTTCCAACCTGGATTGCCCACTGTTAGATATTCAAGGGAAACCCCTAACCACTAAACAATTTATGTTTTACATTCGTACATTATTACTCCAGCTAGGACACAACCCACACGCCTTCTCTGGCCATTCCTTCCGCATTGGAGCAGCTTCAGCTGCCTCAGGTAACCACGTACCAACACACATCATTAAGAATATGGGAAGGTGGAAATTATCCGCATACAATAGGTACATTCCCGATCCTGAAAAAGAAATAAGAATGGCTTTCTATGACATGTCTAAATAATGTTTGTGCTTAATAAACTTATATGTATTTTGAGAAATCGCTTCTTTTAATTTTTGCCCTCTTTTACAGGTCTAACCTCACGTCAGTTTTGGCACACCTCAGCTGACTTTCCCTTTCTAATGCTGCTTATTTTTATTATTTGTTTCCGTATGTCCTCGAAATGTGCCGTACACAAATATGGTTATATGTGTATTACTAAAAAAAATTAAAACATATTTTATTACATTAATATAATTTGTACTATAAATTAGCAATTGGAAATGGAAGGCAAAATGTATTTTTACACTTGTGTACTTCATATACATAAAAATAAATTTCAATGTTTTCCATCAGGTGCATACATATGTTAGATTTTTTGCAAATATCCCACTGTTAAAGGAAATATGACAAATGTGAATATGTTCAGACAGGCATAAAACTACTATCCAAATACAATTTAAAAAAAAAGTATTTTTTCTAAATGGATCATATAGTTTTTGATAAAGGGACACTTCAGGATGAAGTGTACTCATTTGTAATCCAATTTACAGATATGCAATATATATCCTTGCATATATATATATAAATCAATTAAATATATCACTTAGGAATAAAACTTAAGAAATAGTCACATAGTATGTCGTATGGAAGTTTCTATAATAAACTACCACCAAACCAGGCATGGATGATATATTACACTTTAGGATGAAATATACCCATTCTCAAGCCAATTTAAATTTATGGATATACAATATATATCCTTATATATCTTAATAATAACATTTAAGAAATAGTCATAAATTACATTATTTCTCAGATTCTATAATATACTACCACAAAACCAGGCAGTGACTCAGCCAATCACGAAGCTCACTTAACTTTCTATAGCACAGCAGAGCCTCTATAAGAAAAAATGTAATTAACTGTTTCACTAATAATGTTGTGTACACCTGATTGAAAGGGTAATCCTCTGTACCACAAAATCATATATATATGACTGATATGCTTGCACGTAAAATGTCCTTAGCATACCTAGTCAGACAGCAGAGCAGAATCACAAAAAGCAGCAGTTCAGAATGTCGTACTTCCCAGCATAGGGAACAATGCATTTATTAATGCATTTAGCTCTTCAGGCTTACCAGTTTGCTGATCTCTAAAGCAAAGGTCTGAGTCCTAGTGCCTTCAGCATAGTGCGAGCGTGTTTATAGATGCACACACGCTATGCTTTCTGGGGACAGCTCCAGGGCAGACTTGTGCAGGTTTGTGCAGGGCAATTTGGATCTTCCAAACCACTTGAGTGGAAAAAAAAACTGTTACCGAAGAATTTAGTTCACGCGAATTGAAAAAAAATTGGCAAAGAAATTCAGCCAAACAAAAAGCAGTAAAATTACACCTATTACTGTGCTGACTTGCACAGCTGCTATATTGCCTGGCCTATTGGCTACTCATTATCAAGCATTTTTGCCATTCCAGTTGCCAAAAATAGATTATTTATATAGATTAAAAAAAAATAGGAAATGAGAGGACTTAGTCTTCTAGTGACTGACTATAAACATTTTTTGTTTTGTTTTCTTGTATTAATGAAAATTAGGAGAAGGAGTCATGTCAAGTTCTATTTATACATATGAAAGGAAAGTCAGTTTGCATTTGACCACCCACTCACCCTGGATAATTTATATTTAATTTTATACGCAATGGTCAATTTTGATTTTCTCAGATACAATAATTAATAACAAAACACAGAAATAAAACCCCTTTTCTGAGGTAATAAATGATACCATTCTGTGCCTAAATACAAAGCTGCTCAAACACATAAAGTGGAATACCCTTATTTCCACAAAAAATTAACAATATATAAAGATATGGTATAAAATACACCAACTAGTGGAGTGCTTATACAAATAAAAGTGGTTCACTTACCCCAACAATTTAGTGTGGACTTAAATTCAAGAGTATGCTTGTGAACATTCAAAGAAGGGAACAAAGAGATAAAAAAAACATATAGTGTAGATGGTTTTTGGTGATAATGAGTGATAAAAGTAAAAAAACTAGAACCACTCACATGGTCTGGAGCCTATATAATATTGGCTCCGTAACGTAAGCCTTTGTGCTTTTTGGGCAGCAACATAACCCTTCCTCTGGGACATCGGAGGAGGTGGAGACGTGACCCAGCAATGAGGGACATCGGCACTAGGATCAGGTAAGTAAATAAAGGGTGGCACCAGGGAAAGTGGAGGCAGAGGTAGCTATAGAGCCATGAATAGTATCCCTTTAATACAACTGGTGTGGAGTTAATCAATGTAAGTAAAAATTTAGAATAATCTAAATTAATTCAAAGATTTCATGTCACAATGTGATTTATCGAACATGTAACTATGGCAGGACAGAACCCTAAAATCTGGACTGTCCTGGTGAAATTGTGATTGTTGGGAGGCATGTTTCTGTATATGTTAAAATAAAGAGATATAAAGATTTTGTATTTTCACTACATCTGCTGTCTGTGTTCAGATAGAAATCATTGGTTCTTGCCTGTTTGCAAATCCAACACAGAGAAGATGCAACTTTCAAATCCAGTCCAATATTGGAATGGGCACATTAGGAAATTTCCAAAGCAGATATATTTGATAATATTGAACACCATTTTTTTTTTTATAATTTATTTTGGTGTGCATAAGAAATAACATTACGCCTCGGTGTGCCACAACAGCGACATTGAGGTACATCAACGAACATATGCAGTAGAGATTGTGGCAATCGATTTTCAGGCACATTTTTTGTTTTTTGTTGCAGATAACAACTTTACAGACAGGCACATTTTTAAGTTATTAAGATCATTAGTTCAACAGTGTGGATTCCCGCATATGTAACTATGATGTGAGAGTTGAGATTATTAAGACCTTATTAAAACAACAATACTGAGGCAGTGCTTGTAACCACACTATAAATAATATAACAAAATGCTGATTTGTAGATCAAGCTAGTGTGGTTAAACTATTTAATTACTGATTATGTAGCAATATGCTGACCTGTTGTTCCCTAACTACATGTGGGCGTGGAGAGTGTTAAACATGCTAGTTAAACCTAGTGTCGTTGTCTAATGGTCAACATGAGTGGATATGCTTGCTGCAGTATCGTTAGGCTTAGTAGAGTAAGGAGTTTTTCGCATGTTAACTACTGTTGCCAATTTAGGCGATATAAAAGTTACGGTCTAGTTATAGCGGTGCGTGGCATGGAAGGCTTAATGTCAGCTAAAGTAGTGAGAGAGTAACTGGTGACAAGAGACAGAGAAAACTTAAGCTAGCTAGAACATTTAAACATGGCTTAGAATAACCTCTGTGTATAGGGGATCATGCTCTAACATGGAAAGACCAGTTGCCTAGTTAACCCCTAGGATTCTTAAGGTGTTTATGTAGGCAGTAGAGAAGGGTGGTCTTGCTAACCAAAGAGGTTCTCTCGGGTAGTTAAGTGTTCCAGCCTGTGTAGGTGGTCGTATGGGGACTAAACGTGGACTATTCAAAATAATGTAATACAATGTAAACTGGTAACAAGCAATCAGAGGTCAGTGAAAACCTTGCCCTCCTACAATAGTGTTCTCGTTGGTCCATATGCATGCATGACAGCTGAGTGACTTGGGGCACCCGGTGTCCCTTTGAGGCAAAGAGTTGGCGGGAGTCATGGGCAGCCAGTCTATTCGAGCCAGGTGGTTAGACGGGTTTTGAAGAATAGTCACTGCAGTTTCTCACGTGTGGGCCTCGCTTGCAGGTGCTCCGGTCGGTTGTCTGGGCACAAATTCCGCTGCCCTGTCTGAGTCCCAGGTCGGTGGGTTCTTAAGTCTTTCCGCCGGCATTTGTAGTGAGTCTGTGGGTAGATCCAGCTGTCTCAGTATCGCCGATGCCTCGTGTATGCAGCGCGCTGAGAGTGTGATGTCGCCCTTGGTGACCAGCAGGGTGTGAGCCGGGCCCCAGCGGTATCGTATGTGGTGGGCTCACAGGGTTGAGGTTAGTTGTTGTAGGTTCCTTTTTCATGCTAGGGTCGCCCCTGAGAGATCCGCATAGAAAGTAAGATTCATATCCTCGAAGAGGTAGGATGGGTGGTTGCGGACAGCCGCCAGGACTGCGGACCTGTCCCTGTAGATCTGGAATTGCAATCCAACAGCTCTCGTGGCAGCAGTTGGCGCTTTGGTGGGCTTTGGGATGCAGAAGATGCCGTTGATTGTTACAGCTTTGACCATCTTCGGATTTAGTAGGGCCATGAGGAGCCGCCGAGCGACATGTGGCAGCTCAGCATCAGGTATGTTTTCACCGTTGCCCCTGACCTTAAGATGTTTTAGGCGTCGTTTGTCTTCAAGCTCTGCAAATCTCAGGTCATTTAGGGTGGATTGTTACCTCAGCTCCTGTACCTCCTGCTGGAGCTTTCGGATTTGACCGGTGTGGGTGCTTGAGGTGTCCTCTATGGCTCACAGTCTTCCAGTTAGGCCCCGCAGGGTGTCCCTAATCGAGGAAACTTCCACTGAGATTTTGGTGTGGTGTTCCGCCATGAGCTCTCTGATGGCCTGCATGCTTACTGGCGTACTTATGAAAAAAAACTTACTAATTAATACTATTCAAATGGAATATAAAACAGTCTTGCTTGGTGGGTGGAGTGAGCCCTTGTCCGTGTGTAACATGTAATGAACAGCAGTGATCCAGTTTATTCAAATACAGCAGGGACCGCATTTTGGAAGAAATGTAAGAAAGGATGAAAGGATTAGGATGAGATATAAAGATTTATCTGGCTTAGTTACTGTTTCTCACTTTTTGAATTGTGTGTGTGTGTGTGTATATATATATATATATATATGTATAGAGAGAGATAGATAGATAGATAGATAATACACTAACTAGTGAGCACTTCTCCTTTGCCAAGATAATCCATCAACCTCACAGGTGTGGCATATCAAGATGCTGATTAGGTGTGGCATTGTGCTGTGTGATAAAACTGCACATTTTAGAGTGGCCTTTTATTGTGGTCAGCTTAAGGCACACCTAAGCAATATTCATGCTGTCTAATCAGCATCTTGATATGCCACACCTGTGAGGTGGATGCATTATCTCGGCAAAGGAGAAGTGCTCACTAACACAGATTTAGACAGATTTGCAAACAATATTTGAGAGAAATAGGCCTTTTGTGTACATAGAAAAAGTCTTAGTTCAGCTCATGAAAAATGGGGGCAAAACCAAAAGTGTTGCATTTATAATTAAGTTCCTTGTATATGACCACAAAAGATTTGGACACTGGCACAAGTTTTGTTATATCACCTGTTCACCAAATTAAATTCAAGTTACAGTTAAATAATATGGGCTTAAAGTACAGTCTCTCAGCTTTAATTTGAGGCTATTCACATCCAAATTGGAGGAAGGGTTTAGGAATTACAGCTCTTTAATATGTAGCCCCCTCTTTTTCAAGGGACCAAAGGTAATTGGGCAATTGACTAAGTTGTTTCATGGGCAGATATTGGCTATGCTTATTATTTCTTCATCAATTAAGCAAGTAAAAGGTAAATGGTCTGGATTTTGATTCCAGGTGTGGCATTCACATTTGGAAGCTGTTGCAGTAAACCTACAACTGCTGTCAAAATAGCGCTCAATGCAAGTGAAACAGGCCATCCTCGGTAGTGGTTATGGTGGATGGTCTGTTCCTTTAAAGAACCTAAATTGGGTTCAACAGTAGTATTATACCTAAAATGCAAATATACCAACAAAACATCTAAATAGACATATAATTTAGAAATTTGAAAACCGATGGCCAAATACAGCAATTCAAAGGTGTACATTAATGAAAAAAAGACAAATTCTTGCACAGTGAAACCTGAAATTGGAAAGTTATTTACTGAACATTAGTCGATAAGAAGGCACTTTAAATACTTTATTTTTCTCACTATACAGTAAAGATTTACTGATGGCTATAAATTAGCAAACTAATGCTACAAACACTTCACAGCAAACATGGAAGGCTGACAGGAGAAAGTGCTAAAGGAATTAGAGAAACTTGAGAATTGTAAAGCCCAAGGGCCACATAATATACACTGGTATTCAGGAAGCTTAGTCTAGGATTCCACAAACCATCTGCAATTGTTGTGATTCTTTCTTTTTTGATATATTGGCAAATGTGTAGTGTAAAGCAGAAGCCTTGTCTATATTTGAAAATGGTCAGTATCTCAGCCACATGTGAGCATATCTGTGATGAAACCTTATTTATACCGTTGTTGTGGCGCGTACTAGCCATTTATATATTTTTAAAAATATAATTAGTAATTCGTTACGATTTTAGAAGAGAAACAAAAGTTTTTTGTCAGGGCATTGCTCTCCTTGTTTTTTGTTAAAGCAATTACGGGTTAATTTACTGAAGCCTGACAGATTTTTCTGGTGTCAAGCTCCAGTAAATGTATTTTGTACGTTTGCTTCTGGTGTTAAAGCAAATTTACAGAATAACATTTGCTAGATGAAATCAAAATTATAGCCCCAGCATCAAGATCCGGCACATCAGGATTCTATTGTGTGGGGAAACGAGGGATAGGCCAGTGATGCAAATCACATGATTCTTTATTGTAAATAATAAAGATTTTTGGCAATTTCCCTTTAACCCTTTAAGGACACATGACGTGTGAAATGTCATGATTCCCTTTTATTCCAGAGGTTTGGTCCTTAAGGGGTTAGAAGACTTTAAAACCTGGTACTTGTATATGAGTTTAAAACATCTTCCACTTAGACATCACAGGCAGTATTTAACTCCACGAGAATCTAAAGGGTGCTCAGTGTATTGCTTAAGCCAGGCTTCCCCAAACTCCGGCCCTCCAGATGTTGCTGAACTACAACTCCCATGATTCTATTAATGAAATAGATAGACTGATGATCGTGGGAGTTGTAGTTCAGCAACATCTGAAGGGTCCGAGTTTGGGGAAGCCTGGCTTAAACCAACATGGAAAACCTCTAACATGCAAATGGTTAAACATGCCATTACTTTAATGGTGCACTGTGTATTCTTGTTTTGTGTTAAACCCAGGAAAGACAGGGCAGCCGTCTTACAGCTTGTCTGAAAATATCATTATGAATGACAGCAAGGTATGTTTGCGTGGATGCTTTTAGAGAATAAATGATATGAGAAATGCTGGGAATGTTGTGCATGGCTGGGGAAAAGCTTCAGAAATCCCCACACTTCAACAAATCTGCTGAATTGAGAATACATTTCCTCAATTCTACAGCACAGCTAACTAATACCACAGTCCTTACAGTGTTTTAAAAAAGCAAATAGAAATATTGTGTTATGGGGTCTACATCTTCAATTAAAAAGGACCATTTGAATAGAATGTCAGCATTTAATATCTGCACCTAATCAGAACATTAATCTAGCAACTGATGAAATACCCCTGAACATTCAGACTGTATGTCCTGCAATATTATATATACTTTTCAAGGTGTTGTGAGTAGCAGTGTATATGAATAACACCTTTAATTCTGCCTTACAGGAAGGTTCCTATTTTGCCTTGTTGTAATGATATAATGGTTCTCTATTCAACTTGAACTGTGCAAGCTGCCAAATTGTCTTAAAGTTAAATTGCTGTGGCATTTTCTACCCATATCCTGTGTTTCCGATCCAGAAACACGGCTTAGACAAAGACCATAATCTGCATTAACCAATAAGGCAAATTATATTTCCTGTTCTATTAAGACAAAGCATCAGATGATAAATTGGCACAAATTTAATGTAAACGAAAAAAAAAGTTGCAATGAAACAATTGGTGCTTTCAATACTGGCTGTTTCAAGAGTGAAGAAGAAATTTTATTATTATCTTTATTTATTTACTTATGTGAATGTTCTTTTATAGCACTTATTTATCCAGTGAACTTCACAAACATTTGCTAACTGTAAGTAAATATATAGACAGATATTTATGATTAGACATAATGTAAAAAAAGGTAAAGAGCTCTGCCCCTGGACCTTTAAAGGGGTACTACATAGACCATATATACTTTTATACTCGTCATGCTGCCTGGAGTCTGGATGTGCAGCATTTCAGTAAAAAACAAACAAAACAAAAAAACACTACATATACAGTGATAATCTATTCTGCTGCCTGATCTATTTGACTCCACTAGATTACTAATATGACTGCCCAAAAAAACGGTACGAGGCATGAAGAAGATTAGGGTGGGTAACTGGTTAAAGGGTATTATTCAGTTGCTTTAAAAAGTCAGATGGAGCAGATAATTTAAAATTGAACATGTAATGAGAGGACAGTACTGTGCTGAGATCAATCTGCAGCAGGAAAATCCTTTCTTTTTATGGTTTAGGTAGTAGGACATGCACATTGCAATTTGGTGGGTGGAGGGGGGGGGGCAGGCAGGTGTACAATTCAAATGTTTCATTAATTTAGTCAAAAGAAGGAAATGTACAATGTGTCAAATTATTGATCAATTCATGTACACTTGGTAAATAACCAAATTACAGTTTAGTAAAGACTTAAAGGTATAAAAATGCACATATCATACCTGGAAATATAAAACTACCACATGTACCGAACATTCACTGGCATCAAAGTCATTAAAGTAGACCATTAAGCACATACAAGCATATTATCCTGCCTTAGATTAGATTGCAAATATGTATTTATTTTTGTTGCAAAATCCTGCAAAAGTTCCTAAATCTGCACTTTCAGAGATTTTGTGAAACACCCAGGTTAATATATAATAACTTTCCGGTGATATTATAAACAGAGAAGATATTATCTTCCAACCCATGAAGTCTATTAGGAAGGTGGAGATTTGTATCTATAGTCTAGAGCAGGGATAGGCAACCTACGGCACTAGTGCCATGCACGGCACTCGAGGTGCCTTTGCACGGCACTCAAGGCTGCTAGAGCCAAACAGGCTCCGGCCTATCAGGAGTCACAGTAAAACTTCAGATATCTGCTAATACGAAAAGGTGGTAAAGGACAATCCTCAATTTATGCATTGCAGCACATAGATCTCAGATCACTTCCTCCCAGCACTTGTGAATGGGAATCCACACAGTAGTAGAGCAGCTCGCAGTTGCAGCTCCTATACTTGAGCTATACCTGGCCAGCCTGGTCCCCACTGGAATCTAGGGAAGCCACGCATACTGCTAGATATACACAGAAATGCAGAATAACCCTCCCCTCATACAAATAATATGGACAGCCCACACACAAACATACACACAATCCGCTTAAACGCAACACCACTAACAATCCACATACATGCACACAACCCCACATGCAGCCTCTCACATGTAATACCCCAAAAAGCTCCCACACACTACCAAACACACAATGTGACATATCCACAAACAATTCCACAAGCAGCCCCCATACACAGCCCACATTCATATGTATCATACACAATACCATAAACTACTCATGAACATATACAATATAATAGCTCAAATACGCACAAATACAACGATACAAAGCAATTACAGTAAAAATAACACAAGCAGAATACGGCAGAAAACACACTTCAATTTAAAAAAAATAGGACCGGCACGCCACGGGACATCACAATCCTATATCGGCACAGTGCTGCTAAAAGGTTGCCTACCTCTGGTCTATAGTGACACAAATATATTTCATCATGCTCCCTCTCATGCACTGCTCCAATGTGACGTGCAAAGACTGGATATGAACTCAACTCCAGTTTATCAAAGAATACACTGAAAATGAGTATAAAGGAAGAGTCTGTGCCGTCTGGACAAATTCAATAATCTATTTTACCAGTCTACCAGGATTAGACAAGGGGAGCTCCTCAAAACACTGTAGAGAACTGTACACCCCTGAGACTCAACTAAACTGTACTCTATCGTTTTAACAAAGCATCAAATAGATTTTTATGGTCTAAAATGAAATACCGTAGTTCCCATTCATTTGTAGCAATAATGAATGCTTATCTGGACAGTAATGGTGGACTTTAACTTGTGGCTTGGTGAATGGTGTCAGGAGCAAATATTTGGCTTCATTTCTTATGGTAGCTCTGTTTGGAATGGAAATATACTGTACAAAAAAGATGGTTTGCATCTTTCTCAAAAGGGAACAAATGTTCTTAGTGAGCAGTTCAGAGGTTTTCCAATGATGTATTAAAACTAGGAGGGGGGCAAAAGAATGATAAAACATCAATCCAATTGCCCCCCAAAACAAGGACAGAAGGTGCCTGTAGTAGGTGTTAAAAAATGATAAGCTTAGAGTCATGTCTACAAATGCTCACAGTTTAGGGAATAAGATCCATGGACTTGAGGCAATAGTGGCAACTGATAATGTAGATTTAGTCGTGGTTACTGAGACATGGTATAATGAGAAAAATGACTGCGACATAGCAATACCAGGGTATTCTTTATATAGGAAAGATAGGGAAGGCAAGAAAGGGGGAGGGATGGCCCTGTATGTGAAACATAGCATAAAATCTAGTCTAATAAAGGTTAGTGAGGTGAACAAAGAGTCCGTTTGGGTTACGTTAGAATTTGGTAATCACACAGTAACTCATGTAGGTGTGATTTATAGGCCCCCAGGACAAATAGAAGAGTTAGATAATCTACTAGTTGAGGAAATAGCTAAAATGACAATGAAGGTGGAAGTTATCATCGTGGGTGACTTTAATCTTCCTGATGTGAACTGGAAAACCAAAATAGCTGCTTGTGCCAGGAGCACACATATTCTAAACTCCCTACTGGGATTGTCTCTAAAACAAGTTATTGAGGAGCTAACTCGTAAAGAGGCCATACTAGACTTAGTGTTAACAAATGGAGATTTGGTATCAGATATTACTGTAGGTGAAAGCTTAGGATCCAGTGATCATCAGTCAGGGTGGTTTAATATAAGAACAGTGACTGAGTCACACCACACAAAAATAAAAGTATTAGACTTTAGAAAAACAGACTTTTCTAAAATTAGAATATGTGTAAAGGAGTCATTATCAGACTGGAGCAATTTAAATGGAGTCGAAGAGAAATTTCATTATTTAAAAGTTGCACTGCTGAAGGCAACAGAACATTGCATTAGGCTTGTCAGTAAAAGCAAAAAATTCAAGAAACCACTGTGGTACGCCACAGATGTGGCCAAAATAGTAAAAAACTAAAAGTAAGCAAGTAAGGAGTCGGGTAACTATAGGCCAGTAAGCCTTACTTCAGTAGTGGGGAAAGTAATAGAAACCATGTTGAAGGATAGGATTGTTGAACATCTAAAATCACATGGATTTCAAGATCAGAGACAACATTGGTTTATTTCAGGGAGATCATGCCAAACTAATGTTATAGATTTTTTTGATTTTGTAACTAAAATAATAGATCAGGGTGTTGCAGTAGACATTGCTTACCTAGATTTCAGTAAGGCTTTTGACACTGTTGCGAATAGGCTTATCAATAAACTCCTTCTGGAAGATGATATATTGAAGAATAAAATCCTGAGGCATCCAAGTACTACAGGGAGTGCAGAATTATTAGGCAAATGAGTATTTTGACCACATCATCCTCTTTATGCATGTTGTCTTACTCCAAGCTGTATAGGCTCGAAAGCCTACTACCAATTAAGCATATTAGGTGATGTGCATCTCTGTAATGAGAAGGGGTGTGGTCTAATGACATCAACACCCTATATCAGGTGTGCATAATTATTAGGCAACTTCCTTTCCTTTGGCAAAATGGGTCAAAAGAAGGACTTGACAGGCTCAGAAAAGTCAAAAATAGTGAGATATCTTGCAGAGGGATGCAGCACTCTTAAAATTGCAAAGCTTCTGAAGCGTGATCATCGAACAATCAAGCGTTTCATTCAAAATAGTCAACAGGGTCGCAAGAAGCGTGTGGAAAAACCAAGGCGCAAAATAACTGCCCATAAACTGAGAAAAGTCAAGCGTGCAGCTGCCACGATGCCACTTGCCACCAGTTTGGCCATATTTCAGAGCTGCAACATCACTGGAGTGCCCAAAAGCACAAGGTGTGCAATACTCAGAGACATGGCCAAGGTAAGAAAGGCTGAAAGACGACCACCACTGAACAAGACACACAAGCTGAAACGTCAAGACTGGGCCAAGAAATATCTCAAGACTGATTTTTCTAAGGTTTTATGGACTGATGAAATGAGAGTGAGTCTTGATGGGCCAGATGGATGGGCCCGTGGCTGGATTGGTAAAGGGCAGAGAGCTCCAGTCCGACTCAGACGCCAGCAAGGTGGAGGTGGAGTACTGGTTTGGGCTGGTATCATCAAAGATGAGCTTGTGGGGCCTTTTCGGGTTGAGGATGGAGTCAAGCTCAACTCCCAGTCCTACTGCCAGTTCCTGGAAGACACCTTCTTCAAGCAGTGGTACAGGAAGAAGTCTGCATCCTTCAAGAAAAACATGATTTTCATGCAGGACAATGCTCCATCACACGCGTCCAAGTACTCCACAGCGTGGCTGGCAAGAAAGGGTATAAAAGAAGAAAATCTAATGACATGGCCTCCTTGTTCACCTGATCTGAACCCCATTGAGAACCTGTGGTCCATCATCAAATGTGAGATTTACAAGGAGGGAAAACAGTACACCTCTCTGAACAGTGTCTGGGAGGCTGTGGTTGCTGCTGCACGCAATGTTGATGGTGAACAGATCAAAACACTGACAGAATCCATGGATGGCAGGCTTTTGAGTGTCCTTGCAAAGAAAGGTGGCTATATTGGTCACTGATTTGTTTTTGTTTTGTTTTTGAATGTCAGAAATGTATATTTGTGAATGTTGAGATGTTATATTGGTTTCACTGGTAATAATAAATAATTGAAATGGGTATATATTTGTTTTTTGTTAAGTTGCATAATAATTATGCACAGTAATAGTCACCTGCACACACAGATATCCCCCTAACATAGCTATAACTAAAAACAAACTAAAAACTACTTCCGAAAATATTCAGCTTTGATATTAATGAGTTTTTTGGGTTAATTGAGAACATGGTTGTTGTTCAATAATAAAATTAATCCTCAAAAATACACCTTGCCTAATAATTCTGCACTCCCTGTATTTTAAAAAAAAGGTAATAATTTTAAAAATATTTTAGCCCCTAGAACCTTCCAAAGGGGAGAAAGAAAGAAAAAAGGCAATTTTGGTTTTCACACATGAGGTAACTGTAAAGCATGTGGACACATGTACAGGGTTCATAAAGAGTTTAAGAGCACCCGGACCTCTGACGTTTTTAAAATTAATAGCCACATCTTGTGTTCTTCAACACATGTTGTGTATCTCATCACCTGTGGATGTGGGGCACAATATGTGGGAAGGACCGGGAGAAAAGCTAAAGTAAGAAGCTTAGAACATTACAATAATTTGAGGAAAAAGATCACACACTCTGTGCCCATACACTGCAATTTGTGTCCCTCTTTTGAGAACAACCTTAACTTGATAGCAATTGAACAGGTGCAATTAGATTTAAGAGGAGGTGATATGATGCTAAAATTAAGAAAGAGGGAGGGCTTCTGGATCCATAAGCTAAAAACTTTACAACCAAGAGGTATGAACATAGATTTTGATCTTGTTTGTTTTTTAAATTGAGTCCTTTTGTAATTCCACCCCCTTCAATATGTTTCCTTAAAATTTTAAATTTAAATCTCCATCTCTAGGTCTTCAGATTATTATTATTTTCTTCTTCTGTATAGTTATATCGTTTTAAGCTAGTATGTAATGCTTTTCTTTTTTTGACCTCTCAGTAGTGTCCTTTCTCTCATTTTACACTTACACTCTTTGGTTATATAGATATACATACATATTATAACCAATTTGAGACTAATATTTATTCATTTTCTATGATTTTTTTTTTTTATTATTTATATGATTAAGTTTGTATTTCTATTTATTGGTATTTATCAAAGAATGTTTAGGAATTGTCTGGAAGAATTTATGTTTTTATATATTTATATATTCTGTATACTGTATTATCATTAAATTAAGATCATGATACATTTCTTTCTTTTTTCTATTTATGTATGGCACGATGAACACTTTGTGACTTTTTGAGTTGACAATCGCAGTACCCAGTTTTGAACGCTTTTTTGCTGAAACGCAAGCGTTCTCTTCTGGTCTCCTTTGGAACGCAGATGGATCCCTTGGAACGCTCATGTGACCGCCAATGCGGTCAGAAGCGAGGCTTGGAACACACACTTAATAGAATAAGCGGCAGCTGTATCCCCTCGATACGGACGAGCTGATGGCATCCAGAGGCATCCAGAGGAGAAAGATTTAAATACAGAGCTTGGCAGCAAAGAGATTTTATACAGGAGACTGACTTTTACTTTTATTTTACCCCTGAGGAAGTCTGAATTGTCAGACGAAATGCGTAGGGTTGGGACTTTTTGTAGGAGAGTATTTGTTTTTATTCTTGTTTTATTTATGGTTATTTGTTTGTAATAAATTTAAATTTTCAAGCAGCGAGGATTTCTTTTTCACTTGTATTTGAATCCTCTGCCGGACTACGTTTGAACATCTTGGTAACCTGGGATATGACATGACTTTGCACCTCTGCAATCTTGTAAGTGTTTTACTATCCAGTGCATTACCAGGTTAACAATAGTCTGCACTTATTATTTTACTTCTTTCTCTCCTACATGCCCTTATACGTGGGGAAGATCGTCTGTCAACCTTAT
The DNA here is from genome assembly GCA_933207985.1 of Pelobates cultripes. Lineage (NCBI taxonomy): Eukaryota > Metazoa > Chordata > Amphibia > Anura > Pelobatidae > Pelobates > Pelobates cultripes. The sequence goes on along the minus strand of OW240917.1, from coordinate 113,221,286 downwards.
TATTGATGTGCCTTCAATCAATTTAATTTTGTGAGTGTAACCTTGAACACCACTATCAGTATATATTTGAGATAGTACACTATGATTTATTTTCTCTTCCTACTGTAGATCTAATATTTTATGTATTATCAATAAACTGCAATCTTTAAGTTTGGATTCCAATATTGTTGAATGGGTAAGACAGTGGCTGAGTGACAGGCAACAGAGGGTTGTAGTCAATGGAGTATATTCGAAGCATGTGCTTGTCACCAGTGCGGTACCTCAGGGATCTGTACTTGGACCCAATATTTTTATTAGTGATATTTTAGAAGGTTTTGATGTTAATGTATGTCATTTTGTTGATGATACTGAGATATGTAACAAGGTTGATGTTCCAGGAGGGATAAGCCAAATGGCAAATGATTTAGGTAAACTGGAAAAATGGTCAGAGTTGTGTCAGCTGACATTTAAAGTGGATAAGTGCAAGATAATGCATCATGGATGTAAAAAGCCAAGGGCAGAGTACAGAATATTTGATAGAGTCCTAACCTCAACATCTGAGGAAAAGGATTTAGGGGTGATTATTTCTGATGACTTAAAGGTGGGCAGACAATGTAATAGAGCAGCAGGAAATGCTAGCAGAATGTTCGGTTGTATAGGGAGAGGTATTAGCAGTAGAAAGAAGAAAGTGCTCATGCCATTGTACAGAACACTGGTGAGACCTCACTTGGAGTATTGGACGCAGCACTGGAGACCGTATCTCCAGAAGGATATTGATACTTTAGAGAGAGTTCAGAGAAGGGCTACTAAACTGGTTCATGGATTGCAGGATAAAATTACAAGGAAAGGTTAAAGGATCTAACATGTATATCTTGGAGGAAAGCCGAGACAGGGGGGATATGATAGAAACATTTAAATACATAAATAAATAGCAAAACTGCCACTAAAATGATCAACTGTGTTTTGCTCTTGCGAGGCAAAGGAAGGAAAGAACGATGTCTATGATATCGTTCAGGATAACCAATAAAACAATGCAAAAATATAACAGTTTTACCAGTCAGTTTATCATCCTTTCCACTGTTTTCTCTTATTCCTCTCATTTTTAAAAGCTGAAATGATAAGACGTTCTGTATCTTTGGTATAGCATCTTATACTGGCTATTTTTAATTAAGTCTTGCTTGAGGCTTTGCAGAAAGAAAAATATAATCTATTTTTTTTCTTCATCTCTGGTTCTTTTATCACCTACTCTAGAGCTTTCTAACAATAGCCTATTTCTCATATAGGAGGTAAGAATAAAAAAGGTCAAAACAGTTACTACCAATCAATTATTGAGTACAATTTTTATCTATCCAAAAAAAGCAATTCAGATTTGCTTTTTATTGTTACAGTATTGTTAAAAATGTAGGGAGCTGAGAAAATTGATTTAAGTACTTTGCAAAATTACTAGTAAATTATGCAATTGGTATTTGTATCTTTGTTAAACACTCAGATATCTCTCACATTTTGTTGCCTTAAAAATACAGAAGCTGAATAATCCCACACAATACAAATATTTACATTTTTTTTTGCCAATGAAAATGTTGGACTGCACTAATGAGTTGGCATTGTTCGATACCTAGTACATTGGCGCTTAAATGAAATATTTCACTACTTGAAGGATAAAATAAGTCATATATAACTAATTACCTGCCACTAGATTTGGACATTTTGACTCTCAGATTTGTACTTAAACAGATGTAGAGGACTGTGTATACCTCTGGGGTATAGTGACATAGTAGTGAGGTTAACTCCATATATCCAGATGCTGGCACTGAATATTTGTTGGTTGAGATACGTGATTTTAAGTAGCCTTGTAAAATGTTAAACTGTATTTTGTGTGTGTGCTGTTACTTAGTCAGTATTTTGTATAAGCTTTGGCGTTGATGGCAGCATTACTGCCAAGAAATAAATGTTCTAGGTGTGCCCCCTATTGCTCTTGTTTTAGATTTAATGGACATGTCACTGTGCCCATCCATTGGTTGGTTGTGAAGATCTAAGAAACTCTATTTATTGGCACACTATTATTTCGGAGTCTGTGATGAGAATTTTTGGAGCAAGTTGTCAGTGCAGCTAAAGTTATGCAGGAAATAAGTGCAATATTGATGTTAAAAATGTTATTATTAATGTATAAATATAATACTGCAACCAATCAGGTGTTACTTCAACATTGTTTCAAAAGTGTATTACTGCTAAAACACTCTGGATAAGATCGATATATAACAATTGTTAAATAAATATTATTATCAATTATATCACATTCTGATTTTTGCAGTGATACAATCATATTTATCCATATGCCCCACTCATTTAATGCTGGCTATATACACTATTTTCTCACTAGTTCTTGTTGAGTATCTGGGTATGTATTTTAATCACCACTGTTCTGGTACATGGATCTCAATATACATTAAAAAAATATTCACCCCAAAAATGGTCATTATTAAGGACTAGACTAGGCAAAAGCCTAGCATTCACTTACTTTGTAATTTCGTTTCATAATGTAGAATTATTCATTTGTAATTTCATTATGATTCACAGTTTTTTTCTGACACAGCAAAATGCTATATGGAAAGTGTCACCTCTATCCCTGCCAGCTAAATTATTCATTATTATGTTTTTTTATTTCCTGACTCACAGAACAGTCGAGCAATGAAAAATGTATAGTCCTGTATATTTCTATGTAGAGTTACCAGAAAAGAAGTGGTTCAGAGTTCTAGTAGCTATACTGGCCATCCCTAGGGATCAATGCATTATTTATTAAAATAATTTTAGGGGCAACACCATTTCTTTTAAAGTAAATACATGTGTCTAAAGTATAATTAGCTGGGGATATTTTGCAGCTCTATGGAATATTGTTTTAAATATTTATGCAATATACATTGGAAGATAATATTCCTCTAAGCTGACTATTTATTTAATTATTCAATACATTTGGGGTAATTAGATTCAATGGAGTCTGCATTTAATACTTGTTGTGACAATTAAGTAAACTTATGATAAGGGATACATTACTTATTATAATTTCTTACTGTAAGTCATTAGCACATTTGGAAGGCAGCATTTATTACCTCTAGGCTAAATTATGTAAATACAATAGGATATATATATATATTCGGTGATATTGTTCCTTAATACATACAGTAGTGCATATATAAATGCTAATTTATTAAATAAAAGTGACTATAAAAGGGTTAAATATGTTATTCACACATGCAGTGCTTAAAGGAACACTACAGCATTAGGAAAATAAAAGTGTATTCCAAACACAGTGTTTCTAATCACTAAAGTGATTATCCAGCACCTCCCCCTGTTCCAAGGGAAGGGTTAAAAAACCCTTTAAACCCCTAATTGATTGTAGTACAAATGTCAGCAATTTGGGAGAACCATAGGAAAGCTTTGATTCAGTGTTTTCCTGTGGGGGATCTCAACACAATGGAATTCCTCATGCAAAGTGTCAAACTCCATGAAACTCCAGGAAGCAGATCTAGTGGCTGTTTGGTAGACAGTCACTAGAGGCAGGCTTAACCCTTGAATGTAAACATTGCAGTTTCCCTGACATATAAGGATAGTGCATCCACATCACTTCAATAAGATTAAGCGGTCTGGGTGCCTATAATGTCCCTTGAACAGACAAAGTATGCAAATCGCCTGTGAATGTATCTAACTAGTCTTTTAAATTATTTCCCTTGGAACAAAATAAATGTAATTATTGGAAACAGTAATTGAAGAAAACAATGTCAGTACTTTTATCTGGCCTCTGTCTTGGAAAAGCACAATTTCTGGTCAGGAGATAAAGCAGTTATTTGCATTTCCCTGGAAAACAATGCAAGGACTCCAACATAAGTATAGTTTTATTTGGGTAAATAAGATGCAAATAATAATATGACTCCATGAAAAATCCCCATGGTGTAGAAAATGTCTCACGGTTTCAGAAGAGTAATTACATAGTTGCCAATTCAAAACAATTCCATGGTTTTCTTTCTTAATATATTCCATTATGCAAATAAGCAACGTGACCTTATCATGTTCCATATTTCATATCACTTTATCTCACTGGTATGTGTAGGTCATTATTATTGACATATATGTGTGCTTTAAATATGAATGGAAATATCAGCAGTATAAATAAACAAGTCAACAAACAAGCCTCAAATGTTTAATTAATCTTACCTGTTCTTATCAGTTTTATTAATTAGCAGCATAATTGACTATATTTAACCTAGAAAAACACAATTAAATCTTTCTACCATATATTTAACCTAGAAAAACACAATTAAATCTTTCTACCATATATTTACACAAAAAAAGATTATGATACTGCTTTTGCACCCATACTGTTAGATATTCTATTAATGACCAAGTATGTGTGAAATCTGACATATTCAAGCACAACCGATTTGCTGCTTTTGGAAATAAATAAATAAATATATCTTTTGGGAATGAATCTACCCCAACCCATTCGGTTGCGTTGAAGGTTGGTTGAGTTGAGATTGTGGATTTGGGGTTTTCATGAGCTGTTAGCCATAATCATCGCACTTATGACAAATCACGGCTTGAACTATCTTGCTTTGCATGTAATGCGTCTATCTCATATATTAGTTTCCCCTTTTACGTTGCATTACTGAAATAAGAACTTTTGCATGATATTCTAATTTTTCGAATATCACCTGTATGAATCATAGATAGAATAGAATAGAATAATCGGCACAAGTTAGAAGTAAAAATATAGATTTGTAATGTTCCTTTTCTATTTCTATCTCTTTAAAGTGCTTGCTATGCAATTCATCCATACATCTTTCTGAATGTGTCCACCAAGATCTCCCTACAAAGCACCTATCCAACATAATTTGAAGTGCACCTAGTCCTCCTTCTTCTGCTAAGATACCCTCGCAACATATTTCACCTCTCCTCCATATTGTCAAATAAATTACATGTGTTTTCAGGTATTTTTGTTCTTTTTGCATGTATTTTGCTATGAATAACTTGCAGTGCACTTTCTTTGTGATAGACAAGCTATTTCCTTAGAAAGAAACTAGCAAGCACCAGTGAAGCTTACTTAATATAATGTTTTTCTTTGACTTTTATTCATATGCTCATCTATCTGTCTAGCTATCTATCTATCTATCCATCCTTTTTGTGCTGATTTTCCCTTTCATATATTTTCACTCTCTTATTTCAGATCATAAATATTCTCCTGATTCATCACTTTATACCACTGACTGTTTGTTAAACCCAAGACTCTGGGATTTCTAAATTTTGTAGTCAGAGGTGTAACTAGAAACCACAGGGCAACGCTGCAAAAATTGCCCTGGGCCCCCACCCCATAGTGTACTCCCACCCTATACATCCCTTCCCTTCCCATGCCTCACCCCCACACACAAGCAGACAAACAGATACACAGTCAGACACACACAGACACACACAGAGACACATACACATACATACACACAGACATGTAGACACACAAATACATACAAACACACATACATACATACAAACACACACATACAGAGACACATACATACAGACACACACACACAGACACACACACAGACACAAAGACAGACAGACACACACATACACACACACGGACACATATATACAGACACACACACATACACACAGAGACACAGAGACACACACGTACATGCAGACACATACTCAAAGACACACACACACAGACACACGTACATACAGACACATACACAAAGACACACATACATACAGAGACACATACAGACAGAGACACATACATACAGACACACACACACAAACACATACATACTGACATACAAACACATACATACAGACACACACACAGACACATACAGACACAAAGACAGACAGACACACACATACACACACGGACACACACACACATACACACAGAGACACACATACATACAGACACATACACAAAGATACACACATACACACAGAGACACACATGTACATAAAGACACATACACAAATACACACAAACATACAGACAGAGACACACACATACACTAACACACACACACATGCGAAATGTTTAAGTCACCCCCCCCCTGTTGCCTACCTTTGGGGTCCAGTGCTGGCTCAGGCTGATGGGAGTGCTTTCTCCGGTGTGGCTCCTGGTGGATGCTGGAAGGAGTGACCAGAGCAGTCCCTTCCTCCCAGCGTGGCAGCGACTGACATCATCACAGGGGACCCGATCTTGCTGTTAAAGCGCAGCGCTGACCATGCCCCCTGGAAATTAATTTCTATCAGGTGGCCCTAACAGCATGGGCCACCCAATGGGCCTCTGAACACGCCGCCCCAGCGGTTACACCGTGTGGACTGGGGCCGCAACACATGGCGGAGGGCAACCGGTCTCAGGGGTCCGCAGGGCGTCTGGGCCCCCTGGAGTCACGGGCCTGATTGCAGCTGCGACCATTGCGACTGCAGTACTTTCGCCACTGTCTGTAGTGTTTAATAAACAAATATCTTCACAATTCAGTGATACAGGTGTATGTGGAAAAGTAGCACAAATTTTGTCTTATTTTGTTTTCACCAATGTGCAACTAGGACCATGTCTAAATTCTTTGGCACACGCTTGGTTAATTTTGCCTAAAGGAAAATCTTCATGTCATTTTGATCAGCAACAGTTGTGTCAGAGTAATGAAATAATACTGATAATATTTAATTTCAAACAAATACATTTAATAAACTTTAAAAAAAACAAGCAGCTGTAGATTTATAATAATGTTATTTTCCGTTGCCTAGATATAAACAGATTCTAAGGATTAATGATGTTATCTTGTAAATATGGTTACTGTCACTGAGGGCACAGGTCACAAACTGTACCAAACTAACAGCCTATTTTATTCAGCATACTTTATTTGATATTATACAGCAAATTTAATATTAGGCTCCCTCACCAGTATTAAGTTAGATCTCCCAGACCCCAGGCTTTTTAGTCAGTGCCACAGGCAGAAACATGCATGCAACATTATTTAACTTACCACAAAGGAAAATAAAATATTTTAACCTCAAGCAAGGGAGAAATGGAAAACAAATGTAAAAAAATTAAGAATAGGCAGAATATGAAAAATTTTAATTCACTTAATTTGTTACAAAAATCCCTTAACTCATCTCACTTAACTTAATCTATTCTCCCAAAACCTACATTTAAAGCATTTCAAGATTACAAAGCTATCAAGACTATAGTTCTCATAACTGAGAGCCATGATGTTTGCAATCCACAGAATCACTCAATATAATCTTCTGGCATGTGCCCCTTAACACCACATTGCTATAGCCCCTCACTAAAAACACACCACACCTAAACATGTAACTTCCCAAAATTGAGCTACAGTGGGTCTATGAATCTGCAATTAAATTAATTTTGATAATGAACACATTTGTAACTCAATACAGATAAACCGAATTGCTGCACTAATGATATTGAATTAAATCAAATGGAGAGAAAATTTCTGACGGAATCTTTAAGTAAACCAGATCTCTCTTCCACGCACAAGTCTATTTTGAGCATAGCAAAGTATGGTTTTCGGATGCATTGGTAAATTATAAGATAACAAAGTATGTCCCGAGGGAGCTCTAACATGGTAATATAGTAATCAGTTAATGAATGATAGACTACAGACCCAAAAAACAGATACCAACACAAATTAATGTGAACTCTTTTCACACAGATCAATGGATACAAGATAATTTATTAGTTGAGTGTGCTGCATCAATTTCTCCGCTTTTAAATTTTGCTCTCTCACAATGGATTAATGTTCTGTAAGGTCATATTCTCTCATGCTATTGTATTTCTGTTCTGCATTATTACAGTACTCCATTTTTGGACCAGCCACCTTTATTAATGATTAGTTTTGATAAGTGATGGATTAATGTCCATTTTAGAAGCAATATGGTGAAAATGCAATAGATTTTCCAGAATGGCATAATAAGTAAAAAGTGCCGAGTTGTTTTGTTTGCACTGCTGAGAAATGTTTGTTCGGCAATTTATATTATTCTTCTGGCTAATGTTCTATAAATAAGTGCTGGGTATCATAAGATATTTATAATGCAAAGAGTTAGTGAAGATTAGAACAAACCTATCTACACATACAGTATGTGTATAATAAACCTAGCATATAACACATGACTGAGCTATAACAGGCAACACGCTTTATTTGAACAGTACTATTCACTCCACATGAACAGTTTGAGCATATTATAGATTACACAGTGCTCTGTTTTACCCTTTTCTTTTTACATCTCAAATCATTTTTGATGTTTCCATTGTAAATTAAACTGACATGTCTTGTATTTCCACTTGATTAGCATCCACTTGCAAAGCAAGATATAGTTCTTATTCCAACTTAAGTCACCACAACTAGGAAGCAGTCACAGTTAAAAATGAAGAATAAAAATAAACAATTCTCCCCTCTAGGCAGTCAGTATATGGGAACAAAGAGAAGGATATACAACTGTAGAGCTCAGACAACAGATGGGAAAATACATCATATTCAATTTTGTCTTAGGTGGTTTAAAACACTTCACTGGTAATCTGATATTAATCATCTTAATTATAATGTTTGTGCAACAGTTATGAAAAGGTCAGTGTGACGCATATTGTAAATAGTTGGTGTAATTATACTGTTTAGAAGACAATTATTCTTTTTAGAGAAAGCATAAATTATAATGTTCTTTATAATACGAGTTAATGTTCCAGGAAAGGAACCGTAGATGTTGGAGCAACCATTAAGGATAGAGCTTATAGAATAAAGGTAAAACTAAACAAAAAAAATCCCAAAATAATTACTATACAAAAATAGGGAATGTGTAATAAAATCGAAAGAAAGATTATTTAAAAGACAGTACAATAACATAGCCAATGCTTATCTTATATGGAATTCCTTTATTATTGCTAGGACAAATGTTACATGGTATGTCTACTAAATGTCTAAAAAGGGGGGAGGGAAGAAACGATATTGAATACAACCACTTCTTAGAAGGACATGTATGTCCTAAAATGTACTTCAATGTGAGTGCCCAAAACAGTAGTAGTGTAAAATGAACTGGATGATGAATAGAGATGGTAAACAGCGGGACTGTAATCTAATGTAATTAAGTGTGGATCCCTAGACTCTACACAATACCAGTGAACCCCAACCTCTCCCTGTTATAAACTAGGTACCGTATGGGTAATTGCTGAAAACATTCAGTACGCTAGTTTTCCGTAGCTAACGATTGAACCAACTATGATAGTAAATACAATCGCTATGGCTACTAATCCCTTATAACCAGTGTGACCTTGAAAGGGTCTATCAATAGGTAGATAAGCAAAAGGCTACAACTCTAAGCGCTCCCTTGGAGGACATTATTTGAGGACATTATTTAAGGACATTATTTAAGGGACCTTATTCAATTTTTTTTGTTCTTTATAATAACTGTAAAATATACCAATAAAGCAAGGCAAGTTCACCACTAATTTAACTCCTTCAGGACGGAGTCAATAGTACACGTTCTGATCAAAACAAAAACTGGAATTTGCGCTAAATGTCTGTTCAACCGTAATTCATCTCTTTCATATTATATGCACTCACACTTATTATATATCATTTTGTTCAGGAGAAACAGGGCGTTCATTTCATATCAAATATTTATATATGAAACATAATTTATTATGAATAAAATAAAAAAAAACTGAGAAATTTAAATTAAAAAAAAAAAATTGTAGTGCCGCCTCACATTTTAGCTGTAAATGTCATAATACTGTTAGCTTTTACTGCAAAAAAGCACATATTTAGATTCAGCAAAGTCTCACGAGTACAACAGTAGTCCCCATGAACAATTTTTACAGTGTTTTGGAAAGTTAAAGGGTCAAATATAGCACATTCCTTTTTTCATTTTTTTTCACATTGAAATTTGCCAGATTAATAATGTTACCTTAGAGACTGTGTGGTAGCCCAGGAATGAGATTGACCCCCATGATGGCATACCATTTGCAAAAGTAGACTACCCAAGAAGTTATGTCCAGTCTTTTTTAGTAGCCAGTTAGTCACAAACACTGGCCAAAGTTAGCGTTCATATTTGTTTTTGTGTGAAAAAAGCAAAAAACTAATATTTGGCCAGTGTTTGTAACTAAGTGGCTATGAAAAATGACTGGACATACCCTGTTTGCAATACCTTGGGTTGTCTACTTTTGCAAATGGTATGTCATCATGGGGGTAATTCTTAGTCCTGGGCTACCACACGGTGTCAAAAGGCAACATAACCAATCTGGCAAATTTTAATGTTAAAAAAAATGAAATGCAAGCCTTATATTTGACTCTCTAACTTTCCAAAACACCATAAAACCTGTACATGGGAGTTACTGTTTTACTCAGGAGACTTTGCTGAACACAAATATTAGTGTTTCAAAATGGTAACTTGTATTACAACATTAATATTGTCAGTAAAAGTGCCATTCATGTGTGCAAAATGCAAAAAACTAAAATTTTACTAATAATATCATTGTTGTAATAAAAGTTACCAATTTGAAACACTAATATTTGTGTTCAACAAAGTCTCCCGAGTAAAACAGTACTCCCCATGTACAGGTTTTATGGTGTCTTGGAAAGTTACAGGGTTAAATATAGTGCTTGCAATTCAAATTTTCTGCACTTTTTGCCTCGGTTGTCAGGCGTGTCAATCAAATTTTAACTAATTAAATCACATAATTATGTTAAACTATTACTTAAATATACACGTAGAATTTTAATATATATACATATATATGTATTTAAAGTCTACGTGTACACTTATGTAGTTATTTATGTAATTATATATATATATATATATATTTATATATATTTGCGGTTATTTGTATTTTATATATAGATAGATAGATATAGAATGTCATTCTAAGTGTATTTTGTTACCAATATATATATATTACTAACAAAATACAGTTAGAATGAAATTACATATGTATATATAATTTATTTACTTTTTTTAAAATATTTTATTTATTTTATTATTTTATTTATTATTGTAATTTGTGTATATACCTGTTGGTCTTTATATATATCATATGTATATGACACGTCATTCTAAGTGTATTTTAATACTAATTGTGACGAGACCAATCTCGCCACATTGCATTGGAGAAGCCTGGTTGCTCGCCTGTTGCCTTTGGATTATGGCCCAATGTTAAAAGCCTTCTTTTTCCCCTGCAGAAAAGGCTTATGCGTGCCTTTCTGTCCGGTGTTCAGTAGATTCAATCTACTGAACTAACACACAAATGACTGGACCACCTGGGAGCTGGAGTGTGTCAGCAATTAACCTCCCAGAAGCTGCAGTTAACCACAGCTTAATTGACGAATGCTGGGTGGCCGCCATTCGTATACCGAACACAAGGTCACGGCCATTTTAAACACGCAAACGCACAGCGGTGTTCGACGCCCAACTCATGGAACTGAAAACTGATATATTTTGGCGCGAACACCACTGAAGCCGCCGACCTCCCTTCTTGTTCGGTAGAAGTGCACGAACAGCCCTATATTCGATAGTTGTACCTGAATACACCATACCCCAGATAGGAATCCCGTGGAGCTCATTCGTATGAAAACTGACTTTGTGAACACTTTGGCTCCACGGCGATTAGACTGTGTGCATAGGATCTGAGCGCTATTCGGTACTTTTTTGCGCTCAGATCCCAGCTATCTGGGGATGGGTTGCAAGTATATATTTTGTGTGATAAATGTAATATTGTGTATTTTATTGTGCTTTAGTATTTTACTGTAACCATGTGGGTAATGGAGTTTTGCCTCTGTCCTTGGAGATAATTGGATTACTTCCCAATTATCTCCAGGATAGAGGGGAGGGATTGTAATGTATTGGGGGAGTGTTTTAACCATGTCTGCCTGTGATTGGTCATTGTACTATTTGTGTCCCAGTCTCCCATTTGGTCCCCTAGGGGAGTGTCCACCAGGTGGGAGACCTGCATAAATACTGGGCAGGTAGGCCTCATTAAACAGACCACTGCTTGACCCTCAACACGGAGCTCTGTCTCGTTCTTGGGGGGATTTACTGTATGCTGATAGAGACTGATTGCTAGGAGTGTAAGCCGCTTGGGTGCTTTTCCTATTCGTCTGCTAGCAGCTATTCGTGAGGTTCCAGTTCGGGAGTTTGGAGTGCTATTATGTATGCAGTTCGGGAGTTTGGAGCATTCCCTTATATGCGGTTCGGGAGTTTGGTGTTCTGCAGTAGCTGTGCCTGTATCTCTGGAAGGGGAAGATCTTCTAAATGGCGGTTTAACCCTTTATGCCTAGGGGTGCCGTTACACTAATATATGTACTTATATTAATACACTACGTATGACGTTACATATATTTAAGATGCATATATATATATATATATATATTTTATATTTATATATAAATACATTTAATTAATTTTAAACTCGTTTAAATCATTTCTTTTACATTTCCCACCAGCAGGGGGACTGTCTGACATTTCAGACAGTCCCCCTGCTGGCAGATCCACAGCCAGCTATAGGGGCCATGTGATCGCTCTTTGAGATCACATGGCCCCAGGGGCCTCATTTGCCGGGGGAGGGCTGCCTGAGCTGTCAGGCAGCCCTCCAGAAGAGGATTGCAGCGGAGGTGAGCACCTCCGAGCTCCTGGGGCTGAAAGCCGTTACGGTGTTCTATCCCGCCGCAACGGCTTTAAAGCCCATTTAATGCGGGACGGCATAGAACGTCGTTACGGCGTTAAGGGGTTAGAGGAGAGTTTTAAGATATTTGAGTTTCGGTAGGTCTACAATTTCAAGAAGGAATAGATCAAAGTGGAATTTAAACCTTTAAAGCAAAATAATCCCTTATTTTTTTGGAGCTATTAGTCATTTTTGTTTTTTGCCAAATTACCAAACTCCTACTCCACCCCCTGAGCACCAGTGCAAAGCAAAGCAGTTCACAAAAAGAATAGGTAAAGCCACGTCTCTAGGTCTGTCACTTAAGGTGGACTACATCTTGATGTTTTTCCAGCATAATAGATGTAATAGTATTAATGGAGATGAAGACATCAACACCTGTAGTGCCGAAGGTTGCCTACCCCTGCCCTAAGTCACTGTACGCTAAAGGACTCTGTTGGTCCTGTTCCTTTATCACTGAAACTGATTGGCCAATGGTAAAACCTGTTATTCCCTATCATTCCCTATCCCCTCTCATTACTGATTTAGTCTCTTTAAAATATGCAAAGTAGATAAAGAAGAGAACCTGTCACTCGATATACATACATTGATATTGAGTGCCTGGTACTATTTTATATTTACACTGCATTTGCAAGTTTGGAGACTCTGGATCATTAAGCATACTATCTGGAATTCTTTAGGAAATGTTGCCTCTTTCCCATAGACTTGTCCAGTGGCACACACAAAATAACAAAACTAAGACAAATCAGGAGATACTTTTGGCTGAAAATACAGCATGAACAAGATGAATATATAATACTTGGATTTTATGGAAATCCACGATAAAATCCATTTTCTGCTATTCAAACCTGTGATAGGGAGTGCAAGAATATGGTGTCAGGGTCATATTAGCAAAATGCTAATGGATTTGCATCTCATCCAGACACAAAATAATCTCATTCCATACAGCAAAACAGTCACTTTCTTTATAACTTTATAATTCATAGCAGCTTGCAGTACTCTTTTTTTCTGGCAAAAAAATAAATTTTCATTAACAATGCTAGGTTATACTGTGATATTCAAATGATTCTCAACCTCTTTTAATTCCTTCAGGAAAACACCACATAAGAAGAAGGGATTTGCCAAAACCTAGACCCTGGCCTACTATGTGCCATGAATACTTTCTCACATTACACTACAAACATAACAATAAAAATGACCCTGTGCATGTCACACAAAAACAGAGACTAAGCCCAACAGGAAAACCTGTTCTTATTTTCAGTCATCCAGTTTGTTGTCCATCTCCGATATATCCAACTCATTTGATTCTTAGCAAACAGTTGATCTCCACTTCTGGAGAACACCAGCATGAATATTCACCAAGTTAAATACTTCTCTCTTCCCCCTTATTTCAAACATGTTGGTTTTTTTAACTGCCACTGGCTAGATATTTTTATGTATTGAAACATTTTCTGAAATATATAGTGAATGTAGTGAATGCAAACCCTAGCATACAGCTTATGCCCCCCAAAACTTATATTATGGCCAAAATCATTTATATTATTGTGCGCACATACAAATGTTTGGTTAAACAATAACTAACCCTCTTCTCCATGCCTGTGTGTGGTATATATTAATTTGCAAACACATAATTTGTTTTATTGCCTGTTGGCAGACTCATTTAATGGGGCCTTAAGGAATATATTTTTTGCAATATATCAAGTAAGAACCTGGTTTTAAAATTTTACTAGTTAGATTTCCAGAACCGGTTACATGCAAGAAATGCAATAGCATTTTTTGTTAATTAATTTTACAGAAAGAAAAATAATATATGTTTTCACATTTAAACAGGGTTTAATTTGAAAATCAAATCTGTTTGTGGATAACTGTAGAAAACTGAGTAAATATAAGTTGTTTCTTTCCATTTTTACTTTTTTGTAGTTCAGTGACAAAAGCACAAACAGGTATAGACATGTCACCTTGAAACAAAGATGGGGTATCCGTGAAAAGATACATGCCAACAAAACTGCTCAATTTTGTAAATTATAAAATATGAATGAAGCTTAACCACATAAGAAATGAAAAACAAAAGCCTGTCTCAGATACATTCATACTTCTAACTGTAAACCACCAACTTAGGCTAGCCTAAAAACAAGCAAGTGAAACATAAACATACACTGTAGGACTGTAACCTTTTCACAATGGCAGGACAAGAAAGCCTAATATAATGCAACCTCAAGCTTGGAAAACTGCTGTAATAAAAATTGAAACAGCTGAGTTCGGCAAAATTATGTCTCCAAACGCCACCTCTCCAGGCCCAGGCAGAAATAAGGACCCTTACCCATAGTCCACTGACCCCTATACTCCAAGTAAGCGGGCCCAAGTCCTGAGGGAGTCCCACCTCTCTCCTGAGGTAGTGAATGGTGTACAGCATGGGTCTTCAAACTCTGGCCCCCCAGATGTTGCTGAACTACAACTCCAATGATTCTTTGAATTACATAGATAGCCAGAGAATCATGGGAGTTGTAGTTCAGCAACATCTGGGGGGCCAGAGTTTGAGGACCCATGGTGTACAGTGTTAGTACCTTACTGGGTTCCCAGCTTAGAGGTACATAAACTGTCCGAGACTCCACATGAAGCTGGCTTATCTGCAGTTGAGGTGAGTTGGAGATTGCGCTTATATTTGCGTTACTAGAATCTCTCACAAATGGCATTAAGTGCCGTTAGAAATGTTGCTTCTTATCACTTCAATGAGCCTTGCATTGTGATTTGTAATGAAACTGATGAAGAGGCCATCTTGGCTTTACTGCTATGAAGTGGAGCACCCAGGTAAAAGAGTGTTTCTTTTTAAGATAAACTTAATGTAGAGGCTTCCTCGTGGGGACTGGAATAACTCTCGCTAGTCCAAGGGGGAAGGTAAGGTACAAGCAGGATACAACACAGGCAACTATCTCCAGACTACGAGAATAGCCGCTCCTCCCGTTCACAGAGCTTAACAGCCATACTAGGCCTTAACACCTCAATCTGTGTTTCTATCTGGGAAGGTCACACACAAAAAGCTGTAATTCTCTCACAGAGGTTACAAATTCCAGGATTTAGAGTCAAATATATAGCTTACATCAATCAATTGACATCAGCTCACTGATGCTGGGTTAGCAGCAATTTTAAAGCTGAAAATGCAGAAAGTCTCAGGAGATACTATGTAATGCAAACAGTCAGG
Source organism: Pelobates cultripes (assembly GCA_933207985.1). Lineage (NCBI taxonomy): Eukaryota > Metazoa > Chordata > Amphibia > Anura > Pelobatidae > Pelobates > Pelobates cultripes. The sequence goes on along the minus strand of OW240917.1, from coordinate 113,205,402 downwards.
CCCAGCCCCAGTAAATATAAGTTTTGATTCTGAGAAATAAACCCAAATGTAAATAGTGTATTATTCATACAAACAGTATTTTGTTTATCTAGATATAAAATAAAAAATTATATTCTTTTAATTGTAAGAAGTGATACATGGCCACAACAAAGATGAGTAATTTAGATTAGACAAGTAAATAAATAAAAACAATAATCTTTGCAATGAAGTTGAAAACAAAAAAGAAAAAAACCTCTATACACATAGATAAGATATAAAAAAACAGAGGAGAAAATTAATTCTAAATGTCACATGCGATAATGAGCAGCAATTTAACTTAACGTGAGAGCATAATAATTGTAATTAGAGAATTGTAATAAGCAAAGTTTGATTAGGGAAATTTTGCTACATTATAAATATCACGGCATAAAATAAATGAAGTAATTACATGCCGTCACCAGTATAAGAAGGTTTTACAGGCACATTTATAGAACGTCCTGGTACAAAGGCTATAAACAACTAGAAAATCTGTTTAATTTAAGTTACAATTGAAGAAGAGTCAAATTAAATCTATCAGTAAATTGAACCCAAATAAAATATGGCTGCTGTTGCTGGTAGAAACACTGAGACACTGCTAATGTCTTAGCATCTGCAATAAAATGGTGTGACATTTCAATATGTGGATTTACCTATGTTTTATTTACATAACCACTAAAATAGACAAAGGAATCCCTAAGAAAATGTGTGTGGTGCCCAAATGAATCATAAGAATTGTACATTTGAGGTTGATGACATGCAATCTCTTGTAACCTGCTGTCATCAGCCATCTTGTTCGCTGACTGCCATCTTATAAACTATAAGCTGCTCTTTTAACAATTTTTCTGTTTTTCTTTTTAAAGAGACTTTGCAAGAACTTTTGCTTTTTGGACATTTTATCTTTTGCAACAAGGCTGTGCTAAAATGGGGGAGGAGGAAGCTTGCAAGGAGATGTACTGGTGAATGCAATGTGTGATAAGCTAAATGCTTGTGACAGATTAAAATTCCGCAGACAGGTGGAGGGAACTGTCGAGTGCTGCAGCCTTGAAAATGTCCAACCCTGAAACCCAGAATAGATATGAAAGGGTTATGGGTTTGATCTATTGAACTGTATTTTTTTTTCACTTTATGTATAATATTATATTTCTCTAAAGAGCAACATATAACCTGTGAAAGGATAGAGATGAAAGGATTAAAAACTGAAGTTGTGAAGTTTAAAAGTTGTTTTCTTTTTCTATGTGCGTGAGTAGCTGTTTGAATTGATATGCAAGATATGTGCAAGTAGCAAGTGATCAAAGTGCTAAATCATTGAGCCTACTGCATATTGCCCTGGACCATATTGTAACACTATAATTAAGCAATAGTATGATATCAGATTTAAAGGATCACTATAGGGTCAGGAACACAAACATGTATTCCTGACACCACCATCTAGCCCCACTGGGGCCCCTCATGCCTCCATAAAAACAGCAAAATCTTACTGTATTCAAGACTGAAGCTGTAACTCTGCATGCTGTGAGACTCAGAAAAAGAAGCAGTCTGCTGACATCATTAGAAGTTGTGGCCTGATCCAATCACAGTGCTTCCCCATAGGATTGGCTGAGTCTGACAAAAAGGCAGATCAGGGGCAGAGCCAGCACAATTCAAACACAGCACTGGCCAATCAGTATCTCATCATAGAGATTAATTGAATCAATGAATCTCTATGAGGAAAGTTCAGTGTCTGCATGCAAAGGGAGGAGATACTGAATGTTTGGATGCATTTTAGGCAGCCATGACCCAGGAAAGATTTCTAACAGCTATCTGAGGAGTGGCCAGTGAAGTTATCACTAGGCTGTAATGTAAACACTGCATTTTCTCTGAAAAGACAGTGTTTACAGCAAAAAGCCGGAAGGTAATGATTCTGCATATTGCTAATTCTGCAGGCACGTGAGATATTTTCTGTTAATTGTCTCCCACGCCCCTTTAAAAATATGCCATTGTGTTATAATAAGTCACTGTATGTTGCCTGCTATGATTTGACTGTTTGTAATTTTATTGAGTTTTCACAACAATGTTAATGTAATGACCATATGGGCTAGTCCCAACTAAAATAAAGTTTAGTCAGTTCTTCTTGAACCCTCTCGTGATTGGAGGGGACAGCTATACTCATACTGGGATTGCTATGCTCTGCATACTCCCTTGAGCCTTAATCACTTAGCTCTTTTAAGAGCTGTTCCTGTTACGCTCTCCTTGGAGGAGAGGTCTTCCCCACACAGTCCTGGATGCTGGAGGTTCATACAGGGTGGAAGGAAGAGGTCTTTCCCACACAGTCCTGGAGGACAGAAGCTGATCCGGGGTGGAAGGAAGACTCCAGTCAAGCTACGGCAGTTGCGGAGTCTGCAGTGGTTGTCATGTCTGGTGCGGTGCTCGTGGTCTTCGGCACAAGCTAGAAAGCGTCCATCAATGGAGGGTACTCGGTTGGAGTACGGGGAGCTACGTTACATACTACATTTGTAATATTTTAGATAGAAATAAGAAAAGGTTTATGATACATTGAATTCCCATGAGTTTACTCACCAATGAAACAACAGACTTTTTCTTTTTTTTGTTTTGGTGTATCAAAGTTATATTTTGTTCTTAGAATGAGTAAAATGACAAGGGGTCGTAGAACACTTCCCATTAGTTTTGTGCTTAGGACACTAATAATATAAAAAAACTGTAGTAACCTTTTTGCCTGGTCTAAAGGGAAACTGTCATGACTGACCTGGCCCTGCACACCACCGCAGTGATCTCATTAAAGAGATCTGGTCCATCCACGCTCCTCCTCTGTTCTGTGCTGATTTTTCCATGCATGGGGACACTATTCACAAGCACAGCAAACCTCCTCCTTGACGCCGACACACTAACTTTGTCATCAGCTTGCCAGTGTCAATGACAGTGTCTGAATATAGTGCCGTCACGTCACTCCGTTCTTTAATTCCCTAGACAGAGCTATCAGCGCTGGCTAGAGAGTTAACATTGCACACGTACTGTGGTTGCTATGGGTAGAGAGTAGAGAGAGCTCCTGTGGGAGGTCTCTTCTGCTCCCCCTGTCTCTCAGTTCCATGGCATTGAGCGTATGTTGAGAATTTGAGAGAGATGGGAGAAAAAACTTTTTTTCTCCCAAAACTGCTAGCACAATGTATAGATGACATTTTAAACTCCTTTAATAGGTCTAAAGTTGTATATTTCATGACATTAGCTATTTCTTTTTTTTTTTTCTAATAGTGAAGAAAATTTATTCTTGCACCTTCCTCTATTCTCACACTGCTTTTAAAAAGACTATTCAAATGCCATAATCAATACAAATACAAAATAATGACTTTCACCTCTCTAAAAATTACACTATTACTAAAACATTGAAAATCACCCATGACTCATGCTGACCTACTTTTCCTGCGTGTATTTTTTATTTTATTTTTATTATTATTTTAAAAATTAAGAAAATTACTTCACAATCCAGTTCAGCCAAGGCACAGCCAGAACACAGTTGCAGAATAGAGAGGTGTGTATTTCTACATTTAGGTTTATTCTTAACGCCTCATAAATACATATATTTTAAATACAAGGGATGAGTAGACATAATATTAAAATACTGGGAAGTTACAATTGTCCTTTAAAAGGAAACCAACAATTCCCCAAATTTTGGGTTAAAAAATTCATATTGCATTTAGTCAGGATAGAAAGAGCAAAGAAAGAAGAACGTGAACAGAAACATCATTCTACCCTTGTAAGGTAAAGTATCCACTGGTTGTAACTGTCCTAAACTGGTTTGTGACTTAAAATACTAAATCTTGAATAAATGTTTAAAAGAAAAAAAAAGATTACAAAGGGTAATTTTTACCATTTTATTTAATGATGTAATTTTCACAGAAGTGATGGTTTACCTCTAACAGCCACATTAGGAGAATTGTTCTCACAGTGAGAAAGATGCCCGTGTCAATTCACCCATGCTGAAAAGGTTGAAAGTAATTCACTAGTACAATTTTGGGACAAATAATGAAGAAATTATTATTATTAAGCTCAGCAAACATTTTCCCAACTTATGGAGCAGGTTTAGGGTGCTGGGAAGGTTTGTTTTTTTTTTGTAAAATTTCTTAACATGATTTGAAAAGGCTAGAAATACTACATCCATAGCCTACCTACACGATAACTATTACAAAATAATGTACGCGTTACGGCAAGCAGTGTCTCATTATATTCACATTTTAGTGCAAAAAATTGGTACTACTAACAAAACCAGTGGACGTGTAACTCTTGCAACACTGTACTTCCATGCTCTGAGATAAAATTTAGAGATATTTATGTTTCCTTTAACAACAAATGTAATTCACTTCTGCAACTTATAAGAAATTTCCCTTGATTTTATTTAAGTGCCCAACAGTTAAATACATAGCTAAATGTATTAAAAAATAAGAGTACATTGACCAGGGGCACATTGACCAACTGACCAATAGACAGAGAGTTAGACAAATACTGGTAGGTAGACAGATAGATGTTCACATTTACTGGATACAATTCTTGCAAAGAACATTTCTAGAAACCGTATTATAACATCCAGTATCTACTAATTAAATGCCTCTGTAAAGTGCCATTGCATGGCAATTTGCACTTACACCTTTCATTTTAAATGCACATTCAGAGGAATGTTCTAATAGATTAACCTTTGCTTCTTTCTCCTATTTGGTTGAGAAGAAATTCCAATTTTCTAATTTAATTCTCTAATAGTGCCCAACACCAATTTACAGAGATAGATGTCTGTTAAATGTGGCTATTAGAGTTAAAACACTTTTAAATATGTTTAGGCATCTGAATAAGACATATTGCTATTTTGTTTGATCAATATAATTACAGTTAAATATACTAAGATATTATTTCTCATCCCATCATTAGACAGATATACAGGTATATTACAGTTAGTGAACATTTCAATTTCACATATAATTAACATGCTAGATACAAGCACTGGAAATCCATATCTAACATGTATTTATGTGACATGTATGAGCAATATGCTCCTTTAAAAAAAATACTATTCCTATTATTTTCTTTCTTGTGTTTTCTGGGTTGTAATTTAAATTGAGGCTGAAAATATGTTACAAAGAAAAAATTCTAAAATTCTAAATTTAGTCTGGTCCACAGGGTCTCTCTACATATTGCCTTGTACTCTATCTATTAGAGGTCCACAGGATCTCCTTACATATTTTCCTATTGACAAGCTATTAACCAGTGAATAGGAATATGTTGGTTAATCATTATACTTGTGTACATTAGGATATATAATATATATAAAATATTTAGTTTATCACTGCATTTTTGAATATAATTTCCATTTAGGATATCCAGACTAATTTTAGAATTACTATTAAAAGTTATATTTTAAGGGCACTCATTTTCTCTTTTTCTACGATAATACTTCCTTAGTCTCTGGGTTAACCCCAATACGAGTGTTCCTCAAGCTTCCTCCTTTCTGCTTTGCTTCTCCAATTCATATAAGATTTTAATACCTACCAAAGGAAGCATTGTTAGTCCCACGACTATATAAAAAATGACCTCTTACCTAACCAATGTCATCAATCCTGATTTGAGCACAACTGACATTAACAACGTCTTTTCCCTTGATCCCTTTAATTAGACAGAACCCTACTGAAATTAATGAGTTTCTTTAATATACAGAATTTGTACAAACAACAAATTAAGGGTCATTGGGAAATCACCAGTCTACGAAAATATGTAGAGGAGAAATTGGTCCCTAGAGACAAGGTTAAAACAGACATACAGATCAAAGAATGGAACAACATTCTGATAGACCGTTCGATCAAACTTATGGAACTCCTAGTTAAACTAGAGGAATCAAACTTGGAAATGGTAAATCAAAACCTCCAAGTAGAAATTAACAACATAAAATCTTTCCAAATACATTCGGATTTCAAACAAATGGAATTAAAACAACAACAATCTAAAAAAGCTTTAAGAAACATATTAGGGGAAAAAAACATCTGAAATTTCAATGTGACCATAGAAACTTCAAAGAAGGTACCATTTTCAGACAGAGAAATAACATTAGAAAAAGGTGGAGCAGCAAACAGAACTCAACCTCAGGTGACACAGACTGGTCTGATTCCGACTCCAGCCCTCGGAGATGTGGTAGTAACATGATAAACATTAACTATAATCAACAGGGAAGAAAAGGGATACTAAAATCAGAGAAAAATGTTTCTTTTCCAGATATACAATATACAAATCCACCCACTATTAATACAAATCTATTTCATCTACATCTTCCCAACAAGGACCATTTTTTTTAGAACAAGAGTGGCCTCTGCCCTAGAGAGGCAAAGTCAGGGACAGAACAAGATGGGGGTACAAAAGCAAAAAACTGAGATAAAATGCCACTTTACTAAGCCCATGTGGATTGCAAAACTTTGTTTTGCACACATCACCAGATGAAGGTTTCTGAAAACTTTTGAACAGAACCTCATAACTATCATATACATTCCAGTGATTATCAGTTTATGTTTCTGCACTCTATAGAGTTAAGGACTTTTTACTCGATTGTACTTATTTCAATCAATTTACCGTATTGTACATACTTTAGTTTATCATTTATTTTTTTGTGTATCAGCTTACTAGAGAGTAATTTAATCAGTAAAGAAGAATATAATTTCATGATTCCTAACCGTAACCCTACCATCTCTACGTTCTACTGTCTCCCAAAAGTCCATAAGTGCCTCAACAAGCCTCCATGGAGACCGATTATCTCCAGCAATAAGCCTCTGACTGAAAAAGCCAGCAAATTCTTAGAAAAACTACTTCATCCATTCGTGACCAATTTAGACTCGTATGTCCAGGATACAAAGCAAACTCTTTTGACAATTGGAAATCTCGTGGTCCCCCCATACACACCCCTTGCAAGTTTGGATGTTGTGTCCTTATATAATAACATCCCCCATGAAAAGGGGTTATGTGCCACATCCTATTTTTTACACAAGTCTATCAAGTACAGTCTGGAACAAATTGCACTAATATTATCTCTACTGCAATTTGTCCTAACTCACAGTTATTTTCTTTTTGATGGCACTTATTACCTCCAACTACGGGGCACAGCAATGGGCATGGCCTGTGCCCCAAGCTACACAAACTTGTACCTCAGGTGGTGGGAAGAAACCATTCTTAAAGACACAATGTTTAATCAATACCAGAAATACATCTACAAATGGTTAATATATATCGACAACATTCTGATATTCTGGACTAGTTCCTGTACCAACTTCACAGATATGGTTGAAGGCCTCAATAACAATCAGATGGGTTGAAACTTACACATGTTTTCCATGAATCACAACTAGAATTCTTAGATCTTAGAATTCTACTGAACATGGATGGCACAGTTGACACCGAATTATTCAGGAAGAGTACGGCATCAAACAGCCTTTTACATTGACAGAGTTTCCATCCATATCGCCTAAAGGGTGGGATACCTTATGGACAGTACATGAGTGCAAGGAGAAACTGTTCCAATAATGAGTCTTTTCAAGCCAAGGCAAACAAATTATGAATTAGGTTTAAGAACAAGGGATATCCCGACAGACTATTAAAGAAAGCCTTTCAGAGAGCTTCAAATCAAGATAGGAGCAATAACCTTTGGTCAATTAGACCTATTCCCACTAATCAAATGATAAGAAGCACTGGTACTTTCGACAAACAGTGTCAACCGATAAAGGACATCTTCACCCAACATTTTGCAACATGACACAGACCTGAACCCCCAATCAATCGCTTATCCGAATATCACAGCACGTAGGTCCAAAAACCTTTGTGAACTCCTAGTGCACAGCCATCTAGAAAGAAAATCATCTTTAAAAAGTTGGCTTACAGCACCTATGGGGGTTCACAGATGTGGACATTGTAAGGCCTGCCCATTTGCCAAACATTCCAGAATAGTTATATGTGAAAACACCAAAAAAGAATTCAGAATTAATCACTTTATGAATTGCAGCACTACCCAAGTGATTTATTTCATAACCTGCACATGCGGAAAGCAATATATTGGTAAGACCTACCAATAATTCAGAAGACGCATTCTACAGCACACTAATTCTGTTAACAATCCCAATCTGGCCACCCGCGTTGCGAATCATGTTCGTAATTTTCATGATGGCAATTCTAAACATCTGTCATTCCAAGCCTTGGAAAGAGTCACTCTTAATTCCAGAAGAGGAAATTTTAATCTGATACTTTTACAGAAAGAGTTTGAAACTCATATATCCATCTGGACTCTAACACCTAATGGCCTCAACAAGGAATTTAATATCACCCCTTTCATACATTAGGTCTCTGAAGTTCTGTTTCATAACATCGATACTGTAAATACTACTGCCGCAACAACTTACAATTACTGGACCATATAAACCTCTAGGACATGACAGTTGTAGATGGCATATAAGCGAGGGGTTAACCTTTCCCCCCCCCCCATGATTTAAGAAACCATAACAGTTGTTCCCTACCTTGTTGCTGGGCACTCTGTGTATTTTGCGAACCCACACTAATCGTCTTACAGTAAATTTCTTCCTAGAACTAGAATATTACGTTTAATATCACCATAGATTATCAGGCTATAATATGACATATCGAATACGATCGGCACATTTATGGCCGAGGGCATGGTACCCTATACCTTAGCCTTTATGGGCACATTTCGAAACCACATAACCTCTGGTATTTTTAAACATTTGGTTAAAAACTTTAAATCATTTTGCTGCAGGGTTCAAACTGCAGCTATCACACATTATACACACTTGTAATAAGACAGGTGAATCGTTGCATTAAATTCTTGTCAAATTCATGTCGATATTTATTACTTTTTATCTTCCAAGATAATGCTCTAACGCGTACATATCATGAGCCAAAATATCTTTCAAAAAATAGTGACAATTTCCTGATGTACTAATTTTAGGTGGCAACTACGTAGGAGCACATTTATTACAAGACATCTGTGCAACTACATGTATGATCTAATATACGAGTCAGTAACTCTTGTTTCTGTATCATGTTTGGTTATTAACAATCACGCGGTAATTTAGTGTGAAAACTACGTAGTATTTCACCTATTATAAGACACTTGCACTGCCACATATATTATTAAGTCCAGGCGACATTAATTCCTTCTCTCGTTATTATCTATTTAAAGCCTTGTATATATCTAAAGATAAGTCTCTGTATCAAGCTTATTCATTAATGGCTTTTTACTATTTATTGTGTATCCCCAACGTGAACACCTATATCTGTAAACATTTTTGGAACCAAAATATTTCTAATGATACTTATGACAACGATTGGGACAAAATGTGGCAACTATGTATGAGTATATATCTAAAAGATAAGGCTCCGTATCAAGCTTAATCATCAATGAATTTTATTATTTAGACACGTATCATTCATCGACAAGTCAGTAATTTATGTCTTTTCATTTTTCATTATACTATCGGTAACCATATGGCAACGAAGATTGATAAGTGAGCACACAATCACCTTTTCCAACTCTGATTACTCAGAATGACAAGGGTTAAAATTCCCTTTTAATACACTTTATAGGGTTAACCTCAGCTTACCCATTACGTTATCGCCTAGTTGGATTCCAATTGGATAATCAAGGGATGACGTTTTTTGAACTCACCTATCAGAACTGTCATTCCATCTTATAATCCGGTCACCTCCCGCACATCGGTTCCCTTCTGATGAGCTTTGGGCGAAACGCGTGCATCAGGGGAACTCGGTGATCCAGAGACTTTACATTCATCTCCTGTTTTATTAAGAACAGATTTTTATGTCTCAGGATCCAGAGTTTGTTCAACCGCCTATGTTTTAGGTTGGGGTATGGAGCTATACATACTGAGGATTTCATATTGAGTCAAACCTTTCAGATTGTATCACTTCAAACTTTGAACAGATAGCTTAACTATCCCCACAGCAATAGCGGTTGCACTAATTCATTTATCCACAGAGGCTGCACTTTGTGCTTTCTGCAGGAGTGTTCTGCATCACTTTCGATGATGTATATAATGAACTGACAATTCGATTTCATGTGCTTTGATAAATATCGGTTTGCACATAGTACTAGACCAAGGTCCCCGCAAATTTTTGAACAGGACCCTCTCACTTGCATTAATAGATGCCAGATCACTATTGTTTCAGCTTTATTTAGACAGCTTGTTTACAATATCTTTCTACTAACTGTTGCAGTTATGTCACATTGTATTCTTATTATAGATTCGTTACTATACTGAGATAAAATGCCACTTTACTAAGCCCATGTGGATTGCAAAACTTTGTTTTGCACACATCACCAGATGAAGGTTTCTGAAAACTTTTGAACAGAACCTCATAACGATCATACACATTCCAGTGATTATCAGTTTATGTTTCTGCACTCTATAGAGTTCAGGACTTTTTACTTGATTGTACTTATTTTAATCAGTTTACCTTATTGTACATGCTTTAGTTTATCATTTATTTTTTGTGTATCAATTTGTACATCCACTATTTTACTTTGGCGTATTACCATATACACTTTTTTTCTGTGGCTAGTAACTATCACTAGCCATTGTGGACTACTAAACGATCGTTGTAGATATAACCAGTTAGGGTTTCCAAATATTTTAAATACCATTTATTCAGCCCTGTACTTGTTTACTAAGAGGTCCACAGGGTCTCTCTACATATTGCCTTGTACTTTATCTATTACATGTCCACAGGATCTCCTTACATATTTTCCTATTGACAAGCTATTAACCAGTGAATAGGAATACGTTGGTTAATCATTATACTTGTGTACATTAGGATATATATATATATATATATATATATATAAAATATTTAGTTTATCACTGCATTTTTAAATATAATTTCCATTTAGGATATCCAGACTAATTTTAGAATTACTATTAAAAGTTATATTTTAAGGGCACTCATTTTCTCCTTTTCCACGATAATACTTCCTTAGTCTCTGGGATAATCCCAATACGAGTGTTCCTCAGGCTTCCTCCTTTCTGCTTTGCTTCTACATTTATTTGTGTTCAGAATGTATACTATGTAACTATGCTTAAATAGTGCACTTAATTATTCACAACCTGCATCCATTGTGGCGGTTGATTATTATCAATTATGTTTAAATCAACAGGGCATCATGTGATTGGCACTGTGCAATGATAATACACTATTCTCAGAGCAACAAGGGGACATAAATGTCTAGTCCTGCCAAGAATTGGTGGCACTATTATTTATTTATTACTGGTATTTATACTGATAGGCAGCAGCTGCTATTTGTAGCTGCCAATATTAATTTCATACGTCTCCTATAAATGGTATCATAGGACAGCAGTATCACATTGAATTGAGGCTGAAGTAGGGACATTACACAGTGTAATTTACATCAATCTTGGACAAATTGGAACATGTATGTTATAAGTACTAGTACCATCATTTTAAAAATAATGTAAAGAGAAAGTAGGGAAAGTGGGGCTTAACAAAATGTTAAATGTCAAGAATCTAATCTGCTATAATTTTCTTACGTAAATTCACTCCTGATGGCTTCAGATATTAGCCACATGGCCACTGATACAATATTCTGCTGCTTCATAGCAACACTGAGTGCTGAATGTGCACTCACCAGAGCTGAAATTTCACTTACCAATGACAAGGAGAGTGCAAATTGATTATATTGTTGCAATTGTACCCGTAAAGGGCTGGGATATATAATCAGCAAGTGAACAGTCAGTTCTTGATTTTCATGAGTTGGAAACAGGAAAAATGGGCAAGCAAAAAGATATTGACTTTGACATGGGCTAAATAGTGATGCTAGATAACAGAGTACGAGCATCTCCAAAACCAAAGGTCTTGTAGGGTATTCCTGGCATGAAGTGGTTAGTACCTACCAAAAGGTGTCTATGAAAGGACAACCAGTGAACCGGCATCAGAATTATGGGTGGCCTAAGCTCATTGATGCATTTGGGGAGCGAATCCTAGCCCATCTGATCAAATCACACAGAGAAGCTACTGTGATATACATATGTCACAACACACTGTGTATTGCAGTTTGCTACGTATGGTGCTATGTAGCTGCAGACCGGTCTGATTGCCCATAATCTCGATTGCCAAAAGTGCCTTCAATAGGGACATGACCAAAGGTGGATCAAGTAGAAGTAGGTCTGAAGCATTGATTATGAAAAAATATTGCAATCTAGGGTGCTGGAGACATTTATAAACTACTTATATTCGGGACCAGTACAAACCTTTATCTGTAAATCTACTCATAAACATAGGACACGAGGTCACAAATTTAGGCTGGAAGAAAGGAGATTTCATCGAAGGCAAAGAAAAGTTTTTTTTACTGTAAGAGCAATAAGGATATGGAATTCTCTGCCTGAAGAGGTGGTTTTGTCAGAGTCTGTACAGATGTTTAAACTGCAATTGGATAAATAATTGCAAAAACATAACATACAGGGATATAATTTCTAATAAGTGGGGCAATAGCTGCTTGATCCAAGGAGACATCTGACTGCTATTTTGGGGTCAAGAAGGATTTTTTCCTAGTTTGTTGCAAAATTGGAAGCGCTTCAGACTAGGTTTTTTTGCCTTCTTTTGGATCAACAGCAAAAACAAATGTGAGGAAGGCTGAACTTGATCGACACAAGTCTCTTTTCAACTATGTAACTATGTAGCTAAGTGCATTGCAGTATAAATTTAGTCTGAATAACTCACATTAATGCTAATTGCTGAACTGAATTGTTTTAAGTATTTTTATGTGGATGCAGCATTGCTTTAATCAAACAATGACTGCAACATTCTGGTGAAGTGCCAACACAGAGCTCTCCAGTGGCTACAGCTTGAGTAGTATTGACTATATTAACAAAGAGGTCCAACAAGTACACTACAAACTGTAACATGAGGCATGCAAGCCTATATAGAAATAGTTATTCAAGGCAAGCTTTACAGAGTTAATCTAAAGACTTTATATATTTGCATATAATATAAAAATATATTTCTTAAGGCTTTACAGTCCTTTTAATACATTTTTGCTAACCATTTCCTATGAGCACTCAAAACAGATTGCATTAATATTTCACACATCAGCACCATGATGCCAAAAGAAATCACGTGTAAACTCTGAAATAATGTTATCTCTAGTGTATTTTTTTCTAGTTCAGCAGCATAAAAAAATATGCAAAGCTGGGAACTTAAACAAGATTAACTATAATTCCAAGGCAGAGTTGTAGGGTCAAGTACATATGTGCACTTTTTAATAAATGCCACAAGCTAATCCTATGTAGCAATTTTGTGTTAAAACAAAATCTACGAGAAGACTAAAATAACAATTTGTATTGTTATTAAATGAAACTATTAGTATCAATGAAAACCGCAAAATATTATATAGCTGCTGTAGAAGTGGTGTGTTTGTGAATGTGTATATACATGTATTGAGAAGACCACTAAAGTCAAATGGTGACTAAAGTGTCAATAAATCGGTCTGGGTGTAGTGGTCCTGTAAATTTAATCCTGCAATGCAAAACATTGATTATAGTGCAGAGTTCAATACACCTCTTGTTCCTGTCTTCCTGACAGCCACTAGAGGTGCTTCCTCCTCCAAAACCGAGTGATAGCAGCATTTGATTGGAGGAGAGCAATGTTTGGTCGCGCATGGTTAGTTCTACTTCATTGCTTTTCTACGAGATCACAAAATATGTTTGCAAGCAGGCTAATGTCTTCAGAAGGTGGAGCAGGGAGCTCCAGTGGAGGAGTTCCAGAAAAACCTCCTACCTTTAAAAGAAAAGGGGGGTGAACAAAGATGGGTGGACAGAAAGGAACCCATTGACCCAAAATAATGATTGTTATTTTTGGGACTACAGGTTCCCTTTAATCAGAATGATCAACTCTTGTAATGCACTGTGCATGATATCATGCTGTACAAACCATTGCTCTAATCCCGGTCTGTCTAAAACTAATAGGACTTACACTCCTTTGAATCAGCTGCCAACATTTTCATTTCACAACTAATTTCAGCTACCACCATTTGCATTTAGCCATTGTGACTAACTGAACCTCGTCACGAGTGCTTGGAGGGGCCTGCTGGCCAGCTTCTTGCCAAAAGACTACAAGTCAAGTCAATGACTGTAAAGACCCATATTTTATTTCCCCTGGTTCCCCTATTTCGGCACTTTTCATAGAACCGAATGCTAGCTCCCTGGCGGCCGTTCGCATGGACCAAAACTGTGAATAGACTTCAGGGGGACTTAGCTGCGAATGCCCTGGAACTATTTTCAGCATGAAGACTTCACGGTTCCTGGTCGGTCCCCCAGCGGCACTTAGCCGCGATTCTATGGAACTATTTTCGGCATGAAGTTTTTGTGGTTTACGGTGGGGGGCTAGCTGCACTTAGCCGTGATTCTATGGAACCTTTTTGGGCATGGGACCATGCGTGCAGTCGGTAAAAACTATGACTTCCAGGAAATTCCTGAACCCCTGAACTGATCTGTTTGATTTTTGGATATGTTGGTCATCCAGATCAGGGCTATCAGGGAATGTAACTGTGGGGATTTTATGTGTTTTAAGGTACTTTTGGGGTTTTGTAAAAATGTGTGTTTTTTGTGTTTGGAGATAATTGAGTTTAGTAAGGAGTACGCCTTGCATGGCAAATTACATAAAATCCAGTGTGGCTACCTTTAACTTTCTTTTTCTTTAATTTAGGCGCTGCATCGATAAAGATGTGGAAATTCATTACATTTAAGTTATATATGTATAATCATACATAAAATAGAAATACAATTTTAAATTTAAGTACATATTTTTTTAAAAAATATGTATCCTTTCAACAAGTAGGATGATGCTCCAAAGCACTGTTTGAGAAATCCTCAGGAATAATTGTAGGGTGAGACCCATCATCTGCAAATAATTGGCAGTGCCCTGATGCCTCATGGTTTGAACTATTTTGAATATACTCAAACCAAAGAACCAAGCTCATCCAAATGTCCTGACAATTTTGGAGAAGGATAAGAGCATGTAAATAAGCAAATGGTGTGCTAATAAGGCAGCATCAATCTAGTGCCTCTACAATTTCTGCATGCATAGTTACTGAAAAGACACATGTGGATATATATATATATATATATATATATATATATATAATGCGTGGTAGTGGAACTACAACCAGTTGAAGCAGTTTGGCACAGTCCAGAATTAGAATTGATACATAGAAGGAAGCCCTTGATGGATTACCAATTAGCATGCCAAACTTAATTCTAGTTCTAATTCTATCCCTAGCACTAATTTATTGGCATTGTGGTTTAATATAATGTAACAGAGAAAAAAAAAACAACTCACAACCCTTTTCATTTACTGCAAGGAATAAATCAATACATGCAAAATGCCCCCTCACAGGCACAAATTATGTTAACAAAGTAAAGAAAAAAAAAAAAATACATTTTGTTTTATCTGATGGCGTAACATAATTCCCCTCACCCCAAATATTAGAGAGTGGGGGCTCTATAGGGCTCTATTGTTTCTGTTTCTTTAATACAGTGTGTCTCGACTGAGCCAATGCTGTACTGGATTGTAATGTTAATGTAAATACTGATAGGGTTATTTAGAAAAGGAATGAAGACAATATCCAGGGCATTCACTCCAAATGGAAGTGAATGTCTAGTTATAAGTACAACTAAGTTAAATAAGTAGCTTACAAGCCAAAAAATATAGTAAAAACATTTATTGATCCATAAGGCATTAACTATTAACAGTTAAAGGGTTCTAAATAGGAACAAAATGTACATACTACATACAGGTGTAGAGATTTAGACTACTTCCCCTTTTTCTTATCACCTCTCATTGATTCTGCCTAATATCAGGGTATCCTTCTATAGTGGAATGCTTTTCTGCACCCTATGGTGTTTCCCTTATTCCTAGTGTGTACATTTTGTTCCTATTTAGGACCCTTTAACTGTTAACAGTAGCCCTATGCCTTATGGATCAATAAAGGTTTTTATTAAATTTTTTGGCTTGTAAGCTACTTATTTAACTTAAGTTGTACTTATTCCTAGACATTCACTTACCTATAGTCATAGGTCTTCCCCGGTTCATGTTTCTAGCTGGTAGGAGACAGTCCGACCTGTCCCTTGGTTAATATCCTTATTTAAATGATATTTACTACAATTAGAATTGTTAGGAATTCAAAATTAATTTAAAATTTAAGGTCACCGTAGCACAACTGGAAGCATGGCTGGCTTATAAAATGTTTCCTGTTCGACTATTTTTTTTAATTCACTTTGAATTCCCGATAAGTCTCACATTAGTGAGAAACCTGGTAAATCTCTAATATGCATTTAAAAGAAAATAACACGAAGAAAGGTTAATCTATGTAACAGGTAATTTTTAGTATTTTACTTATTGATGTAATTCACTGATTAGTGACAGCTTACCTTTAAGGAATGGTGATTATATTTCTTTAGAATCATTTGTTATATTGTTATAAAATTTCTTATAGTAAATTTAGGAAAATAGAAGTGGCACATGGCAAGACCCACATTTGCACGTTAGAAAGAGAGATCTAAATTGCATTTTCCAATCAGTGAGTTTGCATATATGTGACATTGTAATTATACATTCTGCATGTGGTATAATGCACAAATATAAAAAAATAAAAATAAAGAACGCATGTTAAACCTGAGAATTGATAGTAAACAATCTTTGATGCTTTCGTGCTTACACATTTTTGACAGATAGCAAGTCCCCCTTAAAAATAAAAAAACACTACAAGATTTTATATTTGATTAATGGTTTTAATGATTGATTAAGTATTCAAAATAAAGGAAAATTAACGCATATATTTAAAAATCTAAATATTAAATGATATAATGTTCTTACCTTAACATCATTTGAAGTCATCCTAGTCCCCTCTTTTCCCACAAATATGTCATCAATGTCAACAAGAATATATCTTTCCAATGATAAACTGAGTTTCTTCCCAGACAAAAAAGATAGCGCATCTATAAAAATTAACTTGTGCAACCAAAAATTCAAGTTGTTGCCAAACAAAACTCGTTGAATTCCATCATGTAAGCCAAGATCCTGGATTACAGTGGCATAAGAAACAGAGCTTGATAAAAAATTCTTGTCATCTCCCATATGCTGCAATTGAGATAATATCACTGGTTGGTACGTTGTGTGGTTGTGTTGAAAGACTGTCCAGTCTTCTCCAGGTAAAGGACCATTCTCAATGGCTGAAGCTTTTGTAATATGAAGCAGTGGGGAGTTAGGATTTACAAAACAGTCCTTCAGAGCGACATTATTATACAAAAGTAAAGGCAAACCTTTCAGTTTTGTACTTGGCAAGCTATTTTCATTTGCTTTATGAAAACCAATAATACTAACACTGTATTCAACACAATATTTTTCTAAGAGCTCTCGGTTCCATGAGTCCATTGATACATACTTTAAAACATTTTCATATACAATAACTGAATATTTGCCTCTCCCATCTTTTGTTAGGGGAGGGATATCTCCTCTCCCAGGTGCAATAACTACATGATACTGAAACTTGCTGGATTCCAGAATTGCTACAATATCTTGTCCAAGTTGAGAATATTGGCTCTCTACAAAAAGTAACACCGTATGATCTGTTTTTGACGTATCAAGGGGTTTAGCAGTTTTTATACCCAAAGTTCTATATGGTAAGAATTGAAAGTCCACACATTCAGATTGGGCTGTTGCATCAATAAGCACAATTGCCTGTTTGTGACTGGAGTACAAATGGTAAGCTGAAATTATTATGCTTGCAAGGCAAAAAGTGGTTAAAAGAATTACTAGTGTTCGGAAGCTTCTTCTTAGCTTAACAAAATGATTCATTTTTTTGTTTGTTTGCTGCTTGTTTTTTTAAGATTTAAACATCCTTTCCTTTATAATTTCATATTAATGTGTCTTGGTAAAATGAGCACAGAAGTGACATTGCACTCCTTCCAGAAGGCTTATGTGACCATTTCACAGCATTTACAATAAAGCCTAGAAGATGAGTTTAGTCAGAGATGCATGCATCTGAGGATCTGTGTGATAGATGTGTCATGTATTCCGAAGAACGTTCCACTTGTCAATGCAGAGGTTTATCTTACCTGCAAAAAAGAAGCAAATGACATAATTAGATACAGAAGTCTTGGCATTTGCTGCTGGTCCTTTTGTCAAATATAAGCTGATATCACTGGACTGAAAATACATATAAAACAGAGCAAAACCAGGATTATTTATAAACTTACAACAAATGGGAACTACAGGATTTTTCAATGCCATAGTACAATACAAATATTATACCATCCACTATACTGGAAAATGTCAGAAATAAATCAATATTTCTTTATAATTTTATGCAATATAGCCAAACTGCAAACACAGAAGAGTTGGATTCTTTTTGTCAACTTTGCTTAACATTTGAACTGTACTAGTTGTTCATCACAATTACTAGTTTAATGAGTAAGCTTGCTTATTGTATTCACTAAAACATTAATTGTTGGGAACTATGCAGCAAAATTTACATTTTATTTAAAACAGCCAAACTGAAAAAAAAAAAAATTCCTACTGAACATAACATGAAGGCTAGTTTTTATAATAATGATGAATGAGTCAAACAAATGATTAAAGGAACACTATAGTGTCAGGAATACAAACATGTACTCCTGACCCTACAGTGTTAAAACCACCATCTAGCCCCCCTCGCTCCCTCTTGCATCCCTAGATATAGTAAAATCTTACTTATATTCAAGTCTGCAGCTGCTGGCTTTTTCACTGTTTCAGGAAGCACCTCTAGCAGCCATCTGAGGAGTGGCCAGTGGAGTTATCACTAGGCTGTATTGTAAACACTGTATTTTCTCTGAAAACACTGTGTTTACTCCAAAAACCTGGAAGGGAATGATTCTACTCACCAGAAGAAATGCATGAAGCTGTAGTTGTTCTTGTGACTATAACGTCCTTTAAAAAATTATTACAATAGTGCATCATATTTTAATACCTTGTATCTGTCACAAGATAGATTGAATAATTACATATTGCTTTATTTCCACAAATAATGATCTCATGAGACTAAGGATGACCACTAGTATAAAACACAGAAGGTGATATTCAAACCTTGTACTTTTTATAAACATTAAAAATTATAACAATGATACTACACAGATCATATGATTTCCTGTTTTGTCTTACTGTGTATATAGCTCGATAATGTTTTTTTGTTTTGAGTCATTTATAATTTGAAATATTTGAAGCATATTTAAATAACCTTTTCTTCTTTTTTGTTTTGTAAATTTACATATTAATATTTTTCATTGAACTTATTGTTACGTTTTAAGTTGCAGTAAAGAGGTAGGACTCGCAGGTCCATGGCATGCAAATATACTTCAACCAGCTAGCCACGCAGGGCTTCGAGAGGCAAGTCAAGCAGTTCAGGGAGAACAATCTATACTGTACATCATAAATGTTGTGAAGGTTACAAACCAGCGTATATGTCAAATCAAAGCATAGCAACACATGTTTAGGTATTGGTAGTGTCATGGTATATCCTATGGTATCTTGTATTAGTGTACTGTTAGCAGGAATCGATGTTGCTTCAGTTAGTGATGTGGCTCCTAT
Organism: Pelobates cultripes; assembly: GCA_933207985.1. NCBI lineage: Eukaryota > Metazoa > Chordata > Amphibia > Anura > Pelobatidae > Pelobates > Pelobates cultripes. Next base: position 113,185,707 of record OW240917.1, on the reverse strand, counting down.
GTTCAGCCTTCCAACCATAAGTGTACCCCCTGGCACTGTAGACTACCCGCCCGTCAATGGAACTTGCTGCCTGGTTGGTTCTTGTGTGTGCCCACATTCCCACCTCCCCCCCCAGTATGTGATGGTATAAGCATGAGCGGCGGGTGAGGGTGGAGGAGCATCGGTCATCATCTTGGATGGGTAGGCGACTCGAGGTTCCTGCCTATGTCTGGGTCAATGCCTGAGTGTCTTCCTCCCCACTCCCTTGTGTCATGCCCCTGTCGTCTATCTGTCAGCATGCTTCAGAAATTTGGGTGCTATGCTACTACTAACCAATGTGTCCATATGTCTAAGTACGTTTGTGAGCGGCCCTGTGCTGTGAACGTCAAATATTAAAGTCTGCAGTTCTTCCATTCTCTCAAACCAGGTCGTTAACGGAGGGGGTGTGTCTGTCTTCTAATATAGGGGCAAGGTATGTTTCGCTGTGTTCAGTATTCATAATGTTCAGGGATTTCTTATATTTGGCTGTCGGGGTTGTAGTGTGGTGTAGGAGGTATGCGGAAGGTTTAAAGATGGGTGGGTTGTCAGAGAGCTTTTATAGCACCCTACTGATCATTTGCCAGTAGGGGACCACTTTTGGGCATTCCCACCATATGTGTAGGAATGTTCCCGTCCTGGTGTGGCATCGCCAGTACCTGTCGCTTAGGTCAGGGATCATTTTCTGCAGGGTTTGCGGCGTTCTATACCACAGGGTCAAAACGTTGTATGCTGTCTCTTGGGTATTACTTGCCAGTGCGCAGTGGTGCGTAAGGTCACATATTTATGTCCATTGTTGTTCTTTGAAAATGTCACCCGTCATTGTTTCCCATCTTCACATGTAAGAAGGTGGTGCGAGGTTCCTATTGCGCAGGAGTAGAGAGTATAGGTGGGAGATGGCGTGTAAGAGCAGGTCCGGGTCAAGTCCCAGGCTCTCAAATGGGGTCAAAGTCCTGTTAAGGTCAGGGTGCTGTGGTAAATTTAACAGGAACTGTCGGATCTGTTCGTATTTCCATCTATGTAGGAAGGTAGTGTGTGGGCCATCAAGGAAGTCACTGAGAGGTTTGATTTTGCTGTCCTTCATCATGTGTCTAACTTGAATGTGTGTCAGTGGGTTCAGGCAAGCGAATGCATGCGGGTCCATACCCGGGGTGAAGTCTGGGTTGTTCGTGATTGGTTAGAGAGTGGATGGGAAGGATGACAGGCCCATCCGTGGGGGCCATTCTGTGCCATAATGCCTGGGTGGCTTTTACCAGTGGTTGATGTTGCGAGACACGTCATCCCGTTGTTGGGTTCATCCATGTCAATGCTTTCAGGGAGCTGCCAGCTTGAACTCGCTCGATCTCCCTCCAAGGTTTATTTACTCTATCCTTAACCCATTCCAGAACACGTTGCAGGTGGGAAGCCTGATTAAGTTTTAAGTCAGGGACTGCCAGACCACCTTCAAGTTTCGGGTGTGTGAGCGTTTGATATTTCAATCTTGGCGTGCCCTGGCCCCAGATGTATTTAATCATCAGAGACCTCAGAGACCTAAAGTACGCTGTCAGGATCAGTATGGGAAGCGTTTGGGACGCGGGGCAATAGATTCATTTTTATCACTGCTACACAGCCAAGCCATGACAAATGAGGCAACTTCCATTCTTCAAGGTTTTTCTTGAAATTGGTTAGCATCGGGGTGAAGTTGAGACCATACAGTTGAGTGAGGTCTTGGGGTATCCATGTCCACAGGTATTTGATCAATCTGTCGGACCAGTGAAAGAGGAAGCTCTGGTGTAGTGCATCGGCCCTCTCTGCCGGTAGGTTAATATTAAGCAAGTTGGATTTGGTGAGGTTGATCTTGAAGTTAGAAATCCTTCTGTAGAGTTCAAATTCTCGCATAATGTTGGGGAGGGTTGTCTCTATTCTGATGTTTCAAAGTGCCTATTTAAGTGTAAAGTTTGAAATCATCAACATTGAAGTTTTCACATTTATTCTATGGACTATTGAGACATAATTCAAATAAAGAGCTTAAAATGTGTTTTCTATTATTGTGGAAATGGGTAGGGTGAAGAGGGTCCTGTTGTGGAGTTCTGCTGGATCAGGTGTCATCTTGTTTTTTGTGCTGTTTATTGTGTATTTGTAACGTACAATAAAATAGTTTTTATCTCTATAGTCTAGCTCAGGGGTAGGCAACCTACGGCACTAGTGCCATGCATGGCACTCAAGGTGTCTTTGTACGGCACTCAAGGCTGCTAGAGCCAAACAGACTCTGTCCTATCAGGAGTCCCAGTAAAACTTCAGATATCTGCTAATACGAAGAGGTGGTGAAGGACAATCCTTAATTTATGCATTGCAGCACATAGAGGAAATGATCTCAGATCACTTCATTCCAGCACTTGTGAATGGGAATCCATACTAGAGTAGAGCAGCCCGCAGCTGCTGTTGCAGCTCCTGTCTTTGACCTGTACCTGGCCAGCCTGGTCCCCACTGGAACCCAGGGAAACCACCCACACTGCTAGATATACACAGATCTGCAGAATAACCCTCCCCTCATACAAATAATACGAACAGCCCACACACATACATACACACAATCCTCACAAATGTAACACCACTAACAATCCACATACATGCACACAACCCCACATGCAGCCTCTCACATGCAATACCCCAGACAGCCCCTCACATACACACACTACCAAACACACAATGTGACATATCCATCCACACACACATACAATTCCACAAGCAGCCCTTGTACACTGCCCACATTCATATGCATCATACACAATACCACAAACTACTAATGAAAATATACAATATAATAGCTCATATACACACAAATACAACGATACAAAGCAATTACAGTAAATATAACACAAGCAGGATACGGCAGCATATACACCTCAATTTAAAAAAATAGGACCAGCACGCTACGGGACATCACAATCCTAAATCAGCCCAGTGCTGCTAAAAGGTTGCCTAGCCCTGGTCTAGCTTACTGCAGTATCTTATGTGTATCTCTTTACAGCTTTGCTATATACTACACAAATAGAGATTGAGCTGAGGAGCTTACCAGGGGGAACTTGCTATTACCTATTTGAATGCTTCTATATTTATTTGCTTTTGTGAATGCAATTTCACTTGCCCCTCTACAGCACAGTGAAGTTGTTACCACAACATATTGTTTTTTTCTGTTCTTTATAAGTGGACTCTATCTCCATTTATTATTTTATTATATTCTAAAGTTTGCACAGGGTGTAGCTAAAAAAAAACTCGATATGTTAATTAGAAGATTTGCAGTAATACTCTAGAACAGGGGTTCCCATCTTAGTCCTCAAGTAGCCCCTACCAGTGCAGGATTTAGGCATTATACTGTTGTATCTAAAGTAGGTTTTTCTTTGTTTTTGTTTTTTTCTAAAAACATCTTACACAACTGGGTAATCCCTAAATCCTGTACTATTAGGGGGTACTTAAGAACTAAATTGGGAACCATTGATCTAAAACATACTCTAGAACAAGCTTATTAAGCGCACTACATGAGAAAGATAAATAATAAAAAAAAAGATACAAATATAGAAATGTTTAAATCCTCAGAGGGTTATAGTGAACATCTGTGTATATTATCCCATTGAACAGTATAAGTTGATGTGTCTGAAACATGTAACAGCACATACTAATGTAAGTGGATTGGGATAGTTGAATGATAAATATTCAGTTTGAGTGACTGACTGATGACATTGTACTTATGTCACATAAATGTGAAATTCATAATGCCCCATTTTTATTACTCTCAAAAGTTACCATCTCTGAGCTATTTCATTTTGTATGTTAAAGCATTACCTACAGCTCACCATATGCAAAACAGAGCCATGTTCTCTTCAACTTCATCAGTCATGCTATATATTATTCTGTCAACAGCACTGCCTCTTGCTATCACCGATAAGCCTACAGCCTTGACTTATGAATACAAAATGTCTGTATTGATACATGAAAATATATCAGATTTTTACAATTGTATGTATAGTATTTTCATAGATTTTTGAATCTGTTAAATTGCAGAACAAGTTGGCGCTATATAAATAATAATAATAATAACAATACTAGAAGTTTGAATTATAAAGTAATCGAATTAGTCTGGGAATGTATCACACCATATGGACTTCCCTGAAAAAAAGCCCTAAACTGTTGCTAATGCTTGATTGTAAAATGTTAATTTGCACGCTGTGCATCAGAGTTACTGCAAATGTAGAATTGGATGTTCTGCTATGGAAGTCAAGCTAGCAAAAAATCTTGATAACTGAAAAATAAATAATAATGCTTATTATAAAAGATTGATTTTTCAGTCTTGAGGGCAAAAGAGTAACAGAGCATACTTAGCTTCAAGCCATTCTCCTATGACTGCTGTAGTTACAATAGATAACAGCTGTGTTCACTATTGCTGTTCTTGTCTGTTGACAGTTAACTTGTATCTGATTCAATCACAGAGTGGCCACGTGTACAGGAATGCTGAGCACTGGGTGGATATTAATTGTATAGTCCTGAATCCTGCAGCAGTTTCAGCATTTATTGCAAAGCGGTGATATTTAAATGCATGGGTTTTTCTAAAATCTTTTGTAAACCGTGTTCTGTAATATGTCTTAAATTCTCCAATGTTATAGTTTTAAAGGGCCATCATTTGTAATATGTACATGTATAATTATATATGTATTTACATTCAGACCAAAATTATACTGTCCCTGTTTACAATGGCAGTAGGGACTGAAATTGACCCGTTTTACATTTTTAAATATGTAGTTGCAACCAATTCAATAAAATAAAAGAGATACTAATTTTAAACATCATGCTTTTTGTTCAAATGCTCATACACTACATCATATGCTGCAAGCTTTGCCAACTCCAGCAAGTAGCCTTGAACACTCTCATTCCAATGCATGGAATCAGAATGGTTTAACTCAACAATGCAAGAGTCAAATCAGCACAGGATAATTAGCAAATTGCAAACTTCACTTTGCACAGTTGTAGTTGTACTTTGAGAAGGTTTTTGGGACTTGCTGTACTGCAAACAGCACTCTAATTAACAAAATGTTAGCTAAACTAGAAGAAATATTTGCTATTCTTCCTGATGCCATTTACAACTGTGCTATTCAGGGCCAGACTGGGAAACACTTTTTCTAAATCACAGCCACCCCCTGAGAAAGGGGCAGGGCCAGAGATGGTGTGTTTTGTCATCACTAATGACAAGCACACCCACTCTCAAAGTGAGCATGTTGGTTCAATGCACATAGCCCCGGTGAAGAGCTCTAGCACGAGAAAAAGGCCCTGTATTTGTTCTGCACAGCACAAGCAAATTTAATAACATGCTTGCACTTTGTTTGCTTTTAACTTGTCTCTGGTGTCTCCATAAGTGAGGACAAAAGGGCCAGGAAAGTGTATGGTGCATGTGTTTGGAGTCTGCTAGTGGGATTGCGTGTGTGTAGAGTGAGCTGATTGTGGTGTGGTATTGTGTAAATAGGTCAATGTAATTCGTGTTTGTGGTGTAATATGTGTGGTTAGGGACTGTAAAGAGTGTGTGTATAGGGGGCATAGTGTGTATAGGGGATGTAGCGCGTGTGTGCATACGGGTTGTAGTGTTTGTGTGTGTGTGTATATAGGTGACGTAGTGTGTGTAGGGGTTGTAGAGAGTGTGTTTAGAGAATGTTGTGTGGGTTTGCTTACAAGAAATGTAGTGTGTGCATAGGGAATCCAGAGTTTGTATGTCAGGAATGTAGTGTGTGTAGGTGGTGCAGTGTGTGTGTATGGGATCTGTGTAAAGGGGATTCTGTGTGTGTGTGTGTGTGTGCGCGTGTGTAGAGGGTTCAGAGTGTATATAGGTATCTACTGTGTGTATGTGTGTATGTGTAGATTAGATGATCCAGAGCTGGGTAAGGGATCTAGCATGTATCTGGAGCATAATGTGTGTAGTGATGCAGTGTGAGGGTTGCTGTAGTATATATATATATATATTTGAAAGGTTACTAAGAAGAGAGCGCAGAATTAAATAATAAACCAGGCATAAAGTATATATCAGCTGCTAAAACACATAAAGAACTTTCCCAAATTCCAAACTAAAAATGCAATCCACAGTCTCAGCGCTTAGTAGATATGTCCCTGTCAGATATTCTCCGGGATATAAAAAAAAAAAACTTGTAGAATCTGAGATCAAGATTGGGTATCTATAAGTTCTTGTAAACTCCAATAAAAAATAAATAAAATAAAGAAGGGTAGAGCCAATTTCTGTGTCCACTTCTGTGTTGAAACACGTAGTACACTGAATATACCTTAAATTAATGTAACAGAAAATAGTGTAACACTGTAAATTTAATACCCTTATAAAAAGAAAAATAATCAAAAACTCTTACAAGATAAAAAATGGTACTTATCTCTCAGGACCACTAGAACAGCATAGTAAGCATTTGAGCCAGCAAATAGTCAGGTGGGTTACCAGTTCCTACAGGACAGACAGCGTCTGCTTCATGCACTGAAGCTGACTGTCTACGATCTAGATTCAGAGGAATGCCAAAGGTATATCCCACTGGAAGCTGGTGCCTCATGTGTGGTCACCAGATGCTGCAGTATACGTCCGGCACCTTCAACGCGTTTCGCCATTCTCAAAAGGGCTCTCAAGTTTGATAGACAACCCTTTGTGAAGCTAGCTAAACAATGTAATGGATAGGATATTTGGGATTCTGCTGATGTACCTACAGGGGCTAAAATGGTAAGACGATTATCTGATGGTGACATGTGATGTCACATCCCTATATACCGTCATTCAGCACAATTTAAGAATGAAAGCCATCAGACAGACCCTATATAAGGATCCCTCTATGTTAGTTGAACAAGTGGAGTTTCTTATTGAGTGTATTGACTTTATACTCAATAATAACTTTTTCTGGTATGGGGAGGATATATATCTCCAAGTCAATGGTATGGCTATGGGGACCAGGTTCGCCCCTAGCTATGCCAACATGTTCATGGCTTATTGGGAAAATCTGTTTATTTGGCAAGGCGATCCTTGGGGGGCGAACCTGGTCCTGTATAGACGGTACATTGACGATTGCTTTTTTATATGGAAGGGTACAGAGATTGATTTATTAAGTTTCCTTTCATATATAAACACTAATGACTTCAACTTATCTTTCACATACAAATATAGTCATACCAGTATAGATTTTCTGGATTTGGTGCTGTACACAGACCAACAGAGCTTGAAGTCCAAGACATTTTTTAAGAGCGTGGATGTAAACAGCTTTATTTGGACCTCATGCTGCCACTACCCCTCTTGGCAATCAAGCTTTCCATATAGTCAATTCTTAAGAGTAAAAAAAAAAAAAATTGCTCAGATCCAAAAGTATGTGAATTGCAACTAAATAATGTAAAACAACAATTTGCTGACAAGAATTACAATATACAACTTTAGAACAGACCTACAAATAGTGGAAAGTATAGACCGTTCCACATTATTGAAAAACAAAAAATGAGCACACACAAAACCACAAATTAGCAGAAAAACCCACAAATAATCTATGTCCTTTAGTGTTCAATTATAGTGCACAAACACATTTTCTAAAGAAAAGCATCTTCAAACATTGGCATTTGCTACATCAAGATCCAATATTAGCGCCCCACCTACCCATGAAAGGTGATATTTATAGGAGCACCCACATTGAGGAGCAAACTAGTGCACAGTTACAAGAACCCTACTGTAGGTAAACATTTCCTAAATACAGAGAAAGGTTATTTTAAGTGTGGAAATTGTTATGTATGAAAACTAGCAGGCTCCAAAAAAGGAAAAACAGCCACATTTCAGTACTTTGTAACAGGGCAAACATTTGAAATAAAAGAGTATCACATGCAGTACCAAGCAAGTTATCTAGAAACATAGAAACATAGAATGTGATGGCAGACAAGAACCATTCAGCCCATATAGTCTGCACAATTTTTAAAATACTTTCATTAGTCCCTGGCCTTATCTTATAGTTAGGATAGCCTTATGGATATCCCACGCATTCTTAAACTCCTTATCTATATGTCGAGGTGGCCTTAAATATGTGGGTCAAACTAAGAGAACATTGAAGACTAGACTTAGGGAACATGCCTACAACATAAAAAGGGGGTTTGATAAACATTCCTTATCATACTATTTTACAATATACCATAATAGCAATCCAACATTTAGCCCCTTAAAGGACCACTCTAGGCACCCAGACCACTTCAGCTTAATGAAGTGGTCTGGGTGCCAGGTCCTTCTAGGGTTAACCCATTTTTCATAATTATAGCAGTTTCAGAGAAACTGCTATAATTATGAATGGGTTAAGCCTTCCCCCTAATCCTCTAGTGGCTGTCTCATTGACAGCCACTAGAGGCGCTTGCGTGCTTCTCACTGTGATTTTCACAGTGAGAGCACGCAAGCGTCCTTAGGAAAGCATTGTAAATGCTTTCCTATGCGACGGGCTGAATGCGCGCGCAGCTCTTGCCGCGCGTGCGCATTCAGCCGGCGGGGAGGATCGGAGGCGGAGAGGAGGAGGAGAGCTCTCCGCCCAGCGCTGGAAAAAGGTAAGTTTTTACCCCTTTTCCCCTTCCAGAGCCGGGCGGGAGGGGGTCCCTGAGGGTGGGGGCACCCTCAGGGCACTATAGTGCCAGGAAAACGAGTATGTTTTCCTGGCACTATAGTGGTCCTTTAAGAACTAAATGCTGAATTGAAGTTGGCTAATATATTATAAGTACAGATATTAATCAACTAAGGCAGTTAATTTTAAAAGTTTAGATCCTCTTATCATTTTTAAACCATAGTGAAAGCATGTACTCATGTTTCCATGTCCTTTTTAATCCAATTTGCACTAGAAATGTATCTAAATAGCCTACATAGTGCATATATTTTGTACATGCTTCATACTTTCCTCCTTGAGACATAGAGGGATGATTACAATATAGAATGAATAAATAATCTGCTACATTATTCCACATTATTCATCATACAAAGTAACTTATTTAATACTCACTATTAACTTATTATCCAATTTTAATCATTTATCCTGTATTTCTCATTTTTTATTTTCTATTCCAAGTGCTACATTTAAGCTTTCTTCTCTCTATGTTTTTTTTTTTTTTTTTTAATCAGAGAGACATAAAATATAAGCCAACAAAGTTTTATACAACACTTTATTTTACACACATTTCACTGTCAACCAGCTTTCTCACTTGGCAGTGAAATATCTGGTATCTGAAGATACCAATTAGGTTGTTTACAAAGTGACATAAGGTCATATTAGGTTAAGGTCGGTGTCATGATGTATAGCTAATCCGGGTTCTTGCTCCTTTACACAGGAGGTACCCGGAAAATGTTTTCACCGTATTAAGTTCAGAACAGATAGGGACAAAGACAGGGCTTGAGTCCTGCAGGAAAGTGTGGGAATGGTGTTCCTGCACTTTTTTCACAGCAGGAATGCTGTTCCCCCTGCAGGCACTAACCAGGGGGCGGCAAAAAAAGAGAGAGTGTGTCTGAGGGTGCTGTGTGTGTGTGTGTGTGTGTGTGTGAGGGTGTTGTTAGTGTGAGTGTGCTGTGTGTGAATATGTTCATTTAAATATGTATTTTTTTTATTTAAAAAAATAGTTATATCACCACTTCCCTTCTTACCTTTAGCCTGGGAGGGGGGAGCTGTGCTGCCATGGAGGGGGGCCGGGCTGCATCCCTGGTAGTCTTAGTGGTGAGAGTGAACTCTAACCTGCAGGGCTAGAGTTCACTCTTGCGAGATGTGAGTGTTGCCGTGGTAACCGCTGCAACGCTCCGACCTCGTGAGAGGAACCCGGCAGACCAGCTGGCTAGAGCTCCCCTTTCCTGCCTCCCTCCAGCTGCATATCAATACCTGTAGACCGGTGAGGGAGATCTTTGATCTCCCCACCGGCCCATGAAGGTACAAAGCATGGCCGATGCTCGGATAGCGCCGGCCCTGCATAGACTGGCAGGTGAGATCCTGTGACCTCCACTCTCAGCCTCGGCCCATGGCCATCGTGGCCCACTGGGCATTTGCAATTGGACACCGCAAGTTAGGAGGTCGACACAACCAGTAAGAACGACACATTTCATAATGAGGAGCGGTAGGACAGGTGAGGCATATTTATTTTCTAAAGTATGTGATATAATGTTAGTTTGTTATTGGAACACTTTGGCTTATATGTTATTTTCCCTTTAGGAAGACACAGTCACAGCCCTAAAACAAGTTAATTCTATTCTTTGTACCCTGGTTTATTCCTAGCTAAAAAATATTTCAATCAATTTTTTTTTTTTTTCAATTTTAGTTAATTGATTTTATAAGGCAAAGTTGATACTAAGGTACAGAAAGTAGGAAAGGTGTTACATTAGTACATCAAAGGGTTGTGTGTGATAACAGACATTTCATAGAAAACATGCTATCTTTTCCCTTTATCCATATTCTTCTCAGTGAAAACTGAAATATTCTTATTCTAGTACAATGGTTACTCGTCTATTCTCAGCTTGCTGTCCCCGGTTCCCCCTTGTGGGGTGAACGTGGGACCCCTGCTACTGTTTTCCATCTCTTATGTATATTCCCTTCCCTTTTTGTGTGGTATTACTCCTGCCCCCTGTATCGAAGGAAAACATTCAGCAATTTAATTTAACAGAAAGTCCTATGGTTCTTTAACCAGAAATTGACTAGTTATAAAAGTAAGGATAGATCTAAGAAAGAGAGAGAAAGCAAGAGAAAGAAAGAAAGAGAAAGAGAGAAAGAAAGCAAGCAGGTGGTTGAAAAGTAGGAAGGAGAAGATGTTAGGGTGATGTGCGGTTCATGGTGACATGACAGACAAACAGTGGATATAGCACACGTGCAGGAGCTGGTTAAAAAGCTGCCACTCAAAAGGTTCACTCCTTAAAAAACCCTTATAAATACAATATACAACCACCAGTGAGTGTCCAAGTTAAAAAACACTTGTGAAACCACACATCAGAGGGCGCTAGGTAACCAGAAAAACAATCTCATATTTACCCATCCTGGTATAATGAATGTGCGATAGGGCTCAAGCCCATAGAATTAGAAACAGAGAAAAAGAGATATAAGTTAAAAATACAAGCAATTTATTAGACAATAGTGAACAATAATAATAATAATAAAATAAAAAAACAGCATAGATGAGTCCACAGCAAGCACTAATGGTATAAAATGATGGAAAGAAAAACCCCTCGGCCGATAGACCATCTACACCTGGTGATTTGGCATGCAGTAGAAGTTTAAGGAGGTTGTGTATTTCCACTGCTGAAATTGGCTGAATTACTTTTTGATTCGGGTATAGCTCTTAACGGAATTTCTTTTAGAAAATCCTTTATGCGTTGTTCAGTAGGTTGCACCGTGTGAGGTTCAACTTTTAGTTTATAGAGTTTGTGACAGAATTGCGCAAACTCTTGTACTATTAGGTCTGGATTAACAATTTTTTGTCCCTCTGAGTTATAAATATGTACAATTTTAGTGGCTAGGGTTCTCTGTTTAAGCCTGGCTGCCAGAAGTTTCATTGCCTAATTGCCTTGTTCCAAAAAATTTAGATTTGAATCTCCTCAACAAAAAAAATGTGTTTTGGATAGTTCTAATTCTTGCAATTGGGTTCTAATATCCTTAATCTCTTGGAGATGTTTAGCTCGGGGTTCAGTATTGTTCTGCATGTTTAATTCAGTAAGTCGTTTAGTGAGATTTAAGTATTTGGCGAGACGCTCTTTCTTACTTCTACTAGCATGTTTAATGAATACTCCTAATATATGCCTTGTGTGCCAGCAACCTATGTTCTATTGACGTTTCCAGGTGTTGATTTAATTTGAAATAGTTTGTGATTTCTGTGTGAACATCCTTCAAAATCACTGGGTCTGTAAGTAAGTGTTCTTTAAGCCACAATGAGCCTTTGCCCTTAGCTGGGAAGTGGGGCATAGTCTGACCACGTTATGGTGTATACTGTAGAGTTGACCACATTGCCTAGTAGGGAGGTAGGTATCAGGAACCGGTCCATCCGCGAGTACATATTGTGTACAAGGGAGTGGAATGAGAAGTCTCTTTCTTGGGGGTGTGTCACTCTCTATGGGTCCGAAACTCATGCTCTGAAAGGATTTGGTACCTCGTACCATGGTTTCTCTGCTAAGTTCGGTGGGTGTTGCTATCGTCGCTGTTGCCAATGCATCTAGCTGGGTGTCTAACAGAAAATTGGTGTCTCCTCCCATTATCACCTCTCCCAGTCTCCATTTGTCCAGTTTTTGGAAAATCTTGGCTAGGAAAGCTACTTGATTAGTGTGCGGTCCGTACACATTGACCAATGTGTATGGAGCGTTATTCAAGTAACATTGTATTATTAAGAATCTCCCTAGTTTGTCTGCATGTTTGTTAATGAGTTTGAATGCCACATCTTTGCTAATGAGGATGGAGACCCCTCTCTTCTTCTTTGCAAAGTGGGTTTCTTGAAAAAAAAAAGGCAACTTGGGTCTTAGTCTTTTTTGCTTCCTGTAGTGCCAGTCTCTGCTTGTGGGGAGAGTTGAGACCCTTAGCATTTAATGAAAGGAGTGGAAAGCTGGTGTTGGCCTCCACCAAATAGGCATGTCACAGAAATGGCGTCTGTCATAGATACCACCAAGGCTTTAGAAGGGCCTTGGGGGGTGGGATGACAGAGATCACCGTAATACATAAAGTGTATAACAAAAGGGACCACCATCAGTAGTCACTGCTTTTAACTTCAGCTTAATAAATTAATTAAGGTTGCATTAAGTTCTCTACTGTACCCTTACTGTTTCCTGCAACTAATATGGTATTCCACTCCATAGGATACTCTACCAATATCTGTTCTCTCCTGTTCCCCTCACACTTTTGTGCATTATTAGTGAATTAATTTCACTAGGGGTTAGCCCCCACTCAGAAGATAAGCTACTGCATACCTTCTATATTTATGTTTACATTTTAGACCTAGGGTTTCAATACCCATTTCTTGCATCATTTATCCTCTGCACATGTCGACATTTATATCTGGTGTAGCTGACCCCAATGCTGGCCCTAATGACATCTATAATGTTTTTTCATTAGAACCACTGGGAAAAAACAATCCTGATGATATTAACAACATAATCTTTTCCATCCAACAACTTTACAAATTACAGATAAAATGGTACTGGGAAGTCACCAGTTTACGCCACTACTTAGACCAGAAATTAGTGCATAGAGGCCTTAGACCTGAGATCTCTACACCTGAAAAAGTTAATACCTTAAAGTGTGGAACAATATACTGATAGATTGCTCTTACAAATTGGTGCAATATCTTATCAAACTCGAAGAAGAGAACTTTGAAAAAATAAACAAAGAACAAAATCACCAAGGTGAAGGAATTCCAGACCAACTCTGACTACACATTGATGGAAACAAAATTACAAAAAAATATTGATAGCTTCACTATACATATAAAGGAAAAGAAACATTTTAAATTCCAAAGAAATTTCAGAGACTTTAAGGAAGGGAGAAATTTAGACAAACCAAAAGATCCAAAATATGCACCAATAATAGGAATAGCTTTTCTTCAGGGATAACAGAATGGACAGACTCAGATTCAGGCTCAACACACAACAGGCGTTCATCTACTGGTTCCACACGAGCAACACACTCCACAAAAAGAGGCATACTGAAAGAAACAAACAAAACAGTAGCTTTTCTAGATACTCCACCACTATCCACTTCTGCATCCTCCTCTGGCTCTACCTCTTTTTTAGACCAGGACTGGCCCCTACCACAGAAGGGTCGACTAAGAGACCGACAAAGGTGGGCATACAAACCACAATGGACCAACTTCAGAAAGTAAATCTTAATGATATGGATGTTACCCAAATGAAAATTATAATCCTCTCCAACTTTACTCTATAACATCTGATTTCCCTACTGAATAGAGGCCTATTGTTTGTACCTACACCTAGTGCAGATAAGTTTGAATGGCTTAAAGATATTAATCTTTGTGGCCACAAACTCGCACTATGCACATTTCATAAAAGGAAGGATAATAAAGCTGCCAAAGAATTAGGTCTTACCAATGATGACTACACACATCTACAATCATTGGTACAGCTCCTTGAAGAGCAGGAAACTACACCTCCCCTTACAAACTTTAGACCTCTAAGCTGGTTTACCTCCAATTTAAGAGACAATATTAACTTTGATCTATTTGTAAAAATGACAACTGACAGGAAAGAGTCCTTTCCTGTACCAAGAATTGAACAAAACAATTTGACCATTGGAGAGCGCAGAGCTTTAAGTGAACTTAGCATGTGAAAAGATCTCATTATTAAACCTTGGGATAAGGGGGAAAACATTGTAATCTTAAATAGGGACCAATATATAGAGATGTGTATGCACCATCTTAACGAAATCCTCTGTTACAAAAAGCTAGATGGAGACCCCACCTCATCATATCTAACATCCATTAAGACCCTACTGAAAATATAATCACCACAGACGAATTGAGATTCAATATGCCTAGAAACCTACCAACCATAGCCACCTTCTATCGCTTACCTAAAAGTTCACAAAAATCTCATACAACCACCAGGTAGACCTATCTTCTTGGGCAAGCAATCCCTTATTGAAAATGCCAGTAAATTTCTGGAAAATCTAATACATCCTTTTGTTACCGAACTGACCTCATTCCCTTAGAACACTAAAGAGACTTTGCTCAACCTGGAAAATATTGTGCTACCCCTCAACACACTTCTTGCAAGTTTAGATGTAGTTTCGTTATACAATAACATTCCACACAAAATAGGGATCAAAGCAACATCATACTTCTTGGATAAATCTCACAAATACTCCCCATCTCACAGAATAGTCCTACTGGATCTCTTGCTCTTCATTCTCACACACAACTACTTTGTATTCAATCGCACCTACTATTTGCAATTAAAAGGCACTGCCATAGGGAAGACATATGCCCCAAGCTATGCAAATCTATATCTAGGGTGGTGGGAGAAACTATGCTCACAAACATTGATTATCAATACAGCAAATATATACTTGGCTGGCACAGATACATTGACAATGTGCTCTTATTCTGGACTGGCTCAGTCACTGTGTTCCAACAACTGGTTAATATCAAACAACAATGATATTGGTTTACAACTAACCTCTGTAATTGACGCAAATACACTTTAATTCCTCGATCTTAGAATAACACTATCTATGGATGGACAGGTTGAAACTGAGTTATTCAGAAAAGCCACTGCAACTAATAATATTCTCCACTGGCAAAGCCATCAGCCTGTAAAACTCAAAGCCGGTATACCATATGGTCAATACCTAAGAGCGCACAGGAACTGTTCTAATAATGCAGCATTTCAGGAAGAAGCCAAAGAGATAAAAACCAGATTCAAAGAACTGGGCTACCCAAACAAAATCCTCTGGATCCCCTGGATGGCTCTCCCTGACAAAGGGAGGTTTTAAATGTGGCTCCTGCAAGGCCTGCAAATTTATTAACACTTCTAAAACTGTACATAGGACCAGAACCAATAGCCACCCAGTCAGAAACTTCATAAATTGCAGCACTACAAAAATAGTATATGTCATCATCTGCAGTTGCAATTTACAGTACATTGGTAAAACTTACCAACAATTTCGCAGACGCATACTACAACATGTTAATTCTGTCACTAATGCTAACATTTCCACCCATATATCTAACCATGTTCGCTCCCAACATCAAGAAGATCCACCTCAAATTCCAAGCAATCGAAAGAATAACCACTAATGCCAGAAAGGGTGATTTCAACACTAGACTGCTGAAAAGGGAATCAAAATGGATCCACAAGTTCAAGACTTTAACTCCTTTAGGTCTCAACGAGGAGTTCAACATCACTCAATTCATTCACTAACTCTTTACGAGAGATTAGTTATTGCAAACCATTTTTACATCTCAATATTTAACTTAATTTGTCTTTGATAAATATTAATAATTTTCCTGCTATTTGTCCTAAATATCTATCTAGCCTCAAAACTAGCAACTTTATGTAGCTCCTTATGCCATACACTTTAGTTTTAATCCAGAATTCCTTTCCCAAATACGAGAAACACTATTGACTTAAGCAACAATGTAGCAATATTCACACAGTCCAACCTTCTATCCGGTTGACATTGTTCTGCATTACTCCTTCACACATAGGATTATTAGACCCATGACCACTGGTCATCACTTGTTTATTTATTGTGGATAATACTTTAATAAAAAGCTTGAACTATATACATTATTTCCAAATTCCAACTGGTTATTTATTTATTTTTATAATTTTTTTTATGTTACCATACTTAACCCCCAGTACTCTAACCCATGTTTGGGTTTTGCTACAAAGTCAATCATTTTTTATTTTTTTTTATTCCAATTCAACTTCTCTACTGGAGGGGTTAAAATTGCTAAACCCTCTCAGTCACTTCCCATTGGTCTGTTGCCTTTTTGAATGGACCAATAAAAGCTACCCTTTACCTTTTTAAACTGGACTAAACCAGGGGTCTGGTTCCCCTCTGATGAGCCAGAGTGGCTAAAATGCGTCAGGGGCACTGACTAGCGCTATCCACAGCCACTGTACCAGCAGTCTTTACACTGTACCAGCAGTCTTTCTACTAACAACTACCTACCATGAGCGGTTTAATTAACTAGTGAGTCAGGGTCTCTATTCTAGTTATACTTCTCAGGATATTGGAGGAAGGTTTCATCCTATCGCAGTGGGAATACTAGGCATTACTTTTAAGGGGTGCCCTCGAAGGCACATATTGTTAGGGCACATTATCTTAGGATTTTTCCCTCCCCCTGAAGAAATCCAAGCTATTTCTTCAGCTTCATAGAGCATTATGGGTAACTATTTTTACCATATCATCACCTATTAAGCCACAATAGAAACCTCCTCTCACCCTCTCCTTGTAGACATTCCTTATAAGATAAGGATTCTATCTTGTTTTATTTATTAGTGGGCATTTATTGTCTTCAGCTACAAGCTATCACACAGTTTAGACAATAATACCCACTATGCATTTTGTTTCAATTTGCCGCTGATCCCAGACAAGTGTTGGGAACACCCTGCTGTGACTCCCAGATACAAGTGGGCACTCTTTACCTGACTTTTTGTCTTTAATTATAGCTACCACGCACAGTTTAGATAATCCCCACTACAAATGTTTGTATAGAATTGCAACATATCCCAGACCAGTGTTGGTTAATACCTGGCTGGGACACCCAGATACTACTGGACTTCTGTACCCGACTTATTGTCTTAAAACTACAGCTGCCACACACAGTTTAGACAATAGTCCCTTCAGGTATGTGGGGTATTTTATGCAAGTCTCAAAAAAGTGTTGCTTTTATTCTATTTGATTTATAAATCAGTGGGCATTTATTGTCATCAGCTACAAGCTATCACACACAGTTTAGACAATAATCCCCACTTTGCATTTTGTTTCAACTTGCCGCTAATCCCAGTCAAGTGTTGGGAACACCCTGCTGTGACTCCCAGATACAAGTGGGCACTCTTTACTGGACTTTTTGTCTTTAACTATAGCTACCAGTGACAGTTTATATAATAATCCCCACTACTAAATTTTTGTATCACATTGCAACATATCCCAGACCAGTGTTGGTTAATACCTGGCTGGGACTGCTAGATGCTACTAGGCACTCTGTAACTGACTTATTGTCTTAAAACTACAGCTACCATGCACAGTTTAGACAATACTCCCCTCAGGTATCTGGGGTATTTTATGCAAGTCTCAGAAAAGTGTTGATTTTATTCTATTTGATTTATTAATTAGTGGGCATTTATGGTCTTCAATTACAAGCTATTACACATTGTTTAGACAATAGTCCTCACCATGCATTTTGTTTCAATTTGCCGCTAATCCCAGACAAGTGTTGGAAACACCTTGCTGTGACCCCCAGATACTCTGGGGACTCCCAGATACTCTGGGTGAGGACTTCTGAGCTTCTTTCATTTTCTACTAATTAGTGGGCACTCATTGTCATTAGCTACAGTTATCACGCACAGTTTAGACAATAATCCCCCACTATTAATTTTGTTTTAACTTGCTGCTAATCCCAGACAAGTGTTGGAAAATACCTGACTGGGACTCCCAGATACTACTGGACACTCTGTACCCAAGTTATTGTCTACAGCTACCACACACAGTTTAGACAAAAGACAATCCCACACCCTGGTCTCACTAAGTGCATAAGCATCATAACAGGTAACAATACATTAGGTTCCCCTGAATAGTTAACTTAATCCTTATGAATACATGAGGTCTTCACTTAGCTGTAGTAGCCCGGTGACAGTCTATGGTCACCCGGAGCATCTGGCAAGTGGTGCTTTTGTGGATGAGTCCAGCTGTGGTAAGGGGATGCTCCATTGCTGTAATATTTTCCGTCCTTCTTCTGGGGTAAGCATAATCTTCTCCGCTCCATTTCTTCTATCAGGCGGGTCAGGAAGCCCCACTTGCACAGCACAGAGGCCTCTCTCAGAGCTCTGGTGATGGGGGGAAAATGCTCTACACTTCGCCATTGTGGCTGGGGATATGTCCGCATACAGTTCTATTCCTGCAAAGCAATCTTCCAGGCCTTGTGGATCTAGTGCTACCAGCATGAGCCTTTCCTTCACTGTGTAGAAGTGCACTCGGACAATGGTATATTCTTTGGTTTTTGCTAGCCTGTGTACTCTATCCAGATGTAAGTCTGGTTCTTTTGACTCTGGTAGTAGGACCCAGAATAGTTGTGTGACGTATTCCTTCAGTTCAGGTGCTTTGGTGTCCGTGGGGGTGCCATTCAGTCTGATGTTGTTCCTGCGGGCCCTGTCCACCATTTTAATTTTCATCTGTTACAGTTAGGATTGGATGGTAGTATACGCATCAGCCAGGGTGTTGTGCACCTCGATTACCTCCTCCATTTTGTCCTCCAAATGAGCTGTCCGGTCGCCTATAGCTTGCACAGCTTGCTCCCTCTGATATCTGAGGCCAGTTTTTTAAAATCTGCCCTCATAATCTGCTTTAGATCCCCTATTAAGAGCTTGATGTCCTGTTCAGCTTGCAGAATACAGGGTTGCCGGGATACCAAGGGGACATCGCTGGCTTCAGACTCTGAAGTAAGTAAGCGCACAGTGACAGGGCTGTAATCTGTAAATAAGCTTTCTGACATTGTTTGCGGGCCAGTTTGCTAGCCTTAGCGCTCTCTCTTGGTTCAGGGTGGCTAGTGACTATGTGGTAGCCGGTTATTTGCTCAGGAATCAGGCTTTGTGTTGTGTGCCAACAAAGCTAATCCCTCATGCATCTAGCGCCATTCGAGTCGTGGCTGCGCCCCCGTCAATCAATTTTTTATTGAGTGACTTTAGCACAATACACGCAAAACATTGTACATTAGACAAGTGACAGATATGTTATCACAAGTCGAAAAAACTATATAATGGCCATGTGATTTTGTTTTTGTAAGTAATGTAGCATATACAACAAACCTGACATCATGGAATGTTAGTAGCATCAGATATATGGGTATCTACATTGCAGATCAAAAAGACATAATGCAGTTATAAAACTACGGTGAGGAACTCACCAAAACATTATGCAGATTGCTGTATCTTTAGTGAGTATAATGCATTAGCTGGGATTGTAGATATAAATATCCATCTCACTATCTATCCTAGCTGTTCATATAAGGGTTAATTTAAACTTGGAATTGTATCCTCGATTCTGGGAAGAATTTATCTAATATCATTTACGAGAATGACCATACCGATTATAACTTGTGCAAAACAATCTACGTCATTGTCATGCCTTTATGCTCGTACTCATGAAAACGGGGTATAAATATAACTGACGTATGAATAAAATTGGAATTGGTTATTGAACACGTCTCTGCTTTTCATTTCCAATTTCCAGAGCTCTGATATTTAGAGTTGGCAAACATCCACCAAAGGGCCCGGGCTTATTTTATCCCCAACAAATTGGTGTCAGAAGTTTTGGGTTGCAATTGGACAGAACGGAAATGACAGGTAAGAGAATTTAGTGTCTTTTACGACCTTTATTCTTTACCTGCTTCTCCCATCCTACACACATTGCATTTGTTATTTAAATGGGGTTTTTCACTATTTATATTTTTATTTAAAGGGGATTTTCACTGCATACTGTCTTTGATAGACATGGTATTTTTTTTAAGTCTAAGGTAGACTTTTATGACTCCTTGGGTAGGAGGAAAGCCTTTGGCAGGCATTATTGTACACAATTGTCTATGGTAGACAATTCCTCTTTGGTAGAGGTTCACCTTTGGCAGGTGGTAAAAAGATTTTCAAGCCTTTGACAGGCTGTCATGTCATGGTATGTAATGTACATGTACATGTGGGTTTTGCAGACTAAAATGGTTTAGAAAAAAAAGGGGGGGGGGGCTAAAAGGGAATATTGTTTAAACCCTGTATGATGGATGTTTGGCATTACTCCAGCTTGCTACTTTATGTGACTGTGCAACTCTGATTTTAAGCATCAAGTCTTAATTGCCTGTAATTTTGAAATATGTACTTCCCAGTCTAAAAAATATCAACCCCCCCAATTCAAGGAGAGAACTGCAAATAGTATGTTGCTAGAATAGGGGATAAGATAAATAAAATGGGAACGAGGGAGACTGTTTTTAACATTCTATCTGCCCTGTGTGTTTGTTGCAGAGAATTCATGTTGTAAATGTAGATGTTTATAAATTAGAGAGCAAAATTTATATTTTCAGCGGTCCAACACATGCTTCATTTTGTGCTGTAAGCTAACTTGTGCTTGCTACAGGTACTTGAAATGATCCAGTACATCACTTGTTGTATATCCATTAGATTGTATGTATTCTGTAGCATTGTAAAAATCTGTAAATTGTTGTATGGGGATGCTGAGATTTTATTGATTGTGACCCAAACTGTGCAGAAGTGGGTTTGAAGTTTGGTTATAGAATGTAGGATCAGAAAACCATGGACAAAGGTTTTTACCTGTGTTGTTATGACTTTTGGGAACTAAAAATTTTGCCATGCCTTTAACATGGAGTAATATAAAAATGTTGAGTCTTTGAGAGTTCTGACAAATGCAGGTGATACCATGTCTGTGTAATCTGGTCCAAATGTTCTATAAATTCTATTGACAGGGTATATATGTTGCAACTGGTTAATGCACGTGTTATACAAATATTTAAAGGTCATTGTGGTATGCCTGCCTTCCTGGTCTTCCAGGTCCTCCTGGATCATCTGGAGAACAAGATACTCCTGAAAGTCAAGGTTTATTGAGTCCCAGAGGTGATCGTGGGGAAAATGGTTCCCCTGGTGCCCCTGGTCCTGCTGGTCCTGCCGGTCCTGCTGGTGTTCGTGGCTCACAAGGAGCACGTGGTGACAAGGGTGAAGATGGTGAACGTTTAAGAATTCTTAAATAAATCTGATACAAACTAAAATTGGTATACCTTACAATAATATGTTCTGAATACAACTGTTAAAAGTTTATTCTGTTAAAAGTTCATTTTGAAGTATGCAGTTTAATTGATATGTATGTTAATGGGTATTTTGCTGTGTTCTTTTAAATTATATTTGAATAAGTTTGTCTCAGTATTGATATAGATGGAAATAGCAGTGTAATAATCTATTAAATAAATGATTTATTATTGAATACTAGTCCAAGAGCAATAGGAGTTGTAATCCTTAAAGCAAAAGAAAAAAAAACTTACAATGTTTTTGTAAGTTTTGGCTGATTTCCAATATTCTGTTGCAATAATGGACTTCTTGCCAAAATTCGACTTTCCTGTCCAGTTGCCAGGTTTTCTGGTCTATCCTTAAAGCAGTACTGATTGCATAGTTTGCAGAAATGCATAATGCACAAACATAGGAACCTAGATTATGTCTGTGTTTCTTTTGAGGGACACCGAGTGTGACATTTATTAATTTATTTTGGATTGAGTTAATTGCCTGTCCATGAATATGCTTTTTGTATTGGCATGTCTGCTGGATATCTGCTACATTCGTTGTGTTCTGTGTTATAAGATGACATGTGTGATATTACAATGAGTATGAAGAATATTTTAAAAATATTTGCATGCCATTAAAGGAGCACTATAGTGCCAGGAAAACATACTTGTTTTCCTGGCACTATAGTGCCCTGATGGTGTCCCCACCTTCAGGGTCCCCCTCCTGCTGGGCTCTAGGGGAGGAATGGGTTAAACTTACCTCTTTTTCCAGCACCGGGTGGGAGACTCTCCTCCTCCTCTACGCCTCCTCGGCTGAATGCGCATGCGCGGCATGTGCTGCGCGCGCATTCAGCCAGTCTCATAGGAAAGCATTCACAATGCTTTCCTATGGATGCTGGCGTCTTCTCACTGTGAAAGTCACAGGGAGAAGCGCGGAAGCGCCTCTAACGGCTGTCAATGAGACAGAAACTAGAGGCTGGATTAACCCATTTATAAACATAGCAGTTTCTCTGAACCTGCTATGTTTATAGAAAAAGGGTTAAACCTAGCTGGACCAGGCACCCAGACCACTTCATTAAGCTGAAGTGGTCTGGGTGCCTATAGTGGTCCTTAAACACAAGTGTCTTTTTACAACAGAGTAAAAAAAAACGCTGATCAGCCGACAAGAAAGGGGCCCCTGAAAAAAAAATCAAAAAAAAAAAAAATCTCCTTTTCAAAATTGTGGATTCACGTTTCCATTAGGGGAGTATTTAGAGTTAACTCTACTTTTAAAGTGCATTGCATTATTTAAATCAAAGAAAAAGAAAAATGTGTTATCTTTAACATAAAAAATTGTTATATAAAATATATGGTTATATAAAAAGAAAAATTGAATGGATGTATAGGATAGGTTTTTTCCAAGATTAAGATTCATTTAGTATGCCTCATTGATTATAGCGATGAAATGGTATTTTTAATAGAGATCAGAGAATTTATTTTGCTTATAAGTGAGGCAATTCTTAACTACTGTATTATATTTGTATTGGTAAATTGAAAGCATTTTGCAGACCCAGAAGAGAATAAATAATATAATTATAAAAGGAATCATACTATGGGAAGAGGTCACCCTATTAACTTTGCTGAGGGGTTAAACTCATTTTTGATAAGCATATAAAATTTAGTTTTTGTGGTTAGACTTTTGATACTCAATTTGAAATCACTTGAAGTATTACAACCATATCCTTGCAGGTATAGAAAACAGCTGCAATATGATTTTAATATTTGCAATATTTTAGTGTTTTTAATGTATTCTGACAATGGAAAAATACCTCTCTCGCATATGGAGCAGGACCCTCCACCCTTCTGTTCCCGTATGTCCAGTTGTCTGGTTACAATTACATGTCTGTTAGTTCACTCATTGTACATTGCTACGGAGTCTGATGGCGCTATATAAATAATAACATAATAATAATAAAAATAATATCTGCATTACGCCCATGCCCAGACTGTCAGTATTGCAACTGTGCCTTACATACACAATGTAACTATACAATAAATCTTCAAAAGCCTATCAATATTATATCTGTGTGGTACACAAAGAGGGGTACACAAAGAGGGGGGTGTGAGTTAGGTAATCTCGACCTGTATCCCTCCTTGTTCACTTTTGGTCAAATTGTTGGCCTGTGACTGGCCCTCTTTGACCCCAATTCAATTTCTTTGGAAGATTCATGAGAAAGATACAGCAAGTTGTTTTGTTATAAAGAAAGAGAGAAAAGTATGTGGTATCGGTCACAAAGGATTGTGATCTTAAGCAGGCGAGACAAGGATATTTGAGAGGTGATAGGAGATTGAATCAGAAAACTTTTGTAGAGGTGGCAACTTCAGCATTGGTGGAACACACTGTTTTAATTGTGGATAGCAGGGTCACTGGAAAAATTAGTGCTCAAACCCATCCCGGCAGATTCCTCAATACCAACCATAGCTTCCAACCCATACCACACCCAACAACCCCAGCCTAATACACAGATGGTACATGTTTTTAATATTTTATATACAGTTTTGAGTGATAAAACAGTTTTAATGCTGGCTCTTAGAGGGTGTACAAGCTGAAGTTGGGACATAGACATTGTTTGCATAGGCTTCGCAATGTGAAATAACTAAAGTAAAATCATGTACGCTTAGTCAATTTGTAACGTAATTTTGACAGAATTCAGCATTCCAATTCTATTAAAGTAATTAATTGGGATTATCAAATTAATGTTTAAGTTTAAGAACATAATTTTATTGGGAATTATTCCAATATGTATATGTTAGTGTTTTAGTACTCATTCTGTCCAACAAGCATTTATATAGAATGAGTGCTTCTCTCATCCATACAAAGTCATTCTAAAGGGAAATTATGTATTCAAATTTTATAAAGGACAAATTCAATGAAATATAAGCAACACTGAGAGAAGTACATGTTACACAAGTTAAGGGTTTAATTTTAGTCTCTAATTTGAGTTTAGCCTAGATAATTAACTTATTGATGTCGTACTGATCCTTGTGTTTGTATGATTATAGAGACCGTACTGAAGTATTTGTGCCGCCTGATATTTGGAACTACACACCAATCTCTCTAGCTGACCTACCTACCTATTTGCAAATAAATCTGTTTGGTCAAAATCCACGCTAGCCGAAGAAACTGAGATGCTTACTTATGAGGACATAAACTAACTTGGAAAGACCTGAAGGTGCAGTGCTGTCTAGTGCCGCTATTTCTGTATTAACCCTTTCAACAATTGGGGTGTTGCACAGAGCATTTTGGTGAACATCCAGCAAACAGAAGAATTAAGAACTATGTGGAAGCTGACATTACCTTGTTGTCAGCCATATTGCTACCCTTAGCTATATTATGGTGTCTAAGATTATGGAACAAAGTTTATGGTGTCTGAGATTCTTTATACTCCTTGAAAGACTTATTCTATTTTTCTGGACTATGCTGGACTATTGAACTATTTTGTTTTTATTTTTGTAGAGTTAGCCAGAGAGAGCGGAAGTGTTGGCTTATTCAGGCATGGATGTACTATGTGTGTCATTGATGTATGTTGAGTGTACCAAGGATGGATTCCCATTTATTAAGTGTGGATATGACTGGACCGTCAAAAATAGGGATGTGATTAGAAGACATAGGACGCAAGGTCATGATTGGGATTATTGTTAGAATTGCAAACTGATTATAAGTTATCTCATGATTTAATATGTAACTGGAGCAAGCTATTCAAGCCTGGATATTTCAGAAATGAAAGTGTTACTGCTGTGGTTCAATGTAAATCAAATTAACTTACTTTATATATGACCAGTTGTCATGCAAGCCCTGTTGAGGTTGGATGTTTGTCAATCACATTTTTTTTTCTTTGTAACTAAAATCATGACTTTGTGATGTGTTAATGTACATTTCAAAATGTAGTTTTATTTCTTATGCAGTATGAAAGGTCTTCTTCTCCTAGTGTATCCTTCAAGTAGAGTTGAGTTAATACCCATGAAGTGAGAAGAGATTTTTTTTATTTTACCACTACTCTAATACAATCCACATAGAAGAACATACATTGGTTGCTTAAAATGCTGGAAACTAAGGCTAAAATGATAGATGTTTACAAGTATAAAAAACAGGGCTTAAAATTCAAAGAAGATTCTAGGTATTAACAGCTGTTAAATGTGTAGGGTTTACCTTTAAGTACTAAACGCCACAATTTTTTTTCAAGAGGCTGGTTACCCTCTCCATATACATAGGTTTCAAAATATACAATTTAATGGAATAACTGGAGTATATGTAGCCTATTTTTATTCAGTAATAAATGCATTTTTTATAATAAATAATTGATCAAATGAATATTTATGGAGGCGGGGCCTGACAACTGACCGAGGTAGACGTGTGCTGCTGGAGATCCTCCATGGAAATCTGAATTTATTTCCTTTAACTTGAAATTTTGCCAAATTTAAGCATGTAACTGGCTACATACAACGGGGATGCTGCAGCCCATCGAGCAAGCCCTTTGGATCTGCATAAAACTCTGGTTCTACATAGATTTGCCTTGGTGGCCTTCTGGCAGACTCTGCGCGAGGGTGTCGTCAAACTATCTGCCTGAACCTATGCTTGATTGATACAGTGCCCTGTATCGTACCCCTGGACTGCTGAGGGATATCGCAGTCCCGACCAAAGTCTATTGAGAAAGCGCATCTGCACTTACCTCGTGTTCCAAGTGCTACTCCTGTTGCACCCAAACTTATAAGTTCCATCAAGATGGTGGAGGCTCCTCACATTATCAGACAAGGCCTGTAACCATCCCAGCAGCTCCATTGCACATCAATGGAAAATATTTTACACCACCTAGATGAGACTTTCCGGAGCTTCTGGCGTAAACTACATGAATGTAGGTATGTCCTTGTGCTTAAGCCACAGGAAGAACAACAGAGTAACACAGAGCCGGAGAAGAGCGCTTCCTCTCAGGGCAAGGCTAGTCAATGAGCGTCTACCTATGCTTCCGTCTGCCTCCTGGGCTGAGAGCATACTGAGGCTCTGCCTCAAAGCATTGGCCTCACAGTCCGAAGATCAACCACCATCAGTGGTACACTACATCTGGATCTTCCTGCTGCTCCTGGCGGGGAAGAGACTTGGATTAAAAGAATCTCCAAGTCTGTGGATTGCAGATGCAGGCCCTCATTCAGGCATGTGGCTGGAGAGGGGCCCTACCCCAGCGCTGTGATGTGGACACACAAGCAATCTCCTCTAGCATCGATCCATGCCTGCCACTACTGGGGATCAGCTGAAACAGGCCCTAGGGCCATAGCCTAAATAATGTCAATAAAGGCTAATACTTCCTGCTGCCATATGTAGCTCACGTTCACTTAGATATGGGGCTTGCTCTCTTATTCCTATTGTTATATTTTCTTTGTGTTATTTGCCTATTTTTTCTTCCATCCATCACCCTATCTTCTATGATGCTATATCGTAGAGCTGTGTAATGCTTCGGTGGATAACCTATAGGCTAACTCAGCACATGTTAGTTAATCTGATAACTCTTTGCCTATAACGCCTCATAAATCTCATGTTTATTACCTTGTTAATCGCAGAATGACAATTGTTTCCTCATTGTTTAGACATGTTAAACCAGCATGATTAATTTACCTAAAATTGTGCCAATGTCTCACTGCTGTACTTATGTTTTCATATGTTTGACAATAGTATGCTTGTGTTCGCTGTTGTGGCATTCGAAGTAGTAAGCAGGACAGCTGGGAAGTCTAAGTATGTAGGGCTACTGAATATTACCCAATACTCAAATTTCCTGTATTTCTTTTAAACTGTGTAGACAGAGTAGATATATCAGACTTGTCTAGAAAGCAAATATATACTGTGTGTTTATTTAAGCATAATATTAGTGGTGAGCACTCAGCCCTTGATATTATATGTACAGAAGTGTGCATATGACTTGCCAGTTGGAAACATAGAAAACTATGGATGGTCCCAGATATGTATTTCTCATTAGGCGTTGTAGGCACCTGTGTACAGAGATGCCTGTCCTCAGAGGGCACCAGTTTTCAGCAATTATAATGTGCCTTTTTGGACCTTACATGGGCTGGTTCAAGTGAAATAAGTGATAAGAGCCTTGGCCAGTATCCTCTGTGTCCAGTCAGCCTCCTAAGCTTGATGTCAGAGCTATGTCAGGAACAGTTATAGGTGGTATAAAAGCTGTACCAGCTCCTCCAATGTTTATTTGTTAGGTTGGACAGGAAGTGGAAGGGATAACAAAGAAAGTGTTTGCAGAAGGAGCAGGAGATGGCAATGAGTGGTGCACATTGTATAACAGCTACTTCAAATCAAAAAAATCACTGGAACCATAGGACGGTGAGTACTTTGCAAACAACCCTTCAAAAGTCATGTCGTAAACACCCTTTTCGTGAACCCAAAAGCAACCACCAAACATAAACAAAGCCTTTTCTTATTCATAAATGTAAGCATTCAAAGCCTAAAACCGCAAAAAAATAAGTAAAATAAACTCTCTGCCTGAATCCTAGGTTTGGCATACACCTATGAAACTAAGCACACCACGTACCCAATACTAAATTTAACCACACTCTAAACCTAAATCCAAAAATACTAAACACATTTGAGAACACAACTGTAACCTCTCTCAAGCATATAATCATAGTACCTTATAACACTCTTCTCCAATGCTGAAATAAACCCCTTTCTAACCTTAAACCTCTTTTTACCCTAACTTCTAACATTACCGTTGACCCTGCATGTATTTAAGCAGCAATTGCAGTGGGTGCATACACTTTCTATACTCACAGATTCAAGCACAATACATTACAAGCAGGAATATGCATGTACATATAAACATGTGCGATTATCATACATGAATATCTATAACTGATTTTTTTTAATTTGTAGAATTCTGTGCCTATAGACACCTGACACAGGGCCGGCGCTTCCTATAGGCGACTTATGCAGTCGCCTGGGGCACACCTTAGGAAGGAGCTCCGCCAGGAGTGCCGGCCCCACTCATCCTGCAGCAGCCTGAGCGCTCTATAGTGAGCACTTCCTTTCAGTTCGGCCGGGTACAGGAAACAGAAACTCCTGTACCACGGACCTGAACTCTGCCACGCTACACAGGGAGGAGAAGGGGATGAGGAGAATGGGGGGAGAAACCGCTGAGGGAGGGGGTGGGGGAGAGACCACCTTGGGAGGGGCAGCAGGGGAGGTGGAAGAGAGACCTTTATGGGAGGGAGGGGGGTGAGGAGAGACCACTAAGGGAGGGGTGAAGAGAGACCACTAAGGAAGGGGTGAAGAGAGACCACTAAGGAAGGGAGGGGGCGGTGAGGAGAGATCACTAAGGGAGGGAGAGGCCGGTGAGGAGAGATCACTAAGGGAGGGAGGAGGGGTGAGGAGAGACCACTGGGGAGGAGAGGAGACACCATTAAGGGAGGGGGGTGAGGAGAGACCACTAATGGAGGGAGGGGGTGGAGGAAAGACCACTAGGGGAGGGGGTGAGAAGAGACCACTAAGGGTGAGGGGAGAGGCAAGACCACTAACAGGGAGGGGGGAGAGGAGAGACCACTAATGGAAAGGGGAGGGAAAGGAGAGATGACTAATGGAAAGGGGGAGAGAGATCACTGGGAGGAGAGAGATCACTAATGGAAAGGGGAAGAAGAGGAAAGTACACTAAGAAGGGGGGGAGGAGAGTAGAGACCACTGAGGAGGTGGGGAGGAAAAAGATGACTAATGAAAAGGGAGGAGGAGACACCACTAGTGGGGCAGACGAGAGCAGAGACCACTAAGGGTGAGGGGAGAGGAGAGATCACTAATGGAAAGGGGGGGAGAAGAGGAGAGTACACCAAGGTAAGCGGGGGAGGAGAGTAGAGACCACTAATGGGTTGGGGGAGAGGAGAGACCACTAAGGCACAGGGGAGGAGAGGAGAGACTACTAACGGGCAGGGGAGAGCTCAATGGGGGGGTAGGAGACAGCACTAAGGGACGGGGGGCAGAGCACTATGGGAAAGGGGGCGGGGAGTTCACTAAGTGACAGGGGAGATCACTAAGGGACAGTGATGAGCACTAAAGGGCAGTAGGGGAGAGAGGTAAGGGACACGAGGGGAGAGGGGCTGAGCAAGGGGGGAAGGAGAAGCACAAAGGGGCTGGTAGGACTCACCCCCTATCCCACCCCACAAACTCTCTCTTTCACATTACACACACCATGCTTCCCTATATATACACAAATAAACAATGCATCCCTACACACACAGAAACACACCATGCTTCCGTTACACACAGAGAAACATACAATGCATCCATTACACACAAAGACAATGCATCCCTTGCACACATACACAGAAACACACTGCTTCTCTTACACACACAGAAACACAATGCATATCTTACACACACAGAAACACAATGCATATCTTACACACACACACTGTCAGGTATACCCAACATTCATGCTGCCGCCGGAACCCACTTCCGGGTTCACTGCGCTTAGCTCCGCCCCTTTTTTCTGACGCGGTCTTTCCACGATACTTAGGAAGACCGCGCCAGATTCAAAGTGCTGGATTATTCACTCAGGTGCGGCAGTGAGATCAGCTGCTCTACTCGATGCTACCGGCTCCACTTCTCAGACCTCGGCTTATAAACGGAATTCTACCTTCTCCTCTCTCAGACCTCGGCTTGGACAAACGGACTTCCTTTCTCTCACTACTAAACTGCAGTTTGTTAAAAGAGACTCCTTCCTCTTCCTCCATTGGGTGAATTAACCCTTCCAGTGCCAGAGTGCTTCTAAGTTAAGTAAATCTTTTGTCAAGGAAAGCAAGTCATATCAATTAATTATAGTATTTAATTTCTTTAAACTCTCTGTTGACAAATAAGGATTGCTGCTAAGGCTAAAACTTCATTATTAAAATTCAAGTTGGAACTAACTTGGCATTTTCCTGATTATTATTTAAAGATACAGTCCACTGATTTCACTCCAATATAATAGGAGGTGAAACTTACTGTTCCTGCCCTCAGAAAATTCTGCAGTTGAGTTCCAATTAAAGAGGTATTACACAAAAGCATCACACACACACACACACACTCAATGCACCCCTTTCAGACACACACATATTGCATCCCTTACATACACAGAAACACACCTTGCATCCCTTACTCATACAAACACAGATTCACACAATGCATCCCTTAAACACAACCAGAAACACACAAACACACTGCTTTCTATCCCTTACACAAAAACACACTGCATCCACTACACACACACTGCATCACCTACACAACTTGGTATCCCTATACACTACATTCCATAAGCACACACTTTATATCCTCTACACTAACGTAACACATCCCCTAAACACTGCACTCCCTGTGAGCGAACTTATGGGTGGAACATGTAGGTGGACTTATGAGTGGGCCTTATGGACATACTCACCGTCAGGCCCTGGGGGCCCAAACCTTGAGCTGCGCAAGGGGCCCAAAAAAAAAAAAAAGGAGCTGCTTCACCTTCCCCCAGAACATTGACTTTTGTGGCCACAGTTACAAACAGCCGCCAGAGAGCCTATTCTACACCAGACCAGTGGAGCCAAACCGCAGCCAGAGCCCATCATCCTCATCTGGTTGTAAGTAGGCAATCTAGTATATTATTCGTGGCACTAATCTCTAGGCATGTGCATGGGGAAAATATTCGGCTTGGTTCGGCATTTCGAAATTCGGGACTTCGGAACTTCGGCAACTTCGGCACTTCTCTTGCAGCCGCTTGGTAGATAACTCCTTAATTCCCATGGTATTAGGGAGTTATCTACCAAAAGGCTGAAAGACCTAAATTGGTATTTCAGCCAAATTTACTAATACTAAGTAAAAATTATGAGAGGCGGGTGGGGGCCCTAAAGTAAAAAAGGGGGAAGGACCTATTGTCCTCCCCACCGGCCCTCACCCCTGATCGGCATGTGGGGGCTCTAAATAAAAATTGGGGGGGGGGACCAAATGTCCTCCCCCTGACCCCCACCCCTGAGCGGCAGGTGGGGGCCCTAAACTAGAATAAGGGGGGGACCTATTGTCCTCCCCCCTGAGGGGTGGATGGGGGCCCTAAATACAAATTGGGGAAGGGGACCTAATGTCCTGCCCCCTGGCCCCCACCCCTGAGTGGTGGGTGGGGGCCCTAAATACAAATTGGGGGGGGACCTATTGTCCTGAGCGGTGGGTGGGGGCCCTAAACTAGAATAAGGGTGGGGACCTAATGTCCTCCCCCTGAGCAGTGGGTGGGGGCCCTAAATAAAAATTGGGGGGGGACCTAATGTCCTCCCCCCTAGCCCTCACCCCTGAGCGATGGGTGTGGGCCCTAAACAAGAATAAGGGGGAGGAGGGACCTAATGTCCTCCCCCATGAGCGGTGGGTGGGGGCCCTAAATACAAATTGGGGGGGCCTAATGACCTAATGGGGGCACCCGAATGTCCGAATTACCCGAAATTCAACCAAATTTTAATTTGGACCGAAACGAATTGCACATGTCTACTAATCTCTAATTTTCCTCACATTAAAGGGACACTATAGTCCCCAGAACCACTGCAGCTTCATGTAGTGGTTCTGGTGTCTATAGCCTGTCTCTGCAGGCTTTTTAATGTAAACACACACTGTGTGCACACTGTATGCAGCAGTGGCATAAGTTCATTTGGCAGATCATATGGGTGGGGCATTGTGATGTCACATGGGGGGTGCAAATCTTTCCTTTGCTTGGGGCCACAAAAATCCTTGCACTGGCCCTGACCTGACATGTCCAGTACATTTATAAATCCAGTAAGTAATAATTGTATTCAGTGTTGTGGGCTGTAAGGTGGTCTAAAGTGCTAAAAGTTGGTCAGTCACCATGGAGACCAGTGAAAACAGCTGATACATTGTATTTGTGACTGCTTTTCAATGTATGCACTACTATTCAGAACACACAGTCTTTATACATAAAACTTCCAAGTTTCAGTAAGGTTCTTTGTCAATTAGAACTTGATTATAAATAGTGTCACTTCTCACCTTACCTGTGTATCTACCTGAGTTAAATATTTGCTCACTGGATTACAAGGAGTGTTGCTGGGCTGTGTGTTTTTAAAAGGATGACCTATCAGGAACAACAGAATAACCTGGGACATGATTTCAGATAAATAGCATCATTAAAACCATATTCTTCATAAGTGGGATCACAGTAGATTCCAGATTTCCTCCTAATTGTTCTACTCACAATTATCCATAGACTATTCTTGCATCTATTCTATGTATCCTTTAAAAACACATTAGGATGAATACAACTAGTCAATTTATGTGTTATTTCTAAAAAAAAAATTAGAATATTTCTATAAATAGAAAAATCTAAACAATAAAATAAAATAACTTGCAAATAATATTTATAATAGATATTTTAAAAAATTAACAAGCAAATGTAGACATACTAATTCTATCACTCGTTAACACATAGAATGAATTTTAAAAATTCTTAATAATTAAATAGAGTAATTATCAGACACATACTGGTTGTAAAACACTGATATGCTATTCCATTATTTATGCAACAGATGTATCTGTTAAGCCACCTGTCCTCTTTCACAGCAAGGTAGGTAATCTGTTTTTTTAGGGTTACAGCTGCTTCATTGTCATTAACCATTTTGCATGAGAAGGAAGTGCAACAAATTACAACAAATTATTTCTCCCACTTGCACTCAAAGGATTCATTAGCAGTGAATATTAATTGCTTAGCTTACCCTGTTTGATAAAAATAACCCCCCTCGTTAAATCTACATTCGATTTCAGTTCTTCAAATTCATGTTTTCTGTTCAAGAGAAAATGCAAAACACACATTACCAAGGAAATTAAATGTGATTACACTTTTTAAATTAACACAAACAGCCAAGCAGTGCAACAACTTAACATATGAGGTATGCAAACACCCTCAAAATGTTTGGCTATTATAGTGACAAATTATAAAACAACGCTTGATGTACGCTACATTGAATGGACATTGGTGTCAGATTCAGCAACCCAACACTAAAAAGTGTTCAAAGTCAAACAACCAAATTGTTAAATGCTTTTAAGATTTTTTTTTCAGTTTACCTATTTTGGTCTGGCTTATACAATTCGGTTTTTCATATCATCAACATTCACTGTTTCGGTTATAAATCTCTTTAGTTTCTTGTGTTTACAGAGAATGGTGAGATAAGCATAAAACCATAACACATTGTTAACGAAGTAACAGCTAATACCTTTATACGGGAATACCCAAAAACAAAAATTTCTGCTTTTTACAACAGTAACTGAGCACACCACAAGGCAAACCTTGAAGCAAATATGCTACTGTAATGGAAGAACACTCCCGCCTGTGTACCACATGAAGATGAAGTTACAATGGTGAGCACCAGAACAATGTCACGTGGTCTGAGGGATGTTGGTTTTTTTCATGCCATTCAGATGGTTGAGTCAGAAAGTATAGTTACCTTCTTGACTTGAGTTCATGGATCCATTGTAATGTCAGTAGGTTTGGATCTATATGAATATGTCTAGTGTTATTAAATCGTAATCTTGTATTATTGAATCGTAATCAGAAACATTTTGCAACAGGTTTAGCAATACTGAAAGAAGAGAGACTGGAATAGAGCCAATGTCTGGTACACTAATGGATGGGGGCAACACCAAATGAAAACTAATAAAAAAAAAAAAAATATATATATATATATATATATATATATATATAATATGTGTACCAGGGGGGACTGGGATAACAGTACTGTGATACAGGTAACCAATTACTGCAGAATGTCTATCAGACAAGGAGCAATTTGGTAAAATAGAAAGAAGAGAAAAAAAATAAATACATTTTATTAAGTCATATATTATCTAAAATGTGCTTGTGTACAAAAACGTGAATGGAGTGATTTGTATTAGGAAGTTAAACCAATACCATAATTGTAAATATCACGACTGGAGATAGATATCAAAATGTAACTAGACTAGGTAAAATAAGCAGCCTGGTTAGGTGGATAGAGGTAGTAGCGATAACAAATCCTTGATTATAGATTGGTAAGGGTTAAACAACATCATACCCTGTAATAAGGTCACGTGCAGTAGTGGAGTAAACTCAATACAGGTATAGTCATGCACACGTCAAATGTTTTTATTTTCTACTTATTTAATCATCTCCATCGATCTCCAGTAGTGATATTTACTATTTTCCATTCACGTATTTGTACACAAGCACATTTAGAATTTAGGTAATAGGAGTAGGTGATGTGTAGAGTTCCACAAGGGGAAACCAACATCAGGAGAGCTCCACTATAGAAGAAATGAGGAAGGGAGGCCCTACCTTTAATCAATCTAAGGATAAAAAGAGATATGCAAGCAAAAAGTATAACTTGAAAAAAGGGAGATCTACTAAACAGTGCCCAGGGGATCAATTGTCTGGAGTACTAGCATCTAAGTTCCAGTTCCCCTAGTGTCCGACTAACAGGAAGGTAGTGTAAACGAGGTTAGGAAGAGAGAAGAGGCACAGGGTCCCCAGAGAACAAGGGACCGGGTAATCAGGTCTAAACACAGATGAAAAGCCTCACACAAAAGTAAATCTCTCAATTCACCCTAAAAGTTATCTCAACACTGTGGTCTAACCACTAGTGTCTACCTGAACCAACTCTCCCTACTAAAGTTATAAATAAATAAATACCTAAAAATCAATAACCATAGTGGTAATAAAAATAAAAAAGTGCTACCAAGTGCAGAGATTAAAGAAACAGAAACCGCTCAACACACATTTCAGCATGTTCAAAACACTATCATCAGGAGCCTGTAAACATGAGCAGCTTGTTGTTCCATTTAAATACATATTGCTGATGAAACATGGCCATCAGCTGTTCAATGTGGGAGTTCCTGAGGGGCAGAGTATCTAAACTCTATTCTGCAGACTACCAAGGGTGTGGCATGTCTTCACATATTCTACATCTCAAAAACATAGTGAAGACACACCCTGGCAATGACATAACTTAGCTGGCAAATCCCTGACTACAAAGCCTGCTAGAAAAAGGAAGGCTGTAGGTTCAAATCCCAGCAGGGCCAAAATGCTGAAAAAGAGAATCCCTCATTTAACCCTGTTGGGAATAATGTATTTAGTTTGTAAATCCAATATGATTCTCTCTGTTGTAGTTTTCGGTCCCAATTTCCTTTACGTTGAGGTTGGGTGACTGATTCAATACCCATCTAATTTTATGTTTTTTTCTAATTTTATGTTTTTTGAAATATAGGTGTTAAGTGTTGACATGTATGTATCTGGCATTTAAAGGCTCTTGTTAGTTTGTTAAAACAAGTTTGTATTATTTAACTGCCGTACCGAAGGGCTAGAGTACCTCCTGTTATGTTCATGGGGTTTGAAGTACGTAGGCAAAACGTTTCGCCTCCTTCAAGCTTCGCATAAGAGAACACGTTAATTCCGTAAGGAGACCATTAGAGACACCAATTTCACGACATCTAAAAACTCACCATTCTAATTCTGCTACTAAAATTATATTCATGGGTATTGAATCATTCCCCCAACCTCCACGTAAAGGAAATTGGGACCGAAAACTACAGCAGAGAGAATCGTATTGGATTTACAAACTATATACGTTATCCCCAGCAGGGTTAAATGAGGGATTCTCTTTTTCAGCTTTTTTGTAATACTCTCTCTATTAAGGGGACTTAAACAACACTGAGGAACTCTTCCTTTCTAAGCTCCCTACTATACTATTTGTTAATTTGTAGATATGTAAATATGACACTTTTTATATGAACATGAACAGCCACTTTATTTTCACCTTGTTCATTTTGCCATTCGAGCCAAGATACTGTCTGCCTTATTTTATACATCCTGATTGGGGTTTACTTCCCCTGATTGGATGTTTATTTCTATATGTTTATAGGCATTATTCAAGCCATAAGACAGGTCCCTTTACTGTACATTTAATGTACCCTGACCTGAGATCTTGTGTGGCAATTTTTTGACTGTACAATCAATGAGACATGCAATAGATGCCCATACTGGATGGGACTCAGTGCAGCTCTCACAATGTTGTGAGCACTGCCAAGATGCTATTCCCCGCACACTTCCAGTCAGTTCCACTCCATAATACAGTAGATGTTCCAGTCACACCATGAGGTGAGCTTTGGGGATACTTTAAGCCCACCTCACATATTCAGCCATCACGTCCAAATTACGCCCCGCTTGGCTCCACTCTGTAGGTCAGGACAGGGGTTAAAAGAATATTAACAACAGGTATTTATGTGGCACCTATCTCCTAGTGGGACTCAGAGCTGACCAGTAGGAAATGTTAATGTTGCCCCATTGATGGAGCTTGTTTTGCCAACCTCAGACAGATGGAGTGTTGGGTTGGCCCTGCTGGGATTTGAACCTGCAGCCTCACCTTTTCTAGCAGTCTTTGGGGTCAGGGATTTTGCCAGCTAAACTATGTCATTGGCAGGGTGCGTCTTCACTATGTTTTTGAGATGTAGAATATGTGACGACATGCCACACCCTTGGTAGTCTGCAGAATAGAGTTTAGATACTCCGTCCCTCAGGAACTCCCACATTGAACAGCTGATGGCCATGTTTCATCAGCAATAGGTATTTAAATGGAACAAGCTACTCATGTTCACAGACTCCTGATGATAGTGTTTTGAACATGCTGAAACACGTGTTGAGTGGTTTCTGTTTCTTTAATCTCTGCACTTGGTAGAACTTTTTTATTTTTGTTACCACTATGGTTATTGATGTTTAGGTATTTATTTATAACTTTAGTAGGGAGAGTTGGTTCAGGTAGACACTAATGGTTAGACCACGGTGTCGAGGTAACTTTTAGGGTGAATTGAGAGATTTATTTATTTAATTATTTTTTGTGTGAGGCTTTTCATCTGCGTTTAAACCTGATTACCCGGTCTCTTGTTCTCTGGGGACCCTGTGCCTCTTCTCTTTCCCTAACCTCGTTTACACTACCTTCCTGTTAGTCGGAAACTAGGGGAACTGGAACTTAGATGCTAGCTAGTACTCCAGACAATTGATCCCCTGGGCACCGTTTAGTAGATCTCCCTTTTTTTCAAGTTATACTTTTTGCTTGCATATCCCTTTTTATCCTTAGATTGATTAAAGGTAGGGCCTCCCTTCCTCATTTCTTATATAGTGGAGCTCTCCTGATGTTGGTTTCCCCTCGTGGGACTCTACACATTTACCTACATATTTTGGAGGGTTACCCCCTCATTGGAGCTCCCTATTAGGTGGTTACAGTGGTGCAGCTCATGAGCCCTTGACTTGTATCCGGACTCCTGACCAGCACTCTGTTTACTTTATTTCTCCATTTTGTGTTACCTTTAGATTTTAGATACTATATTATTTAATAAAATGGTTTTTTTTTTTTTTTTTCTCTCTTCTTTCTACATTACCAAATTGCTCATTGTCTGATAGACAAACAGTGCCTTATCTTCAGTTTCTGCAAACTGCATCTGTGGAGATAGCAGGTTTAGCCACACTGTTACAATGAAAGTCATTTGAATAAAGTGGGAAGTAACTTAATTAGAAAAAGAAGATTTTTCAGAAAATAAAAGGTAAAAGTCAATGTCCAATTCATGACCCACTCACCTGTTCCACTCTTTCAGATTTTGAAAAATACTTTTTTTTCCAGTTAAATGACTTCTGCTGCTACTAGGGCACAGTTTTAAAGAAAAAAAAACCAAAAACTTTAGAACAGTCACTGATGCTACATACTAGATGTGTGGGAAAGATTTGTTCTTGTGAGGATAGTAGAGGTGAGTGGGAAGTCAGTTGCTCACTGACTTTTTCATTTCATTTTTGTATATATCCTCTATTTTCTACTTGAAATGACTCCTCTTTCCCGTTTTCCAGTAATACAAAATTGCAAAAAGAAAAGGTAAAACTACGCTCAATTACATCCTATTTTTTTTTAATCCTGATCTAATCTGGCAACTAATCTAATTTTGGCAACTCAGAATGAATTGGTATTGCAAACATTATTTGTAAAGT
This sequence comes from Pelobates cultripes, assembly GCA_933207985.1. Lineage (NCBI taxonomy): Eukaryota > Metazoa > Chordata > Amphibia > Anura > Pelobatidae > Pelobates > Pelobates cultripes. The sequence continues at coordinate 113,147,167 of OW240917.1, read as the reverse complement.
ATAGCCACTAATCCAGGCAATCTTGTAGCCATTTTCCATGCCAGCGTTTTTCCTGCTGTGTTGGATATCCAAATGGCTTTTTGAAATTTTTGGGGTACCAGAATCCAGCCAAGTAAAAAAGTGGCATGAACTAATTCCTACCAACCTGAAAACAAATTCTGCAGAATTGGTTCGGATGAACAAAAATGTATGCTCTGCAAAAATCTAGTATATACTGCATAATATTGTAAGTCATATAACTTTGACCTCTAAGCTCACAGCATAAGATATTTTGGCAGTTGATTATTCCTTATACCATATCCGCAGGCTATTCTTGAATCTCTATTTATATTTGCCTCCAGATTCAGTCTTGTAAATATCAGATGCATCTGCTTTGTGTTTTGTAACACACCAGTGGGTCATAGTTTAGTACATTGGAATGTATGGATTCCATCTTATAGTTTAACATCATTCATGTTATATTTGCAAATTTTCTCTAGATATGTCCTTAACTCCTTCTTCTTCTTGCAGTGGTTTAAAGGTAAAAAGACAGCTATCACTAACAGTGATTAATCAAGTTAACAGCCATACTTACAACTCTTCAAGCACTGATATGTGCAATGCAAATAGAAATACACTGATTCCTCTTCAAGTCTACAGTACATACAGAAGCCCTTGGGAAGAGAACCTCTCTTGTATCTCTGCCGTCAAATATCACCTGCATAGTTTGTCAGAGCAAACAATCTGTACTACATATCCTTATCGGGAATTAGCATTTCATTCTGGGGGAGGGGGGAAACCTTCCAGATTTTTACAAATTTGCACTAATTTTAGACAATGTAGAACATATGTGAATTAAGAATGGTTTGCTTTTGGATTATAATAAACACATTTTAAAAATAATTCACAAGCAGTTATTTTGGTATGCTGTATTTGACACATATGCACATATGCATTAAAAAATATATATAAATTGAATTGTATCCACTGGATAGTAAGCATAACAAATTTTTTTTTAAAACAACTGAATAAAAATAAATTGGTTTTGCTTTTAATAAAGGGTGATTATGGCTTGTTTTATTTTATTTTAAGCATATTACAATGAAGCCAAATTCACAGAACTTAATTAAGTTCACAGATATTTTGATAATTTTTTTACATTAAAACAATTTATATTAAATGCAGTTATCTGAAATGAGGTATTACATATGTCCAGCTTTTACTTAAGTTATAAGGTCAAAGATCTATCTATCATCCACTTGACCTATATCTATAACAAGTAGACTGTATCCACTAGATGGCACTGTGAGAGTGCTAATGTTCTTAGGTTAACACATGGTTAATAGAGAAAGACCATAATGTTGCTGAATTTGCCCAATGTGCAATAAAAAGCATATGATAGTATTTTTTATTTTGCTAACAGGATGGTACATTTGAAAATAGTCTAAAGGAGATGCTAAACATTTACAGGAAAACAAACAGACAACAAACTACAAACAACTAATACGACACTTCATAATGCTAAAATTTATAATCTGAAAAAATATATAAATGCCCTTCATTTTTAAATGTTTACTATTGTTTCTATAGTGATTATTTAATGCTATAAAAGTATTGACAAAGAGACAATTAATAAATATGTGAGGGTAAATGTTACCATGCACATTCTGTATATTCACCTGCAGTACCACATATAACCACTGGAGTTTTATATATTTCCATGCATTGCAATAATGTAACTATTTCTCTGTAACTGAAACATGCCTACTATACAAGCTCACAAAATGAGTGTTAGAAGTATGTATTTATTTAAACAGTCAGGCTGTGGACATTTTCAAATTGGAAAACAGTGGTAAGTGGAGTATTAAAGGGTTCTGCCATTTGTCTGTTTTCTGAACATGAAATAGCTTCTCTACAGAGGGATTTGGATAAATTGGGGGACTGGGCAGGCAAGTGGCAGATGAGATTCAATACAGTTAAATGTAAAACCATGCATTTTGGAATAAGGAACCCACAAGCCACTTATTCACTAAATGGGGTTGAGTTAGGGATACCGTTCAATGAAAAGGACTCGGGAACAATTATAGATCACACACTATGGAACAGTATGCAATGCCAGTCTGCTGTTGCAAAAGCAAGTTAGGCGCTTTTGTGTATAAAAAGGGGTTTTGATTCATGTGATCCAAATACAATTTTGCCTCTTTAAAATTAAATAGTAAGACCTTGAATATGTGATGCAATTCTCAGATATGGCAGAACTAGAAAAGTGGAGAGATGGTCTTCAAAACTAGTAAGGGGAGTGGAAAAAATTAGCTATAAGGAAAGGCTAGAAAAACTGGATTTGTTTTCTTTAGAAAAAAGGAATGTCAAGGGAATATGATAGCACTATACAAATATAAACAGGATCAGTACAAACTGCTATGTGCTAACATGTTCATTAGCAGGAATATACAACAGACAAGAGGTTACCCATTGAGACTGGAATAATAAAGATGTGGAATTCTCTGCATAAAGAGGTTGCATTATCAGATTCTATAGATTATTTTAAGAAGGCTTGGATGCTTTTTTGCATAACCAGAACATTTGAGAATATAATGATATATATGTAAACAGGTTTTCGATCCATATGCGCCTTCATATGCTAAAAATCTACATAGATTAAGATTGTAAATTAATTATTTTAGCTTCAACTACATTGTTTTCCACTACAATTGGCAACTGGCAGATATGTATTGCATGATTATTGTTCACTTTTGCATTCTTTTTATGTTATATGTAATTTAGAATCTATACTATAAGAATGCACAAAAATAAACTGTAAAATATAAACAGTGAAAAGGAAAATCAGGCCACAAATCCTACCCCAACATATCGACATCTACAGGCACTTCTCTCAAAAAACAAGGAACATCTGGGAACAAACAGAGAAAGGTATCTGGGGAGAAGTAGAAACTTTGAGTGTAGGATTTCTGGCAAGATTTTGTTCTCTGCTAGTTTTAAGATTTAACCTGTACTTTTGTTGTATTGTGCAAGTCTTGCCACTATTTATACTTTATTGTTTACAGTTATTGCTTATTTTTGAAATAGAAGTATTTTATATTGCAATTAGAGTGTGGAGTGAATTCTTAGCATATACACTGATCAGCCACAACATTAAAACCACTGCCAGGTGAAGTGAATAATCTTTATTATATCCTTACCATGAAACCTGTCAAGAGGTGAGATTTATCAGGTAGCAAGTGAACAGTCAGTTCTTGAATTTCATGTATTGGAAGCAGGAAATATGGACAAGTGAATAGATATGAGTGTCTTTGACAACGGCCAAATAGTGATGGCTAAACGACTGGGACAGAGCATCTCCAAAACAGTCAATCTGGTGGGGTGTTCCTGGTATGCAGTGGTTATTACCTACCAAAAGTGATGCAAGATAGGACAACTGGTGAATCGACATCAGGGTCCTGGATGCCCAAGGCTCATTGATGCATTTGGCTAGCGAAGGCCAGCCCATCTCATCCGATCTCACAGAGGAGCTACTGTAGCATAAATTGCTGAAACCCTTAATGGTGGTTTAGTGCAGTAGACTGGAGTCTAATATATAAACTACATTTTAAAAGTTTATTTTATGTTTGTCTTTCTTGCATAAATCACTTTCTCAGAGTATGTTTGTTTGTAATATTTTTTTATTTTTTTATTTCTGTAATGTCCCCCACCTATTAGTCTTTATCTGTCTCCCTGTATCTTGCTAATTATTCTTTTCCTGTTGCTCATGCCATCCATTTCATCTCCTTTTCTTCATTCACTACTGATTTCTAATAATAGTCACTATAACTGGAAAATCTGTATCACTGAAATAGAATTTTTGTGCATATGGACATATTGGGACTAAACAGGATGATGAAAACCAAATGAACAAACTTTGGAATAAATTGTTAAAGGAACACTCCTGGCACCATAAATGTTTACTTTAAATTAGGAGGTCCCTGGTGCTTTCATACCATTAGATGGTAAACTTTTAACCCAAACCCAATGTCTGTGCTCCAGCACTGGATCACTCTGCCCGCCTTTCTTTACACTTTCTGAAATGCTTCAGAATGGAAGGCTTGGGCATCATCGGCAGCGACATAGTTGATTGCCTTACAGTAGTCAGCTATTGCTGTAATCTAATCAGAGGCTTCCCATAAAAAAGACACATACTTTTTCAAGCCATTTTTATGAATGGGGAGCTACTGATTGGCTCACAGCGTCAGCTAACTGACGTTGTTATAGTGCCTGGAGTTAAGCTAGACATACAGCCGAGTGGGAGTTTTTTCCAACTCAGCAAATTTGGAATCAATTTACCCTAAGTCTATTTAAAAAACAAACTGTAGTAGAATAGTAAGATTAGTCATATGGAAAAAAAATTGTATTATCTAAATGTATTAGAGAATACACTGAAAATGCTATTTACATTCTGCCTACTAAACATGTAAATAAAGATGAGTGCACTATTCTTTCAAGATCATGTGATGTGAAAATAATTTGCTCCAATGAAGTA
>OW240917.1:113122265-113134041 GCA_933207985.1 Pelobates cultripes | reverse complement strand
CAAATGGAATTTTGGTAGGAAAAACCCCAGTTCAGGAACCAAATAAGATAAAGCTAATGAGTGTGAAAATGGGCAGTATACTGCAAAACATATGCATAATATATTAGGATGTGTGTGTGTATATATATATATATATATATATATATATATATGTGTGTGTGTGTGTGTACACAGATCGAGTGAGACAATGTAACCAAAAGAAACAGGATGTGCAGTAAAAAAAATACAAAAAAATCTATATTTATATATTTATTAAATATATAAATATAACTACTTTTACTCTTGCTCCTTTTTTTCCCTCTATTGCTTACTTACTAACAAGACCGGTGAATAAAATTAACATTTAGTGACTGTCGTCTTGCCATCACTGATCTATTTTTCCCTGTCAGTCATCTTTTTTTTGGCACCATCTTTTTTTTTGGTAATTTAGAATCACAATCCAAAAAGAACATGCTCTGCCATTGTGCATTTCAGTGGCTGCTATCAGCCTATTCACAGCACAGAACTGAGCTGTGTTTAGAAATCTCTTGTGTCACTAACTGCATATATGCAGCTGTGGCTCAGGCTGATAGAGAAGAGAAGTCTGTTCTAGTTGTGTATGCATTATGCACATGATGCACAGACAGCATAGATTGATCCAGTATACTATTGTAGTAAGAAAATCATTCACAACACAGTTTTGTCCTACAGTGAATTATTAGTCTAGCGTCTCCTTCTTTGTTAATGTGTTCATTACTGGACTGCAGGACCAGGGTCATTGTGCACCCTAAAAATAGTGAGTGGTGAAAACGGAGTAGAGAAGATGTAATCTAGGTTCTATAGACAGAAGAACATTGTTCTTGCTAGTCCTTGATTTCTGCAATGTTGCACTGAAATGTTAATTTTGTCGACTAACAATTTTAGTCAAATTTTAGTCGACTAAAATGTTTGAGATTAAGTCAACTAAACAATTCAGGTGACTAAAATTTGACCACAACTAAAATAGCATTTTAATCAAAAGACTATGACTAAAACTGAATTGAAATTTACTGCCAAAATTAACACTGAACAGAGGGGTTGTGGAAGGGGCAAAAGAGACAGACCAGAGCTTGGGACAGAGACACCTAGAGGGGCTGAGAGGACACAAAGAGACACAGAGGGGCTGGGGAAGGGGCAAAAGAGACAGAGGCTTTAAATAGACCTATCTCCTGGAGATTTTGTCTACTTAAACTAGACTAAAACTAAAACAATTCAGATGACTTAAATACGACTAAAACTAAAATGGCTTTTTAATCAAACGACTATGACTAAAACTAAATAAAATGTTGTCGCCAAAATTGACACTGATGCACTGTTGTCATGGTGCTTAGAGTGACTCATTAAGAACCACTAATTTAGACAATAAATTGAAATGAATTGTGAAAAACAATGAAAAATATAGGTCAAATTAATTAACTCTCCATTTTAGCTTTTTATTGCTTTTTTTCAGTTAATTAAAACTTCTAGTTAAGTGAATAAGGCTCCTGATTTTTTTTTTTATTTGTATCCTGTGTTGAGGAATATTCCTCCTCTTTGATAAATGTATCTCGGGTGTGGTTAACGCACTATTGAAACTTTTTTAATTTATTGGATGTGTCGAGGTTTTGGTTTCATATTTAGCATTATTAAATTTACTCTTCCCTGTTAACAAATGGCTAACATTACAAAAAAAAAAATCTTAGAGAATCTGAAGTGTCCAGCTCTATCCCTGGGACATATCACAGTACATTTCCTACTGTTGTCACACTTAATTAAAAAAAAATCTGTAATAAGGTGATAATTGTGCTTTCAACAAAACCTCTTCCTTGTTGAGAAACTGCATGTGTTTGCTAGAAAGTTCACAAGAAATATGTATATTTATAAAGATAAATAATTGCAGTTTTTTAAAGAATAAATAACCACATCTTCATTGAAGTCATTTTTAGAAAATCACAACTTGAAATTGAAAGCACTGTTTGAACCAGAAAGAGAAAAACAAAGTCATAAATAAGATTTCTCATCTGAGCTTACACTGTATTCTCCATCGGAGGGCAAACTTGCATTAAATATATAATCCTTCTTGCTATATGCTTGGAGATTGCAATCAATCTGTTTTCATTACCATGCAAAGAATAGCCTCCTACTATAAATATGATACATGGGAAATTTAATTATAAAAAACACTAGAGTGTCAATGTTCTAAATGTGACATAGTCAACTTAGAGATCTATTAAATGTCCCTCCTGATTGCTACACTCTTCCCCCATGCAAGTTTTGTTTATAATTTATAACAATATGCAATATAATAATGTTCCATAAGGGTGGGCTGGCAAGGGAGAAAAGGAGGAAAAAGGGGGCAAATGCCCCCTGGTCCACCTGTACGCATAGATTGTGGACTACAGTCTCAAACCATTCATCCCTCGATAAAAAAAGCAGGAATTTTGATTGGGATACCTGTGCAGAGACATAGTGTTCTCCAGGCCTGGACTGACCCATTGGATAGTTTGTGGTTGACTACAAAAATACACATCAGTTGCCATAGGGGTAAAGTAGTCACAAGAAACATCCTGTGTCAAGTCACACAGTAATTTGTAGGATTTAAGGATAAACTATGTATTGTATGTGTAAGAAACATCAGACCTCCAGCTACCATTGAACCCATGGTTATCTTGCCTTACTTTTTTTTCTGAAACAAAAAAAAGGATATTTTTTTTCTCAGTGGAATACAATATTAATAACTTAGCAGAGTTGTTCACCATAATCCATTTCTATCTTGCCGGTAGAGCCCTTGGAGAAGTCTGGACACTTCTTTTTAATGATATACTAAAATCACACAATTCTGAAAAGAAGAAAAGATGCAGGATATGAAAAGCAGGCAAAACTAATAATAATAATAATAATAATAATAATAATAATCAGGTAGAGAACACCATAGGAAGTCTCAGTGGCTAGCAAGGGAGATAGATAACAGAATTCAGGAGGAGAGAAATGGGGGTGCCAAAAGTAGATCAACGCCTGTGATGCTTTGCATGTCTTTGGAATGCCTTTAGAATGGCAAAGCATCATGGAAGCTGTAAAAAACATCTGGATATCTACCTTTTGGGCCCCCCTGATTTAGGAAATAGCAGAGTAGTTAAACACAACTCTAAGTATCAAGAGGGAATTATATAATACAATTGAGACAGTAAGAGCAGGAAACAAAACCATGTAAAAGCATCAAGCTACCCAATCTCCCTAATTCTTCAGCTTAATTATTCACTCTGCATTATGTATCCTCCTTGCACCTCTTGTTTGCTCCACTGTGCTTTTTTTTCTCATTCCATCCTTCCTTCTTATCCTCATTCTCAGCCAGGTCTCCGCTTTACAGATTTAATTTGTTGCACATCAATGTTTTTTTTTTTTTTAAAGATTAATGTTTGTCATTCATGACTATTAATTATTATTCTTTATCATCCACATTATTTACATAGTTACATAGGCGGAAAAGAGACATACGTTAATCAAGTTCAGCCTTTCTCACATCTGTTTTGCTGTTGATCCAAAAGAAGGCATAAAAGCCAGTTTGAAATGCTTTCTATTAGTTCTCAGTAGAATCTTATATTTCTACATGTCTGATTGTGATTCTTTGTTAAACTAATTTGCATATGCCCACCCATAATCCTTTGCAGTAGTAACATCGCTGCAAATTTGTGATTTATGTGGGAAAAACAAGTTTTATGGCTTGACTGGTGTGCAGATTTTTGTTTAACATTGTTTTAACTATCCACAGACTTCAGGTGGAAGGAGTTTTCAATCACAATTTTTTCCCCACTATAACCTTTTTAGTTTTTGCTTCCCGATAGATATATATTGATTGATCGGTCATCACTCATCATGACATGTACAATTCGCTTCGGTCCGAATTCAGCCGAATTTTGGGTAATTCGGACATTCGGATGCTTCTGAATGGCTGAATTGCCGAAGTGCCGAAGGGACGAAATTACCGAATTTCTGAAGTGTAGTAGTGTGGAATTGCTGAAGTGCCGAATTGGCTGAAGTTCCGAGGTGTCAAAGTTCTGAAATTCTGAACTAATATACTTACCGAGTGAAAGAAGAAGAATGTTACACTGTATACAATTTCAAATAAAAAGTATACAAACATAGCCAGGAATCAGCTGTAAGCATTTGCAACACTTACAACAATCAAGTAACATACATTCATATAAAATGTAAGTTACTTAGCCAGTCATGTAATGACAGGAATGAATAAGTAGATAACTCCCTAATGACCACGGTATTAGGGAGCTATCTACTAAAAGGCTGAAAGACCTAAACTGGTCTTTCAGCCAAATTTACTAATACTAAGTAAAAATTACTTAGTATTAGTAAATTATGCCCCTACTCGCTATATTGTGAGTAGGGGCATGTCTGTTAAACAGTGAGCAGCCTGTGACCCCTGGCCCCCACCCCTGAACGGCGGGTGGGGGCCCTAACGTAAAAAAAAGGGGGGAGGACCTATTGTCCTCCCCACTGGCCCCCACCCCTGAGTGGTGGGTGGGGACCCTAAATTAGAATAAGGGGAACCTAATGTCATCCCCCCTGGCCCCCACACCTGAACTGTGGGTGGGGGCCCTAAACAAAAATAAGGGGGGGATCTAATGTCCTCCCCCCTGGACCTCACCCCTGAGTGGTGGGTGGGGGCCCTAAACAAGAATAAGGGGGGACCTAATGTCCTCCCTCCTGGCCCCGACCCCTGAGCTGTGGGTGGGGGCCCTAAATACAAATTGGGGGGGACCTAATGTCCTCCCCCCTGGCCCCCACCCCTGAGCAGTGGATGTGGGCCCTAAACTAGAATAAGGGGAGGACCTAATGTCCTCCCCCTGGCCCCCACCCCTGAGCAGTGGGTGGGGGCCCTAAATACAAATGAAACCCCCCTCCCCCAGGTGACTAGGGGTAATGCCACGTGAGTTAACCGCCTATGTCCAAGATCTATTCCGGGCCTATATACCAGCCCTCACAGATACAGACGTATTATTAGACTGCACACACCGTCTGCCCAGACCTAGACATTTAGGTCACACTGTCCCCAGGGATGTTATTACTAAACTCCACTACTACACCATTAAGGACAAAATCATGCAGGCATCAAGGAGCCAAATACCATCACCAGGCCCATTTGAGCACATCAAGCTTTTTGTAGATTTATCCTCCGCTACTATGTCCAAACGGAAAACCTTTGCTCCATCACAGCAGAACTGCGGTCAGCCAACATACCCTACAAATGGGGCTTTCCAACCAAACTGCTGGTGAAGAGAAACGGCGCAGATAAAACCATCCTCTCCCCTGATGACGGCAAAAAGCTACTCTTAGAATAGAATATACCAGTTCAAGCCATGGAAAAACCTCCACCAAATGTACGCTCTCCTGTCAAACTTAACAGAGACTGGTCCAAGATCATCCACATCAGGCACTCCAAGGCACCCTGAATATTGAGTGCTCGGTAACTGCTCTTTTCACTACCAACTAAGCGGAATTATGATGGTTTGCTCTCCTCTCTCTCTTTCACCTTTCTCTTTACACTTATTGTCATTGTGTTTTTTCTTTTTTCCTTATTTGATGTGATTTAGAGAGGGGGCATAGCTAGTCTGCCATGTATGGTAATTGATGCCGACTTACGTATGGGTTGTTTATAAAATGTCAGGAATGACACCACGGTCAGGGACTACTGTCCCATATATGCCAGATAGCGATATACACTTCAGGCCAAACCACTAAATTGACCACATACCCCAGGGGTGGCTTTGGGAACAAGCCAAACATGTTATTACCGTTACATTCTATGCCGACACTGGTCGACAAACGGTCTTATGTATATAGTTATCTTTTTCATTTGAGTTTCTTAATTTCATATTTATGGTCGACACAGGAAAATCACTATTCTCTATTATGGTCTAAGTACTTGAAGATGTCTCTTGAGATATGGAGGTCTAACTCTCCACCGGCCACACGTCAGTTGCCCTTCCGCATTCAGTGACCTAACACCCCATGGTACTAAACATTTTCTTGCTAAATGCAAAAGGGCTCAATTCACACAATAAAAGGCGACTAGCATTGGAGGAGGCAAAGTCCCACAATGCACATATAGACTTTTATCAAGAGAGGCACTTCGAGTGGGGTCCACCGCCCTAATTTAACCTCCGGGCATTTCCCTGTCAATTTCCATTCATGCTACACCACAAAGAAAAGTGGAGTGTCTATTTTAATTAGCAAGGATGTTGTATTCTCCCTGGTCAGGAAAATCGGGGACAAAAAAGGAAGGTATCGTATTCTACAATGTTATATCAATAATAACCCATTTACTTTTATCAATATATATAGCCCTAATGAAAACCAACTTGCTTTCTTAGAAACTGTTTTGGCATAAGTCAATACACACACTTTTGGAGAAGTGATTGTGGGGGGCGACACCACTTTTTTGCTAGATGCCGACTTGGATTCCTCCCAACATAGGGACATTCTAGACTACACACGGAAGCACAGAGAGGTTCAATCTTCCCACGTCTGCTGCACCTTGATGTCCCACAATTTTATTGACCCGTGGAGACTATTTCACCCACTGGAAAGGGATTACTCATGTTACACAGCAGCACATGTTACTCTAGAATTGACCGATTCCTAATCCCCGCCACTTCCTTTCCCCGAGTACAAGACACACAGATTGGCTTAATCAGGTGGTCAGACCACGCCCCAATTACCATGCACTGGAGGGAACAATTTAACACCAGAGGCCAGGGTAATTGGCATTTAAATTAACGCCTCCTTACAGACCCAACTATTGTGGCACAGATAGAACGAGACTTACGAAATTACTTCCTGGAAAATAAAACCCCTGATTCCTCAGCAGATAATGTCTGGCTGGCGCATAAGGCAGTTATCAGAGGATATTTTATCAAACATGCCAGCTATGCAAAAAAACAACGCCAAAAAACCTATACAGATACACTCACAGAACTGACAACCATAACACACATCAATAAGCATAACCCGACTCCCTCTAGCCACTCCAGAGTATTACAACTACAACAACAACTCAGAGACTTAGAATTTTCCAAAACCACTTATATTCTAAGAAAATTGAAACAGAACTTTTTTGCTTCAGGCAATAAAGCGGGAGCCAAGTTGGCATCACAACTTAAAACACGATCCATCACCTCCAGAATCGCTTACCTCGAAAATTCACAAGGGACCTGCACACTTGACCCTGACGGTATAGCCAATGAATTTGCTACCTACTACAAATCCTTATATAATCTGAAAATTGATCAGTCAACTGATGTTCCCACGGCTGACGCCATAGAGTCCTTCCTCTCTGATCTCAAACTACCTACTCCCTGAAGACATAGCATACCTCACCAAACCCTTCACAATCGAAGAGGTGTCAGCGACTGTATCCACACTACCAACACATAAGTTCCCAGGCCCAGACGGTCTCTCCAACGAATACTATCGAAACTTTTCTCACGTACTCTCTCCACACCTCTTAGCTCTTTTCCAGCAGAGTGCTAACTAGGGATCCTTACCCAAAGAAATGTTGTTGGCCCACATCTCAACACTACCCAAACCTGGGAATGCTGCTACTACTTGCAAGAATTTTCGACCAATCTCATTACTAAATTGTGATGCAAAGATTTATGCGAAACTTCTCAGCAACCGCCAAACACCTCTCCTACCGAAGCTCATACACAATGACCAAACGGGATTTGTGAAGAGCAGACAAGGTTCAGACAATTCCAGGAAAGTCTTGGATATTCTGGCAGTGATGGAGAGGAGGAGTAGCGGAGGCCTTTTCCTAGCACTAGATGCAGAAAAGGCCTTCGACAGACTAAACTGGCAATATATGCAAGCGGCTCTTGCCAAATTTCATATCCCTGAGCAGATCACTACCCAAATCATGGCCCTATATAACGCCCCAACCGCAAGTGTCTCCTTTGGCGGCTTTCTGTCTGACCCATTCCTGATCACTAACAGGACCTGGCAAGGCTGCCCCCTTTCCCCATTACTATACATTATGTCACTTGAACCCTTAGCTCACAAGATAAGACAACACAAACATATTCAGGGAGTGCAAACTAAAGGACAGGATTGCTGACTCGCCCTCTTTGCAGACAATATTTTTATAGCATTGTCAGATGTCCTATGTCGGCTCTACCCCATCTACTGACATTATTGAAAGAATTTGGGACTATATCACACTACAAATTGAACCAAGATAAAACACAAGCCCTACCGGTTGGGCTCCCACAAAAGATAGTGCTCAAAATGAAAGAGTGACACCCCTTTGATTGGAGGTCCTCCTCCCTCACATATTTGGAAATTAAAATCACCCCCTCCCTAGCGGGCATAGCAAAATTCAATTACACTCCTTTAATCCAAATGTGTAAAACTGATGCTCAAAAATGGAAAAACACACACCTCTCCTGGCTAGGTAAAATCAATGCCTTTTAAAATGATTACCCTCCAGCGCATACTATATATATTTTGCATGCTACTAGTTATAATCACAACTCATGGTATAAAACCCTACAATCGTTTTGTAGCTCCTTCATATGGGGAGGTAAAAAATGAGACTACCACTCGCCCTACTACAGAAATCTCCTGCTATGGGTGTGGTGGGCTTACCAAACATTCGACTATACCTTCAAGCTTCATTACTAGCCGCAAGCGTAACCCTACACACACCTGAAGGACAGACACAGTGGGTAGATCTAGAAAGGGCCTATTTTACGAACTACTCAATGACTGAATAAATGTGGACACCTAAATCCCTTCGCACTACAGAATGAGATCTACTCCCCACTACGCAACTAACTTTGCATGTATGGAATGACTTCCTACACAAGCTTGGCTATAGAGATAAGATACATCCTAAGGCACCAATAGAGGTGATCAAACACATATCCCCAATAGGGTCATTAGACAATTGGAAAGCACTGGGCATTACACACATACACCACCTACTAGAAGGACAAACAATAAAATCTTTCCAGAATCTTCAGAGGATATGGGGCCTCACCCTTCTATCACATATCCACACTAACACCACTAAAACATTCAACCCCCTGCTCGTCCTCAACCCGCAATTAATATTGCAGAGATGCATAGCAACACCAACTAAACCAAAGACCTTGTCCCTATGCTACAAAGCGGGACTAGAATTACAACCTGTAAAACCAGAACCCTGTAGATCTCATTGGGAAAGAGACAGTGGAGTTACACTAACAGAAACCAAATGGCTGAAAGCGCTTAACCACCTATCAAAATGGACTAGATGCTATACACATATAGAAGCACACAGGAAACTTCTCTATCACTGGTATTTGACACCCCACAAATTGAATAAGATATACCCAGCGTCATCTCCATTATGTTGGAGGTGTATCAAAGAAGAGGGAAATATGCTCCATGTGTGGTGGACATGCGATGAGATTCGTCCACTGTGGACAGAAGTCCAATCACTGCTGGAGCTAATGGGAATACATAGATTCCCAATGACTTTCACTACTTGTCTCTTACTGCTATTTGACGTAGACACCCACTATCCATACCACCAATTAATAGCTCTTACAATACTAGTGGCCCGCAACTTAATAGCTGCACACTGGAAAACTTCAGTGTGCCTATCTCCTACTCAACTTAAAGACAAGATCCAGCAATTTTATGTGTATGAACGCATGTCATTAGACTCGACGACTAAAGCTAAGAAATTTATGATTACATGGGCTCCATGACAATTATTACTAAGTGCTAACAATAGCAGCAAAATTACTTCTGGCTGTTTGCCAAAAGAGATCCTCCCTGAGTAGCCCTACTTATCGGCCCTATCGACCCTCTTACCCATCCGACCTTTAAACCACCCGACCAAGTGACACACACACACCAATTACATTTCAATTAAATGTCAATAGTGTTGACCTGTTACCTGTTATCTGTTTCAAACTTGCTGTTTTACTCTACTATTGTTATGTCCAATTGTATGACTCCAAATGACAATCTTGGATGTACGTGCATCTATATTCAATATGAATGTAAAACCTTCAATAAAATATAAATAAAAAAATGAAAAATGAGCGCAAAAAAAAAATCCATCTTCACCCAGCGAGGGCTCCGCGCAGACTGAGCTCTGCATGGCGGGGGAAGGCTTATAAAGCCTTGCCCCGCTTTGCAATTAGGCTCAGAGCACTCTGATTGGTGGATTTAAGCCATCCCATCAGAGTGATCTGACAGGTAAATGAAGAGACTGACAGGTTTGGAATTTTCCCACGCTGTGTAATTTGACTCATAACTCAACTGATTGGTGGATTAAGTAACCAATCAGAGAGTTATGAGTCAAATTACACATCGTGGGAAAATTCCAAAGAACTTTCCCACGCTGTGTAAAATGAGACAGAGCACTCTGATTGGTGGATTTCAAACCAACCAATCAGAGTGCTGTGACAGGTAAATGTAGAGACTTACCAAAGAACAATAAAAACTTTAGGCTTTAAAGGTGTTTCCACCTTCTAAGCCTTCATTTTTTAAGAGTGTGGTGCTGTATTAGATGTGAAGTAAGTGTGTTTTCCAAAATATTCAAAAACACTTACCCTCTATGTTATTCCTTAGTGTAATGTACATATAGAGAAAAACAGAAAACAATATATACAAATAATTGTGCAGTATATTAAGTGATGTGGCAAGAAATTTAGTGAGTTACAAATGTATATAAACTCACATTTTTTAGAGCCTTTTCAAGTTTTTAGGCTCTAAACTTCCAAGCGTCTGTGTCTTTTTGGGTAGATCACACGACCCCTCTCTCCAAGGAAAAGTGTGCATGTTCCTCTCCACAACTTATGTAAAAGACACAGATATTTCAAACTAAGTGTAGCATTTTAGATAGTAATTATATCCACATGAATAAAGTTAAAAATGCTCACCTTTTTTACAGCCGTTTGATAACTGGCTCTAAGTATGTAAACCTAGTGTCAATTTGTGGGGTGACACTGCCGCTTCCCTGGAATCACTTGTGCAGGATGCAGTTGAATAGTTAAAAATGGGGAAATTTATTGCAGAATATATATATATATATATATATATATATATATATAAACAGTATAGTGCAAATGTTTGTGGTCTAAAATATAAATCCACTTGGAGCTAAAAAAAAGGTGAAGGAAAAGGATAGATTGTGATAAGTGTATTTAAAAAGTATGACTCCACATTGGATTATAAGAAGTGACATAGTTTGAAATCTGCATTCAGTCCTAAAGGAGCTAAAGTGTTTAAATTGAAAATGCATTTATTTTCAATTTGTCCTAATTTTCTTATTTTGTCATCCCCTCGCCAGTTTAATGTAACCTTTTAAATTGCCATAAAATCTAAAAATTGAGGATCATTATGTACTAAATTAAAATGCTCTGAAACTGTTTGTCATAGCCTTTTTTAATGTTTTGTATGTGTTCATTTATTTTTACTTGTAGAGGGTGTTTAGTTCTGCCTACATAAAAGAGGTTGCATGAACATTTTAATATATATATTACCCTTTTAGAGAAGCATGTGATCATTTGACGTATTTTATATTTCTTTTCCCCCTTTGGGTCATAGAATTCTGTAATATGTCTTTTAGTACTTTTCGTATTCCTGCAGGCTAAACATTGCCCACAGCCAAAAAAAACTTATTTTTGAAAGAAGGGGGTAGATGTATTGTCTTTTATATGATTGTGAACCAATTTTTGTCTTAAATTGGGGGCTCCTCTATATACAAGTC
>OW240917.1:112959042-113121897 GCA_933207985.1 Pelobates cultripes | reverse complement strand
TCTCCATGGTCTTTACTTCTTTTATAGTATTTAGAAGGGAGATTTCTTCATACCCCTTTTCCATAAAGTCTTTTTTAATTTTAATGGCTTGGGTCTCAAAAGTGCTTTTGTCAGTATAGTTCCTACGAATTCTCATTAGCTGTGCTTTTGGAATGTTCTTTAGCCACGGAGAAAAATGGCAACTGTTTAGGTAGATGTAATTGTTCACATCTACCGGTTTAAAATAAGTTTTCATTTTAATACAAATATTTTCTATAAAAATAGTTCAATCTAAAAAATTTACACTTTCTGTAATATATTCCGTGGTTAATATAACACCCCAATTGTTCGTATTTAAAAACATTAAAAATGTTTTAAAAGATCCACTGAACCATTCCAAATTAAAAATATATTGTCTATGTCCCGCTTATAGGAGACCAGTTTCACTCCCCAGTCTGGGTTATTATTGATATATTGTGCCTCCCAGTATGCCATAAATAAATTGGCGTAGCTTGGAGCGAACCTGGTCCCCATAGCGTTACCGACTTTTTGCAAGGAAAACTTATTGTTAAACCAAAAACAGTTGTTTTGAAGGATAAGTTCTATTCCTTCCATAATAAAATGTATTTGTTCCTCTGGATAGATGTTATCCTTCTTAAGGAAGAATTCCTCTGCCTCTAAACCCTTTGCATGTGAAATGATAGTATAAAGGGAACTGACATCCGCAGTTACTAGAATGTAATTTGATTCCCATTGTATATCTTGTAATGTTTGTATAATGTTTAATGTATCTGTAAGATAGTCTGGAGTTTTTTGAACAATGGGTTGTAGACATTTATCCAGATATTCCGATAGCCTACTGTATACAGAATCTATCCCAGAGACTATCGGTCTACCTGGAGGGTTGGTTAGGTTTTTATGGATTTTGGGGAGATGATAAAAGACAGGGATCTTTGGTTTGGTGATATTGAGATATCTATATTCCTTTTCATTCAATATTTCAGTTTTTTTCCTTTGAGTAATAAGTTATCAAACTTCTTTTTAATGTTAAATGTGGGGTCTCCAGATAGTTTGATATGTTATAGTGTCTTCTACCAATCTGAGGCCCAATTGTAGGTAATCCTCTGTTTTCATGATAACAATTCCGCCCCCTTTGTCTGCTGGTTTGATGACCCTGTTTTTATCTTTCTGTAGTGTTTTTAAAACTAACCATTCCTCTTTGCTCAAATTCATATGTTTCTTATTTTTAAGTTTGATTTGATTTATGTCTTGCATTACTGATTTCTCAAAAGTAATCATTCCTTGGATATGAAATTATTAGGAAAGAAAGTAGATTTTGCTTTAAGGTCAGTGTGAATGTATTTTGAAGCAGTAGTTTGGTGCACTGGTCTCTGTTCTCATAAAGCATTTTTTTAGGCATAATTGTCTCATATCTATTTAGATCTATAAATACTTCAAACTTATTTAATGGTTGTGTTGGTACAAATTTCAGTCCCTTGTTTAAAATCTTTTGTTGTGCCTGTGGTATAGAATTTCCTGTTAAATTAAAAATAATCGATTTAGTTTGGGCTGCTTTGTATTTGCCTTTTTGACGTCCCTCCTGAAAAAAATCATCCTGTTTATGTCTATCTGATAGGATGTTGAATCTATTTGTAGTGGTGACATAATTCTTTTGAGTTTCCTTTCTATTTCTTGTAAGAATTGGTGACCTTTCTCTTCCTCTCCTTTCTAAATCATTTCTCTCTTGATCCTGTGTCTGTGTGGATCTTATAGGTTTTTATTGTTGTATAGGAAATCGTGTATGAGGTGATCTAACATTTGAATGGTACCTCCCATATGGTGAATCCTCTCATCTCTGACGGGAACGTGTCCTGTTCCTGTTGTGTTGGTTACCCTGTCTTACTACATTTGAATAACTTTTTGTTGGTTGGTATTTAGAGTAGCCTCTGTTGTGGTGATACCTTGAGTTTACATGTGTTTGTGTATCTATATGATTGTTTTTAGTGGCATAGGTAGTTACTTGATTGTTATCATAGTCATATCTATCCCTTTTGTATTTTTTACTTTTTATGTTAATGGTTTCTGTCTCAGTTTTCTCTATTTGTTTCTGAATAGTTTTTGTAATCGTTTCATATTCCTCAGGGCATGTGTGATTTAGGAGTAAATTTTGGGTCTCATTTATATCTTAATCTAGTTTTAGTAAGTTGGTTTTCCTTCTCTTAATGATCATTTTCATAGTTGTAAAAGAGAAGGTTTCTAACATCTCCTGCCATTCCTCCATAAAATCTTCCTCCCCTTTATCAAAGGTAGGATATTTATTGTATCTCAAACCTCTAGGGGTGATTTTTTTTCTTTTAAAAAATTCTCTAAAGTGGCTACTTCCCAAGTTATGCGAACCTCCTGATTCATAGATTTTGTTAGTTTATACTGACATTCTCTGAGGTCGCACGTATCTGTCTGGGTTTGAGGATTTTGAATTAAAGTAGGGGTGTCAAACATAGTGTCTATGTTTGTGCAATATTTTTTTTCTCCTTTCAAAAAGGGAAATGTTTAGCTGCCTCCACACCAACAAGGAGTTAGATACACAACAGAATGGAATATATACACAAAAGATGTAGAACAGGTGGCGCTGTATGATTTAAACGTATACGTTGAAAAGTAAATATTAGCTGCTGTATACACTCTGTGGGTACTCCTTAAAACCCACCACACATAGATAATCACCAAAGAACAATAAAAACTTTAGGCTTTACCGGTGGTTCCACCTTCTAAGCCTTCAGTTTTTAAGAGCCAGCTCAAAAGGAGATAGGGTGTAAGAAAACTTCTCCAACAATTTCTCCAGAAGGGCTAGATTAGCCAGCACTCCCACCATTTGATAGAGCTTGCCAAACTTATCCCCGCACCTCCAAGAGAGCCCAGAGTGTCCCTGGTCCATTTCCTGACTACTTAGGTACTAGGTACTTAGAAGTAGAATACCAGTGAGTGAGTAATTTATAAGCCATCTCCCGAGTCTGATAGTCGAGCAAAGAGGGGTCAGGTAGCAAATCTTTTCCCATTCATTATCACTAAAGGTCTGTCTAACAGCAGTCTCCCATTTGCCCATACATCCCAGGGTTTCAATAGGGGTCTGAGTCTGCAGAAAGGAACACAGAAAGGAGATTCCATGGTTTTGGATCGAGACATGTACGCTCAAACAAGGTGAGGTCACGTATGAGTGCAGGAGCCTGGGGCAGTGTATGGATGTAGCTAACCCGCTATCTATACTTGGAGTGTAGGAAAGAAGGGACATTCCTCACTGAGGCTACACCCCACCAAGGCCATTCACCAGACATACAGGGTATCTCATGTGTACCGGGATTAGCAACCCCCCAAAATCCTACCGTGGGCAGTCAGGGAAGGAGAATTCCCTCCGTCACTATTCCCATCATGTCTGGGTTGTTTCTGATAGTCATTAAAAATGTTTCAAGGGCAAGGATGAAGAGCAGCAGGGACTAAGGACATCCCTGTATAGCGCCTCTATTCACCTCCTCAGATGATGCACTAATCCCAAGTAAGCCAGCATCTAGAATAGGTATTCCCACCGAACCCTGTAGAAGGCCTTCTCTGCATCTATAGACAGCAAGAGAAGGTCTACAGGTACCCCATGTCTCCCATGCATGAGCATGTGGGCCCAGATGGTGTTGTTGTGTGCATTGCATCCCCGCATGAACCCCAACTGTTCTGAGTGTGCCAGCGAGGGTATATGTGTCAGGTGGCCAACATCTTTACTATAAGATTCAAATCACAGTTAAGCAGAGATATAGGCCGATAATTCCCACAGTGTTCTCCGTTCTTTCCCTCTTTTTTAATGATGGAAATGCGTGCTGCTAACGAATGTTTAGGTAGGTGATGTACATCTTGGATAGTGTTGAACACAGAGATGAGGTTCAACGAGGATAGTATATAGGCAAAGCATTTATAGTACCAAAGTAGGAGACTGACTACCCTCTATTATGAAAATCCTGATGTTGGGTATGGCGGATGTTTTCTTATGTTTTGACTTGTATAAGTCCATCCTTGCAAGCACGCTGTCTTGGCATCATACTTGACTCTAGCCTCACCTTTGAGCCTCACATCCAGTTTGTTGCCAAATCCTGTAGGTTCCAACTCAAAAACATAGCCTGTATCCGCCCCTTTCTTACGCAAGATGCGACCAATGAGCTTGTCCATGCTCTAGTAATTTCCCGCATAGATTACTGTAACCTCCTCCTGATTGGTCTCCCCAAAAGTCGTATTGCCCCGCTACAGTCTGTAATGAATGCTGCAGCTACAATGTAATGCGGATACAGAGTTTCAGCAAGTGACCCCAACAACAACCAAGTAGCTCAAAAACACCTATGTGGCAACCTCTCTATCCACATAAAATCAAAGCACATAAATACATACAAACAGGTGGAGTATCTTGGTTCGTTGATGCAAAATGAAATGTAATTTAAATGAGAACTGTAACGACAGAAAGATATGACAAAATCTAGTGTAGTATTGTAAAGTACATAAGTAGTTTCATGTATAATATATGATTCGGTACTCACAAAAGGAGAGCCAAAAGAAAATGGCTCAATTTAAACGCCTGTGGAATAATTATAAGGGTTCCCACTCCCTCTCTGTGCAGCAGCTGTATCTGTATCCCTTGATGTTAATCTGAAGAAGAGACCATCACCATTCCGGTCAAAGGTAATTCTTCTTTTAATAAAAAAAGGGGGTATACATAAAATACAAATAAATTTAAAATACAAAGAAATGAAATAAAAACTTTAAAAAAAATAAATAAATCACTCAATGTGATAGAGATATTGAAGTAGTCCACTCTGGGATAGCAAGACGCGTTTCGCCTAATAATTAGGCTTCCTCAGTTGCTCCTGATATATGCTTTCAAACGTTCGTTCTTTTATACCCCTCTCTAATGAGGGAATACCGGGCGTCTGTTGTGTGACCTCTTCTTCCGGGTTCCGTATTTCGTCGTCACTTCCGGTTTCTGTTTTCAACGTATTTCCGGTTTTCAGATCGCTCCGATATTGGAACGCATATGCGTTCCACTCCTTGAAAAAACTTTATTCGCATATGCATATAGTCCAAATTTAAACCTGGCTTCCTTTTCATTTCATATATATTCACTTGTGGAACATATGAGTATTCTATCTCTAAAGGAGGTGAATATTTATCTTATATAAATATTCCAAGTGTACACAATAATATAAAATATAAAGCTAATAAGAAAAAATAAGAACCATTAAAAGTAATGATCAATATGTAAAACTAGGAAACATCGATAAAATAAGAACATCAAACATAAGTGAAAAATTGATAATGTAATACATCCTAAGTGTAAAAGACCAAATCCCATACATAAAAAACATAGACACCATATATAAAGGTGCAAATTGCAATAATCTTTAATACCTATACTTAGGTGTAAGTGCCAAAAGTAGCAGCTAGCCCATTGTGTAACATATAAGCAGAATAATTTTTTGAGGAAATGGCAAATCTCAAAATCAGAATTTAACCCATTAGGTATCAGGGTGTTAAAATTAAAAATGAATTTCATTTCCTCCTTCCCTAGTTTATTCATATAATCTCCTCCTCTCCAATGTTTAATTACTAATTTTATTGCACAAAATAGGAGGCCTGTAGGGTCTTGGTTATGGGTCATTTTGAAGTGCTGTGAAACAGAATGCGTTTCTAGGCCTTTTCTGATATTCCGTACATGCTCTGCAATTCTTGTATGGAGGGGTCGTATTGTTCTTCCTATATATAGTAGATTGCAGGGACATCTTAGGACATAAATAATTCCTTTAGAATGACATGTAATATGTTCTTTTATCTTATACTGTTGGCCTACTAGTTCGCTTATGTCCAAAAGGTGTCTTTTTTTGCTTTTCGTTGCCCTGCATGGTAGACATTCCCCACAACCATAAAAACCTACAAGGTTGTTCAAAAAAATGGTCTGGTTTGGTAACATCTAAACTGCTCCTAACCAAAATGTTTTGTAAACCCTTAGTTCCTCTATATATAATTTTAGGTTTTGGAGGTAAAATAGCTTTTAGAATTGGATCATCTCTCAAGATATGCCAATGTTTTTTTATGGCGTTTTGAATTTTTTTAGTATTTCCGTTATATCTACATATAAAAGGAATGTCCTCATTTCTTTGAGGGTTATTCTTGGATTTATATTTTAAAAGTTGTTTTCTTTCTAAAAGTTTTATATCTTCCAAGTCTTTTTTTAATTTAGTTTCCTCGTAACCTTTCTCTAAAAATTGATTCATTAAATACTTTGATTGTTCTGTGTATACTTGTGTATCTGTGCAGTCTCTCCTTAATCTCTTAAACTGTCCTCTCGGTGCATTAACGAGCCAAGGAGTATGATGACAACTGGTTCTATCAATATAACTATTAGTGTCCACCGGTTTAAAATAGTTTTTTGTACAAATATTCGAATTTTCAATATATATGTTTAAATCCAAAAAGTTAATTTCTGTGTGGCTCGTATTGCAAGTAAGTTTGATGCCCCAATCGTTGTTATTAAGAAACTGTAAAAAGTTGGTAAGTTCTTGGTTGTCTCCCATCCAAATAAAAAATATATCGTCGATATATCTGCGGTAGGACACCAAATTTGCCACCCAGTCATGTCCGCTGGAAACAAAATGTTCTTCCCAATATGCCATAAAAAGATTGGCATAACTGGGGGCAAATTTGGTGCCCATTGTTGTACAAGACCAGTTTTTTCTGCAGATCTGTGGTACAACAATGAGCACCAAGTTTGGTGGGTAACCTCTACCTTACATACCTGTCTCTTGCTATTTGATATTTCCTGTCCTAACGTGTCTTATAC
The DNA here is from genome assembly GCA_933207985.1 of Pelobates cultripes. Taxonomy (NCBI): domain Eukaryota; kingdom Metazoa; phylum Chordata; class Amphibia; order Anura; family Pelobatidae; genus Pelobates; species Pelobates cultripes. Next base: position 113,115,050 of record OW240917.1, on the reverse strand, counting down.
CCCACCTCCTATAGACTGTAAGCTCTTTTGAGCAGGGTCCTCTTCAACCTATAGTTCCTGTAAGTTTTCCTGGAATTGTCCTATTTATAGTTAAAGCCCCCCTCTCATAATATTGTAAAGCGCTACGGAATCTGTTGGAGCTATATAAATGGCAATAATAATAATAATATTAATACAATAATTATATTGTATAATTTTGTCAATATCACTTTGTTACTACATTTTGTGTCACCCGGTGTCTAATATTAAATTAATAATAAAGAAAAGAAATACTTGGGAAATTAAAGCATTTTACAGTGTAGGGTGTGAGAAATCTTGCAATAGTTCGTAGGGTCTGAAAATAATTATAAAAGCAAAAATGCTATTTTTGGCATATACAGTAGACATCATAAAAATTGATAAAAAAAAAATAGCATAATAGCCTGCTGATAGAAATTTGTAAGGACCCTAAATTCATTACTAGCAGTACAACTTACTAAAAACGGCAATAGCATAATGCCCGTATACATTTGAAATAAAAGTATTTAAAGCTTCTATAGCACTCTTTGGAATGCAAATGTTATGCTAATAATAAAATGGTAGAGTCAATTCAGTGCTCCCCCTCTCCCTGACAGTAAGATTGATATGACCCATTAAAACTTTAATATTTCGAAGGAGGAGATCTATGGCAACTGTAAAGTCGAGTGACTGGGGGGAATTGCTTCCCTACATTATTAGTTGTCCCACATGTGCTATCCTGCCAAGAGTGCCTGTGCTCGGAGAGGGGGGACACGATCCACTAACTGGACTTCACAGAGTAGACACCTTTCTACAAATATGGCAGATGTCTACTCTGCCGAAATATAACAGGCAGGGGGAGGTAGTACAGGCAGTAAGGGAGCTTTGTACTTACTGTGCTCTCCTTTCAGAGCTCCCATCATTGTCATCCCTAGAGGATACATATAAAACCTGTGCAGGGAGAGCATAGTGATCCCAACAGTCCCACTGGCCACCAGGTAGAATATCCACTCCCGAGAAACCTGGGTGGACCACTTGATAAATAGAAAATGTGTATGAATGTAATTGTGTGTGAATGTCTATGAGTATGTGCATGTATGTAATTGTATGGGTGTATGTCTGTGATTATGTCTGTGTCTGTGTGTATGTCTGTGATTTCATATGTAGATTTGTGATTATATGTGTGTGTGTAGGTCTGTGATTGTGTGTGGTAGGTCTGTGATTGTGTGTGTGTCTGTGATTATATATGTGTGTCTGTGGTTATGTATGTATATTTGTGGTTATATGGGTATATAATTGTGTGTGTGTTTGTGTGTGTGCATGCATGCATGTAATTGTATGGGTGTATGTCTGTGATTATGTGTGTGTATGTCTGTGATTTCATATGTAGATTTGTGATTGTATATGTGTGTAGGTTTGTCATTGTGTGTGTGTATGTCTGTGATTACGTGTGTGTGTCTGTGGTTATGTATGTATATATATATTTGTGGTTATATTCTTAAATATGGCAATCCCACATAATGAAATTATGAAAAGGCTTTTTGCCGGCTGTGTAGTAGATAACTCCCTCATTTTTGAACAGTCAATGGCAGCCCATTACCCCACCTGCCTTAAAATTATTAGTGACCCATTGCCCCCCCCTCAGTTTTGACTGTGGTATGTTACGTGGCCGCCTATGTATTGTTCCTAGAGTCGCCACTGGAAGGATGAGCTGACATTTTCAGCACACTTGCAGGCATTAAGTCAATGACCATTAGCTTCTGGTAGAGAATTTTGGTTCTCTACATCCTGGTTACAATACCCAGAGTATTTCATTCTGCAAAATACATGAAATTTTCATACCACTGTGCAGTTTTCATGTAAGGTCACTGAAATAAAGATCAAACTATATATGTATAATATATACAGCTACTGATTTAATCGTTCTAAACTGTCTTTCCATGCAATAAAAGAGTTTGTGCTAAACATTGAATGAAAAACAGTGGGGGTTAATTTTGCAGTTGAATTCTAGCCTAAATTTGCCATTTGTTTTTATTTGCTGCTTAGTCAATGAACTGCATTACTATTTACAATTTTAAACTAATGCAAAGAAAGTTACAGGTATATTTCCTTGCAATTTCTTGGGCATTTTCTTTTTATATGAGTTATATGGTGAATGAATTAAAAATAAAATAGGAGAAAAAAATATTCATTTTATTACAATTGCCAGATGAAGGAATGTGTTATCTAGATACAACACCCCAGACAACTTGTGATTAGTGTTAATAATATTGTCTTCAAATTAATAGATGCAACAAAGCTCAAATGTATCATTTTCTTACAAAAAAAGGAATGTGCTATTCAGCACCTATTAAAAACAATGTCAAATAAAGTTGAAAACTTGAGAATCTTCATTCGTGCAACAAATCAGAATATATTTCACACATTTCAACTCAAGTAATTTCTTCAATTTGACACTTTATCAACAAAGTTATGAGAAAATTATATATATTATATTATATATATATTGGCAATTTACAAAATATTTTGATTCTGATTTCTACCAAGGATTAGGCGCAGGCTTCCCCAAACTCTGGCCCTCCAGATGTTACAGAACTACAACTCCCATGATTCTATGAATGAAATAGATAGGCTGAGAATCATGGGAGTTGTAGTTCAGCAACATCTGGAGGGCCGCAGTTTAAGGAAGCCTGGTACTAGGGGATATTTGTACTGTTCTTACCAAAAACAAAACAAAACCCGGACTTTGAGCTATATGTCTGTTCAACTATAATTTACCTCTTTCATATAAAATACACTCACACTTATTATATATCATTTTGTTCAGGAGAAATACAGTTTTTATTTCACATCAAATATTTATATATGAAACATAATTTAATATGAATAAAATCTAAAAAGGTGTGAGAAATTAAGAAAGTATGTTATTTTCCAAGTTCTGCCTGGCATTTTAAATGTGAATGTCATAACACTATTACCTTTCACTGCAATAAAATACACATATTTGTGTTCAGCGATGCCTCACAAGGACAACATTGCACCCATTGTAACGGACACAAGTTTATTATGGTCTTATTCATTAGATATCACGTAATACAGTTCATTATGAGTACCCTTTTAGAATTATCCCACTTGTGTCATGTGATTTTGGTGTTCCAAGATGGATGCCTGACATGGGGAGAGTCAAATGCTCAGCTTCTTTAGAAGTTGAAGCCACATGCTGAAGAGCCAAACCCATTTTTCCTGACCACCAGAGAACATCTTGCAGCATTCCAGCAGCGTAACTAGATGCAACCTTTGTCCATTGGTTCTCCTTGTGATCTGTGTTTGGTACTGATATGTATGCATATTGTATTACTGTTATTATTATTATTATTATTATTATTATTATTATTATGTTTAGTTCATTTTAGCTTAATCAAAGTAGTATTTAGTGTGGTAAAATCATTTTTTATTTTCTATACAATGGCTGATTTGTATGTAGCATTGTGATGTCATTGCAATGTCATAGATATTTCCAGTTTATTAGTTCTGTTTTAGCATAACCTGTTATTGTAATACAATTGCTGATGTAATATAGCATTGTTAGTTAAAGTATGTAAGTTTGTTCATCTGTTATGTGTGTATATATTATTTTTATGCATATATTAAACATTTATATATTTTTAAACAACTACTCAAGTGTGTGTCCATTTGGATGTTAATTGTTGAATCATACCTCTTTGAGTATACCTATTTGATATTTAGCAATTTGTTGTTGAGGTAACTTTTCACAAGAGTGTTATTTAACTCCCATTTTGGGAGTGGACTCCATTTTGGATTCCCTCTATTTCATGAGTAACTTTGGTAGCAACCTATAAAGTGTTAACAGATACCAATTGACACCATACATGGTATTAATTTATATATTTGGGAATCTTAGGTGTATTAACTATTATTTTTTTTACATATAATTAATAACCAAAATATTTTTCTAATTCACCCATATACATGTTTTATGGGGTTTTGTTATATATATATAGTTTATTACACATTGAATATTGCCCGATTGGTTTTGCTGTGCCTATGTTGCCTTTGAGATTGTATGGCAGCCCAGGAATGAAAATGATCCCCATCATGGCATACAATTAGCAAAAGTAGACCACCCAGGGTATTCACAATAGGATATGTCTAGTCTTTGTTAGTAGCCACTTAGTCACAAACCCTGGCCAAAGAAAGTGTTTATATTTGTTTTTTTGTATCTTTCACACAAACACTGCACTTTTCCCAATGATATCATTGTCATTATATATTTTACTGCTCTAAAACACTCATTTTTGTGTTCAGGGATGTCTCATGAGTACAACAATACTCCCATGTACATTTTTTATGGGGTTTTATAAAGTTACAATTATAAGACTTGGAAATTAAATTCTCTGTACTTACTGGTCAGGCAGGTCCCTTGTGGAATTAAATCACATGATGCAGATGGGTAAGATTGGCTGCCAGAGCACTGCCTTGGTTGTCAGGTAGTTCCCCTGATCACAATTGCCATCATGGGTGAGTACTTGGTACAGAGGGAGAGAGAAAAAAAAGAGAGAGAGAAAAGTATAAAAGACTAGGAAATAGGTTGTGTAAAAATCTTACTTTTATTTAAAGAAACAATAATAAAACCTCAACCCGTTTTGCCCTATTAGGCTTCTTCAAGTGAGAGTATCCTAGGTGGGGGTTGTTCCACCCATGCTGTTACCATAGAGCGGTTTGTCTGCTCTCAAAATTGTAAGTACATTTCATTTTACTACTACTTATTTGCAAATATGGAGAGCACTATGGGCCTTTTTTTATTTAATTGCATATAAACTACACCACAACTACCTTTTGAGGGATATCCTACAAGTGGAGAGTTGAAATAACACTGTAAGCTGTTTTACAGAGGGTCGGTTATAGCTCTTAAAAACGTGAGTTGGCAATGTTTAGTTCTACGTTGTCTATAGTCCATAGACTCACAATACTGCACTATTGGTCTCCTATTTTTTCTCTTTTGCATATGCCATTGATGTGTGATACCACTCCGGAGACATCTTATTCAACATTTGAAGACTTTTAAAACCTCAAAAGGACATTTTTATCTTTTACTTGGTACCTTTTTTGATTACTTACCACAATATTGTATTTATTTTGGCGCTACCTGTATCCTTTGTTCGTTATAGTTTTAGAGATGTATGTAGCTTAGGTAATAATCTTATCTGATAAGATTTACAGATTGTTATGAGAAAGAAGGATCGAGAAAGTTGCTGTGAGAGAAGTGAATAAACGTTTAACAACTGCCAGATTGTACAACACTGAAAAAAGACAATGTTTATATGGCATCATAGAATCTTCTGGAATAGCTTGTTGTGTACGTCCAAAGGTTTCAGAAGGAATATAATATTCCTTTGATACCAAATATATTTTGAGTCTGTTTATTTTCATCACTCTGTTAAATGTCCATGGTACACATTGGTACATGCAATCTAGAAATCTAAATCATGCCTCTCTAGGACAGTCTGAAATCTCTTAATATCCACATTCACTGTGCAATGTCCAGCCTCGATTTGGAACTAAATGCTTATAATTGATGCAATGCTTCCTAATTAAGACAAAAATGAAGATTAATACTTAGATTATGGAAAGGAAGTGTTTTCCAAGGTGTCGATACAATAAACTAAAAATCACCAAGTAGGAATATTTTTTTAGTCTAACTTCTGCAAGACAATTATCAATTGAATACAATACACTATTTAGTAAATATCCACAGGTTAGTTTACTTAAAAGATTATATATTTGGCCTCCACTTGCTGAGTTGAATAATAACTTAATAATCACATTGATAAGTGGATAGTCTAGAATGTACGACTGTGGTGGTCTGCTCTACAGAACTTTATTACTAGCTATATTACTAGTTATTTATTTAAGTCAGTTTCATTAATATCCCATTATTCATTCATAAACATATTAACATTCTATGTTCTAGTAAAATGTAGAGAGGTATAAAGTTATTTTTCAATATGCATCCCACATGTTGTGACAAACATTTACTCCTAAAAAATAATCTTGACTAGTCTTACAATTACTAAAGGCAGACATCATATGACTATTCAAGTGCAGATTAATTTAGCTGTATCTTATTGATCCTACATAGGGGGACTTTGTCTGAAAGCTGGAATGAAACTGACACCCAAGCTGGGGAGAGTATGTTGATGTCTGACACCTATAAACATGTTCACTATCAACCTTTGCACAGGCATGCATGCCTAATAGATCTGTATGCCATAGGTAAGTGGATATTAAAAGCACAATTATATTCTTCTACAGGCATATTAATAAAATGATTGACGATTTAAAACAGAGCGTCAATGTAACTTACACTTTTCAAAAGAAGAAGACAAGATGCTGGTTGCTAGGTTGTAGACAGCTTCTCCAAAAGTTGGAGTAAAATGCTGCAACATAATATCTATTTATGAAAAGGATGCCATCTGGAAGATTAGTTTAGCAGTTAACAGCATTTTAAGGCTAACTGAAAAAGCATGTGCACAAAAAGAAATGGTCCACTGACATTAAAAGAACAGTTAAAGGAAAAGGATAAAGGCACCAAGATATAAACACACTATTTTAATGTTTCCACAATTTCAGGTTCGTATGGATTTACTGAGTTCAAAACTATTAACATAAATTCCTATTACCAACAGTAAGAACCACGAGGTTGTTTTGCATTTATACTAACCTCCATTCCCTGGTGCTAATCCATACCTGGCTAAGAAACTGTAATATAATATAATATAATATATAATATAATTATATAATATAATCTGTCTTGACATGAGAAATTCTTGCTCTGATATATTTAGTTTGCAGCTATAGCTTTTTTATAGGGCATTAAGATGTTTTAGTTATTTACGAAATATATTACTTCTATTTGTGCTCTGACTACTTATCAGGATTGCACACTCCTGGTAAAATACTTATATACTTTTCATGTAAATCCTGACCTGCCATGAAAAGTTATGCCGTGCAATATTTGACATGAAGAGAGGCATGCTATGCTATTACTGAATGTGAAGCAATAATTGCTTATATGCTTATATATTGCAAAACCACTGATGTTTTTGTGTCCATATTTTTTTTAATATTTGCAAGTTTAGTTCACATATGATGTGATGTTTTCATGTTCAAATTAGAAAGATTATGCTTCCTATATTTATTCACTTATTTTTTATGTACATATGTTTTCACAATTAAAGTTAAGCTTATTAGCAACGCAATGCTTGCTTAGTTTAGAAAAACGATGCCTTTCATGAACATGTGCTCTTTTTATGTAATGAATTCCTAGGTATTCCTCAAATAGCTGTCTGGAAAATCTGGATGCAGATGAGATCTTGAGAAATTGATGAATGAATTTACACCGGATTTGCATGTATTAAAGACCAAGTAATGTGAAACCCAGTAGTGCGAAATGCGTCTTGGGTTACGCCAGCCAGGGGAGGTGAAGCCTACATAATTGACCCCTTGACAACAATACGCCACATTGCTTTGTATTACATTGTATTTATTAATTTTTACTTTATATGCTGCAATACATATTATTTGTTTTTTACCATCAATAATATTTGGTCAAAGCCTACTGATGATCCCCCTTTTTTTTAATTAATAGAAAATTGCAAAAGGAAAAGCAATAATAAAACTAAGGCTTTGATTTAATATTGTTGGATAAGATTTCCAAATTATTTAATATTTTTGGATAAATGTTTAAAATATTTTTTTAACACATTAAAATATTGAAAAATATACCATATATTCAAAATATATCAATATATACCAAATATATCCATATATAAAAAATATCTAAATATTAAAAACCTTTTTACAAATATTTATCAAATATGTTTTATTATATTAAATCATTTTGAAAATGTATTCACAAATATTAAATACTTTGGAAAGTTTATCCAACAATATTAAATTAAGGCCTAAGTTATCTTATTATTTTTATTTTTTGCAAAAAAGACATGTAATTATAACACTAGTACAAAAAGTGAGTGGGGCATCAGCTGATTTTTACCTGAGAAAATGTTTTGGCTGACTGATTATCCTTCATTATGGATATAAACACAGTGCCCTATCAGCTTATACCAGCTGCATCTCTTGGGGTAGCAGGCATATCCAGACCACAAGACTCAGCAAGGCAGGGCAAATCCAATACAATAAAAATGCATTTGAAAACATTATAGCCATCACCACATTTTAGAATTTTTTTTTTAAATAAAAAACAATAAAAAGATCTGCCATACTCTCAAGATGGGTTAACTTGTGCAGTAAATGGCCACACACTGTATGTTACTTAGGGAAGAAGCTTTTCAATGTGTAAAGCACAATCAGTGGCAAGAAAATGCACTGTGAAGGAAATGATCTGTAAATCAGTAAAACAATCTAAATCAATTCTTCAAAGTTGACACTGAGCATGGCAGTTACATAGCAAAGGGAGCTTTTTTGAATTTTTCATTATTTTTGTTTTTTTTACCAGCCTGAGCTTCTATTAGCTTGGTTGGGGAATGCATTGATAATGAAAAGGCTGGTGGTGATGGTTGCAGTGCTTGTTTTGGTGTTGGGGAATCATAGGAAGAATAGAAGGACAGTGGTTACCCTGCTAACAGATAAAGTTACAACTGTGTCCACTCTTGTAACTCCTCTGGCTCATAGTTGAGTACCTGGTGGACCAGAGATAAAGAAACTATGCCTGCAGCATTAAGTAAGAAATAAAAATCTCATTATCACCAGATTCATTAACACTGCCACCAAGACCAGACATTATGGACACTGTGGCACCAGTTCAGTGAATGTTATTTTGTTAACAAACAAAAAGACTCTGCTCACCTGTACCTTAGCTGCTTCTTGAGGTTTTTAGAAGGACTAACGCTAGTTGTACTATTCTAGCTGATGCTGCCAAAATACTTTACAAACACATTGCTACTACCTGTGGGCTCAAATGACTACAGATTTGTCTGCTACATTGAGTCACCAGTTAGTACAACTTAAGGTCGAGAAAAAAACAATTGCCTACTAGATAGTGAGTCAAATGTAATAGATGTGCTTGTCCCACTATCTTGAGGATGTATTTTCCAAATGATTTCCCAAAATTCGACTAAAAATACAACTTGTAATGACATTTGCATCTGGATATTTGTGGTATAGTGGAGGCTGATGATATAGCAGACATTTGTGACACAGTAGCGATTGGAAAATTAAAGGTAACTGGTGTTGTTGTGTAGAATTACTTGGTTGTAAAGGATATGGTGGTACAAATGAGGATGATATAGGTAATTCAGGAGTTTGTGGTTAATACTGCCACTATGATCGGTGTGGTAACCTGCAGAATTTAATAGAAAATTAGATTGAGAGGACATTATGAGAGCCTACTAAATGTAACAACTCATAACTGTTTTCATATTGATTTGGCACTGTAGGTTTGGATGCATGTAGGACAGCTGCAAAGATGAGTAAGGCTAATGAATGTGGTCTCTGTGAATTCCACATGAAGCTGTAAAATCCCTAGTTTTCTCCTTAAAGAGACAGCTCTGGTAAGTGGTCTGGGTGCAGTGCCCCAGGTCCCTTAACTTTAGAAAGATAATTATTGCAGTTTTAAAGAAACTATAACAATTAGCTTGGTGGGTTAACTCTACCTCTGGTGGCTGTGTACCACTAGAGCAGGGGTAGGGAATGTAGGGATCAACCAATATTGATTTTTTTTGCGCCGATACAGATACAGATAATCTGTGAACTTTCAGGCCAATAGCAGATAATTTACCGATATTCTGTACATTTACCATTTTGAAAAAAATAAACTATTTCTAAAGGTAAATGCACAAAATATACATGCCACATGTAGTGGATGCAGTGTATTTAGATAGGGGAGCTGTGTGTGTTTATGTAGTGTGTGTAGTGGATGCAGTGTGTATTTGTGTAGTGTGTATATAATGAATGCAGAGTATGTTTGTGTAGTGTGTATGTATAGTGAATGCAGAGTGTTTGTGTTTGTGTTTGTGTAGTGTGTATATAATGAATGCAGAGTGTGTATGTTTGTGTAGTGTGTATATAATGAATGCAAAGTGTGTGTGTGTGCTTGTGTAGTATGTGTATAGTGAATGCAGTGTGTTTGTGTTGTGTGTGTATATAATAAATGCAGAGTGTGTGTGTGTGTTTGTGTAGTATGTGTATTTAATGAATGCAGAGTGTGTGTGTGTGTGTGTGTGTGTGTGTGTGTATATAAATGAATGCAGAGTGTGTGTGTGTGTGTATGTTTGTGTAGTGTGTATATAATGAATGCAGAGTGTGTGTGTGTGTGTGTATGTTTGTGTAGTGTGTATATAATGAATGCAGAGTGTGTGTGTGTGTATGTTTGTGTAGTGTGTATATAATGAATGCAGAGTGTGTGTGTGTTTGTGTAGTGTGTATATAATGAATGCAGATTGTGTGTGTTTGTGTAGTGTGTGTATAGACCCAATTGACACTACCTTCTGAACATCAATCTCACAGAAACATCCAATGTCTTGACCTAGAGCATTTCTCCACTAATCTCCAAACTCTCCTTTTACCTATCTCAAACTTCACATGTCCTAGCTTTACAACCTCCTTCTACAATTCCGCCCTCTTCTCTCAACTAGACATCATGGCACCTCCTACATTTAAACGCAGCAGGTGCCCCCAACAACAACCTTGGCACACAAAGCTGACTCGATATCTCCAAAAATGCTCCAGAACTGCTATATAGTGAATGCAGTGTGTGTATAGAAAATGCAGTGTGTTTGTGTAGTGTGTGTGTATATAATGAATGCAGAGTGTGTGTGCTTGTGTAGTGTGTGTATAGTGAATGTAGTGTGTCTGTGTAGTGTGTGTATATAATGAATGCATAGTGTGTGTGTGTTTGTGTAGTGTGTGTATATAATAAATGCAGAGTGTGTGTGTGTGTTTGTGTAGTGTGTATATAATGAATGCAGAGTGTGTGTGTTTGTGTAGTGTGTATACCTCCCTTGGTAAACTCATTAGCTCCTTTGGCTTCCAATACCATTTCTATGCAGATGGCATGCAAATCTACCTATCCTCTCCTGATCTCCCCCCGTCCCTCTTGACTAGTGTCTCTGACTTCATCTCTGCTATTTCTTTTTTTTTTTTTCTTTTTTTTTTGTGCATACGATAACATTTGCTTGTGAGGTACCCAAAGGCAGTCCTCTAGCGCATTATAAACAATTTAAACATTAGGGTAGACGATTGGTCTAGCACTTTTGTTTTTTGTAAGGATATAAACAGTAGTGATGTACATAGGTTCTTTCAGTATATAACATGGCATAAAAAGGTTGTACGTGTCTTGAAACTGACTATTTGTTGGTAGGAGCTATGTATAGTTGAGTCAACAAGGCTTCAGGTTAGACATTATATGCACACTTATGCTAGGTCTATATATGATAACATGCTCGCTGCCTTAAGTGTGTGACTGCCTTAGGGCTTGTTACATGGTTATGCTTGAACACGCATGAGTAAGAAACAGATATTTTGTAGGTTAACGACAGGTCTGGACGTTTACATCATATGCTTATATCGCAGATTTATGTAGCAGTCCTGTGCTTTGTTAGTCCTAGGTGATTCTAAAGAGGATAGAGTGGTCGGTAGTCGCAGAAAGTCCTGCAACAGTTAGGGTGCCCTAGTTGTAGAGTACCAGAGAGAGTCAGCCAATGCCTCTTGTGGGCCACTGCAGGCGATCTTCCCCCGTATCCACCATGGGGTAAGCGCCATGGGGCGAGCCTCGGTAGGTTCTGGCTCCTGTTTTTGATTGGAGGGGTGGTGAGGGAATTCTCTGTCTCCAGGCCTGTGCCAGGGTCCACTTCTTTGTGCCGCCGGTCGAGTGCCTTGCATAGCCCAGATCATTCTCTTTTTGGGGAGAGTGGGGACGGGTCAGGGTTTTGCGTCGCCGTGTGGGTAAAATGGTTCGCCAGCGTATTCGGCGCCGACGGGTTAGTCTTTTGGCGACCCTTTTGGTGACCCCGGGTCCAGATCTGGGTCTGGGTAGGCAGTTGTTGCCTGTGGCGGGTGCTGGGTGTTGGCGTGTACCACTTTGTATTCCGCGGCTATTTTGCATCTCCCACCCCTGGTCTTTTGCTTGGAGGTCTCGTTTGTAGCTTGCCTCTCTAGCCTTCAGCTTCTCCCAGAAGGCCTCCAGGATGGTTTTAAGTTTTGCCTCTAGGCCCTCTTGTGGCAATTGTCTGCTGTGTGAGCTTGTTTGCCTGGCTCGGCTGCTGCAGAGAGGTGCGTCCGCCATTTTGTGTATAGTGTTGCTCCGTCGCATGTGCTGCCTGGAGCCTTCCGCTCTGCTGTCGGTAGTTTGTGGACCGGGATATCCCCCCCGGCCCATAGGTGGGGGAACGGGACTCTTTGTAGTCCTGCTGGGGGTTGAGGCAGCAGCCGCAGCCTCACTGTTTCGTCTTGGTCGGGCGGCATTACGGTTTTCGGTATCGGAACGCTCCGCCCGTCTTTCTCGCTGAGTAAGCCCCTGTTTGGTGCGGTTTGTGGATGGCAGGAGTCCTTGTAAGACGCTCAGGAAGGTAGTTCGTTAGGGAGCTCCTGCATAGTGCTGCCATCCGCCATGCTTGTCAGGCCCCGCCCCCCATCTCTGCTATTTCTAACTGGATGGCTGCTCACTTTCTTAAACTCAACTTGACCAAAACTGAAATTCTGGTCTTTCCTCCTCAAGTGTTGCTACTCCTGTATCTGTCTCCCTCCAAATCAATGGTGCTACCATCAGCTCCACCACACAGGCTTGCTGCGTAGGTGTTCTCTTTGACTCCAACCTCTCCTTCACGCCTCATGTTCAGTCTATCGCCATATCCTGTCATTTCCATCTCAAAAGCATTGCACGCATCCGACCCTACATAACGCCAGATGTGACTAAGGTGCTGGTCCGTTCCACTGTCCTTTCTCGCCTTGACTACTGTAATGCGCTTCTCAGTGGTGTTACGTGCTCACAACTTGCGCTGTTACAGTCCATAATGAATGTGGTGGCAAGGCTCATCTTCCTGTCCTCCCGCACCTCCTATTTCTCACCCTTCTGTCAGTCCCTACATTGGCTTCCTGTAAGATATAGGGCTCAATTTAAAATTCTGGTTCTTGCTTTCAAATCTCTAGATAATGCTGCTTCCACCTATCTATCCTCCCTAATACACAAGTATGTCCCGTCTAGGCCCTTAGGCTCTGCTGAAGACTTACGTCTATCTTCTGTCTTTACTCCCACCTCTGATGATCGCCTTCAAGACTTCTCGAGGGCCCCTCTGTTCCTGTGTGTCCAACTTCTCTGGTTACAACTACATGTCTGTTCGTCCAGCCATTGTAAAGTGCTGCGGAATTTGTTGGCGCTATATAAAAAATAACATAATAATAATAATAATAATAATAATAATAATAATAATAATGAATGCAATGTGTTTTTATGTATTGTGTGTATATAATGCAGTGTGTGTTTTTGTAGGTATTTAATGTGGGGAGAGGGAGGGCATTTTTTATTTAAAATTATTTTTAAATATTTCAAAAAATTTGTATTTTTGGTTCCCCATTCCTGCTTCTTTCTTGGCCAGGGAGGGGAGATATAGCATTCCCTGGTGGTCCGGTGGCATGGACTGTGCAGTTAGGGCCCGCAGCAAGCAAGCACTTACCTTCCCAGCAACTTCCTTCAGCTCCCCTGTCTAAACCTTGCAGCTAATTATTGCAGTTTTAAAGAAAGACACATACACACGCACACACAGTGTGAGCAGCAACATCATCAATACCAGCTAACATCACACCAAAGAGAAGCAGTTCCAGCCATCACATTAGGAGTTAGTTAATTAAATGTTTAACCAAATATAGCAGGTTAATTTTTAAGTTGATTATTTTGTATGGCCCGCGAATTATGTTTTAAATATCCAAATGGCCCTTGGCAGATAAATGGTTCCTCACCCCTGCACTAGAGGGATTTACGGGCCACTAGGTGACTTTTGGTTGCCTAACTGACTTTGTACGTCCTCACTCTATGCATGGGGACATCCAGCACCACCCAAAACCCCATAGGAAAGCATTGTATAATGCAAGTGTGGTCATCGCTGCATATGCACATTAGGTCTCCCCTACTGGCTGATGTCAGTGGGGGAGGAGAGTAGATGGACCCAAGCCAATGCTGAGGGGCTTTAACAAAGGTGGAGGTGTGAGGCAGGGGGAAGCTATAGTTCAAGGAAAAAAAGCATTGTTTTCCTGGCACTATCGTTTCCCTTTAAGTTTAGCTGGTTAACATGTGCTATATCCTTAGCTTCCAGCTAGTAAGCACACATTTCAAGGCAATAAAAGGCAAATGTAAGTTAAGTTTATCAGTAGAGCTCATAGAAGGCATTGGCCTTCTCTATTCTTTAAACATTAGAGATAAAAGTACAACTTTGAACAGATTTGGTACAACATATGACTTGCTGAAGAATATATTACTATATAGAAACATTAAATAACCCATTGTGTTGTTTAGTAATGCTTCCTGTAACTGTTTAAAAATTCTTGCAGCAACTTTAAATGTTGTTGTTTTTTTTTAACAATGTATAATACTTAATATATTTATTGCAAAAATAAATTATTTAAGGTCTCTTTAATTATCAAATGCTGTCACCAATGCTCACGATGTAAGTCACCAACAATCCTCATGATTCATAGTTTAATTTTTATCAACACATAAAACATTGTCTACATGGAAAGAAGGATGCAAGTTTGTGCTTCTGATTTAAAAATAACTATTGAATTCAAGTTACTTTGTAATGCTACATAATTCACATTCAATTATCATACTTTTGCATACTTACCTCCTGCTGTCTTCAAGTACATAAAGTACTCTTTAAAACTAATGACCTCTTACAGTGGGTGCAATCTTAACAGCATTATGATCAAAATCATTCATAAATTAGGCTTGACACTATCATTCAATAATCCCTAAATCTGACAAAGTGCAATTATGTACAAGAGCTGTTTGAAATAATAATAGCATATTAAAATATCTGGAAAAAAAAAAACCCTTTTCATATGTAAGTAAAGTAAATGTAGTGTTCACTGTCAGAATTTTAAACTAGGTGGATAAATGATGGTAACAATGGAATAGTGCAGCTGGAGTGCTACTAATATACTTAATAAAAAAGGTTTGAGCCAGAAAATAGTAAAGGCCATCCAATCTACAGCACAGTGTTTCTGACATCAAAGAAAGCGTGAATAAAAGGGAAATAGCTCTTTATTCCGAGTGCAGTCCTCTACATTGCATTCATTAAAACAATTATTGAAAATGGCACAAAGACTTTAGCTGACCTCTCAACTCTCTGTAAAAATTACAATTAATTGCACACTGCTTTACTTCTTAAAAGTTTGTCATATATATAGTGTAAGAAAAGACTGGTGGGATGTTGTGTGAGTGGCGAAATCATACACATCATGCCAGTTATTTTATGATTGAATAGAACGAAATGACAAAAACACCACCTGAAAAGAAAAGAGTACAAGGGACATACTAAACACCGTAATAGTTACTAATAATTCAGTGAGCAGATTATGGTTCTTATTTAGAGTTGAGCGGACACCTGGATGTTCGGGTCCGGCGGGTTCGGCCGAACTTTGAAAAAAAGTCCTGGTTCGGGTTGAACTTGACCCCGAACCCGAACACCATTGAAGTCAATGGGGACCTGAACTTTTGGCCACAAAAATGCCTCTAGAAACTCCTGGAAGGAGCTAGAGAGCTGCAAAAGCAAATAAAATGGGGATAAGAGTAGGACAAGTGCCCTGCAAACAAATGTGGATAGGGAAATCACTTAAAAATAACATAAAAATTACAAATACAGCTGAGCCATAAAATAGCATTGGAATCTTTGATTTTAGCTTTGGAAGAACATAAAGCAAAATCTAAAGCATGGCTGTCAGGAGGATACCTAGTTTATACTAAGTGACCCATAGGTTGAGGAGGCGGTGACCGTGGTGGTGTAGGTGGAAGCAGCGGTGGATGAGGAGGTGGTAGCCAACACTGTTTTTTATTTTTTTGTTTTTTGTTTTGTTTTTTTAATTGGGGTAGCCCTCAAAATATTGGGACATATAAAAAAAGAAACAATTTGCAGCCTGCGGTGCATTTCTTGCAGTCCTGATGCACGGAGAAATGCTCAACTCCTGATGCATGGGGAAAAGGCCTTCACAAGCCTCTGCTAAAGTGTACCTAGTTTATACTAAGTGACCCATAGGTTGAGGAGGCGGTGACCGTGGCGGTGTAGGTGGAAGCAGCGGTGGAGGAGGAGGATGAGGTAGCCAACACTGTTTTTTATTTTTTTGTTTTTGTTTTTTAATTGGGGTAGCCCCCAAAATATTGGGACATATAAAAAAGGAAACAATTTGCGGCATGCAGTGCATTTTTTGCAGTTCTGATGCATGGAGAAAAGGCATTCACAAGCCTCTGCTAATGTGTACCTAGTTTATACTAAGTGACCGATAGGCTGAGGAGGCGGTGACCGTGGCGGTGTAGGTTGAAGCAGCGGTGGAGGAGAAGGAGGAGGTGGTAGCCAACACTGTTTTTTTTTTTTTAATTGAGGTAGTGTCAGGATTACTGTTTGATCCAGCACGTAGAACTGTACAGCACGGATGACAAATAAGTAACGTATTACCGGTCCTTAGAATGGCCGGATTTAACGTACAAAGAATAGTAAAAAATACTAGCCGAGGTCAGGGAACACAGAAAGGAACACAGCGATGAGGAAAGCCAGGAGTCAGGATACCAGAATATAGAGAAGTCAATAAACAAAGCCAAAGTCAAAAACCATGTAGAAAACTATAAACAGGAACGCGCTCTCAGACAACCACAAGGGAAACCACGACAGGGCACTGAGCAGGCTGAGAACTGGGCCTAAATACCCTCCTTTAGTTCTGATAGGCTGTAACCGGCCTTTGACCCCAAAGTCAGTTACCAGGTTTCATTTGCATAATTGCTGCTCAGCATTAACCCTTCTGTGGATTAGGTTGCTGCTCGGCACAACTTTTCCTGTGTGGACAGTAAATGTAATTAACCACATTTCTATAAGCGGATGAATATGTGACATTACCCCCCACCTGAAGAACGCCCACCGGGCGGACAGGACCAGGCTTGAGAGGAAATTTAGCGCGAAAAGCGCGGATCTTACGGCACGCATGCAGGTCAGGAGCCGAAACCCAAGAACGATCAGCAGGACCGTAACCTTTCCAAACAACCAGGTACTGTAAAGTGCCCCGAGAAAACCTAGAATCCACGATAGAAGATACCTCATACTCTTCCTGACCACCACCACCGGAGGGGGAGGAACACAAGGAACAGTATATCTATTGCAGACAAGAGGTTTGAGTAAGGACACATGAAAAGTGTTGGGAATCCCTAAAGATGCAGGAAGAGCCAGAGAGTAAGACACTGGATTGATCCTACGAAGCACTCTATAGGGACCAAGGAATCTGGGGCAAACTTCATGCTAGGGACCTTAAGCTTGATGTTGCGAGATGACAACCAAACCCGGTCCCCCACTTGGTACACCGGGTTGGCACTTCTACGCTTATCAGCAAAATGTTTGAAGCGTTCAGCAGCAGCCCCTAGAGCAGTTTGAACCTTAACCCAGGTATCCCAAATGGAGGCCAGACGCTCATCCAGAGCAGGAATGGCAGTATCAGAAAATACCGCAGGGAGAACCGTAGGATGCCTACCATTATTGACAAAAAATGGACTGTGCCCAGAGGAGTTATGAACAGCATTGTTTCTAGCGAACTCGGCACACGGGAGTAGTTCGGACCAATTGTCTTGTGTGCTATTAATAAAACAACGCAAATAAACTTCTAATGACTGGTTAGCCCTCTCAGCTGTACCATTGGTCTGTGGATGGTAGGAGGAGGAGAAGGAGAGATCAATCCCCAATTGTTTACTGAACGCCCTCCAGAACCTGGACACAAACTGAGATCCCCTATCAGACACAATATTGTGGGGGATGCCATGCAAACGGACAATTTCACGTATGAAAATTAGGACCAAATCTTGCGAAGATGGCAACTTCTTGAGAGGAATGAAGTGAGCCATCTTAGAAAATCGGTCTACAACCATGAGAATAGTAGTGAACCCAGCAGAGCTAGGAAGCTCAACAATAAAGTCCATGGATAGGTGGGACCATGGAATCTCAGGAACAGGAAGAGGCTGCAACAGGCCACAAGGAAGTGCATGAGTCACCTTAGAAACTGCACACACAGAACATGCCTGCACATACTCCTTTACATCTTTCCTGAGTGAATCCCACCAAAATGATCTAGTGATCGCGGCAGTGGACTTATTGATGCCCGGGTGTCCAGCAGTTATATTGTCATGGAACACTTTCATGATATTAACCCTTTCACATAGGGGAACGAACAGTTTATCACACGGTTTACCACTGGGCGCCTGAGGCTGGGCCTCCAGTATGGTGCCAAGCAGTGGAGAAGACAGTGAGAGGACAGTAGTAGCAATAATACACTCTGGTGGAATAATAGGAGATGTCATCTGTTCCGGAGCTGACTCATTATCAAATTGCCTGGACAAGGCATCAGCCTTGGCATTTTTAGAACCAGGTCTATAAGTAATGAGAAAGTTAAAACGTGAAAGGAACAGTGACCATCTAGCCTGTCTGGAAGACAAACGTTTGGCATCCCCTATATATGCCAGATTTTTGTGGTCGGTTATGATCAACAGGGGGTCCTTGGAACCCTCCAAAAGATGTCGCCACTCCTTGAGGGCAAGAATAATGGCCAACAGTTCTCTATTGCCAATATCATAGTTGTGCTCAGCAGGAGACATCTTTCTGGAGAAGTAGCCACAAGGATGCAATGGTGTTCCCTGGCTTTCTCTGAGAGAGAACAGCCCCTACCCCTGTCTCGGATGCATCAACCTCCAATATAAAAGGTTTACTAGTGTCGGGATGTTTTAGTATGTCCGCAGAGGCAAATCTTTGTTTAAGAGTCTCAAAAGCATTCACAGCCTCTTTGGACCATACCGTGCTACTAACCCCTTTGCGAGTCATATTTGTGATTGGGGCTATTACAGAAGAAAATCCCTTGATGAATCTTCTGTAATAGTTGGCAAAACCAATAAACCTTTGAATGGCTTTTAAACCAGAGGGTAATGGCCAGTGTAGTACAGCCTCTAGTTTTTTAGGATCCATTTGAAATCCCGATGCAGAGATGTTGTAACCCAAAAAGTGGACTTCAGGCTGGTCAAATATGCACTTTTCTAATTTACAATAAAGTTTATTTTTCAACAACATCTGCAGAACCTGTTTCACATGGGAGTGGTGAGTTTGAAGATCAGGGGAATACACCAAAATATCGTCCAAATAAACCAAGACAAATGAGTAAATGAATTCCCTGAGTACATCATTTATAAAGTCTTGAAATACGGCCGGGGCGTTGCATAACCCAAATGGCATTAACAGATATTCATAGTGTCCACTACGGGTATTAAATGCCGCCTTCCACTTATGATTCTCTTTAATTCTAACCAAATTGTAAGCGCTCCTAAGGTCAAGCTTAGTAAATACTTTAGCTCCCTGAAGTCTATCGAACAATTCGGAAATGAGTGGAATAGGGTATGCATTTTTTAGAGTGATTTTATTAAGTGCCCTGTAGTCTATGCAAGGGCGTAACTCACCACCCTTTTTCTCAACAAAAAAGAATCCTGCACCAGCTGGTGAGGATGACTTTCTTATGTGCCCTTTGCTCAAGGATTCTTTGATGTATTCCTCCATTATTTTACTCTCCTGGGGAGATAAGGCATAAACTGCCCCCTTAGGTGGCATAGCGCCTGGAAACAGGTTAATGGCACAGTCATATGCTCTGTGGGGAGGCAATACATCGGATTGAGCCTTGTTAAACACCTCCTGAAGTTCTCGGTATTGTATGGGAACTCCAGGAGTTTGGGGAGTGGTAGTGGGAAGGTCAATAGTATCCAATCTCTTTAGTACTGGTTTTATACATCTCCCCATACACTCTTTACCCATTCTAATATCTCCCCATTAGCCCAGTCAATATAGGGATTGTGCTTACTCAGCCACGGAAACCCTAATATGATAGGACATGATGGAGAAGTAATAACCTGAAACGTCATCTCCTCCCTATGGGAGGCCCCAATGGAGATCGTAATAGGGACAGTTTCGTGGGTTATAAGCGGTTGTGTGAGTGGTCTACCATCAATAGCCTCTACAGCTAGCGGCGTAGGTCTCTCCCTGACCGGTATCTCATTACCCCTAATAAACTGGACATCAATAAAATTTCCAGCAGCACCTGAGTCCATTAGGGCACTGCAAGAAAACTTCTTGTTATCAAGGGAAATAGATACCTCAAGGAGGAATCTACTTTTGTTTTTGTTAGAGGACAACTCCATCACACCTAAGATCTGTCCCCTTAAGGTTCTTAGGTGCGGAAGTTTTCCGGACGCACTGGACAATTAGTTATCATATGTCCCTTTCTACCGCAATATAGGCATAACCCCTCCCTTCTCCTATACTGTTTTTCGGCCTCTGACAGTCTAGTGACCCCCAACTGCATAGGTTCGGGTTCGGACTGTACAGGGAGGTTAGACAAAACAGGTTTAGAGAATCGAGGTGCTAGGGACATAGCCGTACGTCTGGTCTTGCTTCTGGTGACTTCTCTGAGTCTTAACCTATTATCAATATGCATGACAAACGTAATAAATTCGTTAAGACTCTTAGGTAATTCTTTAGCGGCTATCTCATCTAGTATAGTCTCTGAGAGACCCTTTTTGAATGCTGAGATTAACCCATTGTTAGTCCAGTCTACCTCGGAAGCTAAGGTACGGAATTCAATAGCATAATCCGAGATAGACCGGTTACCTTGTCTGATGTGCATTAGGGCAGTGGAGGCGTCATCCTCTCTACCCAATGGCTCAAACGTGAGCTTGAATTCGGCAAGGAATTCCTGGTAATTATGAGCTATGCTCCGATTACTCTCCCACAATGGATTAGCCCAGGCAAGGGCCTTGCCCTTTAATTGATTCATTTGATAACCAATTCTTGCTCTGTCCGTGGGGAATGACCCTGGTGAGGCCTCAAAATGGTACTCCACCTGATTAAGGGATCCATGCCTGGTTCATTTTAATAAACGTGAGCTTGTCCACGTTGGCTGTGGACAGGCGGCTGCGCTTGCCTGTGATAACGCCCCCTGCCATGCTAAACACACATGTTCAGACAATACAGTGGCTGCAGGGTGGGCCAGCACCTCCAAAGCATAAAGGGCAATTTGGAGACCCAGAAGTTGAATGGGGCACTCCCATTAGTCAGTACGTGTAGGCGTTTGCACACGTACTGTTCCACCATGTTGCTGAAATGCTGCCTCCTGCTAAGACGTTCCATATCAGATGGTGGTGCCCCAGCTGCGTTGGCGACCTCTTCCTCTTCCACTGCCTTTGCCTTGTGCTTCCACTGAGCCCCCAGTGTCAGTTGGGAATGCCCTCAGCAGCACGTCTATCAGCATGCGCTTGTAGTCGCGCATCTTCTGATCACGCTCCAGTGAGGGAATTAAGGACGGCATGTTGTCCTTGTAACGGGGATCCAGCAGGGTGGCCACCCAGTAATCAGCCCAAGTTAGAATGTGGGCAACTCGGCAGTCGTTGCGCAGGCACTTCAGCATGTAGTCGCTTATGTGTGCCAGGCTACCCAGAGGCAAGGACAAGCTGTCCTCTGTGGGAGGTGTATTGTCTATGTCCTCTGTAACCCCCCAGCCACGCCCCAGTGATGCCCACGAGCTGCGTTGGGTTCCACCCTGCTGTGAACACGGTTCCTCCTCCTCATCCTCCAGAACTGTGCCCTGGCTGGACAATTGTGTACCTGGCCATTGCTGGTGCAGGAACCCACCCTCCAAGCCACTTGTAAATGACTGGCCTGATAACCGTCGAAATGACCCATCCTCCTCTTCCTCCTGTCCTCTTCCATCATCGTTTTTTCAAGGAGACATAGAAGCGGAATAGTAAGGCTGAGAACGGCATCATCGGCACTGGCCATGTTGGTGGAGTACTCGAAACAGTGCAGAATGGCACACAGGTCTCGCATGGAGGCCCACTCATTGGTGGTGAAGTGGTGCTGTTCCGCAGAGCGACTGACCCGTGCGTGCTGCATCTGAAACTCCACTATCACCTGCTGCTGCTTGCACAGTCTCTCCAGCATGTGCAAAGTGGAGTTCCACCTTGTTGGCACGTCGCAAATGAGGCAGTAAGCGGGAAGGCCAAAGTTACGCTGCAGCACAGACAGGCGAGCAGCAGCAGGGTGAGAACACCAAAAGCGCGCACAGACGGCCCGCGCTTTCTGCAGCAGCTCTGATATATCTGGGAAGTTTTTCAGGAATTTCTGCACCACCAAATTCAGCACATGCGCCAGGCAAGGGATGTGCAGCAAACTGGCTAGGCCCAGAGCTGCTACGAGATTTCACCCATTATAGCACAAGGCCGGGCTTGAGGCTCAGAGGCAACAACCACTCATTGGTCTATTGTTCCATGCCCGTCCACAGCTCCTGTGCGGTGTGGGTTTTTTCCCCCAAACATATCAGTTTTAAAACAGCCTGCTGTCGTTTCCCTCTGGCTGTGCTGAAGTTGGTGGTGAAGGTGTTATGCTGCCCGGATGAGGTGGTGGTAGAGGTGGAGGAAGCGGAGTAGGAGGAGGAGGCGACAGGAGGCAAAGAGAAATGCCCTGCAATCCTCGGTGGCGGAAGGACATGCGCCAAACTGCTGTCCGCATCAGGCCAAGCCGCCACTACATTTGCCCAGTGTGCAGTTAGGGAGATATAGCGTCCCTGCCCGTGCTTACTGGTCCACATAGCTGTGGTTATGTGGACCTTGCCACTGATGGAGTTGCGCAGAGCACACCTGATTTTGTCCGCCAATTGGTTGTTCAGGGAAGGGATGGTTTGCCTGGAGAAGTAGTGGCAGCTGGGAACCACGTACTGTGGGACAGCCACCGCCATCAGGTTTTTAAAACTGTCCGTCTACACCAGACGGAATGACAGCATTTCAAAGGCCACGAATTTTGAAATGCTGGCATTCAGGGCCAGGGATTGTGGGTTGGTAGGGGCGTACTTCCTCTTTCTCTCCAGTGTTTGGGAGATGGACAGCTGAACGCTTCCATGGGACAGTGTGGAGATGCTTGGGGACGGTGGCGGACGTGGTGGTGTTACTGCCACATCCTCTGTTTGCGGGGTGGCAGGTGCCACTGTCACTCCAGAGGTGGAGGAATAGGCGGAGACAGCAGCAGAAGAGAAAGCAGGAGGAGGCTGAGACCTTTCTTGGTTTTTGATGTGCTTACTCTACTGCAGCTCGTGCTTTGCATGTAGATGCCTGGTGATGCAGGTTGTGCTCAGGTTTAGCATGTTTATGCCTCGCTTCAGGCTCTGATTGCACAGCGTGCAAACCACTCGTGTCTTATTGTCAGCACATTGTCTGACAAGAACTGCCACGCCAGGGAACTCCTTGGAGCTGGCTTTGGTGTGCTCAGTCCCTGGGTTTGGTGGGCAGTAACAGGCGTACCGTCTAGGGGACAGCCGCTCTGCTTTTGCACCCTGCTCCCTCTTATGCTGTGCTGGTGCCTCTGTGCGACCACCGCCTCTTCCTCCAAACTGGACATGTCACTCGCATGACCTTGATTCCATGTGGGGTCTAGGACCTCATCATCCTCCACATCATCTTCCACCCACTCCTCAACCCTGCCCTCCTTGCTGGTCTGCACACTGCTGAAAGCCACAGCAGTTGGCATCTGTGTTTCGTCATCATTAGAGATGTGCTGTGGTGGTTCTTGCATGTCCACATTATCACACATAAGTGGTTGTGCATCAGTGCACTCAATCCCTTCCACTTCTGGGGCAGGGCTAGGTGGATGGCCCATGGAAACCCCACCAGCAGAGTCATCAAAAAGCATAATAGACTGCTGCATGACTTGTGGCTCAGATTGCTTGGGTGATTTGCAAGGGGGTGAGGTGATTGATAGGCTGCAGGTGCCAACCCTGAGCTTTCAGCAGGGCACCAGGTGGGAGACAATGTGCAGGAACTGGAGGCACTGTAAGCCATCCAATTTACTATCGCCTGTATCGCTTCTATTTGACTCTCAGATATGAAGAGCAGGCCACAAAATGTACTATTTAGCAGTTTAGCACCCAGAAAATAAGAATGTTTACCACTGCGCAGTAAGCGCACTATTTGACGCTTCTATTTGACTCTCAGATATGAAGAGCAGGCTCCAAAATGTACTATTTAGCAGATTAGCACCGAGAAAATAAGAATGTTTACCACAGCGCTGTAAGCACACTATTACACGCTTCTATTTGTACTTCAGCTTAATGAAGTGGTCTGGGTGCCATGTCCAGCTAGGTTTAACCCTTTTTGCAGTAAACACAGCAGTTTCTGAGAACTTGCTATGTTTAACTATGGGTTAATCCAGCCTCTAGTGGCTGTCTCATTGACAGCCACTAGAGGTACTTCCGCGCTTCTCACTGTGATTTTCACAGTGAGAAGACGCCAGCGTCCATAGGAAAACATTAATAATGCTTTCCTATGAGACTGGCTGAATGCGCGCGCGGCTCTTCAGCCGATGATGGAAGAAGAGGGAGGAGAGTCCCAGCGCAGAGAGAGCCCAGCACTGGAAAAAAGGTAAGGGATTAACCCCTTCCTCCCCCTTCAGCGCCACGGGAGTGGGACCTTGAGGGTGGGGGCACCCTCAGGGCACTATAGTGCCAGAAAAACTAGTATGTTTTCCTGGCACTATAGTGGTCCTTTAACATGTTTAGATTAACATGATATATATGCTGTGATAAACAATGCAACTGCTGTTAAATTGTATTGGCATCTTCAATTTTATGTCAAGACACGGAGGCTCATATTGCTTAACCCTTTCTTTACTGTCCACCAATAGCAGCAAAGAACACAAATAGAAAAAATATAACAAATACAGTGAGAACCAGCCAATCCCCATCTAATTCCCAGTATACCAGCAAGCACCGCCTCTAAAGCTTCCTCTTTCTTTGCTGATCCACAGTCAAGATAAGTACTGATAATTTTTATCCTTAGCAGTATCTGTTTTTCATTGCCTTTATCTACTTTGGTTACTTCTTATTTGCATATAATCTTGTTATTCTACTTTATTAATATTGTTTTATATGGTTTTTGGTTAATTTTATTTACCTTTGAGCCCAGGGTTCCCGACCTTCCTTTGGGGGATTCTTGCATGTAATTCTATTTCTCTTCTGAGCTTTGCTTTGTTGCTCCTATCCTTTTGGGGGTCCCTTGTGGGGGGTTTCCGCCCCTTATCTCATTTATTTTCTCTATTTTTCCTTTTTTTATGTTCTGGGTCTCTCCCCTTCTTCCTAGCTGTTTTACACCCTATTGCGCCCGTTTTCGCGCCACTGTTCGGCTATTTTGCTACAAAGTTGGGCCTTCCGGCTAAACTTGCTGCCTATTTGTGCAAATTCGTCCTGTTTGCCAAGTTTTGGTTTGCAAATTGAATGCGTTCGCATGATTTTTTGCCGCAAGTCCCGCAAGACTGGTGGTGGCCATTTTCTGATCTCACCTGTCCTTCTGGCTCTGTCTTTGCCTCATGTCTACCCTATCTGCTGGTCTGGGCCCTGATGAGCTTACCTATCTCTCCCTCTCGGGTGTAGCTAGCTTGGGTGATTAACCCCTACTAGCTTGTATAATTATTATTTTGTTTACAGCTGTATTTTGTTATCTAAGGGTCTAGTATTGTGGTGGTTTTTTGTGGGTCTCACATTGCAATATCCCCAAGCCTAAAGTGCCTGCCTGCCCCCCTTCCTCTGGTGAGATAGATATACCTCAAGGCCTGGGGAACCCCTCTTCAGTTTTAAGCTCCTCTCCATCAGTAGTTGGCCTTATGTCTCATCCTGATGAGGCTCAGTCCTTGGTGCTGCAATGCTCAGTCACTGACGCCATTATGGCAGCTATGGGCTCTATGTCCTCTGCCCTCTTTCAGACCATCTCCCAGGCCTTACTCTCATGCCCACTGGACACAGAAAGTTCGGGTACACCGACGTGCCAACCGGGTTCTGGTACAGACCCTTCAGGGGACGCACCCAAGAAAGGTACTGCCAAATCCAGGCACTTAACTCCCACTTACTCCAGAACCCATATGACTGGTGAACCTGCAGTCACCCATGACAGCGTATTACGCGAAAGAGCCTTTCTGTGCCCGGCAATCTCATTATCCCTACGAGATTGCGATTTGATAGACGTAGAATTGTCAGCCCTTCACAGGGGTGACCGAACTAGCACCCACGTCCCCTGCTGGGGTCCTCAGCAACATTTCCCTCGTGGAAAAGAAAGGCGTGTAGATGCTCCCTGTTATCAATTTCCGTCCCCTGAATGCCTTGGTGATCTACTGCCACCTTAAGGTGGAGGGCAT
Organism: Pelobates cultripes; assembly: GCA_933207985.1. Lineage (NCBI taxonomy): Eukaryota > Metazoa > Chordata > Amphibia > Anura > Pelobatidae > Pelobates > Pelobates cultripes. The sequence continues at coordinate 113,088,564 of OW240917.1, read as the reverse complement.
CCACCTTCTGCGGGACCTACTCCTTCGCGATGACTGGATGGCGAAACTGGATCTGAAGGAAGTGTACTTGATGGATACAAAACAAGAGAAGTGTGTACCTTTAAGGTAGGGAAAGGATTAGCCAGGACCTGAGACTACAACACAAAGTGTGCAGAATTCAGGTACATTTAAAAGGGACCACAGGGTCCAAAAAATAAAAAAACAATTTTATTAGTGATAATTAATTAAAAATAACACAAAAATCAGAAATAGCACAGAGATCTTGGTGTATATATGAGCTAGACTCTGAATATAATGAGGATAAGAACCAAAATTATAGTAATATATATACAAAATAAACTCTGATTGGGTGGTAGAGCATAGATCTAATCCTAGCGCACGTCTGCGCAAAAGGAGAGAAAGAAGGGAGGGGCAGGGAGGGGGGGGGAAGAGAAAAAATGATTACAAATGCCAGTTGCAGGCAGAGAAGTTAAGGGTTACTATAAATGACAAAATATAAAGTGGGGTAGCCAAAATAGCGTGTTTAAAGGCTGATGTGTACAGATATCTATCGCAGTGTGTTGGCAGATGAAAGTTCTCAACAGTGACAGCCGATATGATAAAAGATATGTATTTTAAAGTGATCAAAAGTATCGGTCTGAAACTGTAACAAAGGTGTACCAAAGTGTATATAAATGTAACGGTAGATGAGAGTCCTCAGCCGTATCAGTGGATAGTATAGAGGTGTGTATCTTAAAGAGTACAGATGCAGCCCTAGAATAGTATAGCAAAAGAAGGTTGGTACTGAGCTAAAAAGTAGCAAGAAAATCTTATAACGAAAAAATATCACACAATGATAGGTGATGCTAACACTGCGGCTGACACTCCGCCCCCGTGCCTTCAAGGGCACCTCACGCTCACCCCACTAATATCAAAAAGTCAGAAAAAATAATAAAGGATAAAGGATAGTAAATAGTAAAACGGCAGCATAGAAAAGCCGTATGACTCCTGATAAGTGATACTAGTACTGCAGCTGACACTCTGCCCCCGTGCCTTCGAGGGCACCTAGCGCTCACCCCACTAGTATAAAGATAAGCCAAAATCAGAGAAAAAAACGATTGATGGTAAGAGGTAATCTATGATAGGAACAGCGGCATAGAAAAGCCGTGTAGCCCCTGACGCGCGCGTTTCGCCCGCCAAGCTCGTCAGAGGGGAACCAGTCGGGAGAAAAAGCCGGAGTTAAAAAGGAGGAGGAGGTAGCTGATTGGTTGGAAGCAATATGTTCGGATTGGATGGCAAAATATGACGTCAGGAAAAGGGGAGGTGTGTAACATAACGAAGGATATTCACCCTGAACCCTTATAGAAAAATAAAGTATAAATATATCAGTTGTTAATAATAAACCTTACTCTGTTCGAGATGGTGCCGACAGAGAAACCCATATCAAGATACATAGAGCAATGGGCAGTAGATGGTAACAAAAAAGTATACAGAAGTCATGTATAATAAAAAGAAGAAAATATAATATAAAGATGATAGCTGATAACCAGAAGATAATAGTAGTAGGCAAAAGAGAGAAATACGACAAATATATAAAACCGAGGGAATACTGATAAAGGCGCCGATATAATTCAAAGACGGCAGGATTAATAATAACCTAACAGACTAGTCTCCAAAATGGAGAAGAATGCCAATAGGAATAATACTGAAGTAAAAAATATAACCAATATGGTTCAGAGGCGGTAAGATCAATGGTACACCTAGCATACAGATCTCCAGATTGGGAGAACATTAGATGATGGGTAAAGATATATATTTTGTATATATAGTAGGAAACACACCCATCAAGTTTGAAAACTATAAGTGTATGTGTGTATAGATGTACATATCAAAGAGTGCTGCAGTCATGATGTTAAATTGTATTGTATTGGACTGTAGAATTGTAGCAATAGATCAACTTAATCCAGCAGTGGTGATAATATGTGTTATATAGAGCTGTAATGTTACAGCGCTGGCTCGGCGTTGATCTATTGCTACAATTCTACAGTCCAATACAATACAATTTAACATCATGACTGCAGCACTCTTTGATATGTACATCTATACACACATACACTTATAGTTTTCAAACTTGATGGGTGTGTTTCCTACTATATATACAAAATATATATCTTTACCCATCATCTAATGTTCTCCCAATCTGGAGATCTGTATGCTAGGTGTACCATTGATCTTACCGCCTCTGAACCATATTGGTTATATTTTTTACTTCAGTATTATTCCTATTGGCATTCTTCTCCATTTTGGAGACTAGTCTGTTAGGTTATTATTAATCCTGCCGTCTTTGAATTATATCGGCGCCTTTATCAGTATTCCCTCGGTTTTATATATTTGTCGTATTTCTCTCTTTTGCCTACTACTATTATCTTCTGGTTATCAGCTATCATCTTTATATTATATTTTCTTCTTTTTATTATACATGACTTCTGTATACTTTTTTGTTACCATCTACTGCCCATTGCTCTATGTATCTTGATATGGGTTTCTCTGTCGGCACCATCTCGAACAGAGTAAGGTTTATTATTAACAACTGATATATTTATACTTTATTTTTCTATAAGGGTTCAGGGTGAATATCCTTCGTTATGTTACACACCTCCCCTTTTCCTGACGTCATATTTTGCCATCCAATCCGAACATATTGCTTCCAACCAATCAGCTACCTCCTCCTCCTTTTTAAACCCGGCTTTTTCTCCCGACTGGTTCCCCTCTGACGAGCTTGGCAGGCGAAACGCGCGCGTCAGGGGCTACACGGCTTTTCTATGCCGCTGTTCCTATCATAGATTACCTCTTACCATCAATCGTTTTTTTCTCTGATTTTGGCTTATCTTTATACTAGTGGGGTGAGCGCTAGGTGCCCTCGAAGGCACGGGGGCAGAGTGTCAGCTGCAGTACTAGTATCACTTATCAGGAGTCATACGGCTTTTCTATGCTGCCGTTTTACTATTTACTATCCTTTATCCTTTATTATTTTTTCTGACTTTTTGATATTAGTGGGGTGAGCGTGAGGTGCCCTTGAAGGCACGGGGGCGGAGTGTCAGCCGCAGTGTTAGCATCACCTATCATTGTGTGATATTTTTTCGTTATAAGATTTTCTTGCTACTTTTTAGCTCAGTACCAACCTTCTTTTGCTATACTATTCTAGGGCTGCATCTGTACTCTTTAAGATACACACCTCTATACTATCCACTGATACGGCTGAGGACTCTCATCTACCGTTACATTTATATACACTTTGGTACACCTTTGTTACAGTTTCAGACCGATACTTTTGATCACTTTAAAATACATATCTTATATCATTTCGGCTGTCACTGTTGAGAACTTTCATCTGCCAACACACTGCGATAGATATCTGTACACATCAGCCTTTAAACACGCTATTTTGGCTACCCCACTTTATATTTTGTCATTTATAGTAACCCTTAACTTCTCTGCCTGCAACTGGCATTTGTAATCATTTTTTCTCTTCCCCCCCCTCCCTGCCCCTCCCTTCTTTCTCTCCTTTTGCGCAGACGTGCGCTAGGATTAGATCTATGCTCTACCACCCAATCAGAGTTTATTTTGTATATATATTACTATAATTTTGGTTCTTATCCTCATTATATTCAGAGTCTAGCTCATATATACACCAAGATCTCTGTGCTATTTCTGATTTTTGTGTTATTTTTAATTAATTATCACTAATAAAATTGTTTTTTTATTTTTTGGACCCTGTGGTCCCTTTTAAATGTACCTGAATTCTGCACACTTTGTGTTGTAGTCTCAGGTCCTGGCTAATCCTTTCCCTACCTTAAAGGTACACACTTCTCTTGTTTTGTATCCATTTTCACTAGGGGTTATCCCCCTTTCTTTGTGTACCTTGGCTGTTCTTTGACAAAGTTTTCCAAGTGTACTTGATGGTCTCAGTGGCCGAGACGTCCAAAGATTTATTGCATTTCCTCTGGAAGGGTGACACTTGGAGCTTAAAGGGACACTCCAGGCACCCAGACCACTTAGAAACATCTAGTCTGCCCAATTTTCTAAAAACTTTCATTAGTCCCTGGCCTTATCTTATAGTTAGGATATGCCTATCCCACGCATGCTTAAACTCCTTTACTGTGTTAACCTCTACCACTTCAGCTGGAAGGCTATTCCATGCATCCACTACCCTCTCAGTAAAGTAATACTTCCTTATATTATTTTTAAACCTCTGTCCCTCTAATTTAAGACTATGTCCTCTTGTTGTGGTAGTTTTTCTTCTTTTAAATATAGTCTCCTCCTTTACTGTGTTGATTCCCTTTATATATTTAAATGTTTCTATCATATCCCCCCTGTCTCGTCTTTCCTCCAAGCTATACATGTTAAGATCCTTTAACCTTTCCTGGTAAGTTTTATCCCGCAATCCATGAACCAGTTTAGTAGCCCTTCTCTGAACCCTCTCTAAGGTATCAATATCCTTCTGAAGATACGGTCTCCAGTACTGTGTACAATACTCCAAGTGAGGTCTCACCAGTGTTCTGTACAATGGCATGAGCACTTCCCTCTTTCTACTGCTAATACCACTCCCTATACAACCAAGCATTCTGCTAGCATTTCCTGCTGCTCTATTACATTGTCTGCCTACCTTTAAGTCATCAGAAATAATCACCCCTAAATCCCTTTCCTCATATGTTGAGGTTAGGACTCTATCAAATATTCTGTACTCTGCCCTTGGGTTTTTACGTCCAAGATGCATTATCTTGCACTTATCCACATTAAATGTCAGTTGCCACAATTCTGACCATTTTTCTAGTTTACCTAAATCATTTGTCATTTGGCTTATCCCTCCTGGAACATCAACCCTGTTACATATCTTAGTATCATCAGCAAAAAGACATACCTTACCATCAAGACCTTCTGCAATATCACTAATAAAAATATTAAAGAGAATGGGTCCAAGTACAGATCCCTGAGGTACCCCACTGGTGACAAGTCCAAGCTTCGAATATATTCCATTAACTACAACCCTCTGTTGCCTGTCACTCAGCCACTGCCTTACCCATTCAACAATATTGGAATCCAAACTTAAAGATTGCAGTTTATTGATAAGCCTTCTATGTGCAACAGTGTCAAAAGCCTTACTGAAATCTAGGTAAGCAATGTCTACTGCACACCCTGATCTATAATTTTAGTTACCCAATCAAAAAAATCCATAAGATTAGCTTGGCATGATCTCCCTGAAGTCCATGTTGTCTCTGATCTTGAAATCCATATGTTTTTAGATGTTCAACAATCCTATCCTTTAACATGGTTTCCATCACTTTCCCCACTACTGAAGTAAGGCTTACTGGCCTATAGTTGCCCGACTCCTCCCTATTACCTTTCTTGTAAATGGGCACAACATTCGCTAACTTCCAATCTTCTGGGACTACTCCTGTTAACAGTGATTGGTTAAATAAATCTGTTAATGGTTTTGCTAGTACACCACTAAGCTCTTTTAATAGATTTGGGTGTATTCCATCAGGTCCCATTGACTCATTTGTCTTTACTTTTGACAGTTGAAATAGAACCTCTTCCTCTGTAAACTCACGTGTAATAAATGACTAATTTATCCTTTTTCTCAACTGAGGTCCCTTTCCTTCATTTTCATCTGTAAATACAGAACAAAAATATTCATTGAGGCAGTCAGCTAGACCTTTATCCTCTTCTACATACCTTCCTTCTTTTGTTTTTAATCTAACTAATCCTTGTTTTACTTTTCTTTTCTCATTTATGTATCTAAAAAATGTTTTGTCCCCCTTTTTTACTGACTGTGCTATTTTCTCTTCTGTGTGTGATTCTGAAGCTCTTATAACTTGCTTAGCCTCTTTCTACCTAATCTTATAGTTCATTTTGTCTTCCTCGCTCTGTTTTTTTTTATGATTCCTAAATGCTAACTGTTTGTTTTTAACTATTTTGGCCACATCTGCAGAGTACCACAGTGGTTTCTTGAATTTTTTGCTTTTACTGACAAGCCTAATGCAATTTTCTGTTGCCTTCAATAGTTCAACTTTTAAATAATACCATTTCTCTTGGACTCCATTTAAATTGCTCCAGTCTGATAATGACTCCTCTACACATATTCTAATTTTATAAAAGTCTGTTTTTATAAAGTCTAAAACTTTTGTTTTTGTGTGGTGTGACTCAGTCACTGTTCTTATATTAAACCACACTGACTGATGATCACTGGATCCTAAACTTTCACCTACAGTAATATCTGATACCAAATCTCCATTTGTTAACACTAAATCTAGTATGGCCTCTTTACGAGTTGGCTCCTCAACAACTTGTTTTAGAGACAATCCCAGTAGGGAGTTTAGAATATGTGTGCTCCTGGCACAAGTAGCTAATTTTGTTTTCCAATTTACATCAGGAAGATTAAAGTCACCCATGATGATAACTTCCCCCTTCATTGTCATTTTAGCTATTTCCTCAACTACTAGATTATCTAACTCTTCAATTTGTCAGGGGGCCTATAAATCACACCTACACAAGTTACTGTGTGATTACCAAATTCTAACGTTACCCAAACGGACTCTATGTTTGCCTCACTAACTTTTATTAGGCTAGATTTTATGCTGACCTTCACATACGGGGCCACCCCACCTCCTTTCTTGCCTTCCCTATCTTTTCTAAATAAGGAGTACCCTGGTATTGCTATGTCCCAGTCATTTTTCTCATTATACCATGTCTCAGAAACAGCGACTAAATCTACACTATCAGTTGCAATTTCATGGATCTTTTTCCCTAAACTGCGAGCATTTGTAGACATGACTCTAAGCTTATCATTTGTTAACACACTTGCTACAGGCACCTTCTGTCCTTGTTTTGGGGGACAATTAAATTGATGTTTTATCACCCTTTTGCCCCCCCCTCCTAGTTTAAATACATCCTAGCAAAACCTCTGAACTGCTCACTGAGAACATTTGTTCTCTTTTGAGAAAGATGCAAACCATCTTTTTTGTACAGCTTATTTCCATTCCAAACAGAGCTACCATGAGAAATAAAGCCAAATCCTTGCTCCCGACACCATTCACCAAGCCACAAATTAAAGTCCCTAATACGCATCCGCCTGTCGTTCTGAGTGTTATGCACAGGCAGAACTTCAGAGAATGACAGTGTGGAAGCAACCTGCCGTATATCATTGGCAAAAACACTAAAAACTTCCTTAACCTCTGAAACCTCATTGCAAGCCAAGTCATTTGTCCCTAGATGGACAAGTACATCCAATTCCCCTTCCTGCTTTGCTTGCTTAACAATATTACAGATATGTCTCCTGTCTCTGTAAGCAGTAGCTCCGGGAAGACACTCTTAAAATTGCAAAGCTTCTGAAGCGTGATCATCGAACAATCAAGCGTTTCATTCAAAATAGTCAACAGGGTCGCAAGAAGTGTGTGGAAAAACCAAGGCGCAAAATAACTGCCCATGAACTGAGAAAAGTCAAGCGTGCAGCTGCCACGATGCCACTTGCCACCAGTTTGGCCATATTTCAGAGCTGCAACATCACTGGAGTGCCCAAAAGCACAAGGTGTGCAATACTCAGAGACATGGCCAAGGTAAGAAAGGCTGAAAGACGACCACCACTGAACAAGACACACAAGCTGAAACGTCAAGACTGGGCCAAGAAATATCTCAAGACTGATTTTTCTAAGGTTTTATGGACTGATGAAATGAGAGTGAGTCTTGATGGGCCAGATGGATGGGCCCGTGGCTGGATTGGTAAAGGGCAGAGAGCTCCAGTCCGACTCAGACGCCAGCAAGATGGAGGTGGAGTACTGGTTTGGGCTGGTATCATCAAAGATGAGCTTGTGGGGCCTTTTCGGGTTGAGGATGGAGTCAAGCTCAACTCCCAGTCCTACTGCCAGTTCCTGGAAGACACCTTCTTCAAGCAGTGGTACAGGAAGAAGTCTGCATCCTTCAAGAAAAACATGATTTTCATGCAGGACAATGCTCCATCACACGCGTCCAAGTACTCCACAGCGTGGCTGGCAAGAAAGGGTATAAAGAAGAAAATCTAATGACATGGCCTCCTTGTTCACCTGATCTGAACCCCATTGAGAACCTGTGGTCCATCATCAAATGTGAGATTTACAAGGAGGGAAAACAGTACACCTCTCTGAACAGTGTCTGGGAGGCTGTGGTTGCTGCTGCACGCAATGTTGATGGTGAACAGATCAAAACACTGACAGAATCCATGGATGGCAGGCTTTTGAGTGTCCTTGCAAAGAAAGGTGGCTATATTGGTCACTGATTTGTTTTTGTTTTGTTTTTGAATGTCAGAAATGTATATTTGTGAATGTTGAGATGTTATATTGGTTTCACTGGTAATAATAAATAATTGAAATGGGTATATATTTGTTTTTTGTTAAGTTGCCTAATAATTATGCACAGTAATAGTCACCTGCACACACAGATATCCCCCTAACATAGCTATAACTAAAAACAAACTAAAAACTACTTCCAAAAATATTCAGCTTTGATATTAATGAGTTTTTTGGGTTCATTGAGAACATGGTTGTTGTTCAATAATAAAATTAATCCTCAAAAATACAACTTGCCTAATAATTCTGCACTCCCTGTAGTGTACCTCCTCCAGGGTGTGATGTCAGCAGCATCCTGGGGGCACTCTCTACATGGAGATGCCATCTTAATACATGACATTCTTTACATTCTTTGGTCGATGGGAGGGGGTGCTCAGCAGCCATTTTGAGCAAATACTCATTACAAACATACACAGTAAATAGACATTTTACTAACAATAATTTCTATCCATAAAAGTCCCCCCTTAAAAATGACTATTTACTAATATCTATCCTAAGCATCTGAATATCTAAATCTGTCCCTAATAGGCTACAGCACATCTGTCTAACAGGCCTCAGAACTCTTTTGGTGCTGAGCATCAGACGAGCAGTGGCTTGTCCACCACCCCCTCACTACAGACTTTGCCCATAAAGAGAGACGCTAACCCTACTATCCTAAAATAAAGTAGCTTTGTTACTGGCGGGAAGGGACTGCTTAGGGCACATTTACTTATTTTTAATCGTATAAGTCCTGTCCCATGCTACCTCAGTACAGGTGGGCTCAGAACATTTATTCAATATTAATATCACCACAAACTCAGGATGAGCTGATGACCCTGAAGAAACTTCGACTGTGCGTTAGCACCTCAGCTTCCGGATGTGAGGGCTGCAGGGTAAGGAGTACTTCTGATCCTTTTTGGCTTCTCGAGGTCTCCTTTTGGGGTCCTCGGCTTTCCATCAATGGCAGGTGGTCAGGCATTATAATGGCCATCAAAACACATACTTGTTGATATTTTCTCCACCAAGTATCTTTATTTTCTTAAAATGGAGTTTCAAAGGGTTATCAAGATAACGTTACTTCCCATGGAGCAGAGGCAAGTTTGATTCTGGAGTGGTGAATCCACGGGGTGATCTCAGCAACTTTCACGGTGTACTACTTGGCATGCAGTCTCTCCTCCTATTGGTGAATGGGTAGGCCTCTGGCCATCTTGAGAACATATCTAATATAACTAGTGCATATTCGCACCGGCCAATCTTTGGCATTTGAATGTGGTCAACTTGGATTCTTTGGAAGGGATAGTGAGGTTTGGCTAGATGCTTCGGAGGGGGGCTTTTTCCATTCTGCCTGGGTTGCACTTGGCACAGATGGTGCAGGATCTGCAGTAACTGTTGGTCAGAGAGGTAATCCCTGGTGCTTCATGGTATTTGTTGATCAGGGAGTTCATGAGGGTCTTGGACAGGTGTGATGCTCCATGGGCCCACTGGACCACTGCTGAGTACATTCTCTTGGGTAAACAGAACTTGAGATTGTTGGAGTGCAACCCACCTTTCAGGGTTGCCCCTTTCTGTTTCCAGCTTTGTATTTCTTCAGGAGCAGCAGCTGCATGTTGCTCCTTCAGGAGCTTGAGGTCTGTGGGTAGGGTCTGCATAGTAAATATGGGAATTTCTTCGGCGGACACTCTTCTGTCCACTTCCCTTGGTCTAAATGCAGCTATTTTGGTGGTTGATCAGCTATATAGTTGCCTTGCGTTTCCTTTGAGTTCAGTCTTCCGTGAGCCTTTACCTTCAGTATGGCCACTTCTTCAGCCTGTAGCTCAGCTTCTTTAGCAGACATGGATGAGGGAAGTGGGGATGCTTGAAGCACTTTATCCACCAAGTTCTTTCCATGAGGTCTGTGGGGACTTGGAGAGGGAGAGATGAGGGACAGCTAAGTCCTAGTGGTGGTATAGGTGATTTACCTCCAGAGGCAGTTGGACTAAGGCTAGACAATTGCTTTCAGGATCACAGAACAGATCTGTTATGATGAGTCGTACCTCCACCAACTGGAATAGGTCTTCTTCATAGTGGGTTTCGGGTCCTGGAGTATTTCTGTACCACAAGGTGCAGTGAGGAAAAGGCTGAGTATCATGTGGGATGGGGGCTTGCGCACCTTCATGCGAATAATGGAGTCTTGGTCTATATTGAGGCTGTACCAGTAGTGGGGAATTCCCCCCCTGGGAAGTGGCAGAAGATTGGCCGGGTAGAGGGAGCAGCACCTCTGCAGGGATACTTTTTCTGGCAGCAGAAGAGAACATTGTAAGCGGAGGTGGCGGGCAGCTGAGAGATGTTTGGGCTAGACTTGAGTGAGGATGACAGAAATGTCATGTGGTGCAAGAATAATGAGCTGATGCCCAAGTACCAAATCAATTGTCTAGTCAATGAGGGCCTTGGCTGCAAAAACTGCTTGAAGACAGGAGGGGCCTCCTCTTGCCACGGGGTCCAGTTGGCATGAGTAGTAACTAATAAGGTGCTGACGGGAGCCATGAGACTGTGTGAGAACTCCAGAGGCATGACCTTGTCATTCAGACACAAACAACTTGAAGGGCTTCTGATAGTCTTGGAGGATAAATAGCTGAGATTCCTCTCACCCGATCCCGGGTGAGGTGGCGGTGTCATGGGTGAGACAATGTCCTAAGAAGACCACGGAGGGCCGGCACCATTGTAGCTTCTACTTGGAGGCCTTGCACCCTTGTTAAGCAAGGTAGCAAAGTAGATCTTCTGAGGTACGCTCAGCAGTTGGAAGATCATCAGCACAGAGAAGGAGGCCATCCACATATTGGAGTAGGACCACATCAGTGTGAGCTTGTTGCCAGGAGTCCAGGATTGAAGCCATTGCCTTTGCAAACTGACTGGGAGAGTTCTGAGCTTCCTGAGGCTTGACAGTCCAGGTTTATTGCTTGAGGTAGGAGGGACTCCTGACAGGAGGGTATGAGGGTTAGGCACAATAGGGGTGTCCAGAATGGTTGCTTTATTAACAGTTCTGAGGTCTTGGACCATCCTGTATTTTTCTGGCTCACCCTTTTCAGTCTTCTTCTTCACGGGGAACAAGGGAGTGTTGCAGGAAGACTTGCACTTGACCAGAGCACCATTGGACAATAGGCTTTCAACCTGCTGAGAAATAGCAAGGGCTTGGGCTGGCTGCATAGGCTGTTTCTCTGGGTCTGGGAGAGATACATACATCAAAGGGGCTCTGTCCATAAGGAACTGGGCTCTAGGAATATCATCCTGGGGGACTCTGGGATTCTCAGCACGGGGTGATGAAGGATTGCCCCCAAATTGGCTACCGTTGTCAGGAGGAAGTTGGAAGGGGAGGGGTGGAGGGGGGATCTGGGACTCATGGGAACTGGCGGCATCGGAGAGCCTGGGGCTTGCGTCACTTCGTAAGTGCCATATGGGCCAGGGAGAGGACATCAGGGTTGGAAGAGGGTTGACGGAGCATGGGCTCCCCACTGGGATGTGAGGGTGGACAGACCTCCCATAGTAACTGGGGGTTTGTGCGCCATGATGGGCATAAGAGGGGTGGACATCATGTGGGCAGCCATGACAGGGGCGGAAGGGACGGGCGCAGGAAGTGAGGGCATAGAAAGGGCAGAAGTGACAGGAGTACATACGGTAGGGACAGACGTGATGGGGCGGACTCGATAGGGGTGGAGAGGGAAGGTATATTGGTGGCGGGCAGGGAAGGCATGACGGGGGTGGGGAAATACAATGATCCATCCGCTCTAAGGACAGGAAACATAGGGGCAGGGGCTAGGGGGGTGGTGACTGTGGACACTGGCAATTGGGTGGAGATCATGGGGACAGGACCAAACTCCTTCCCTCCGTGCCAGGCGCCATCATAGGGTGGTGGCTGCCACGTACAATCAACATTACATGTACAATAGCTATTGAACAAGCCAAATAAGCATTATCCTTTGCAAAATGAAATTCTAAACTTTAAATAAATTAACAATCTAAATTAAATTCTCTAACACAACATTATCAGTCTCTATTTTGTACCAGAGATCAGTATATAAACTATACTTAGGTATTCAAATTTGGAAAATAAAACTGGCAAAATAAAAAAGACAGCTGAAAACATTATGCATTTAACAGCCCATAAAGCTGTTCATAGAAAAATATACTTTAAATTAGCATTACTCAAACACAGCATCTGTGCTTTAGGACTTTATTGGTCAGTATAGATTAATACAATCCATCTCCCACCACATTACTACACCCAAGCTTTACAAGACCCATACAACCAACATTCCATATACACCATTCTTACATACAATTTTCCCAAGATTCATTCAATCTCCACATCTACCAACGTACTACTCAAATTAACATTCTATTGTCTCACAATATTCAGCCAGCTTCTCCTACTATTCACCATTCATTAGTCTCTTTTCCTCCATATACCAGCCTAGTATTCCACGTGTCCCTTCTTATCCACATTGCTTATCATTCCAACAAAATCTCACTTGCCTTTCTCTACCCTTACCCCAATATCCTAGTATCCTCTTTACAACCCATCCCTCCGTAATTTTCCACCAGCCTCTATACTTACATCCCCAAATATTCACCATCACTTCCCCATGCTACCCAAAGTTTCAGCCTCATGCTCAACTCCTATGGTACCCCAGTATTTCCTCTTTCTAACCCTTAATATCCACTGCCAATATTACCCCAGGGCTTTTCCCTAACATCCTACAATCCTCTTGTCCCAATGTACACAATACTGCACAGAAATTCTTACCTCAATACTCACTATATACCATCAGCTTATTTTGTCCATACCAAATATTCCTCTATTATTTCACTTCCTAAACACTGTAGCCATCCATTGATGTTGTAGCTTACTTATTATGCACCTTTTTAACACTTGTGGTCTATCTATGGAGGACATCAGGAAGAGAGTTGGAATGGGGGCTAGTTTTCATGGATGGAGTTCCAACAGCATTTGGGAAGGACATTGGTGACTAGTGAGGATTCTTTAGACTCAGATTCAGAATCAGACTTGAGGCGTCTAGCCATGTAAGTTCCTTGCTAGTGTTTGGGGGACAGTTTTGGATGAGGATATACGCATCACCTGCTCAAAGAGATGGTCAGGGAGAGTGAGTACACCTGCTGCAGTCAGAGTTGGATAGGATGTCTACTAATCCAGCTAGGATGAAGGGTGGGACAATATGTGGATCTCTCCACTGGGGCTTGTTCTAAAAAAGTAACCTAATTTCTATTGCCTAATTCACCATTCAGTTCATTATACTTTATTCGATTAAGTGTTGGAGTTAGTCAGAGTGCAGGGCAAAAGTGGTGCTTCTGGCTAATCCTGAAATCGAGTCGGCTTTGCAGCTGTAATCAGTGCATCTTGACTTTTTCCATTTGCTGGGTTGTTGTATGCAAGGTGAGTTCTTTTTGACATGTGCCTGTCTGTGGACTTTGTGATTTCCTGTTTTTTTGTTTGAATTGTTTAGTTCCTTTCTTGAGTGGGTCAGGTTTAAGGTACCTCCTCTCTAATTACTACGTGGATGACTTCTGTTTATGGGGTTTGCATCATCCTCTACTTTGTATTTCTTTGCTTCAGTCCTTCTGTTTGGTAGCTAGGGATTTTGGTATGGCTGATGATACGACAGATAATCCTTGTACTCAGTTATCATATGTTTCCATGAAACTGTCGGTATGTTTACTCCCACCATCCATTTTTGTGTCCTTCTGCCTACTTCCCCTTCTCTTCCTTACCTAAGAATTATGTGGCACCATTCATCTTCTACATTCAAACCCTACTTTCTCTTCCCCTGCCTTTTTCTTTCATTTCCCAGAGTAAAACGTGTTAAAAACTGTGGTATATATGTAGACATGTGTCTAATTTTTTAATGCATATTATGAAAGCAAATCAGTCCTGATGCACTACTCGCTCTAACTTAAATCCTTAATGACTATCTAACTACCCTAGACCACTAGACATTATTATTTTTTGTCTCACTCAAATATTTGTTGTCTGCTGTCATCATATGAGTTTGTTTAATGTTTGTTTTGTTTTAACTGTACAATTATTCTCTTCTAATTATCTTATAGTCTCAAAAAAAATCAGTAGATCTCTCTTTAAATGACAAACACCTGGACAAAGCCTCGGAAAGCTTATTAGATAACGCAAATTTATTTACTAATGGTAAATAGGCATATATCACACCAAACACTCCTAAAATGTCCTATAGCCTCTAGAAGTACTTTTAATTACTAAGTTTCTTTAACAATTAGACTTAGAAATTAAAATTTATTCAAACAGGTGTTAAGATGAAATTCCAATTTCAGAACCTCCAGGGAAACTGACATGCAGAAACCTGAGCATGCTTATTTCAATTTATGATTTGGAGTGCTATTCCTGGAACTCCCCAAAAAGTAGGTGGAATAGAGAAGATTGTTTTTGGTGGGGACATCTAAGCAGCTTAATTTACCATTATTGGCAAGAGATCTATCCAATCATGTGGTATGTATCGCCTATTTAATCAAGAGTTAAATCAAAAGATGGTTGATGGTTAGGGGCAGCCACTAAATGTTAACTTTATTCACAGATCAAGTGAAAGGAGAATGATGAAGCAATCTTCTAAGTAGGATTTTTCCAGACAGTTTGACTGCAGCTATCGAGGGAAACAGACCAGGAGTGATTCCTTGCTGTGCTTGTGTAGGAGATAGCTTGGGTTGTAGTGCGAAACTAGGTTTATCTTGCTGCTGTACCTAGCTAGCTAGTAGACTTGTGCAAGACAAAATAAAAATCAGTTCTTCTGATCATTTCAGCAGAAAGAAAGCCAACTGGCAATTGGCTTCACACTCACCACAAGAGCAAAGCTTTTACACACATCCAGTCTGTACCATCAGCGACCGTCCTTCAGTGTTGGAAAAAATCAGGGCCCAACAGGAGTCATTTCATTTGAAAAAGGCAATTATGCAAAAAAGGGTGGACCGGCTAAGTGAGTCATCAATTGCCCACTCACATTTTCTCTGATTTTTGGATAAATCCCCTTTTTTCAACGTAACTTTTCTTCTGCTTCCCATTTTTTTAAATTAATATAAGATAGGGGGAAAAAAAAATTACAATCAATAATAAAAAAAAAAGGTTTTCTCAATTCTTATTTTAATCCAGATATATAATAATCTAATTTTGGCAACTAAGAATTTACGTTGCAAAAAGGCTTAATATTGTGCATTCATTAGTATTGGTATTATTGAAGCCATCTTTGCGTGTAAGCACAGTCATACAAACATTTATTTCCTGCTTTTTTTGGGTGCAATATTTTGTTTCCCAATTTTGTATTGGTAGGAAATATAATATAGTAAATTATGTCATCCCTCCAAAAAAATTCTGTTGATGTGGTTCAGAAGAACCTACATTTTTTTTAAACAATCATTTGCTTTTTTGTTGTACTGAAAATAGGATTGAATGAGGCATCCAGTCTTACTTTAATTATTTATTATTCAAATTCTAGGTCACCAACGGTCTAAAAATGTTTACTTGCTTGTGAAAGGTAAATATGGTTCTTATAAAATACCTATACAATGTTAGTTGCATTGTTTACATGTCAAACTTGATGAGGAGAGGACAGACTGTGTGCAAAAATATTATAAATGGGGGGGGGGCCTGCCCGCTGAACAGAGAGGATACTTGCCTCACCAGCTCCTGTTATTTGGGGCAAACAAAGCGGATTCCAGACCAAATAACGACCTTAAAATGGCACATAAAGGCCACCAAGTGACGGGGATACCAGGGTGCATACACAGACACCACCCAAGCGACAAAGCAAAAAAGGCGCACCCAAAATCACGTTGAGGACTACCAGCATGGTAGGTGCGTGGAAGACGGCCGCTTCCCTGCAGCCAGGTACACGTCTCTGGGCCCTCATTCGGTGGGGGTTATCCCAGTCTACCCTCACTCGATCCCCAAGCTAGGTAGCGAGACAGTACCTCGGACACAACGTCCTGTGGATACTGGCAAGACATATAAATTGGCGGAGGCCTCCCACAACGCAACAGAAACAGAGATCCGACTAACCGCAATTTTCAGCTCCTTCTGGGAGAAGCTAGAAGCCTGTATGTGACCTTCCAACATGGAGACCCAGACAAAGGGTAAGATACAAAGCCCGGCACAGGTGGTCACAGAGAGGGATGCAGACACTCCCACAGGCTCCACATGCATGAAAGGCCAGCGTCGTAGAGGTGCCATCTTAAGATCAGGCTCCTTGAGTCTCCTTAGCGGCAGCCCGAAATTGACACTCAGGACCGTGGGAGTGACCAAGACAAAGTGCCCAAGACTTCATCACCAGCGAGCAGTGACTTGGACCAGGCCCAGTAAGAACACAGCCCCACTAAATTGTGTATGGAGATGGCGAGGCCCAAATTGGCGACAACACCAGGTCAGACCAACCACGGCCCACGACCATGACACGGGGCGCTTTCAAAGCACATGCCACGACTGAGACTAAGATGCACATAAACATGCAAACCCAAACGGGACTGTGATATACTTCTGGAGGGTATTGGTCGACCTGGACACTTGAAACTGCAGCTGAGTCCATCGTCCTATGCCTCATATTGCCTCTACATGTAACTCTTGATGCCCTCCCCCCAAGCGATAAACTCCCTACCCCTCAGTTATGTTACCCAGCGGTTTGTTCTTGCGTGTATTTCTGCGGCAATTCATAAGCTCCGCTGGTAAATGTTTAAAAAGCAATCCTTACTAAACCAGAGCATGTTGACTCAATGGGACAACACATGCATAAATGTTATCTAGCCTGATGTAATTACTCATTTATAATAGGCTGTACATAACGCTCATGAAATATAGCATATCACCATAATGCCTATCTCAGACCAGTTAAATGTGTAGCATTATCCAGATTAGCCATGCTGCCAGAACGTACACGTTAGTACGTTGCATAAAAGTTAATCTGCTTATAATGCCCACCACGCTATGCAAGCTGATGTTATTGCTTGCTACTCTGGTGAATTAAAGTTAGATGTGTGTACCTAGCTTGTTTATCCTCAAACAAATCAAAAAATGTGCCAATAATTTAAAGCCATATATGTGAAATACCTTGTTTTAATAGGCTTGTACTATGCTGTTGTGGCATCGTCAGCTCTCATGTTATCTCATGCACAATAAAAATAAAGAATATAAAAAATAAAAAATAAATTATAAATAATGTATATTGAAGCGTTTAAATTAAAAGTGAAACCACAGAACTCCATCATTTTTGTGTTATGGATATGCAAATGATTTCCAATGCAGATAATATTCATTGTGCTTTATGGTTTGCATATCCACAAACAATCAAAAAAACATGATATATCCATCAGAAATTTGCATATTAATTGCAATGTATTATTATTAAAGATTAATCAAGTATATATTTGGATTCTGAATCAGAAATATTACTAAATCAGTTTGCTTTTTAATGTAGCACACTTTTCTTACAGGAATTAATTGATATGAACATATTAATCATACAGACAGTTGGAACTACAGTAAACTACAGTAAAAGATACATATAGAATCAATATAATTATTTTAATGACTTATGAATTTCTTTTTCTGTTTTGTAAACTCATGTGGGTAAAATATTTTTATTTGCTTACTTTATAATTTTCAAATTCAAGTCCAGCTTTTGAATTTTCTGTATGAACCGTTTCTGTAAATAAATGGCATCATATCTCCGTTATCATTTTCAACTAAGTTTGGCGAGGCTCTTATTATAAACAATCACAGACAAGCATACAGATCTGTTAAGGAAAGCTACAATTTATCTGAGTGTTGTCAGCAATTATGAAGAGTCCTTTAAGAGTCCCTTAACCATGTGATTATGTCTGACAACATTGACTAGTAAATTAGACACCTACATGTTTCTTTTATTACTGTTTTTACTTCTACATTCTAATATTCATCTATAACCTTACCAAAATTTATAATTTACAAATGTGATTAATGTTTTAGATTACATAGTAATTTATGTTTCAGAGCTAATTTGCAGGCAAAATAAAGTGTTTTAACAACACAACTTCAGGAATAACATGGAATCATGATGGAATATTTCCATTATGTGTCCTTAAGGGGTTAAGATGGTGAAGTATATTTTGATACATTTTATTTGAGATATTACATTTCAGCAGTCATTTCAGTAGATTTACTTGAATCTTATCCCCTTTCCCATGTCATCTCTCCTGGTTGTCACGTATTCATCCGCACATAAAAATGTGGTTAATGGCATTTACTGTCCTGACAGGAAAAGTTGTGCTTAGCAACATTACTGTCCTGACAGGAAAAGTTGTGCCGAGCAACATTACTGTCTAGGCAGGAAAAGTTGTGCCGAGCAGCAATCCTGCTTATGGAAACCTGGTAATTACTTTTGGGGTCAAAGGCCTGTCATGGCCAATCAAATCCACAGGAGGGTTTTGTGCTGAGCAGCAATCAAGCACATGTAAACCTGGTAATTGCCTTTGGGGTCAAAGGCCGGTTACAGACAATCGGATCCACAGGAGGGGTATTTAAACGCAGCTCTCCTCTTGCTATGGTTATCCGAGAGTGCGTTCCTGATCTTGATTTTCTGGTATTTGACTTTGGCTTTTTTTTTACTTCCCTGATATCTGTATCCTTGACTTTTGGCTTTCCCTCATCTTTGTGTCTGATTCTGTGTCCCTGACCTCGGCTAGTATTTTGACTATTCTTGGAGACATTAAGTCAGGCCATTCTAAGGTCCGGTTATACATTATTCTTAGTTCTAGGTGTGACACAGTACTAACTGCTGGATCAACTTGTAATCCTGACACTGGTAACTTCATCTAAAAAGAAACACATCCCTTGTGTATTCCCAAAAACCCAAAGGAGCATACAAAATTGGAGTCCATTGATGATTGCATGGGTGTACAAAACCCTCCATAAATATTTCTGAGTATGTTGAGAGAGGTATCATTGGCACCTACTGAACAATGTGCAAGAAGATGACTATGCCCATCAAATATAACTAGTGCAAACTGGTGGGAAATGGTAAAATGTAGCAGGCAGAATCTGTTTGAAGCCCTGACATATTTACCTGTAAATGCCTTCTCCATAAGACAAGTAGCCCCTATTATTTTTCCATATGATATAATTGATTGTATTTCAATTTTAATAGAATTCCAATGCTGTGTGTAATTGAGTTATGGAAAGATCCTGTCTGTATGAAAAACATATTATAGAGAACCTTTTTAAAAGTGCTATGGCTGTTTAGCTCGTCTGCTGTTCACCTCTCATCAGTTATGTTATAGACTGATCTACTACTAAAATCAGTGATTCCTCTCTATAGTTTTCGGCTACAATGATGTCATCTTTTTGACAGTAAATGACATTATAGGAAAATATTTAAGTAATATTTTGGCAATTTGTTTGGTTACTCTAAAATTAATACTTGCTGTAGAAGATCTGTAAGTAATCGATTAGTCAGAAGAGCAACACTCTAAGAAATAGTGCGTGGAAACCAGGAGCTGACTCGTGATAATGGCTTGATAATAACATATCACAGATACTTAAAATAATAAATAGATGTAAAAAATAAGTAAATTTAAAAATTAAGTACTGTGCCTTTAAGAGATATAAAATAAAAATTAGAGTTGGTAAAATGAGAGTGTAGCTGGTGAATATAGAAATGTGGTACAATATGTGGTACAAAAATAGAAATGTGGTACAATATGCACATAAAGGATAAAAAAAGGTGGCATAAGAAAAAAAGAAGAAAAAGAAAAATACTAAATCGATGGACAATATGTTAATGTGCAGTGTTAGTGTCTCTATCCCTGAAAAGTACAGGGTAAATGACACTTCCACTGAATAATATACTTTGTATCAGCAAAGATAATAATAATAAAAGTATATACAAGGAGATAGCAACACAGTATAAGGAACTGTTTGCTTAAAGCAATGGATATATCGCTATGGACTGAAGTGAATGATAAAAACTGGATCTAATAAAAGAAAACCAGTTTATTAAATAATAATAATAATAAAAAATATATATATATATATATATATATATATAAAAACATAAAATACAGGTCAGGAACAGTTCATAATGGTGTTACCAGTCTTATGAGAATCAAATTGCAGTATGAACCCTCGGATCAGCTTAGGATGGATGTGGATGGTGTTCTGCCAACTCTCCTCCTGAATGTAACTGCCGGTGAGGACGGCGTGCGTCTGAGTGTGCGTCCCAACAGAACCTCACTCCGGGGGACGATCAGAGCATACAATGCAATTTCAGTAGACGTATCCACCAAGGGATCTTCGTGTAAAGTGTTCTTCTGCTGGTATAACTGATCTATATCCTGCCTTGTTGATCTGTCTAACGCATTTCGTAGGTGGAGCCCTACTTCTTCAGAGACGGAATATGGTCTGGTGCTTCAGTCTATACTTATATACAGATGTTTTTAATTGCTGATAAAAGTCTTTCAATTTACTAATAAAAGTATTTCAATGGATATTCCTCATAGTGATACAATAATTCAATGCATGAAATGTACAGTTATATTCAAAATATTGGATGAAGGAACATACACATCGCTACATAAATTAATTGTATAATGTTCAATATTAAAATCAACAGAAATACAAGTATAGAACCTAAAAGTGAAAAATATAAATTGGGCACAAATTGGTGAATTCTAATAAATTGTATATAGAAAATGGATTCTTAGATGTTGAATTGGTAAGTAAATGCATTTGATAAATCTTAATATCTAAACAATTAACAGTACAAATCTGTTTAGATATTCTAATAAAATGATAGTTAAAAAATGAATAGTTCTTAATTTAGATATATATTGTAGATATTGCTGAAATATACAAAAAGAAAAAGAAAAAAAGGAAAGAAAAAAACCCTTTTAATATTGAATATGATACATTAGTATTCTGACCAAATGGGATAATATCAGGTAAAGTGGGTATCCATTGGTATTATTTACATTCTTAAAGTGATATACATATAGACATACAGTGATATATAACTTGATAATTAGTAACAAAGCAAGTAGGAGGATCTTAAATGCTATTCATATTGGTTTGGTTGTCTTGTTAATAGTCCATTCTAAAAGAGAACACATGCATTATTATATACATCAGTCAATAGTCTTTAAAGATTGTAATCGGAGGTGGTCTGTTATCAGACCTCAAAGTGTACATACATAAAAGAGAGAAATGTGAGTGTGTGAATATACGCATTGCAAATGGGCAATGCGTATATGGACGCATTGCCCATTTGGCGCCAATCTGTCCTTATGGCGTAGATATATAGACAATTGCTTTTTTATATGGAAAGGAAACTTGGAAACATTAGAAAAATTCATGACCTATCTCAATAATAATCCATATCATCTCAAATTCACTTTTAATAACTCTAAAGAACAAATTGAGTTTTTGGATCTCAACATTTTTATTGAGGAAGAAAGAATTCATACAAAAACTTTTAAGGAAAGCGTTGATTGTAATAGTTTTATCCCTTTTAATAGCCATCACAAATCAACATGGCTAAGAAACATACCACAGAATCAATTTAGGAGAGTGAGAAGAAATTGTTTGAAAACAGATATCTGCATGGAGCAGATGGAAGAAATTAAACTAAGATTTATGGACAAAGGATATCCCACAATGTTATTGAAAGAAGCCATGAATAAAGCACTGGCTATCCCAAGGGAAAATACTCTTTGTAATAAAATCAAGATACAGGAATCATACAACTCTGCACCAGCTTTTATTACAAAATATAACCATCAATCTCATACAATACAAAAGATTCTGAACAAACATTGGGGAATCCTCATGAATGACTTGACACTTTCAAAGATCCTAGACAATAAACCCCAGATCATATTCACCAGGGCCCCTAATCTCCAACTCATGTTGGCACCCACCATTAAATCTTCCAGCTCCACTATTGACCAAAAATCCTTTCACGGTTTTAAACAGTGCAAAAAGTGTATAGCATGTAAAAACAATCCCTCCTTGGAAACAGTAACTACAGGATTTGTAGCATTGAATAATAAAGAAAAATATAATATCAAGAGAAATATGGGCTGCAATACCTCGGGGGTCATTTATCTTATTACATGCCCATGCCCAAAACAATATGTCAGACGTATGAAAAGACCATTAAAGATACGTATTGTAGAACATATTAGGAATATTAAAAAAGGACTTCCAACACATAATCTTTCGAAACATTTTAAGGAGATCCATGGTGGAGATCCCACAGGACTCAAGTTTCTACCCATAGAGAAAGTGGATGTACATTGGCGAGGGGGTAATATAGAAAGAAACCTTGACCAAAAAGAAGCCAAGTGGATCTTCCAATTAGATACTCTGGTTCCTAAGGGATTAAATATAGACTTTGAACTCAACGCATTCCTTTAAATCCATTTTATTCTTCTTCTCTATTAGACCTTCTCTTATATATGAATATACCCATGATACTATACTACTTTGGCCAATTTTATTTATTTATTTATTTTATATATATATATATATATATATATATATATACATTTTTTTTCATATACATATGCACCCATATGGGTATTTTATATTCTATTTTTATTGTGCCCTTTTCTCACTGTATTTCTTATATTTCTTTCATTATACTTCCTTATATCTTCTGATATAATTTTTATACGTATATATTTCCATTTATGCACTATTAGTTTATTCTATTACCACATTTCAATGGGTCCAAATACATATATATATATATATATATATATATATATATATATATATTCTCCTTTACATATATACTTTTATATGTATCTTTATTCACACACTCACATTTCTCTCTTTTATGTATGTACACTTTGAGGTCTGATAACAGACCACCTCAGATTATAATCTTTAAAGACTATTGACTGATGTATATAATAATGCATGTGTTCTCTTTTAGAATGGACTATTAACAAGACAACCAAACCAATATGAATAGCATTTAAGATCTTCCTACTTGCTTTGTTACTAATTATCAAGGTATATATCACTGTATGTCTATCTGTATATCACTTTAAGAATGTAAATAATACCAATGGATACACACTTTACCTGATATTATCCCATTTGGTCAGAATACTAATGTATCATATTCAATATTAAAAGGTTTTTTTTTTTCTTTCCTTTTTTCTTTTCTTTTTTTCTTTTTCTTTTTGTATATTTCAGCAATATCTACAATATATATCTAAATTAAGAACTATTCATTTTTTTACTATCATTTTATAAGAATATCTAAACATATATGTACTGTTAATTGCTTAGCTATTAAGATTTATCAAATGCATTTACTTACCAATTCAACATCTAAGAATTCATTTTCTATATACAATTCATTAGAATTCACCAATTTGTGCCCAATTTATATTTTTCACTTTTAGGTTCTATACTTGTATTTCTGTTGAACATTATACAATTAATTTATGTAGCGATATGTATGTTCCATCATCCAATATTTTGAATATAACTGTGTTGTAGAATTATTAGGCCTCTATAAATTTGTAAGGCCCCTTTAAATCCTCTTGCTATACCTCTAAGAGGCCCCCATAGTTTTACAAGGAAGCTTTGTCTATAGAACATAGAATTTGCATGTCAGCAAGAAATAGCTTTGATAAAATGTGTATTTACTAAAATCCTTGAAACTTAACCTTGAGAAACTAACAAGTGCCAGCTACGCTCCAAATGGATAGCTGCCAAAAGGCCCCTCCCGTCGAGTGAGCTCCTCATTTTAACAAAATGGCGCTAAGACCTGTAGGAGTTAAGAAATTACGTAGATAGTGACCTAAGAATGGGGAGGGCATTTTACTAACATCTTAGCACCTAAGCCAATTAACAATGTCTATTTGTCTATATCTTGATTTTCTTCAATGATGTAATAATGCCTTTATAAGGGTCTGCGCACCCATTTAACTGTCAGAAGCCATTAAACTTCTCCGGAGTTCTTTCATTAACCTGAACTTTGTGTCTCAGTGTGAATTTACTTCTGCGTGCACGCAACTTTATTATCTTTAATTTGGACAGGAACAGATAGTCATTCAAACTAATTGGTTTGCAGTAAATTATCTACAACAAATTGGCGCCCAACGTGGGGCTCTGGGCTATGTCCAGTCTGGGCAGCTGTCCAAGAAGACGCTGGGGGGGCTGAATCCTGGGGGAAGGAAAAGAGCCTGATCACCTCTGAGTACACGGTAGAGATTGCTGCAGCACCTAGCCGGTATGTTCCTGCCCCTGTGATTGACCTGCCCCAGTGTCTGTGACTGCTGCCGAGAGGACATCAAAGTCAGGTAATAACTTGCCCAGAGTCTTTGTATTGTTAATGATACCTAGTTTACCTGCATGTTGACTATCTGTTGCCTGGGTGTGTTTGTATTGGTATGTGTTTAACTTAGTACCCGGGGAGTGTAAGTGCCTGTTTAACTCCTTTTAGGTACCACATGCCTGTGGTAGTAAGGAAAAAGGGGGGTGGACCTGTGGAAGTTTTCCTGGGGGTCCTCTATTGCCTGTTTAACTCTTTTAGGAGCCACGTGGCTGTGGCTGTAAGGAAAAAGAGTAGGGGGAATCTGTGGAGGATGATGTAGACTCATTGCTTCCTGGGGGTTCCCCAGAGTGTCATTTTGACCGCTTAGCTTCTTGGTAAAATTCCAGCCTCGAGCGCTGAGGCAGGTAAGATTCCAATTCTTTAGGCTATACAGGATTCGGGTTGGAAGCTGTTGCTGTTTCCTGTGGCTGCTGGTAGTGAGACTTGTGGAAGTCATTCTCCGTGTGGGGACACTACGAGGTTGAGGGAGGTGGCTTTGGCCACACGAGTAAAGGCAAGGGATAAAACTGTTGAACTTATTTGAACTGTGATGCATGCACTGTATTTACACTGAAATGTTATTGTCTTAATTGTCTGTCACACAGATTCCTGTGTTTACTTTTATCTTACTCACTGTACTACTTACACTTTCCCCTCCTAGTTCTCTTTCTCTGTTGAGAGAAGTGATTGGTCACACACTTCTCGCCACGCTCCAATCCGCGGCTACCACGGGTAGGCGGAATCAGTGACTAGTCTACGTTTTGGGAAGACGTACTTAAAGAGTTTGCTCTTAAAGTAGCAGTCGAGCACGGTAGACGTTCTGTTCCTTTCTCTCTCTATATCTGGGACGCCTTGTATAGGGAGGATGGGACAGAAGTTAGATAAACCCAGTAAGGGTTGGTTAGCATGTGATCTAGTGGAAGACAGAGAAGGAGAAGAGATGGTTAAGAAAGTGAGGAAGATTGCTAAAGTATGTGGAATTACCGTACCTCTGTGCGGCAGATTGTAGCCAGAGAGCTGGCGTAAGTTACTGACAGAGAAGAAAGAGAAGCTGTCGGACCAAGATTTGGTTTGTACAGCAGAAGCCTGATACCGAGTAGCAAGAGCTATTCAGCAAAAGGGATAGGTTGAGGAAGATATTGATCACAAAGGTTTAAGTTTGTTTGTGTATTATAATAATTGTGTTACTGGATGCTGATGGATCCCTATTCTCCCCCCCCCATCAGTCCTACAGATCTCGTCACCCTCATCCTCTCTCTGCAGCTCCCTGCACCTCCAGTCCGTTTCTCCCGTCAAAGATTTCTGGTTTCCAAACGTATAAGTCTCTGTCCTTCTGTCTTGTTACTTTCCAGCACTCACATGGTTAATCTTCATGCCTGCAGCTTCTCTCCTTTTTTTTGCACTGTCTCACATCCCCCCCCCTTTCCTCCCCACTTGCCTCCGAATGGGGGAGGTACATGCCTTCTGCGTTTCGGAGCTACTGATAAGAGTTAGGAATGGGATTTTTGCTGGAAAATATTCTAATTCAGAGGTTATGGTGTTATAGTTGTGTAATAATATTATTATTGTTGCCGTTTGCCGTTTGTATATGTATGTGTATGTGTGTGTGTATATATATGTGTATATATCTATGTATATATGTATGTATGTATATATATATATATATATATATATATATATATATATGTGTGTGTATGTATAGATTGAGTTTTGTGATAAAGTGGTGAGGATTGTGGGGGAGACACAAGAATGTAGCTCAGTGTTGATTTACGGAGGTAAGTGCATCTGATACAAGAATAGTGGAATATTTGGACGTGTTAAGTGTATAGGCAAGCGTGATTTGTTGCAGAACTATGCAATGTGGATAGAGGGAATATGCGGAGTTAAGCTAGTATGTGAAGAGGAAAGTGATTAATGGCTAGAGGATGATAAGGGAAATTGGTTGAATTCCGTGAGTTTATTTTGCATCATTTTATTATTTTAAAGTACATGTTTCTAGAAACAGCTGTATGGGCTGTTAAATGCATAATGTTCTCAACTGTCTTATTCAACCTGCCAGGTCTGTTCATAGTTTAGTATTTCATTTTGCAGAACAGAATGTTGCTTCTCTGACTTATTTTAATAGTTATAATATAGTGTATTGTTGAAAGTGCGTCAGCCACCACCCTAAAGATGGCGCCTAGTACAGAAGAAAGTTGCTAAAATGTAATTTGCAAATGTGGTGTGACCTACATATGAAATCTGTTGGACACGAATATAAGAGCATAACAGCTGATTATCCAGCTTCATCTTGCAACAAGGGAAATAGCCAAATAATGCAAGTTATTTTAAACATTGTATCTTTACTTAATCGAATCTTGCTAGTTACAGATCGTAGGTTTACAGTAACATCCTTTACTTTAAATGATGGTTTAGCATTAGAAGGATTAGTGACATGTTTTATTAACCCAGCCACTACTGGTTATTAATTTTAGTTACAGGGTG
The DNA here is from genome assembly GCA_933207985.1 of Pelobates cultripes. NCBI lineage: Eukaryota > Metazoa > Chordata > Amphibia > Anura > Pelobatidae > Pelobates > Pelobates cultripes. Next base: position 113,061,371 of record OW240917.1, on the reverse strand, counting down.
GTATAATTGTTATAGTCTAATTAATATAAATGATAGTACCGCAATAGTTAATGTTTTATCCAAAGACATTTAGGAACTTTACTTAACTTACTATTAACCATTATTTATAATGATAGACATGTTCAGACTGCAAAAAGCTATGGCTAATGACATAGAAAGGGGTTTGAGTCAGTAACACAGCCCATACAGAGGAGAGCAAACCCGCTGATGCTTAATGCCCCTGCCATGGCAGTGTCTACAGGGAACAAGGGGGGCCACTAGCCACTGTAACTTTACCTATTGAAGGTCACCCTACTGCTTTCCTGGTTTCCTGGTTAACACAGGTGCATCCCGCAGTGTTCCTAGAGAACAAGACCTGCCTGACTCATCGTTCCTGCCTGACACCGATGTCTCTTGTGTTGGTGCTGATGTCCTATCCCGCCTCCAAGCATCCATTCCCCTCACTGCAGACGGCCAGGTTCAATTGAATACACCTTTGTCACGAAAAGACACTACAGTTCTTTGTTCCCTTCCCATTTTACTGTGGAGATGATCTACCCACAACAGAACAATGCTCAATTAATCTTCTTTACTATGTAGCAGAACAAGGATGTGAAGCTTCACGTCTCAAGCTGCAATTCTGCCAACCTACTGTTATCTTCCTTGGCCATTGTCTGTCTCAGGGAACCAGACATCTCACTCGTGACCGAGTTAGAGCAGTACTGGACATTCCACCTCCAAGGACCTCAAAGTCACTACACGCCTTCCTAGGCCTCATTTCCTATTGCCGAGCATGGATCCCTGAAGCCTCGCTCCTTATGCAACCTCTTTATGATGCTCTCAAGTCAGACCCATTTTGCTTATCCACAGAAGCCCTTGACAACTTCTGTTCTCTCAAACGTGCTATTGCTTCTGCTCCTGCTCTTGGCCTACCAGACTATACCAAACCCTTCAAATTGTTTGTTTCCGAAAGACAAGGCCATGCAACAGGAGTACTCACTCAGGCCCATGGTCCTGGAGGTCGCCAAAGGCCTATTGGATTTTTCTCCTGCCAACTGGATATTGAGGCCAGAGGACGTCCCTCTTGCCTTCGGGCCGTCTTTGCTGCCAGAGAGCTCATTGAAAGAACTGGGGATCTTGTCCTTGGCCACCCCCTGGTTGTCTTGGCCCCTCATGATATTTCTGCCATAGTCAACCAGGTCCAACTTAAGCATGTTACTCCTGCTAGGCATCTTCGCCTTCAATGTCACCTTTTGTTGCCTGACAACATTACCCTTCAAAGATGTCAAGTTCTCAATCCGTCCACTCTTCTGCCACTCCCTGAGGGGGGTGTATACTACGGATTTCATGGACGGTGTATACTACGGATTCATCATGGACGAAACTTATGTTTTTCTTCTCACTGGCACCATCAAGAAGGAAATGCATCCCAACCTATCCTTTCATGATGGACAAGCACTCCTTCATGACGGAGCAAGACATGCCTTCTGTACCATGTGGTACAAACCAAACATCACTCCTGAACCCTGCTATGAAGATGAACTCTATAATCTGGTCGAAGTAAAACTCACTGCACAAGACTTCTACTGTGATTCTGAAGGCAACAGTATGGTCTTGATTCATCTACCTCCGGAACTCAAGCATTTGTACCGTCATTGGGACACTGCCATTCCACATGTCCCTGTGACCAAGTTGAAAACAATATCATGGAATGATCTTGGGCCTATGGCAAAAGCATGGGCCACTATGGACGAATCACAGCTACAGGAAAATGGTGTTGTCAAATATCCAACAACTGACCACCTAAAAGGATGGCCACGTCATTTCCTGGAGAATGAGTTCCAAGATTTAACCATAGTGAATGACTACGACCCAGATACACCTCATGACTGTTTTGAACAGATGAAAATGGAAACAACACATCTACCAACTGTGCATGAAGACCCATTGGTAGATCCCGATCTCACCCTGTTTGTGGACGGCTCAAGATATGCTGATGAAGAAGGAAGATACCATACAGGATATGCCGTAACCACAACAGATGAAATTGTCAAATCATCATCTTTACCATCAACTATGTCTGCACAAGAAGCTGAATTGCAAGCCCTGACTTCAGCATGCAAGATCTCTGAAGGAAAGCGCGCCAATATCTACACGGATTCAAGATATGCACTGGGCGTGGCTCACGACTTCGGATTAATTTGGAAAACAAGAGGATTTCTTACCACCGCCGGTACACCAATCAAGCACGGTTCCGCAATCAAGGAGCTGATGGACGCCCTCCTACTCCCAGAAGAAGTGGCTATTTTGAAGATAAAAGCACATGGGAAGTTGGACTCAGATGAAGCAAGGGGCAACCATCTAGCTGATCAGGCTGCAAAACAAGCTGCAAAAGAACCACAGGAAGTGGAAAGAAGAGTGTCCGGAAATGAAGAAACTCCCATATTTACTCTGCAGACTCTTCCAACTGACCTAAAAATCCTGCTGGAACAACAGGCTACAGTTGCCCCTGAAGAAATACAGAAGTGGACACAGAAAGGGGCAGTTCTGAAGGATGGAGTGTACTCCAACAACCTCAATTTCTGCCTCCCTAAGAATTTGTACCCAGCAGTCGTACAATGGGCACACGGACCTGCACATTTATCAAAGGATCTAATGAATGCTCTTGTACAAAATACTACCTCACTGTCCCCATATGAGATTCTATTTGGGACTGCACCTAGGCTAGGTTGCTATTTTCCCCAGCAATTACAACTTCATACTGATGTTTTAGTAAACTATGTAACTGAACTCGCAAATGCTTTGAACAAAATCCATGCCCAAGTTTTCTCTTCAATTCCAGATCCTGATTCTGACACAGGCAACCACAGTCTGCTCCCCGGTGACTGGGTTCTGGTCAAGAAATTTGTGCGAAAACAGTAAATGTCCGTTCCAAGTTCTCCTGATCTCCCCTACCTCTGTCAAATTGGCCGGAAGGCCTAACTGGATCCACGCTTCCCATTGCAAGAAGACACCTGCCCCAGAGGAAGCTAACTCTATGCAACCATGTGCCTCTGGTACATTATCTCCTTAGTTGGCCTCCTTAAAGCCCAGCAGGTGGCCATCACCAAAGATGCTAGTGGGTACACTTTCTGGTATAATTCATCATGTACCCATGTGGCTACATTCACTTTTGATTACTGTGATATTGTAGAGTGCCCATTCCCTAAGTCACAGATTCAAGCCATTTATAAAGATATACCACAAGCAAAAGACCCTTACGTTTGTGTAGTAGATGAACAATGGGGTTATGACTGTAACTACTGGGGGGCTGCGGGATGGAATACTGGGCCTGCCTGGGGTTATAAACCCAAAAGTGCTTTATCTAAGATAGACAATCAGGGTAGATCCCTCCTTCAAAGAATGACTTTAAGAAAGCCTGGAGGAAGTACCCCTATGAAATTAATGTTAAATATTGAACATCCTGGCCCCGAGGATGCAGACCGATATGTAATGGGAATGTATTGGAAGAAAGGTTCCTACAACAAATTAGGTCATTTCTACCTCAGAGATATGTCCCACTCTCCAGAGTGGCAAGGGGCTGATCATATGGTCCCAAATCCGCTAAAACCACATATCCAGTCCTTTAAAGATATGATGGCCATCGCTAACCCCACTTTTGAAGATACCATGGCCGCTGAAACTGGATTCAATGACATTAATTTGTGGTTAGAATGGATGAGGTATAATGCTAACAAACATAATAAAACAGCATGTTATGTATGTGGCGGTGCCCGACCCCACCTTGGCACCGTCCCCCTAACTCTCCCTTTAGAGATAGAAGATTGCTTCTTAAGCCTTTTTGCCTACCAATATGACTTTAATAGGTCCCTCTGCATGGCATGGACGGCAGAATACCCTCTCTTAGTTGAAAATGTTAAGCCACCAGATGGAATCACAGTCTATAGAGGTAATTACACTTGTTATGCCATGTATGACGGGATTGGTAAATTCATGGGTAATTTTTCTAAAGGTTATTGCGCCACTTACAGAACTGTTCCTATACGCCTGTTGCAGCACCATACCAGGTCATTGGGGGATATTTACTGGTTATGTGGGGATCTACAGTTAAGATCTAGGCTGGAAACTGAGTGGTAGGGTGAGTGTACCCTGGCCAAAGTTATCATGCCCATTCATATTATTTCTGATAATCATCATGACACATACGACCCTCCACATACACCAGCCAGAGTAAGGTGCGAAACCCCAGTAAAAGGCAGTTTTGTCCCCCACATTTACATAGATGCCATTGGGGTGCCTAGGGGGGTACCTAATGAATTTAAAGCTAGAGATGAAGTAGCTGCAGGTTTTGAATCACTTTTTACCATAGTCACTGCCAACAAAAACCTTAATTGGATTAATTATATCTATTACAACCAACAGCGCTTCGTGAACTACACCAGGGATGCCCTCCAGGGCTTGGCCGAGCAATTACAGGCCACATCCCAAATGACCTTCCAGAACAGACTGGCCTTAGACATGATCTTAGCCGAAAAAGGGGGGTCTGTAAAATACTTCCCGACACTATGACTTGTTGCACTTACATTCCAGAAAACACAGGTCCTAATGGTAAAGTCACTCTGGCCATAGCTAAATTAAATAGACTCTCAGAAGAGCTAAAGAGAAACTCTGGAGTTACTGATCCCTGGGAAAAATGGTTTGGTTGGATGACTGGTTGGCAGAGAGCTTTAGTCCAGATTGGTATTGCCTTACTAATTTTTCTTTTTATTCTCGCTCTTCTCATTTGTTGTGTCCTCCCATGCCTAAGGAAATTCCTGCAGAAAACTGTAAACCAAGCAACACCAACCTTCACTCATCTGACAATCGATGATCAAGACCTCATCTCACCCTGTATTCCGCTACAAACTCTCCCTTATACTGATGAAGTGCAGAAAGTCTAGGAAGGGACAGTACAGGGACAGCATCCGTCTTTATGGGTAGACTGCCGTACGGAGAAGTAGTGGATAAGCCACTATGGGTTACCAGCGGAGTGAAGAGTGTTCCTGAACCGTACTGACGGATGTGCTGCAACCTGTTAGGGTCAAGAGAGGGATAGACTTGCACTTTGCATTAACACTAAGTCAGCGGTCATGGGGTTTCTGTGTCTTTGGGCTAATACTTCTTCTGATACTAACAAATAAAGTTTTGTCTTTTAGCAAATAACATTTTAGGGGGGACTGTTGTAGAATTATTAGGCCTCTATAAATTTGTAAGGCCCCTTTAAATCCTCTTGCTATACCTCTAAGAGGCCCCCATAGTTTTACAAGGAAGCTTTGTCTATAGAACATAGAATTTGCATGTCAGCAAGAAATAGCTTTGATAAAATGTGTATTTACTAAAATCCTTGAAACTTAACCTTGAGAAACTAACAAGTGCCAGCTACGCTCCAAATGGATAGCTGCCAAAAGGCCCCTCCCGTCGAGTGAGCTCCTCATTTTAACAAAATGGCGCTAAGACCTGTAGGAGTTAAGAAATTACGTAGATAGTGACCTAAGAATGGGGAGGGCATTTTACTAACATCTTAGCACCTAAGCCAATTAACAATGTCTATTTGTCTATATCTTGATTTTCTTCAATGATGTAATAATGCCTTTATAAGGGTCTGCGCACCCATTTTCTGTCAGAAGCCATTAAACTTCTCCGGAGTTCTTTCATTAACCTGAACTTTGTGTCTCAGTGTGAATTTACTTCTGCGTGCACGCAACTTTATTATCTTTAATTTGGACAGGAACAGATAGTCATTCAAACTAATTGGTTTGCAGTAAATTATCTACAACAACTGTACCTTTCATGCATTTAATAATTGTATCACTATAAGGAATATCCATTGAAATACTTTTATCAGTAAATTGAAAGACTTTTATCAGCAATTAAAAACATCTGTATATAAGGATAGACTGAAGCACCAGACCATATTCCGTCTCTCAAGAAGTAGGGCTCCACCTACGAAACGCGTTTGACAGATCAACAAGGCAGGATACAGATCGGTTATACCAGCAGAAGAACACTTTACACGAAGATCCCTTGGTGGATACGTCTACTGAAACTGCATTGTATGCTCTGATCGTCCCCCGGAGTGAGGTTCTTTCAGGACGCACACTCAGACGCATGCTGTCCTCACCGGCAGTTACATTCAGGAGGAGAGTTGGCAGAACACCATCCACATCCATCCTAAGATGATCCGAGGGTTCATACTGCAATTTGATTCTCATAAGACTGGTAACACCATTATGAACTGTTCCTGACCTGTATTTTATGTTTTTATATATATATATATATATATATATATATATAAATATATATATTTTATTATTTAATAAACTAGTTTTCTTTTATTAGATCCATTTTTTTATCATTCACTTCAGTCTATAGCGATATAGCCATTGCTTTAATCAAAGATACTTATACTGTGTTGATACCTCCTTGTATATACTTTTATTATTATTATCTTTGCTGATACAAAGTATATTATTCAGTGGAAGTGCCATTTACCCTGTACTTTTCAGGCATAGAGACACTAACACTGCACATTAACATATTGTCCATCGATTTAGTATTTTTCTTTTTCTTATTTTTTTTCTTATACCACCTTTCTTTAGCCTTTATGTGCATATTGTACCACATTTCTATTTTTACTCTGATATTCACCAGCTGCACTCTCATTTTACCAACTCTAATTTTTATTTTATTTTATATCTCTTAAAGGCACAGTACTTAATTTTTACATTTAGTAATTTTTTTACATCTATTTATTATTTTAAGTATCTGCAGTTCACATGTGATATTTTATTATCAAGCCATTATCACGAGTCAGCTCCTGGTTTCCACGCACTATTTCTTAGAGTGTTGCTCTTCTGTTATTGTCTATAGGTTTTTGTGAATCCCTATCCTGTCTCCAGTGTGAGCGACTCAGTGCTAGTTAGACTCCCTCTCTTGTCTGTATACACTAGGTTTAACAGAACCTTTTATTTTAATAGATTAGTCAGGGCTGTCTTTAACATTGATTGGACCCTGTTCAAGCATTTGTGATAAAAAAGAGGAGGTCGTCCACATATGCTGCGATCCTATGGTGCTTGATTCCCCTCTCTACCCCGGTTATGTCTGCGTTACGTCTTATTGCCATCAAGAACGGCTCGAGGGCAAGGACGAAGAGCAGAGTGGATAAGGGGCATCCCTGACGGGTGCCATCATGGATAGAGAATTCCTCCATGAGGGCCCTGTTAACAATCACATGGGCCTTGGGCTGCCTGTAGAGCACTGTTTTTTTTATAATTACTAAATGCTAACTTTTTGTTTTTAACTATTTTGGGCACATCTGCGGAGTACCACAGTGGTTTATTAATTTTTTTTTGCTTTTACTGACAAGCCTAATGCAATTTTCTCTTGCCTTCAACAGTGCAACTTTTAAATAATCCCATTTCTCTTGGACTCCAATTAAACTGCTCCAGTCTGATAATGACTCCTTTACACATATTCTAACTTTAGAAAAGTCTAAAACTTTTGTTTTTGTGTGGTGTGACTCAGTCACTGTTCCAGGGCCGGACTGGCCCACCGGTATCTGTGATATTTCCTGGTGGGCCGCAGCACCTGGGGCCAGGCACACAGCTAGTGTGCTGGCAGCCGGAGGGAGACCTGTACTGATTTCATATTCCTGTCCCTGTCTCATTAAGCTGCGCGCAGGGGAGCAGACAGCACAGCTCCCTATTCGAGCCACCAGCCATCCGCCCTGCACGACCACCCAGCATGCCACCTGCCTGCACAATCCCCTGGCCGGTCGCCCACTGGAGCCCACAGGTAGCAATAATGTGTGAGTCAGTCTGTCAATGTGAGTGTATAGGTCTGTCATGGTGTGTGTCTGTCTTGGTTTGTCTATGTGTTTGTGTGTCTGTCTTTTATTGTGTGTGTGTGTATCTGTCTATCATGGTGTGTGTATCTGTCTATCATGGTGTATATGTCTGTCTATCATGGTGTATGTGTCTGTCTATCATGGTGTGTGTGTCTGTCTGTGTCATGGTCTGTGTCTCTCTGCCTGTCATGGTGTGTGTGTCTGTCTGTGTCATGGTGTGTGTATGTGTCTGTCATGGTGTGTGTGTGTCTGTCCTGGTGTGTGTATGTGTGTGTGTCTGTCTTGATGTGTGTGTCTGTCAAGGTGTGTGTGTAGGTGTGTCATCATGACTCGTTCGCAGGAAAAAGTAAAGGGTGGCCACAGAATGTCTAGACCATGTTTATTGCAAACTTTTCTGTAGGGAGCATGTGTGTGTCAGTGAGCTTTTCTGTATGGAGAATGTGTGTGTCAGTGAGCTTGTCTGTAGGAAGCATGTGTGTATCAGTGAGCTTTTCTGTAGTGAGCATGTGTGTGTGACAGTGAGCTTTTCTGTAGAAAGCTTGTGCGTGTTAGAGTTTGTCTATACTATGTTTGTGTGTATATCAATAAGCTTGTCTGTGTGTGTCAGTGAGATTGTCTGTCAGTTAGCCTATGTGTGTGCATCTGTGAGCTTGTGTTTTTATGTCAATGAGCTTATGTATATCAGTGAGATTGTTTGTATATGAAGCTGTGTATCACTGAGCTTGTGTGTGTCAGTGAAATTGTCTTTGTCTGCATGTGAGTCTGCTTACTGTATAATTAAATGTTTTACTCTGAAAGGAAAAATATGTTATATTAGAAAAAGAAATATATATATATATATATATATATATATATGTGTGTGTGTTTATATATTACTCAATCTTCTGGGGTGTATTAAATGTGACAATATATGGCCCAATGACTTATGGGGCTGGCATAGATTTTTTTCCAGGGCTGCTTTGTATCCCCAGTCCGGCCCTGCACTGTTCTTATATTAAACCATACTGACTGATGATCACTGGATCCTAAACTTTCATCCACAGTAATATCTGATACCAAATCTCCATTTGTTAACACTAAATCTAGTATGCCGTCCTTCCGAGTTGGCTCCTCAACAACTTGTTTTAGAGACAATCCTAGTAGGGGGTTTAGAATATATTTGCTTCTGGCACAAGCAGCTATTTTGGTTTTCCAGTTCACATCAGGAAGATTAAAGTCACCCATGATGATAACTTCCCCCTTCATTGTCATTTTAGCTATTTCCTCAACTAGAAGATTATCTAACCTATAAATCACACCTACACAAGTTACTGTGTGATTACCAAATTCTAATGTAACCCAAACAGACTCTATGTTTGCCTCACTAACTTGTATTAGGCTACATTGTATACTATCCTTCACATATAGGGTCACCCCTGACCTTTTTTGCCTTCACTGTCTTTTCTATATAAAGAGTATCCTGGTATTGATATGTCCAAGTCATTTTTCTCATTATACCATGTCTCAGTAACAGCGACTAAATCTACATTATCAGTTGCCATTATTGCCATAAGCTCATGGATCTTATTCCCTAAACTGCGAGCATTTGTAGATATGTTTATCATTTTTTTAACACACTTTCTACAATCACCTTCTGTCCTTGTTTTGGGGGGCAATTGGACTGATGTTTTATCACACTTTTGCCCCCCCCTACTAGTTTAAATACATCCTAGCAAAACATCTGAACTGCTCACTGAGAACATATTTTCCCTTTTTGACAAAGATGCAAACCATATTTTATATACAATTTATTTCAATTCCAAACAGAGCTACCTTGAGAAATGAAGCCAAATCCTTGCTCCCGACACCATTCACCAAGCCACAAGTTAAAGTCCCTAATACATATCTGCCTGTCGTTCTGACTGTTATGATAATAGTTTAAATTAGGTAGGCACACTCTAAATGTTAATATAAACAGTCTCAAAAAGGAACTAAGATAGAATATGGCGTATACTGCGCCCAAAATCATACGTACATACAACTGCAGAAGAGGGAGCTGTTAAATACCTCAAAATAATAAAACAGAAAAACAATAATAGTGCAATGCAATTTGATAAAGTGCAAGATATTAGCTAGATAACTGTAGGAAAACCACTCACATTTTAATTATCCACAATATCAGCAAGGGTGAGTGCCATTACATGTATATTGTGTATATATATATATATATATATATATATATATATATACACACACACATATATAAATTATATTTTTATTCATTTACTATTTTTTATTTTATTTTACACATGCAGGGAGACTGCCTGTCAGCACAGGAAGTCCCCGTGCAGGCAGATACTTGGACACCTATTGCAGCCATGTGACCACTCTGTTAGAGCGATCACATGGCTGCAGGGTCTTAATTCGCCGAGGGGGACTGCATCGTTCCTTAAGGGGTTAATCAAAAGCTGCTTCTAGAGCAGCATTTAAATGGTGCAGCACATTGACTTTCTGCACATGTGCACTAGCCTCCCAAATGCTTCCCAATAAGCCAGGGAAACAGGGCAGCCACAGAGTGGATAGTAATGCAATGGAGAAAACATAAGTAAAATTATTTTTTCCTTCACTCTCAGGGATGACTTGATATCTAAAGTGCTACTATGACACCATGGTGTTAAATATACATGTTTGTATTCATAATCTCAATGAAGTGGTCTGAATTCAGTGACCTTATCCCTGCAATGTAATGGACATCCTCAACATTCAGCATCTTGAAAATCCCCATTAATTTAATGCTTTCCTATAGGGAAGGCATAACGCACAGGCGGCAAGTGGAGCCTGTTGCACATGTGTATTTGATTCCACCATTGCCATGTTGACATGGAAGGAGGAGCCTGATACAGCTCCCAGAGATCTCTGTGCTAAAATCAGGTAATGAAAGTAAGGGTTTTTAAACGTTTCTTGACTCAGGGTAGGGGGATACTCTAGTTTTAGAAATACAGTTTTGTATTTCTTTGCAATAACATAAATGGAAATATGAAATATATATTGTTATATAAACCTGAATTCTGATGCACATTCTTCTGCTATTAGGCTCCTTCATCAATTGGCATATATTATTATTTTTTTTGGAGCTCTATATTCTTTTGATTGCATAGGTAGGTGGCCTTTAGAGCAGAATTTCCGTGAGATCTAATTATATATTAGGAAAAAGTTCATATATGTATAAATTAAATTGAGTATATATTCTGTTTGCACCATTCAGGCTTTTTAAATGCAAGTTCTGATTGCTGAAATCTTTTAATATGGATTTACCTTTCACAGAAATCTCAAATAAAGAGTTTGCAATCTTCAGTCTCTTATTTTTTATTTTTTAAAACAAACTTCTTAAAGCCTTGCAACCCATTTCAGCATGCATAGTGTTATTTTCAAGGCAACCATTGCAGTAAAAGAGTATTGTTTTTTGTATGCTGTCTCATCTTCTCCTTTCAGACTCTACAGAGGTATTAACTAAAGAGGGAATTATCTTAAATTCAAAGTGAAATAAGAGTTAATTTCTATTAGGCTAGTACATTATCTTAAAATACAACTGGTTTGGATATTTTTTCAAATTGGTTATTTGGCTTGAAATCAGCTTGAATTAACGTGTAATAGAATGACGGAGACCCTTGAAACAAGGGGATCCCAGGAGTAGCTGCTGATCTTAACAGAATAAATGGTATAGTTACCAGATGGTAAGTAGAGGAAAACAGGGGGCTGTACTTGTAAGTGGACAAAAGGGTGAAAGGGAATAAATAGAGATACCCATATATACCCTATATAAACCACTACTAATTGTACTTAATAGCAGCAAAGGAATGTCCCATTAACAAAGAAAGACTCTAGCATTCATACTAGAAAAGATGTCCAAAACTAGGACACCTAAGCTGCAAAAATAAAACAACACAGGATATGTGTGATACATAAATCACCCCACTAATATAAAGGCAGGCAAACAGGAACCTATACAAACATGAATAGGGAAAGGGACAAGGGCAGACCCACTAAGGACAAGCCCTAAGTCCAGAGGAGACCCCCCAGGACCAAAAAAATGCCTGCCTAGAAAAAACTCTAAATGCCAAATCATAAATTGCTAACTATACTAACTAACTAAAGCAAGCATACTAACTACCTAAGTGCTACCTAATGTGAAAGAAAAAAATAATAAATAAAAAAAGGCGCTCGACGCGCGTTTCAGCATGCAGACACGCCGTCGTCAGGAGCTATTGCAAATGCCGGTCCTATTGAAGCCGGTTAAATACCTGAGCAATCGGAGAAAAATCCCTCCAGCTGATCCGACGTGTGGGAGGAGTGGGTGATTGACGTGGAGTCACCACTCCTCCTCAACCACGTCATCGATTATGCTGGAGTCTCATTGGAGAATACCAAAGTCAATCACTGAGAGATGGGGGAGGAGCTTATGCGTAATCAGAACACACCTACCCAGACTCTGCTGCTCGCGTGGGTATAACCATTGAAGGATCTATCAGTCAATCAATATAGGAGGAGGGTGCAGAATCGAGCGTCCCTCCTCCTAATAACGAGGCTAATAGAAAACTAACTAACCAGTATACATTATGATAACAATGAGGAGTATCAAAATGTAGCACAGGGAAGTGGCTAAATAGTTAAGCCCCCCTCCCTCTAGCAACACCTCTGGCATGAAACTGACTGACAGATCATACAGTCAGTCATCATGCCAAATGTTAATATGTAAAATGTAAAATAAGTGCCTCCAAATGCATAAAAACATTAAAGGCATATAGTACTGCTCTTATAACTTGGTGGCCTTGAAGTATGATGTTGACAGTCAAAAAGAATTAATTAAGTTATAAAAGGTAATTAATTAGTTACCCTCTATATACCTAGCCTTATACATATAAATTTGCCTGGACACTAAAGTATAGCACCCTGCTGTACAATGCTTCCAATGGGATTCATATTTATTTATAATGGCAATTAAGTATAAGGCTTAAGTTAGGTTTACATTATAGAGGGTTACATTTTTGTGATTATGGGGATCTGTCTTTTTATCCTTTTCCACATTTTTGAATTAACGTGTACTTTTATGAATTAAAGGTGTATGCTTTGGTAAATCAACCTTAAATACTAATTTTGTTTATTGATCTTTGTAACTTTAGTTGCTCCTTAATGTCTTGAATGGTGATTGGATTGTTCCTTTAACACAGTGACAAGTTTTACTAGAGCATTGCTAGTAAATTATTATTTCCTTATTTTCTTGTCCTTTTAACAATTTCCATGTATCCTCATTCCATTGAATACTATTTATTTAACTTATTAATTTTATTTAGTTTTTTGGTATTACTTTAAAGTGTTTAAATCAGTTTGTGAATAGAAATGAACAAATTAACCTTCAGGAGGTTTTATAATAAAAACAAAACAAAACCTTCTTACTTACTGTCCGTTCGAAAACAATGTAAAATTGATAGAAATTTGAAACCAATGTGTTATTTAACAATCACCTATTCAATACAAGGTCATCAGAAGATACATGAAAATGGTAAACACTTATCATTTAGTTTCAAAATAGACTATAAAATGTTCTTGCATAGTAATACAATAATGCTGCTTTAACCTCCATTGATTTCAAGGACTCTGTCATTATCTCTCTTTTGAGGCCGAGGTGCTTCCTAATTGCTAAGCATTCTGGTGTTTAATTTCCTGAGATAAGTTTAGAAGTAAGAAATAAATGGCCTTTTGCATTTGAGAGAGTAAAGTCATTTGTAAGGAATATAGAAGAAAATATTGTAAAGGTAATCTTTTATGAAGAGATTAGTTTTTTTTGTTTTTCTTTGCTTTGAATTTTAAATAAATATAACAATGTAATACTATTGAGCAAACTTAGAAATCTCATAAATATCATAGTTTTCTATCAAAAAACTTGATTCATCCTCGGTGACAATTTTAGTAACTAATTTCTAAGTTTGCAACCTGAATTATGAAGCATGTATAGTAGCCGAGACTGTTCATAGTGACTAAAATACAAATGAACATCTGTATGAACATCACCCTGATTTTTTGGCAAATGACATTGCAAAGCTAGGGTAGTTGCCCATAGAATATATTTATGGCACCATCTAGACAAATGTTTATTTTTTTAGTTAGGGATGGGGCATATGGTAGCTAGCTAAATTTCTGACTGATTATCTAAATACCTCAAAATATATCTCCCAAATTATGTTTAAGTGAAATATAGCTAAAACAATCTAAAGTTCAATATTTAAGTGAGTAGAACTATGGAAAAAAACAGACACAACATTTCTACCAAGTTCTCATCACAGCAGTTGCTTTTTCATAGCAGTATTATTATTATTATTACTGTTATTATTATTATTTATAGCACCAATATAGTTTGCAGTATTTTACAATTCTCAAAACCAAAATAAATCTGCAAGAAATTTACAAATACAATAAGTTTTTTTATATGTGCAGACTGACATGTACATATATAAACTGTGAAACTGCTTAATAAAAATAAAATATTAATTATGTTATTATGGCATGGTAAAGCAACCAAGGGGAAAAAAAGAATTACAGGTTTATTTACTAAAGTGAAAATGCAATACCTTGAGCTATGGGATTTAGAAATATGTACCTCATTTGCAAATGTTTAATGTCATTAGATACAAAAATAAAAAATAACATAAAAATTAAAGTTTTGCCAATCTATGCCCAGTTAGGGGAAGATGTTAATTTCATACTCGGCTCAGCTCAGCATAACGGGCACAACTGCGCCCCAGGAACCAGCTAAACTGAAGATAAGGTGAGATGGAGCTCCCTCTTCTTATGTATCAAACACAGGTGGCATCAAAAGCTTCCTCCAACCCCTGCTGCTTCACCTCCATCAAGATCTGTGCTGCAGCTGAATCCCTGCCGGTCCAAAGGTGGAAAACGGGGCACCAACAAGAAACCTCAGAGGCACCAGCAGCTCCAGGCCAGGAGATTGGCTGCTGCTCCCTTACCTAGGGCATACCAGGCCACATCAGGAGTTCCATGTCATGAACTAATGAGTGGGAGCCTAAATTGGTGTGAGAGAACCCCATAGTGAGTGAGGTCAGGTAAGTAGTCACTGGATTGAAAATGAGGGAAAAATAAGGGCAAACAACAGCAATCTAACTAGAAAAAACAACACAGAGAGCTAGTGAGGAACTCTTCCGAAATACATCTATCCAGCATGGCAATCAGGCCTTGCCCCCAAATGATCCCTTTATAATTAAAAAATGTACGGATTAGAATGCAGTTACTCTACAAAACTTTAGTTGCTGAATTATGCTCATTTTGTTTTCTTTATATGTAAGATAGTCATTCTGAAGATATAAAAGAAAAATACATTTCCAACCAACAAAGTTAGCACAAAAAAAATTATGACAAATGTGAGAACGTGATACATGAAAAAGCTCAAGTTTACACAATAATGTATCTTGCATAATTGTATCCTTAACGAAAACTAAGTATTCAACGAGAATCAAATTATATAATTTGGTGAGGGCCGCAAATGAGATTCAAATAATAGTATTTACAATAGAACAGCTGTAGAGATGGGGGGAAATGTAGAGGGGATAAAGATAAACATGGAATAAAAGAATCAAAATAAATGTACCAATATTCTCAGAGAGAACACAGATGAGAGATGTTCATGTTTATTTATTTATTTATGCTGGTTAAAAGTTGGAATTCAACAAATTTGAGCGTGTGTAATCTTATGAGCATGTATCTTAACAGACTCCTCGCACTGATGCCACATTCTATACAACAGTATTGCAGTTTTATAAACCTAGACAACAATCATCATTTAGAATTAATAAATCTGCATTCATACTCGTTCAATTATCATTTCCTATGATATATTATTTTCACATATATTTACATAATATTTAATAAATGAATGTGTCAGTAAAGTAGGCTGGCTACTGGTGAATGTGGATGTTTGAAAAAGTATGATAGAAAGGATATCATAAATAATTAGAAAAGGGGAAAGAAGAAGGGTGAGTATTTCAAAAACAGTTGTTAATATGAATGCATATCAATCCTGTACGTGTGTTCTATAATGTAAGGAAAGGGCAAAAGGAAGGTAACATTTTACAGGCAACAGTGCAAGAAAGGATTGAAGAATCAAGGGGAATATGAATTAAAACAGAAAAATCAGCTAAAAAAGATTACATTATCTGATTTCGAACAGATTGACTACAAACACTGCCATCGGTTGATGGTTTAGAGGACATCAAAATTCATAAGCAGAATGGGATCATTAAAAAGGCTCCAGTTCTCTCTTTGCACTTTTTTGTCCTATTCAAAAGTGGAAATTTGTTGAAAATGCTGTCAGGAAAGTAGCTGTAATTGAATATAAGCTTTTCATGACAGTCAACATGCTAGGTCCATCATGAAATTATATTTTTCAGCAGATACTCTGTCAAGAAGGGGTTAATATGTCTAGCTGATTAACAAGTGTGAATGGTTTGAAAATCTGTCAGATTTCAGGCTGGTATGTTTGAAGTCTGAGTGCTTTATTATATATTTAAGTTTGCAGCAGAATCATATCACAATTCGCATAGCTCAGAGGGGTATGTTCAACAAAAGTAAGTTACCAAGCACTGCATGCACTCTGTCTCAAGTCATTCATTTGTAAAAACAATTTAAGCAAGGCATATATGTAAAAGGTTTCTAAACAGTCAAATAAGCATACCCTGAAAAGTAACTGTGACAAGTATGGTTGTAGTACTTTATTTGAACAAATATATTTCGTGCTTTATGCAGGGTTATGCCCGTATTGCCACCCTTATAACCCGCTTTTCTCTGTACTCCCTATTTGGATTCTCTATCTAGGGAATACTTCTATGTACTTTATTTGAACATAATATATTGCAATCACAATACAGGAATATAAACAGGGAATTGACACAGCATCTCTGCGAGGTAGTCTCAATAGAAACTGTTTATGCTGAGCTTCATAAAGCTGTTATTCTATGGCAAAGCTATAATTTAGAAACCATTTTAAACAAGGAAAATACACAAAGGAATATAACTATGTGTGAATAATGCAGAAACAGACCCCTGAGAAATTAACACATTTAACCTAGTCTGATGAGATACCTTTCATCATTTTTATTTGCATCTTCATGGGTTTTAATTTAGAGAAAGAAAAAGGATACATTCACTAGACTTGGAGATTCATTTCATTATGAAGTGTAATTCATTTGAATTTGGCAGATTAGCAAATTATACAAATCCCCAAACTCCGAGCAGAAATGTAGTGGATTCACACACCAAACAAAACAAGCAATGGATGGGCATTGGATAGTACACTTTGCTTAGTTTTAATCTTGTGAGTGTCAGTCCACTGTATTTATGTTTTATGTATTCTTGTTAAAATACTACACTATATATGCTCTCCTATTTCAATTTTTTTTGTTTCCATGAAAAAAAATATTTGCACCAGAG
Source organism: Pelobates cultripes (assembly GCA_933207985.1). Lineage (NCBI taxonomy): Eukaryota > Metazoa > Chordata > Amphibia > Anura > Pelobatidae > Pelobates > Pelobates cultripes. Next base: position 113,044,030 of record OW240917.1, on the reverse strand, counting down.
ACAATTTTGTTCTTCAGTGTTCCTGTTTAACAGACCCAATTCATCTCTCAATCTGCGTGTGTTGTGTTTTTTAGAACCGTTTTAATATTTGATTTTCTGGCCTGCATTTTGAATAGTTTAACATTGATTTGTCCTATTTCTATCAAAGAATTTCAGACCAGCCAATCTAATAACAATAGATCTGTTTATCCTTTCCTATTATGCCTTTTGATTGAGTTGCTGACTTATTTCTTGCTAAAGATCCTTCCTTATCCTGACAATAAGAAGTAGGAAATCTTCAGTTCCATTATAGCTTTTGTCCTCTATAGTAAAGTCTTCTGATTTCTAAATGTATTTCTTCTGTGCAGACAATTGTAATAATTCAATAGTTTAAAAAATGTCATTATGTAAGAGCAGGAATATTGTAACAAATACTAATGTTTTTTTTTTACAGTTATTTTCATATTTCATATGAGTCCAACTAAAAGAAAGGTGGGAAGTCCAGGTCTCTAGAAAGAGGGAACGGAGTCAAACTCAACATGTGTAGTGTGGCACCCATCCACCCTAAGATGTCCTCAACTGCCACTGAAAAGGTTTAACCATCACTGTATATTCTTGACCTTATATTTGACCCTGTAACTTTCAAAAACACTATAAAACCTGTACATGCATGTTACTGTTATACTCGGGAGACTTTGTTGAACAGAAATATAAGTGTTTCAAAACAGTAAAATATATCACAACAATTATATAATGAGTGAAAGTACCGTTTGTGTGTGAAAAATGCAAAAAATGCAGGTCCCTACAATTGCAATCAATAAAATGACTTAATTATGTAAAAATATTACATAAATACGCACGTAGAATTTAAATATATATATACAAAATTATATATTTGAAGTCTACGTGTCTATTTATGAAATTATTTATGTAATTTTGTATATAGATATATATATTTTGTATTATTTAGATTTATTTATACATACATAGATGTATATATAAGTTCATTGTAAGTGTATTTTTTATATATATATATATATATATTTTAATATAAAAATACACTTATAATTAAATATATGTATATATTAATATAAAAATACACTTAGTATGACATTATATATATAAGATATATAGACATATATTATATAGTCCCCCTGCATGCAGATTCACGAATGCCTATTGCGGCCATGTGACCGCTCTGTTAGAGCGATTACATGGCCGCGGGTCCTAATTTGCTGAGAGGAGACTGCCTGAGCTGTCAGGCAGTCTCCCCACACCGGGAGCAATGCTGATTAGGAAAGTACATAATACTATTATGACAGTTCAGGACCGTCACCGCTCCTCAAGGGTATTTTTCCGATGACTGTCCTGAACCGTCACTGGTCGATAAGGGGTTAAAAAGACAAAAACACATTTCATTAGAAAAAAATCAGTAAGCAGCCTTTTCAAACCTAGTTTAAGATACTAGACATTACACATGAAGTCACGGAAATAGGTGAATTAATTATAGAGGTCTAAAATGCAGCACTTTGAAGGTAAATGTGCTGAATGATAAATGGTTAATTCATACAGTTTAAAGATGTGTAGTATTTTTAGTTTGTAAATATGGATTTTTTATTTGCTCTTTGTGCATGTATGTCAGTGATAAAATGGTTTATGGTTTTCATATCTTCCTTTCTAGACAAAGTTACAGAAGTAATCTATTTTTAATTAAAGGAGCACGTTATTCAATATTTACACTTCCTTATTATATCCTTGAAATCCTAAGCCATCAATTAGATTTATAAAGGACGAGAAAACATATTGAATAACATATCCATAGGGGAGTTTATATGACAGTCTCAATCAACATTTCAATTACGACATGTTACGTCAAACATAGATTAAGAACAACCTCACAAAGTAAAGGCATGTCCTTAATAAATGTTCTTGTACATTTCTCTATGACATGAAATAAACATACAAATATTAAGTAAATTTAATTTCTGAATCAAACACACACACACACACAAATCAATAGCTTCTAGCGTATGAAACCAAAAAAAGCCGTTTTATGTTTTTTTTTCTTCTGGTGTTATTATGCAGGCAGTCAAGTGTGATGTATTTAGTTCATAGTGTAGTTATTACTCCTGAGCATGACTTGTCATCAGGGAGAAACTAAACCAGATGAGAGGCAATCAAGGCCTTCCAGAAGCACTGGAAAGTCTTTTTTATGACTACTTTGCACTCTACAGCAGTCCTTACTCTCCAGATACTCGATGAATTACAGAATTTCAAACAATGTACACTCATCTACTAGATGATCCTGAGGGTTGTTTCTTTACTGCAGTCTCCTTCTGTATTAAATTAGATTTGAAAGAACAGTGCTAAGGGATATCAAGCAAAGGGGAGTTCAATTTCTACTGAATTAATGTGCTATCAATGCTGAAAGGAGATAGCTTCACCATGTAATATTTTTTTCAATACCAAATATCAAATTTAGTTTCTGCGTTCCTGCATATTAACAACAATCACATAGATTTTACCTGACAGTTGAGCTATATGTTTCATGTATCTTATTTTACTTACACATGATCATGATACACAATCACCTCCGTCAGGCTGCACAAGCTTTTAATACATTGCAGAATATGAAGAGGGACAGGTCGGAAAAAAGATGTTTGTGTCACAAGAATGACATTTAAATCCTTCTTAACAATTGGCTACTCTTTACTTACATATATACTTTATATTCTATATAAGGGAAATTCAGTTTACCTTTCTATTACTACAATTTAGAAAAAAATCTATATCATATTGTTTGCAATTATATTGTATAGGACGGATTTAAAAAATAAAACATAAAGGGATCATCCAAGCACATGTTTGTTGCAATACATTAGGTTGTAGTTAGTTCAATTGTTTTTATTTTTTTCATAGTATTTTTAAATATTAATTATCACTAAATAATTTTGTTCTATAAGTCCATTGTTTCTGCTTCTCCATTCAAAAACACTATAAAACCTGTAGATGCGTGGTACTGTTATACTCGGGAGACTTTGTTGAACATAAATATTATTAGTGTTTCGAAACAGTAAAATTTATCACAACAATTATATAATCAGTGAAAGTACCGTTTGTGTGTGAAAAATGCAAAAAATGCAATGTTGTGCTTTTTTTTCTTTACAGCTTAGGTACTTTTGTACATGATGTAATTTCTTAGGAAATACGGATTTGTAGTTTAGCTAATTCCTACAGCAAAATGCTACATATACTGCAACTCCAGAAATCACTGTGGCACCCATAAACTGAATTAAATATAAAAAAAAAGCTATATAATGTACAGTGAGCACCAGTCAATTTATAGTTTGGGGAATACTCATTGTAAATACTGTACATCCTGGAGTTTTGTTACAAATGTGTTTTTTGTCTTATTTTTAATTTATATTTTTTGCAAATGTTTACAATTTCTTTTTTTTTTTAAAGAATAGGTCAAAATGAAGCCTGGAGTGGCTATATACATTGAAAGGTTTAGGAAATGCATTCAATGAACTGTCAATAACAGCACACAAATGTCTTCAAAGTAGCAAAATTGGAAGAAATATTCAATATGATTGTTCAAAAAATGCAAATCCATTTATTAAATGCCAATCCATTGACAATTTGGCTACTGTTTCTGGGTTTGAAAATTCAATTTATTTACATTTGTTTCAGTTGACGTGTAAGTCAAATTGCAAGAAAAATAAATATAACCATTTGATTATTTTTCACTGTCCAATTATCCTTATAACTTTCATCTTAACCTCTTAGGGACCAGACCGTTTTTCAATTTTCTTACCATTAAGGACCAGGGCTGTTTTTACATTTCTGCGGTGTTTGTGTTCAGCTGTAATTTTTCTCTTACTCATTTATTGTACACACACATATTATTTACCGTTTTTCTCGTCATTCAATAGTCTTTCTAAAGATAACACTATTTTCATATCATATAATATTACTATAAAACTATTTATGAAATATGATGAAACAATTTTAAACACTGCACTTTTACTGGTGATTCCATCGTCGTAATCAGTTTAACTGTTTTAAACAATCATATCTGTGTTCAGCGAAGTCTCCCAAATACAAATCATATCCCCCATGAACAGGTTTTATGGTGTTTTGGAAATTTACAGGGTCAGTATAGCGTGTAGCTTATGGTATTGCGCTGTCCACAAAATTATGTTTTGTAATATGCTTTCGTTTAATTTTTGCCATATGTATGTGTATTGTATGCAGCAATCGACTGATTGTAAAATCACTCCATTTATTATACGAGTGAAACTACCGAACAATCAGACCACCCCAGGAATAAGCGTGCCTCCAATTACCGTTCGCAACAATGTTGCAAACCCATAATTGGCAATCAGTGTAGTGTGGGCTTTGTCCTTTGGTTGGCCGCCGTTCGGGAGATGAACACGTGGCGGCAGCCATCTTAAGCTCCCGAATAGCGGTGGTTTGCCATCGAGTGTCTAAAATCGAACACCATTGAGACCTCCAGAGCTCCATAACTCCCGAACGGAGGGGCCAACCAGCCCCTTGTTTGGTAAAATAAATGTCCCGAACAAGAGAATTAATACGAATACCGATTTAACTTTGGATGGCAATTATTTCTATGCATTATATCTCCCGAACAGAGGACGACCATAGGCCAAAACACGTGGAGCCTTTTTCGGATACTACTTTGTGTGCGGTCAGTCAAATTGCCTCTTCCACCTAACTCCCGAACCCTGGTATGATCTGGGTAAATTTTGAATGTGTTAGTCACCCAGATCAGGGCTACCAGGGGATACCCATTATATAATTCTATCTGACTGTTTTGGGGTACATACAGAAATCGGGTAAAACTGCAGTATGTATAAGTGGATTATGTGTCACACTGGGGGAGGAGATGTGTGGGAGGTAACAGTTACACTATTGGATACTGTACTAATGAGTGTGAATCCCTCCCTTGCATGGGAGAAAGCTTTAAAAGAAGGTGTGTGGATTAAAAGTTCAGTTCTGCTCCTGATGCTGTGTGTCATCCAGTCATTGGGATCTGTATTGGGATATTCGTGGATTACCTTGCTTGTTGTGACTATTGTTATATGGGATTTTTTTACTTGTTCCTGAACCTCACTGGGATCGTTAGTGGAGATAACCTGTGAAATACCAGCTCTCCGCTACATTGGTTGGCAGCGCCGGGATCCAGACTCGCAAAGAAACAAGAACTAATGGAGTACGGATGGAGACTGATTACTCCACACTGAAACGTTCCACACTGAAAGATCTCCTAGAAGCAAGAGGTATTTCAGCCATCAATAAAACAAAAGCAACTCTCATCAGAGAAGTCATGGCGGAATACCGAACAGATGGCAATTCGGTTCCCGAACAGAGGGATGCGACAGATGGAACGGAGTAAGCAGAGTTCCAAAGGCAGCTACAATTCAGGCTGTCCCTTTATGGGGAGAATCCACCGGCAGATATAATCTCCAAGACAATGACGGAAGTTCAGGAGTTTGTAATGTGACAAAGGATACCACAAACCCCAGAAAGAAGCCCAGCAATGACTATGGTACAAGAGGGTAAGTCAAAGATACCCTACCAAGCTTTTAAAATGTATGTGGAGGCCGAGGAAGACATAGATGCCTTCCTCCAAGATTTTGAAAGACTATGCACTCTGCACAAAATTAATGCAGAGGATTGGGTTCCCATCCTAGCTGGGCGGTTAACAGGGAGAGCCGCCGAAGCTTACCGCACTGTACCAGACACAGAGATCCGAGACTATAGCCGGGTAAAGAGGTTATCCTGGTCAGCATGCCATCACACCCAAGGCACATCGGAGGCGCTTCAGGGAACTGAAGAAAGCCGAAAAAGACTTGCACGCCGAATGGGCTTGTCGATTGCACCGGGCGACCCTCAGATGGATACAGGCTAACCAAGCACAATCCATGGAGGACTTACTACAAATGCTATTGCTGGAGCAGTTCTATGATGGGGTATCCACAGAGATCCAGGAATGGGTGAGGGACCGCAATCCCAACTCCCTCACAGAGGCGGCTAAGAAAGCCGATGACTATTTGGATGCCCGCAGGCAGCACAAACTTATGGTCAGCAAGCCCACAGTACGACCCCTGGGGGAAACCAGCTACCCCACCAGCACAACAGCACCACCACAACAGCTACCACCCCCACCACCAGCCACTTCTCAACAGAGGTTCCGGTGGGGACACTACAAGCGAGACTGTCCCCAACTCCAAGACCGATCCACCTGGATCCCATCAGGGTCACCACCACCACCGAGAGAAGCATCCCACTATTACCAGGACAAGACCACAACCCCTATGGCTCTGCAGTTCCACTCACCACCGTGGAACATTGGGAAGTGCTACACATAGCAGACCCCTTACAGGCAAATGCAGATAACCGCCAGCATCACAGACAAACCATCTACCTGGAGGGCTCCGCGACTCAGGAGCCACCATAACCCTGGTCAAAAGCCACCTAGTATCTGACAAAGCCAAGACCAGCAGGACTGTAGCCGGCAGGGTAGCCAGGGGAGCAGTATACTGGCTACCTACAGCAAGGGTTCATTTACATTGGGGAGCGGGGTCATGAAATGTGGAATTGGGGTTGATGCCGCAATTGCCAGCTGAGGTTTTGCTGGGGAATGATCTGGGAAAGCTCACTTCTGCTTTTGAGCCCCAGGCCCCAACCACTGGAGAAGCTCATCCAACAGGCCCGCACCCAGGACCATAACACACTACCGGAGGTTCAGGTAAGAGATCCTTCCCCTTCCTTAGACTGTGTCCTCTGGGCCCCCCCCTAACGAATATGCAAAAATTTGCAGAATTAATGAGGTGATCACTGACCCTACCTTACAAATATATAGGGACAAGGTCGCATCTGACCAACCCAGGGGGGAGATTAATACGGGATAAGCAGCTCTTATACAGGGAGTCAGACAAACAGGTAGCCTGGTCAGACCCGATTGTTATGAGGCAGCTAGTGGTACCACAGCGGTACCGAGCGGAGTTGCTCTGGATAGCGCATGATATCCCGCTATCCAGACATTTGAGAGTCAGTCAATAATTGAAGAGCCATTTAGGAGAATAACGGTAGATTTAATAGGCCCCCTTTGGAAACCTAGTCCTCCTGGCAAGAAATATATTTTAACTGTCGTAGACTATGCCACTAGATATCCAGAGGCGATGGCACTAACCAATATCCGGTGGCCGATGCCCTCATGCAGATTTTCTCCCGGATGGGGTTACCCAGGGAGATCATCTTGGATCAGGGTACTCAATTTACCACGGAGTTCACCCAGCACCTCTGGAAATTCTGTGACATTAAGCCTATCATCAGTGCCCCCTACAATCCCCAGACCAATTTGCTCTGCGAACGGTTCAATGGTACATTGAAACAAATGCTCCGAACCTTCGCCAAGACCCACAGTGACCGGGAGCGATTCCTGCCCCACCTCCTCTTCGCTTACCGGGAGGTGCCGCAGGAGTCGACCGGGTTTTCCCTATTCGAATTGTTATTTGGGAGGAGAGTAAGAGGGCCCCTTGACCTTATTAGAGAACATTGGGAGGGAGACCGGTGCGCAGATGGTACCCCATCATACCATGCTCCAACTGGGGGTGATTGAGCCATTGGACAGCCCCTGAGCCTCCCCAGTAGTCCTCGTACCTAAGCGGGACAGTACGACCCGCTTCTGCGTGGACTACCGGAGGTTGAACGAGAAAACAGTGTCTGACGCCTATCCAATGCCCAGGATAGACGAACTGCTAGACCGGATGGCCAGAGGCCAATATCTCACTATTATTGATCTGGGGTATTGGCAGATTCCCTTGGCCCCGGACACCATCCCTAAGTCAGCCTTTGTCACCCCATTCGGACTGTACCACTTTAAGGTCATGCCGTTTGGGATGAAAAACACTCCGGCTACCTATTTCATTTAACATGTGCCTATGAATATCTGGTATGAAATCAACTTCATATTGATGGGCATGAATTCATATGAATTTTGTGAGTGTGACCTTAAAATTTTCATATTTTAGGTGTCTATTCTTTCTTACCCTATGAACTGTATTCTTTTTTTTTTTTTTATATATTTTATTTTTATTGGATTTTTTGAGTGCATGTCTCCATGTTTCCGGAGTACGGTAAGACCTTGTATTATAACATTGTAGTAACACAAAACGTAGTGTTATAAGGAAAAAGAAAGAAAGAAGAAGAAGAAGAAATAAAATATCGCAACATCGCAGCACTGAATACAAGTATAACATTCTCAGTAACAATTGTATTTGGCCTAGGATACACATTGGTTTCATATCTGTCACGGTAAACCTGCCGCCTTGGTCATTGATTCCTATGTGTGTGTGTGTGCGGTATAGCATGCGTCCAAGAGTTGTGGTATGTCGTTCTGGGTATCGCTGTGGTTCAGCCTTTTATACCCAGGTAGTTAGATTGTTGTGCCATAGGCGGAGAAGAGGACCTCCCACGCACCCTCTGTCCCACCCCCTGACCCTGTTCCTTCTCCCTTTCCTGGTTAGCTTCCCCCCCTCTTAGGCAGATACGGTGGTTAGTTAGTTTAGTCGGCCTGTCTACCCCTTAGCAATTCTTTCCAGGGTTGCCATATGTCTTTGTATCTGTGATATTTGTCTAACGATCCCCATCTTAGTTCCTCCATCTCATGAAAATGTTCTATTCTTTGAAACCAGTCTGTTTTAGAGGGCGGGATCGTCGATTTCCAGTGGTTCACTATCGAGCTTTTTGCCGCTGTCAGCATAAAGTAAACGAGGGAATGTTTGAATTTACGGTGTGGTATTTCGAAGTGGAGTAGTAGGAGTGCCTCTAGGTTGTAGGGTATGGGCGTGTCTGTTATCAGATTGACCGTGGTCCAGACTTCTTTCCAGAAGCCCGATAGCTCCTCACATGTCCACCATATGTGCTGGAAGGTGCCCTTATCTGAGTTGCATCTCCAGCACATTGGTGATGAGTTGGAGTCGAATCTGTGAACATCCACCGGGGTGGTATACCACTTGGAGATGAATTTATAGTTAATCTCCTGTAGTGGTATGCTAGAGTGTGCGTGGAAGATCGTTTGGAAGATATTCTTCCAGTCTCCTGCTTCTAAATCTTTGCCTAAGTGGTCCCTCCATAATCTGGTAAAGTACGGTAATTGAGTACTCGTCTGGGTTTGTAACAGTTTATAGCAGAGGGAGATTGGCTTGTGAGGCGTTTTTTCTCCCGAGCATAGTAGTTCAAATTTGGTCCTGTCCCTTGGAGTCCAATGTGATAAGCCCTGTGCAGTCAAGAAATGTCGCATTTGTGCGTACTGAAATCTCTGCATAAGGGATGGGTCTTTCCCTTCTGTCAATAGTGTGATTGGCGTCACTCCCCCCTCTCTCACTACCTCGTCTAGTGTCAGATGTGCCTTCCGTTGGTCGTCTCTCATTGGTTTCAATTGGAAGCCCCTTTTCCCTGCTATGAAAAGGGGGTTGTTCGTTATAGGGTATTTCGGAGATGGTGTTGGGGCAATGTCTGGGTAGCTGCGTACTTTTTTCCATATTTGTAGGGTTGGTGTTATCGTCGGGTGTGCTAGTGTCGTCCAGTCGTTACCCGAGGTCAGCAGCCATGGAATTGCCTTCAATGAGTCGCCTATCTGAACTTGTTCTATTGTGACCCACTCTTTGGAGGCGTTTTGGTATGTCCAGTCCATGATTCGGCCTACATGTATCGCCTGGTAGTATAGCCAGATGTCCGGCAGGCCCACCCCCCCTAACTCCTTAGGTCTCGTGAGTATGTTGTACCTTATTCTTGGACGTCTTTTGGCCCATATGAACTGTGTAAATAATGCCTGAATTTTCTTAAAAAAGGTTCTTGGAATGGCGATTGGGAGAGTGTTTAATAGATATAGTAGTCTGGGGAGTACATTCATTTTTAAAATATTTATCCTCCCAAACCATCGGAAGTGTGGTTTATTCCATGCTTCCAGGTCCGCACTAATAGCTCCTAAGATTTGTGGGAAGTTAGCACCATATAATAGCTTAGTGCGTGGAGTTATATTGACTCCTAAGTATTTGATGGACTTTGTTGCCCATTGAAATGCATATCGCGTTTGTAGTCGTGTCTTGTCCTTGTCTGGTACTGTGAGGTTCAGTATTTCACATTTGTCAACATTGATTTTGAAGTTGGATAGGGCACTGTATTCGTCTAAGAGGTCCATCAGTGTGGGAAGGGATTCTAGGGGGTTAGTGAGTGTAAAAAGTAAGTCATCTGCAAATGCCGATACTTTGTACTGGTGTGCACCCACCCTTATTCCCTCTACACCCGGCCTGTTCCGTACCGCGTTTAGCAAAGGTTCCAATCCCAAGATAAAAAGCAACGGAGACAGGGGGCAACCCTGTCTCGTGCCGTTCGTTATTTGGAACGGATCGGACAGTATCCCATTAATTTTAAGCCGTGCCGAGGGGTGAAAGTAGATTGCCTGGACCCACTGCATCCACCTTTTCCCAAAGCCTAGTGTTTCCAGCGTCGACAACAGAAAACTCCAATCCACCCTGTCGAACGCTTTTTCCGCGTCGATAGCTAACATGATGGAAGGGGCTTTATTGCTGAGAGCTTCGTGTATCAGGGCAATGATCTTCGTGGTGTTGTCTTTGGCTTCCCTAGAGGGGACAAATCCCGCCTGGTCGGGGTGAATCAGGGTTGGGAGCATAGGTTTCAATCGTAATGCCAACATTTTAGTAAAGATTTTGATATCTACATTAATCAGCGAGATTGGTCTGTAACTGCCGCATAAATCAGGGTTCTTCCCGTTCTTGTGAATAAGAGTAATATTGGCCTCCAGACTCGGTTTAGGGAGGGGTTTGTCAGGGCTTATGGAGTTAATCGCTTCCAGTAGGTGTGGGCCTAGTTCTTTCAGATACGTCTTATAGTACGTAGCCGAGTAGCCATCTGGACCTGGGCTTTTGCCCGATGGGGTGGTTTTAATCGCGTTCATGAGCTCGGTGAGAGTGAAGGGCTCATCTAGGGATCTGGCCAGTGTTTGGGGTAGTATTTTGTCGAATTTATCGCTTAGGTATGCCTTGATCCTATCCTTGTCCTGTGATGTACTCGTTAGATTGTAGAGTGAGTGGTAAAACTCCCTAAATGTTTTTGCTATCTCACTGTTTGATTGTACAATGTTGTTGTTTGCTGTTTTAATCTGGGGGATGTACGTTCTCTCCTGCCTATGCTTTAGTGCGTTTGCTAGGAGTTTGCCGCACCTATTCCCTTGGGCATAAAATAACTGTTTAGTCCATACCAGTGATTTTTTAGCCTTTGATTGTAGCAGAATTGTTAGTTCGGACCTAAGGGACAGAAGTTTGCGATGATCGGATTCAGACATGGTTTCCTTATGCGCCTCTTCTAAGTTTTTTATGTCTGTCAATAGCTCTGTCTGTCTCTTAATTCTCATTTTTTTAAGAAAGGAGCCCCATTTTATTAGTTCCCCCCTCACTACACACTTATGTGCTTCCCACTGGAGGAAAGGGGTTGTGTCTTGTATGTTATTGTCTAGGAAATATTGGGAGATAGTTTCGGCAATAGCTTTTTTAGCCGTTTCGTCATGCAATATGGTGGTGTTTAGTTTCCACTGGCCTGTGCCCTGAGCTAGGGTAGGAATTTTGAGCTGTATCTGAACCGGGGCATGATCGGACCAGGTGATGTTGCCGATTGTTGCCGAGGTTACGAGTGAAAGGTCTCTGTGTGTGGTGATGAAATAATCTATTCTAGTGTATGTGGAGGCTGGTCTGGAGTAAAATGTGTAGTCTTTCGTGGTGGGATGGAGTGCCCTCCAGCAGTCCACTAATTGATGGCCGTGCAGTAGTCGTTTAATTTGCGTTCTGGTCGGTTGGAGATGGTTAGGGTGTCGCGCCGTGCTATCTTTTTGAGCATCTAGAGATACGTTGAAGTCTCCCCCTATAATTAAGGTCCCTGTTGTAAGTTGTTGAACCTTGTTTAAGATTTTACGGAGGGTGTGACATTGTCGTGTGTTTGGAAGGTATAGATTGACCAGGGTCACCGGGTAGTTGCTAATCTGTCCCTGTAGTATAACATAGCGGCCTGAATCATCCGCGAAATGCTGGCTGTACACAAATGGTATCTTGGCCCTTATCAGAATGGCAACCCCGCGGGATTTGCTATGTGTGAAATTGTTGTAATACGCGTGGGGGTAGTGTCTATTGGTGAGTTTTGGTGCCGTGGGTCCTTTAAAGTGCGTCTCCTGCACGAAAAAAACATCGGCTTTTATTCTTTGAAAGTCCCTCAGTGCCATATTCCTCTTTTCAGGAGAATTTAGTCCCCTGACATTGTATGAGAGTATTTTTATAGTATCTATGGTAGGTACGTGTTTATTGACCGTTGCTATGGCGGTACCTCTTGTGTCCATGGTAAAGTCGTGTCGTTGTGGGGCGTATATGCCCGGCGGTGTGTGCGATATAAGGTATAGAAGCAACAAAATATCTAAACTTAGATGTAAGAAAACTTTTTAACAGCGAACTTGTAAAAATGTGACTCCTAGATCTAGGGGCCACGTATATCCGTTAGTATTTAACTAACTATGCAGGAGTCGGTGCTTAGTGTCAGTCACCGTCGGCCTTAATCGCCGAATCGGGAAATGATGTCTGTCAGAGTGAAAGATGTCAGTGCACCGCTCGTAACCTTATTCGGTTACTTGGGGTGTTGTGTATATCGTTTAGCGTAATCCTAGAATGAAATGTGGCTTTCAGTCGTATTTGTTTTCCGGTGGTGTGTCAGTCTGTATTTCTGGTCTCTGCGACCGTTCACAATTACGCTTATGTTATAGCGCCGCCAAGCGCCGTAAATGGAGTACATGGGTTTCTTTTGATTATCCTTGCAAAACATGGCTTTTGAGCACCGCTATGTACTGGTTGGGGTGTTTATTTTTTTTTTCTCGTTTCGTTTTATTTTTTTAATATTTTTTTTATTTTATTTTTTTATTTTTTTTTCGGCAAAACAGCCTGAGTGAGCAGTGCGCATAGTATGTACAGCGAGAGATCATTACGTCCAATGTGCTATACTATTGAGAGGTGTAAATGCTTTCTCCCCTTTACCCCTATCGGGCGTAACAACCACCCTTAGTGCGGAGGCGTGTCCCGGAGGGGCCTCGCTTGGCCGGACCAAACTTTGAATCTAAATCAATGTGGTTAAGATTAATAATAGCCAATATTTAATATCTATAGACATATATATATATATATATATATATATTTTTTTTTTTTCCCTTTTTGAGATAGATATAAAATAGCTCGTCCCGCTAGTTGGTCCTGACTCCCCCCTTATCTGAGAGCCTCAGTCCCATAACCGTCTCCCGGTGTTAATGTGTGGTAGACTATGTGTGCCTATGTCCCACTTTACATCAGCTGGTGTAGTTTACAATACTTGCGTCTTAAGGTAGCAACGCCAGTCATCGTCGTTCCGTTAGGAGTAGCATCCAGTTGTAGTGAGTCTCTGTCCTGAACCAGGGACACCACACCCGGGGACTTAAAAGGTCACTGAGGTGAAACAAGTCTCTCTTGTGGTGGGTGGTTAGGTGGGTGGGTGAGTTGTAGTTCATAATTTCAGGGTGTAGAGAGTCCAATTCCAGTGTCTCGTCCCGCTGCCCTTGATCTTGAAGTTGGCGTGAAGGGAAGCCGTTTCCCAGGTGTCCGTTTCCTCTCCGCTGCATTTCTCCACCGGGCTCTTTGCGGTTGCGCTTGTATGGCTGCTTGGGACCCGGGGTCATACCAGTCCTGGATCTCCATGTGTGGTAGGTCAAACGCCTTTAAAAAATCTGGTAGATCTTGTATCGTTGCGATGCTATGTTGTACTCCTTGATGCGAGGCGATCAGAGCAAAGGGGTAGCCCCAGCGGTAGCAGATTTCTTTGGCTTGCAAGGCTTGGATGAGAGGCCTCAGGGCCCTCCTCCCCTGGAGCGTTTGCCACGCCAAGTCTGGTAATATCTGGATCTGTGTAGCAAACATAGTTAAGGCCGGTGAATTCCTCGCCTGCTTTAGTATGTCCTCTTTTAGTGTATAGTAGTGGATTCTACATATTATGTCCCTGGGAGTCTCTTGTGGTAGACCCCTGGGTCTTGCCGCCCTATGCGCCCTGTCCATTAATATCGGGGTGTCCGGGGCACGCTTCAGTATGTTATTGAAGAGGGCCTGGAGAACGTCCTTGGTATTTTCCAGTTCCCCTTGTGCCTCTGGTACCCCTCTGACCCGGAGGTTATTCCTCCTGCCTCGGTTGTCGAGGTCCTCTGTGTGGCGTAAAATCTGTACTAGTTTGGATTCATGGGCATCCTGCCTCTGTTCCATATTGTGCAGCCTGAGTTGCATGTTGTCTCTGTCCCCCTCTAGGCCTCCCACCCGGAGCCCTATCTGGCGTACCTCTGTTGTGATGGAGGACAATCGTTCCTGCATGGATGCCTCAAGCTTTGCCAGCATGGAGGCCATGTCCTGTTTTGAGGGTAGGTTTTGCAGCATCTCCTGCAGTGTCGCATTCCCAGGTGGGTAGAGAGAATCGGAGCTTGCTGGGCTCTCCGGCGGGGAGACACGTGGCGAAGATGGCGGATCCTCTGTGTCAGCCTCTGCCAGCGCTCTCACTTTGTCTCGGAAAAATCTGTCGAGATCCCCGCTTTTCTTGCCGGTACCGGGACCCGGGGTCTCTTGGGAGGTCAGTTGTTTCTTCTTGTTGCCCATCTTGCTTTATTCTGTCGCTTGGCAGCTAAGATAAACCCGGAGGAACGAGAGCTTCGCAGAGATGCGACCGTTCACATGTAGAGTCAGGCCACGCCCCCTATGAACTGTATTCTGTGTCATGTTTTTTGTAGATATATTCCAGTTTGTTTTAAGTGTTTTGAGGATATAGAGTAATCTTTTGCTATATCTACATTTCTAATGTGGAAGGGTAATGACTATTTCACTTTTTTATTATTTTCACTGAACCGTAGGTGGTTATAGAGTTTTGTTTTGAGTTTCAATCTAAGGTAAGTATTAGGGCTAGAGTGAAAGCCAGATTGTTAGGGAGTGCTGTGTCACCATAACTGCATTAAAGCACTCCTTTTGTAGGATGGCACATCATGCCCTAATGTAAGGAAGGTGTTCATTATACTCTAGGCTGAATAAAACATAAGAATAAATATACATACAGCATATCTACCAGTGTTCGCTGCCTACCTTCTGGAATAGAGGTGGACAGTGAGGAGAGCAGGTTGCATAGGGCACTGTGTTAGTAGCAGGTCCTCCCATTAAAGAGGACTCCCCCCTAAAGAGGTTGGCTAACTGAGAGCCTACCCCCTTAAGGCAGACCATGCAAAGAGCAGTGTTAAAATTCACGGTCATGCTTTTATAAATCTGCTGGCAGTTTTCAAACTGTGATAGATCCCCATGATCTATTTTTGCTGGGACAGAACAGCAAAATGCGTGTCTGTCCAAAACAATTTGGGACTGTTGCTATTATGATATTGTTGTTTTAATACTGATAGAAATATAAAACTTATTCAGTATTGACACTTCTGACAATAATAATTTTAAGTGGATTGCATAAATGAATACTTTGGTAAAAATTAGCTTAATATTCTAAACATTGTATCAGATCAGTTTTAGTTTTTGCCAAAGAAGAAAAATTGCTTTCCCTCTGTGAATGCTAAAATGAAATATTACAATTCTATAATTTAATTGTGCACTTTGTCCTTCAAACAGTAAATCACACAGGTGTTTATTAATCATTTGGAATCAAATGTGGCAATTCCAATTCTAAAAACTCAATTCCAAAATTCAGCACAGTGGCTGCAAACATAAAAAAGAATGCAGAGGTTCTGCATGGTTAAATTTTAATGAGATTGGAAGAGAAAAGGAGCTGGAGTGCAATATTAGGTGATTTGTCCTAACTCTGGGTTTCAGCTAACAAAATAAACATAAGCTGTAGCTCTTATGGTTGCAGTATTACAAATATCCTACAACTCTAAGCTATCTCCCCTTCTTTCTCTCTCATACCACGATAACCAGGTAATACAGCAGAAATTAAAAATTGAATATACCTTAAGAATAAAACCAGCTTTAAGATGTTACATAACATAGCTTAGTATTGTTCTCCTTTTTAAAAAATATGGTATATTAACAGGGTTATTCACTAAAGTTAAAATTCCAAGTGAATTATAAATTTACGGTAAAAGTAGCTGAAATAGAAACATTCTCTAAATCACGGATGTTTCCAGTTCAGCTACTTTAGCCTTACGTTTAAAATTCTCTTTGAGTTCACTTTAAATCTTCACTTTAGTGATTATAACTGAAAGTCATTTAACGCATTTATGTTTGTTATGATTTGGTTGCTGTTGTGAACCGAGTAGTTCATGTTTTTTATTATATGTTTAATATATTACCCTATTTACAGGTATTTATAATTCATTGTGCCAAAAGGGAAAAGTATATTCAACACATTCATGTAAATACATACACTATATGAGGTCCACTGATGTATGGTTTTATGAAGAAGTCCAAACCAGGGCGAAACGTGTTAAGTGAGGAGTGGGGCACTTTGCCACTTTATTACAAGTTTGTTTTAATTCCAGATTTGTTTTTTTTATTAATAAAGTTAATTGCCAAAATTACCTTTATTTTATTATTCAGTTGAAATCCTGCTGCTGCTCTACTGCTTTTGCTTTCTGCACATCCCAGGCAGGGATTGTACCACCTTAAGCACACCTTAAGTTATTGCTCTTAAAACTGTAAGAGCAATACCTTCTCTATACTTCATATTATTTACAAAATACTGTGCCATTGGTTCTTCTTTTTTTCTTCTCTACTTCTCCTATATATCCAACCACTGAGAATTGCATGACCAGTACTAGAAACTTCTACATATCCTGAGACGGGGATTGTACTGTCCATGTACTAAACAGCAGAGCTCTTAGCAGCTCAAGAAAGTGTGAGTTAGCATTTTATTGGGCTACAAATTGTTTAAAAATTTACCTGACATACTGCAGTATCACCTGTTCCTATCTTATTTTTTTGATGTGAGTCAACAATTGAAAGGTCACTCTAAGCACCATAACAACCTGCACATTTTGCTTAGGTTATGAATAAAAGTAATAATTTTACTAATTCTATAGCAGGGATAGAATGTATAGGCTACTTTTTAGCAGAACTGTGCCAAAACAAGCACCTTGGAGTGTTGGTCCTATTTTTTGTTTTTTTTAATTTTAATTAACATACCTACATGTTTCTGTATGCTGCTTGCGTTATATATGGGTGTTGCATCTTCTTTGTATGGGTGTACTTGTGGATATGTGTGCTGTATATGTAGTTGAGAAATTTGTAGTATTTGGGTATTTGTGGCACTCCTTCCGTGTATACTGCCAGGGCACAGAGTTGTTGCCACATACACTGCTAGACTCAAATACAATACTAAGCATACACCACCACTATACATACACAAAGCCTACAAACTGCATTCTGCTCTCCTGCCCTTGTGTTCCTGACCTGGCCTATTTGACTTCTTCCTGATTTTGTGTTCTAGTCCTGGCTTGTCTTACTACCCGATCTGTGTACTAGTCTCTGGCTTGTTACTAAATGATTGACCAGGTTTTGGAAACATGTTTTTTTTAATCTCTTTTGGCCTGTAGTCATTTCTTAGGTAAGTCCTGTTACCTCCTAGTTCATGCTTTATGTTAAACCCAGCCATGCTAAGGTCCAGTAATATACCTCTTGCTTTACCTCTATCTTTGCCTTTGTTAGGTTACTATGTCTCATCTTGCTGAGGATCCTCTAGCCAACCCTGACATGTTATTATTTTTAGCCAGCCTTCTTTTTTTGCCATTTAGGGGCAGGGAGGAGACTTACCTAGGCTCCAGAGGGGAACTGGCTGTCTAGGGATAGGGCATGTACTTTGGGAGAAGTGCTGCTCTCCTCCCATATGATTTGTCCTTCACATGTGATCTGAGATCAGGTCCTCCAAGCGCTGCAATGAGTTAATTGAAGACTTTCCATCATGTTCTGCTGCAGTCAGGCACTATCAGATATTTGAAGAAGTGCTACTGGGATCTCTGTTAAACCAACTCTGAGGAAGATCCTCATTTTGCCCCATGTTTGGGTACTATAGCCTCTCATTCCATGTAAAGGCTCATGTGTGTTATGCATGGCACATATGTCATGAGTTGCTGACCCCAGGTGTATAGAATAAATTGCTATAGTAAGCTGATTTTGTTAACTGGGCTGTGTATATTAGATGATGGCAACAGTATACAGCCTCTTTGTTTCACAGTTTTGTGACCATGGCTGCATGTCTGTAAATTTGCATTTCTACAGAGCTGGAAAGAGAAAGCAAGATTCCAAGTTGTGTGTGCATGTGTCCCATGCATAATATGCACAGATATTGGATGGCAAAGGAGAAATTTAAACTCGCGATCCAATGGGCTTATTGCTGTAGCAATTTTTGCAAATCTCTGCAGTTATTGGAAATTTTGGGAAACAACGCAAAGTTTAAATGGTGCTTAGCATTGCCTTTTTAGTCTGCATGCTAAAAACAAGTAAATATATTGCTGTATACCATTTATTTTATTCTCCATACTTGAGTTTAACATTGGTAATAGGGTTACTTGACCTATTATGGACTTAATTCATGTTCGCAATTTAAATTACTATGTTACTATGTGCAGTTTACATTTTACAGATTGCAATACAATGTTAAACTTTCATTAAAAAGCAGTAATTTTAATATGTATTATTGAGATATAATATCTGACGTCCATTGATATTTGTCTCTACAATAATTTTGTTTAGGAAAGTTTTGTGATTTATCAGATATGCAATCTCTATAACTCATTAAAATAGCACCGCCAAACTAGGGTTATAACCACAAAAGTACAAGAGTGGAGGGTAGTGTGACAAAATCCACTATTTTGTCTGCATAGGAGATGTCCTCCTCTTAAAGTCACTAACAGGTTTCTGAACTTCATTCATATTTTCCCCTGCATTCAGTAGATAAATTTACTGAACATCGACCACCTCCTGGCTCATTAACTACAAAAAAACACAGTATTAAGTGCTCTCTCTGTGTGGCCGCCGTTCGTATAACTGAACGCCACATGCTGAAGAAAACGGCGCCATCTTGTTGCATAAACGCAGGCAGCGGGACTTGGTCATCGGGGTAGTTTTTTAAATTTTGCATTAAATACATTTGCCCTTGTCCTTAGGAGCTGTTTGACTTATATATTTTTTCTGTATTCCAGTTGCCTGGCTGCTATTTATCAGCTTTGCCAACAACAAAAGTAACAACACTTTCTTCAATTATTTAGTAGTTTTGAGACAATCTCTTAAAATGAAAACGCTGCAGGCATGTTTTCATAGCATTTTATAGAGTCAAATGCACTAACTGGACATGTAACATTTATCACAGAATTTGTAAAAGTTCACTAAAAGTCACTACCTCCCACACACAGCTCCCTTAAAGTTTTGAATGTGTTTCAGCACTGAAAGCTCATTTTCCACTAAATGTTGCTTGCAGGTTACATTAAAATAGCTTTTCATTAATATATGCTCTAATATAGATTTGCTAATTGAAAATAACTATGAGCAAGCATTTATCCATTTCAAGATTGTGCACTTTGAGTTTTGTCAAAATGTATTGACTTAAAATAGATACTTTCCAAGATGCACTACTTGATTTTTGAATGATTCATAATTTACCATCAGAGCAGAAACATTGTGGTGAAAGAGTTAGGTGGTAAAAAAAAAAATAAGACTATTTTATCTTCAGATAATGTGAATTTAGCTTAACTTCCTGCTAAGATCATAATATTAACTTCTGTGCTACAAATAACTAGGTCTGGAGAGCTCACCAGTACTTAACGTGGGATTTATGTGTATTCTAGGAAAACCCATCCATCTGTTTATCTGTCTATCCCTTTCATCTGTCTGTCCATGTAGTCTTTGAGATATTGAAATGTAGCATCAGTCAAAACATAAGCTCTAAAATTAATATTAAAAAATTAATTACTCATATGCTAAAAAAAACTATGTACATTATGCGTATCTGATTTTTGCTTAAAGTTTCCTATAAATGCTTTTTGTGTGTGTGTGTGTGTGTGTGTAAGGGGGGAGGGGAGGTAATGATCTTTTCTGCTTAATTGGAAAGGTTATTAGTTTTTAAGAGACCAAACTATATATATATTTTTCAGAATTAATAATAAGTATTGTTATTTATTTTTACTATCACTAGTACCTATAAGATACTGGTAAATCACACTAATATGCAATGCATATCAGGTGCAATGATGAATATATAGATGTATGTATATTTTCCATTGGGAGATAAGGGCTGAGATTTACTCAGGTAAGAATGTGATAATAATACATAACAAGTTCTTTAATCATTTGAATTCCCATTACAAAAGGTGAGACTAGATATGACAACCTTTCATTACATATTAAGCATTTTCTAAAGACAAGCATCACAGGTTTTCAAATTAATTTGCTACTTGACAACTTACTAAATCATGAGTTTGTGACTATGTAGGGTATCATCTTGTGCTTCTACAATAAATATCCTGCTGTTCTATATCCATTAGAACAACCTCTGATTATCAAAAGGTGTTTTGTTGTAGAAGGCAATTAATCAAATTTACATGTATTGGATGATGAATAAAGCTATAACATTTCACCAGTTTCGCTTTATATATGTTGCTGTTAGATTCTTACATGGACATATCATCTAACAATTAAATGTTAGATATATCCATTACGAGAAATGCAATATTTCTCTAAGTGATTTTTGCTGCACCAGAAACCGTTTCATAAAATGTCACGTATCTCACAGGTTATAATGAAACATTATCGTCAAAACAAGATAATTAATTCTTTCATGTACTATATTATGATATGGAGAGATGAAATATAAACACATCTTAAAAAAGGGTTTTATAAGAGAGTGAATTTGTTGTATGTGCCAGCCAAAATATGTGCTTTTTAGCATTAACTGTATATCAGACATTTTAAAAGCTATTGGAAAGTTTAGAATGATACCTACATAGAAATATGAGTATAAACATGTTATTGATTTGATGAAATAGTATGAGTGGCTTTAGGAATTGTGATTTCAGGTGGAAAGGATATATTTGACTTCAAATTTATTTAAAACAACTTTTGGAATCTCAGCAAGCTCATCAACTATTCTTGTCTTGCATCGTGTTATATGGTACAGGCATTTACTCATAAAGTCCTTTTATTTTTGACCATTTGAAAATAATTGAATGTATTTTAGATTTGGTAGAAGTCCTCCTTTATAAAACTGAACAGTACAATCATATGCATATTATAAGACATAGCATTTAAAAGTACCGTATATACTCGAGTATAAGCCGAGTTTTTCAGCACATTTTTTGTGCTGAAAAACCCCAACTCGGCTTATACTCGAGTCAGTGTCTGTATTATGGCAATTTACATTGCCATAATACAGACTGGGGGCTGGCAGCGAGCGCTTACCTCTCCTGCAGCTCGTCAGCTCCCTGCTCCTCCGCGCCGGTCTGGTCAGCACCCAGTGTAAGTCTCGCGAGAGCCGCGGGGTCATAGTGCGGCTCTCGCGAGACTTACAGTGTGAGCTGAGAGAAGAGCTGCACGGACCGGCGCGGAGGAGGAGAGAGCTGACAGGAGCTGCAGGAGAGGTAAGTGCTTCCTGCCCGCCCACCTCCTCCCCCCACTGAACTGCCAATGCCACTGAACCACCAGGGAAGGAGAGCCCCCCTCCCTGCTATGCATCAAGCAGGGAGGGGGACAAAAAATAAATAAAATAATAATATATACATATAAAAATAAAAAAATAATATAACAAAAAAAATTAAAATAATATTAATTAATATATAAATAATAAAAAAATTAAAAAATAATATAACCAAAAAAATGAAAATAATAAATAATAATATCAATTTTTTTTATTTATTTTTTATAAAAATGCCCACCCCCCACCAAGGCTCTGCAACACACACACACTGCATCACACACACACACACTGCATCACACACACACACACTGCATCACACACACACACTGCATTCATACACACACACTGCATTCATACACACACACTGCACTCATACACACACACTGCATTTATACACACACTGCGCACTCATACACACACACACTGCATTCATCATATACACACACTGTAAATAAATATTCAATTAATATAATTTTTTTAGGATCTAATTTTATTTAGAAATTTACCAGTAGCTGCTGCATTTCCCACCCTAGTCTTATACTCGAGTCAATAAGTTTTCCCAGTTTTTGGGGGTAAAATTAGGGGCCTCGGCTTATATTCGGGTCGGCTTATACTCGAGTATATACGGTAATCTCTGTCTGTGGTTTAACACATACAATATGCATTATTATTAATAACCCTATATTGGAGCTACTAACTTATATTACACACTGTAGCGGACCACCGGTAACCCCACCTAGAGCAAATTCATGACATTATGAATAGTGCAATTAAATCATAGCAACTATGTTATATTATTTGTTTCTTTAGAATTATATAAAATATAATTCTATATTAACTTAATTATATTATATTAATAGAATGTCTATATTACAGAATTCTAGATTAACCTCTTAAGGATGAAGGCAATTATCCAACGTATGAATCACTACAAAACCTAGAATGTATGCAACGTGTTTGTTCCACTATAAGTGAAGGGTTTAACTTTAAGTGCACCCATAAATATTATATATGTTGCTATTTTAAGGACAGAAAGGTCTTTCTTTTAATATCCCTAAAATATACATAACACAACATAAGGTATGGCTAAAAGGCTAAAACTTTATTTTAACCCCTTAAGGACCAAACTTCTGGAATAAAAGGGAATCATGACATGTCACACATGTCATGTGTCCTTAAGGGGTTAAACTTATACTTTGTACATATCAAGTGTACTTGAAGAAATTGAATTTAGGTTGTTGTATTCCTTTTTTCATTTATTTAGGATTGAAATGCATTTTTGCTAGTTGAGTTAACCCTATAACAACACCCCCGACCATACACCAACCCTACCTAAATCCTAGCGAATCTTACCCTAACTTTAATACTTCACCATAACTAATCTTCAAACAGCATTAATCCTAAAACTACGCTACCCCTACATCTACACCTAACCCTGCCCCTATCTCTACTCTTAATCCTAACCTTAACACAGAGGAATCCCCTCTACAGACATAAGCAGATTTAACTCTACTTCCTAACGTTAGGATGTTCCAAGCAATCCTAATCTCATCAAAGCCAAGTCTGTGGAAAATAGCTTGAAACATCCTGATGGGGTTAAAATAGTTTCATTTATTAAACATACAAAAAAATTAAAACAAAGAATACATATAGAGTTATATACATGAAACCTACAGTCTAACTGATGCTGCCTGTCCTCATGCTCTGCAAGCTCTACATGAGGACATCCAAAGTCTAATGCACTCGCCACACAAAATAAGCTTAAAAATTGTTACATACATATTGTCCTCACCTCTCAGTCAAAGCTAATTGTAAGTTCCAGCTACATAAGTCCCAGCTTCCTTTTTACTGCTTGTTTTTTTGACAGGTGGATGATGGACATAGTGGTGTGATGACTTGGGATCACGTGCTAAACATTTTTACATGATGTTTTCTTCAAGGTTTTCATATCCTTTTAAAGCCACAAGAGTTCAGTAAATGCCACATGAGGATGGACTCATTTTAGTGGTCTGGGTGCTATGCCCCTGTCACACTTAGTCTTTGAGATACTGCAATGATTACATTGCAGGACTAGGAATGCTTCTAGTCAAATAGACAGTCACTAGAGGCACTTCCTGGTGGCTATGCAACTTTTGGTAACTTAACTGACGCTGGACATCGTAATGTCGTTGAAGCAATGCTTTCATATGGTGAGTGCCTAATGAGTTCTAGCACCCCTCCTCCTCCCTGTCAGGTTATGTCGGAGGAGGCGGAGTGCTGACCCAGTGCCGAGGGAGATCAGTGGGAGATCAGTGCTGGAATCCGATAAGTATTACAAGGGTTTTTTGCCGCTTCATGGGGAAGAGGGATGTTCGTGATGGAACTATAGTGTAAGGAATACAACTTTGCATTCCTTACACTATAGAATCCCTTTAATGTTTCGTGATCTTAAGATTAAACATATACATTAAAACAGAATTTGTAAACTTTGTATTCAAAGATTCAATACTTTGACAGTAATCCTATCACAGAAGAGACAGATTTATCTAAGAAAATTCAGATCTGAATAAAGTGGAAAATACTTGTAAAGAGCTACGTTCATAATGTACAATTTATTTATTCACTAAAATATTGTAAAATATAACTATGAAGTTAAATCTTAAAGAAGTGCCAAATGTTACTTTGCTATATACATACTACTTTTTAAATATGTATCATCCAAAAATATGTATCTTAAAACTTTAAAATGATTTTATATGCTAAGAATAAAATAATATAGAGCATAGAGCATATTAAAGGAAAATTGCACATTTCCCATACATAAATTAAATAAATAATTTACATAGAAAAATACACAAATAAGTGATTTTCTTTACAAAAAGTGTGATATAGTGGTGATGAATTATTACACTACAGAAGAAGAAAGATATCATTACAACACAAGGAAGAAAAAAAACAAGAAAATAGTAATTATAATAATAACACATGCAGTTCCTTGTATCTAAAGGAGACAATAAATGTTATTATCAAATATAGAATGTATTACATCAAATTAAACTGAAAGTACTGAAACATAAAATCTTATTCAATCCTTTATGCAGGGTTTCAAAATTAACCCCATTCCCCACCCAATAAAAAAACAAAACATTTTACTTAAAATTTTTAAATTGTTTATCCCTTCTCAGAAATAATAGTCAGAACATTGGGCTGTTGCTTGATTGCCTCACACACAACAAAGTCCAAGGCAGAGGGAAATATGCATTACTGAAATTTTAAACTATAACTTTAAGGCATCTGGCAAAGGTCTATAGGGGGTTATTGCTGTATTCAAGTTCAGTAACAGAATACAAATATATGGTTTACAATATGGGGTATAGAGTAATGAGACTGTATGTGCCATTACAGAAATATGAAATACATTAATGAAAAACACCAAGAAATATAAATATAACTAACAGTTTCAGCAAAAGTTGGTGATAAAAAAAAAAGTGTCAAAATGAAAAACCTTGGGTGGGGAGGGGGGATCTAATTTTTACAAATTTATACTTGACCATCAAGAATGGTCTTTGAGGAGGGATAGCAGCCAAAAAACCACTTTTTTAGAAGGGGAACAGGGTGAAAAGGCTATGATATATAAAGTTTGGAATGTATACCTTTACACAAAGACCATTCCCGATCAAGCATCTTCAGACTATAGAATAGTTCACTTGGCACCTCAATGAAGCTGCCAGATGCTGAGTCAGGTCCTTGCTGGACTTATTCAGGTCTCTCAAAGAACAAACTCTTCTCACTTCTCATCAGATTTGGAAAGTTTTCTTGGTCTCCCAGTCCTAGAAAGCTCCACATCTTGAGTTTCCAGTGTATTTCTGATTTCCATTTGAGAGTGGCATACACACAACATACAAGTTTCCTGCATTTTCTGGTTGTATTCTAAAAAAGACACTGAGAAAGAATTATATGTGGTCATTAAACCATTGCGAAAACAACAAATATAATAGTGGCCTAAGACTTTTGGACAGTACTGTATACTGATTAACTGCACTTTCCACAGAATACTTGTATGCCAAATGTTCTGCTCTTGTATGCTGTTATTTTGTTTAGAAATGTAATTTGCTATTTAAGTATGTATCTATATTGTTTTAAAGTTTTGTACTATTTATTTGGTCTCAATAAAACAATGTATATATAAATTATCATTTTTTTTAAATGTAATATGTATAGGTCCAATTATTGAGTGAAATGAAAACGTAGTAAAGGTTTCAAACTGCCTCAGTCCTGATCAAATGGAATCTCTGAATAAACAACTTTAACATATGAATGATGTACACAGTGAAAAAAGTGTTTTGGCCAAACTGCTTCATCAAACAAATGTGGGACGGTCTAATTTTAGCAATAATTTTGGCTTGGCTGAATTTCGTCAATGAAAAAAACATAATTGCGGCAAAACAAATTGCTAACTTTATAAAAAATTCTAAAAAAAATGTATTTTAGATCTTTTGTGGAGCTTAATGTTTTTCCCGAAAGAATGTTACTTGAATATTTTACCCACGTATAATTTTCTTCCACCAATATTAAGGTTGAAGTCGACTTTGAGAAACACATCCTGATGATTGTGCAAAAATAGAAAAATGCTTATTCCATTACCATGTGAATAAATCCAAGGGTTGTATATTATAGATTCCAATATGCCATAATCTATTAATATAAAATAACTTAATCACTGATCAGCTTTGGTTTTCAGATGTTATCACATATGAAGTGTAACATTATTATGGCAGAGTCAAAGAGAAGAAAATGAAAAAAATAAAGTAGTAAGGGTAGAGAATATATCTCTATCATTTGGTTCCTGGGTTCATAATCTGGTCTATATATCTGGGTTCGCAACTTAAGGATGCAGAATGATTCACTATAATAGATTTATTTTTTTACTCTCAGGGGCTGACTAGACTTTTAATTACCCTTGACTGGTGAGAAAGCTATAGCCTATATCCCTGTAATGTAAAGAAATAGCATTTCTGGATTCAGATACAATATCTTCCATTCTGAATTTCTAATTTTTGAGTTAGATTGAGAGATGCAAGCTATCATTGATGTCAAATGTAGGGCTTTCCCCTTTTCCATGTTTGCAGATTGAAATTTATACATATATAGATTTGTTAATTTATTTAAAAAAAAACCCTTTTTCACCAGCCTGTCAGTTCAGGCAGCACCCCTGCTGGCAGCACTGTGGACACCTATTGTGGCCATTTGACCGCTCTTTTAGCCCAGACAGTTCCTCTCAGAAGAAGACCAATCGGCGGCGATCGTTAAGTACATGAAGAGGGAAGGTGGGTAGGGTTTTTTTTTTTTAATTCATTTTTTTTTTTTTTACTTTTATTTTTTTAACATTTACTGGGTGCCTTGACCCCTCAAGGCACTCAGTACAGGCAGAGCATCAGAAGCCTGCCTGAAGGCTTTTGATGCTCTGCACTACACTGCCACACCCACTTGCAGAAACCCAGAAGTGATCGCTCTGGGTGGAGCGATCACTCGGGTGTCCAGCAGTGAGGGGAGGTATTCCATGATGCATCGATATTGAGGCACTATGGAATACCCTTAGAGCGGCTGGAAGCAATCACGATCGCTTCCAGTGCTCATTTTGGCCTTGGACGTACAGGGTTACGTCAGTGGTCGTTAACAACCGTTTTTTGGCTGACATACCCTGTACATCCGCAGTCACTAAGGGGTTAATTAATGTGTGTATTATTGCCGTGGAACTCTAATAATCAGACATTGATTTTTCGATGCAGTAGCTCTTGGAATTAATTATGTATGCAGTATAGGTAATGTGCAGTGTTTGAATGCTGTGGTTACAGGTAGTTTGTGAACATTATGGATATAGTTAATAGACAGTGCCTCCAAACACTGGGGGGTATGAACTCGGACAACAGGTGAGTGGGCCTAAAGATGCAGTCCAGTTATACCACTCACTTGTATAATTATAGACTTCTTAAATAGCCACTACAGTCAACCCAATTGGATAATGTTTAGAGGCACAAGGTAGAATGTGAATGCATACAGATTTATGCAGAGCAGAGAGATTTAGTAGAGGAGAAGAAGGTTGTTTTAGCCTAGAAAATAGAGGTTGGGTAAATCCATGCAGGAGGCACAATAAATATTTATCACAGTTCTTTCTAGTCTAATTCCCATGCTCTACCCCAATTCTTGGAGGTGCTAAGATTCTTCACTACTCTATCATTTTACCATTATATTTATACCCGCATTTATACTCATGTTTTTTCCTTTTGCCATTCCTAATTCATATTAAAATAAATAGCATTTAACACTTTTACACCAATTTAACCAACCAAGAAAGGTATGATGTATTTTTTGCCACAGGAGGATTTCTGCTTTCCTGGTAACTAGATTGGCAGTGACTTCTCTTTGTGTCTCAGAGACTTTTTCTCAACAGCCCTCACAATTGCATGGCAAAAGGTTAGGAGGTCACATTAGAATTAAAGATAACCATGAAAGGTTGATCTACTACCAAACTGTAAAGATGCAACTCACTACATTATAAATTATATAGCATATAGTTGAAAACGTTTCATCACCCTTAAATGGATCATCAAACAATTTAATGCTATATGGCCACATAACAACTGTAAACCTGTAGTAATTCCAGGGATGACAATATTGCATTGACTGAGCTTAGATAATAAAGTGGAATCAGAATTATGGTGACCTTTAAAAGCACAGCAGTAAGTTTAAACAGCATTTTTAGTATAAGGAAATG
This sequence comes from Pelobates cultripes, assembly GCA_933207985.1. Lineage (NCBI taxonomy): Eukaryota > Metazoa > Chordata > Amphibia > Anura > Pelobatidae > Pelobates > Pelobates cultripes. The sequence goes on along the minus strand of OW240917.1, from coordinate 113,015,532 downwards.
GTAAAGGGCTTTGCAGAGTGGAGCAGCAGCATAAAATAAAGTCTGTTAAAATGCTGTTTTCGTAACACCTAAAAGCTCAGGATGCTTAAATATCTAAGACAATGCCAAGATAAAGGTGTAAAATTGTATTTGCTGCTGGCAGAAATAAATTATTATTATATGTTGTTTTTTGTCTATTTTATAGAATTTATTAAACAATGTGAAAGCAATGAAAAGTGTACACCAATTGCGCAATGTACCTCACTCACAAAAATATCTCACTGCCAAATCTACGGACTCTACACATTGCAGAGAGAGAACCCAAGAAGCTCATCGCATACCAAGCTAAATTCTAGCAGTCAGAGTAAAGGGGAATGGAGGACATTGTGTAAACTGATTATATGCTAATCTACTGTATGCAACAGTATAATATCTGTTTGTATCACCAAGCATTAACTTATATATGAATTAATAATTTTTTTAAATACATAATGTATTTAGGCATCCAAGAACATGATTATATATATACATTAAAAATGAGTTATTCATCCTATGCTGAAAACAGATTTATTATTATTTTTTTTTAAAAACACAAATCTCACAGTTGTGAAGATCTTAATAAAGGGTTTTTCTATATTTCAATGATTAAGAAATGAAAAAGTCCAGGTCATCAATATGATTATGGCATTCTATTTTCTTTTGTTATCTTGAGAAGGTAGCCAGTAATCACAAAACACTTTGGCGTTAAGGAAAAGGTGAATTTATACCATACTAGTACAACATTCATCATCTCCATACCGAGGTGAACCTTTGTCATTACTATATTTTGCTGTCTCAATATGATATCTATTACCCATAAACACTGAGGAATATTATTGCTGTTTTAAAATGAAAAATCTATCCCATTAATAACAGAGAATGTTCTTTATATCCACTGGTTTTCTGGTATATGGATTTGACCTTTGACATGTTTCTTACATCACAGTTATAATCATAGATCTATGTTAGAAAATGTAGTTACCATTTGGCTGTTTTAAAAAAAAAAAAAAATAATTAATAACATTTAAAAAAAAAATAACAGATTGTGCTATTTCTTTCCCACACAATTCTATAATTACTCCCAGTTTTATTTTGGTGTAATTACTGTAATCAAATCACATATCAGAACAGAAAATCAGCTGTATTATTTAAATGTTTTCATTTTCCCTTTCTGCTATGTTTATTTTGCTGATAAAGAATGTATTGTTCACCTGCAAATAAGATTATTGCAATTTATTAACAGCTTTTTATCTTTACCCTGGAAACAAAACTGAGAAATATCTGCTCTTCAATTTTCCTTTAAAATGGCTTTTTCAACGAATGTCTCTTATTCTAGCACAGTGGTTGTTAACCTTTTTTTTGTGAGGAATCCAAATTATCAACATTATAATTTGTTACCTACTCTCAAAGGATTAGTCTAGGACAAATCTGACCCAATATTTTAATACATTATGTAGGTATTACTTGCAACTAAGCTCAGCAAAAAATGAAATAAAGATGTTACAGTGTGCTATTTAGTAAGTTCACCTGCAGATGTAGGTAATCACCTGTCACACTGGGATGAGACAAGGGATGAAATCCGGAATGTCTTGTTCAGATCTACATCATTAGATTATGAGATTTATTTCAAAAGAACAGTTAAAATCATCACATAGGATGAGTGAACCTACTCAATAAACTCAGTAAACCACAAAATAGCATGCACATCTTACCTGTTTAATGTAGATTGCAAAATTCTTCAGATTGCAATTAAACACTGGCATGCTGGTGTCATGTGAATTAGGAAAAAAAAAGACTTATCATAAGTGGGGGTTTAAGCTGAGGCTTAAATATGAATATTAAGCTGCTAATTATTATACAATAATTAAGGAAGTCAGTTATGACATTAATATTTGTATATTTCTTGGTATTATGGTTACATATGTGGATAGAAAATACACAAAATACAGTAAGTAGCAACAATTTAAACAATTACAGAAATGAATAATTTACAGAGTGCCCCTGCCCCCTCTCAGTCCAAGGCTGGGGCTAAAGAGATAGCTAATGTTATTTGATACATCCTAGAAAAAAGGTTGACTGTCTCTTAACTTTCCTATTTATTTCCAGTGGTATTCACTACGAGAGGTTATTTGCCTAGTGTAGACTGGTCTAAGATGTTACTGCCAGAAGCATATGGTATAATGAGAACATTTGGTGGAAGGAACCCTAAAATACTGCCACTAGTGGTCTCTAAGTGTTAGCATTATAATGCATTATTTATGACTTAAATAAATCATGAAAATCACTACACATAAGTATAGTTTAACATTGCACATATCACTGTTGATTTTGCTGTTGACCCCCCACCCAAAAAAACCAAAACAACATGTATCTTAAAGCAATGTCTAGCTGTACATCAGAAGACATATTGCATGTTGTTTTAACTTCAAAACTGAAATGTGATATTTTATATTGAAGAAAAAATACACGCATGGGTCTTGTAGTGTACAAATCAAATACATGGGTACCTACAAAATATGGACCTTTCAGTCCATTATGCAATTTTATCATGACAATATATATCTGAATAAAACAAACTCATAAGCTATAACATTAAAAAAAAAATCTTTTGGACATGTTCAGGTGAAAGCTACTATATGTATTGTATCATTTTTTTCTTTCAAATTTGTCTTTCCTGTTCTAAATTTTGTCTTTTGCCATTTTCCAAATATGGAGATTTTTATTAATAGACTACAATATAACAAATATGCAGTGAGGATTTTAAGGTAGAAAAGGACCAGTTGAGTAAAATGCTTCTTATCAACAACTGATATATTTTTTGCTCATGTTAAATAAATGAAAGGTCTTAAATATGATACATATGTATCTATGTATATCTCATAAACAATGTAGACATTTTTAATTGCTATGAGAATTACCTCTTTTTATTTTTAAAGACAGAAGAAATGCAGTCATAAAGCAAAACACATTCAAGGAAAAACGAGTTTTAAGCAATAAAAATATAACTGGATGTGCTAATGACAATGAATTATCACCTTCTAAAAGTCATTGGATTTTATCTTTTAATTCTCAGATAACAGTTCTTGTATCACAAGGTATTAGATAAGTGTTAATTGTAGACTGATGCTTTTAAATTTAAAAAAAAAAACATAAAAAGGAGGGAAAACATCACTTAATGAACTATATATTAAGACTATTTCACTGAAATGACTAAAGATATTTATAGAAGGCCAACGCACTCTGACATATACTACAAAATAAAGCTTTATAAAAATATTTATTGTTAAATTACTAATGAAGATATAATGCTTATATACACCAATGTACTCAGTAGATTTTATATATATATATATATATTTTTTTTTTTTTTAAATAACTTTGCTGTTGATCACAATCCATTGTCAGTATTCGATTGACAGCATTTTCTGAACTCACACAATACCATAAAATCAATGTTGTGTGAGTGTTTTTAACACAATTCAAATATGTCACAACTGTTTTCTGTTGGTAACACAACCAAAGTTAAATATTGTTACTGACTTTAAAGCAGATTTAATGACTTTGTTTAATCTTGCAATCTTGGAATATTGCTATCGAACTTGGGTAATTATCAATAATTAAAACACTCACACTTCGGCGATAATCACACAATTTTTAGCTTTCGGAATAGACAAGGTGGAAATACATTGGAAAGGGGGTAATATTGAAACTCTACTTAACACCAAAGAAGCCCAATGGATTTTCAATGTAAAAACTTTAATAAATAGTCTCAATCAAGAAATAGATTTAGCAGGACTTATTTGACTTCATTATTTGTCTTATTTTTTTCTGGTTAATATTGGTATCTGGTCTCTTTCGGACTTTGGGATGATTACTACTCATTTTTTAATATATCCTTCTATTTCTATCTGTACATACAATTTTGGAATATATACTTCCTTTTATGTTTTTTATGTATAATTGGACTACACTAATACTTTTTTCCTAGTTACAGATACACCAACTACACTGATATTGAACCTGATGTTGTATATACATTTTTTAGTCCTTTATATAAAATATGGGCTTCTAATGTACATTAATTTTTGATACTCATGTATGTCTATATATTCTGTAAAAGGCTTAATATGACAGTTGTGACCTATGGTTAAAGAATAGATTTTTCCTATTCATTTTTTATTTTTTGTATTATATTATTATATTATTATATTTTGTAATTTTAATTTAATTTTATTTTGAATTATTTTTATTTTATTTTTATTTTTAGTTTTTATTTTCATCTTTACAATTATTTTCATTTTCCATTTTTTATTATTTTCATTTTCTTTTCATTTATATTTTTATTTTTATTCATTTTTATTTTCATTTTTCATCTTTATCCGTTTTTTTATGTTATTACTTTTTATTATTATTAATATATCTTTTTTCATTTCCATTACGTAATTTCCATATTAACATACTTTCTATATATACATATGGTCCTTTTCCCCCCTTTTTGGGGTTTATAACAGATATATCCTTCTCTAAATGAATATGATACTGCTCTAGGACATATATATATATATATATATGCAGTAATATAATAACCATCTACATCCTACATCCATTAATTTTTAAAGTGTTTATACTAAACAAGTAATAAAGAAAAAGTGAAATTATTTCATTGCAAAGAGATGTTTAATATTATACATTTACTTATGTATATTTCTCTAATAATACTTATAGCTAACATGTTTTGCCTTAAATATGCTATTATGTACAAATGTATTATGGTCCATCATGCTTTTGTTAATTATGAGTCTTTTTCTTTGATAAGACTCAATTTCCCATGTAGCCTGTTTATTGCTATGTTATTTCTTGTATATACATATATTTCATTGCTAGCCGAGATGATCATCAACCGGAAGTGACGTATGCACCCGGAAGCGCTGAATGCGTTCCACAGTGGAGCGCACGCCACCAACTTGTAAAATACATTTGTTATACTTTTATACAGTCTGCACGATCTCTCTTCTCTCCTTATATTTTGAGCTATTCAAGAAGATACCCCTATATCAGGAGTTCTATGGCTGGAAGATTTTCTACAATCATATAATTGCCCTAATATTGAGGGAGACATGCCTGAATCTACTAATTTCTAGTTAGTTTTCTACCACCACACACCCCTCGCTTGTGCTTACTGTATTGCACTATATTTGTGTTTTATTCCACCAGATATACCGTGCTTATGGTAGATTATACTGATTACTATACAGGTTGTACCATTTACTATCACTTTTGGTGATTTTACACACAATTCTTCCTTTTGTTTTTTCTTTGTATTATCTGAGAGTTGCATTTGCTTTTTTTTTAACTTACATAGTTTTTTTTGTGTATTTTATAGCAGCCGTTCTATACTTATAAACAAAAATTGAAATATCTTAATCCATTCATCCACGTAGGTACTTAAAGAGGGCATTTTTAACTCTTTTGTAGAAAAAAATACAACTATATTGAGAAAGAAATGAAAAAATGAATCATGTATCAATTCAATGTTCTGTTACCAGTAAGATAAACATAAATGAGCATTGAAATATTGCCTAAAGTCTGAATGTGGCAAAACAATCCAGATTTGTTTGGGGATATGCGGATTGCAATACCCCAAACCCCTGTAAACTGTTTTTTTTTTAAATTTGAATAATGTGCAAACAAGTGAATTGATTGTCCATTAAGGTCTTTAACTATGTTAACACAGCTGAATTTTTTTCATTGACCTTAAAGCAAGGATGTGTTATTAAATAAGATGCTATTTATTAATTTAGCTATAAAATTAAATACATGCACATTGTTTTCAAGAACACAAAAAACACACATTCTATGGGTTATATTTAAATTTTTGGAATACAATACATAACTAAAATGTATAGGTTACAACCTAGAAAATACAAATTGCATATAAAATCATACATATCTATATCTACCTATCTAATATATATATATTAGACGTGCACTACAAAATTCTTTGGTGTTTTTTGGTCAAATACATTATTTTTTTCGGTTTATTTAAACCAAATAATTTCGGTCAGTCATTAATTTCTAATTAATAGCTATTCCATTTGCATATGCATGCATGCATCAAAACTGCATGCACTCTTTGCACAGCATACACACTCACAGTCAGATTAATATAAGAACTGAACATGAGGCTAGGGACAGAGTTGGCACAACAGATGGCTTGGCAGTCACTTTATATATCAGTTACCTGCAACAAAGTTAATGAAAAACTACATTGCTTTACAAGTCAAAGCGATGCAATCTTACCCAACTCCCAACAGCATTTGAAGAGGGACAATTTCATTTTTAATTCAGGACAGCAGTAGCAGGAACCTTTAGAAGCCAGCCTGCCTAAGTACAGAGGAATCAGATGGACATTACAGGGGGTAACTCAGAGTCAGGACAGTAGCAACAGTCTATGGACATGAGCCCAGAGAAGAGGTAGCAATATCAGATGGTCTGGCAGTTATTTTTACATTGGGTTCCTAAAACATAAACTACAATGCTTCACAGGGCAAAGCACTGCAGCTGTATCCTACCCACAACAACCCTACAGGGGAGCAGTTTTCTCACAGCAGCAGCAGCAGCAGCAGCAGCAGCAGTCGTCGTCTTTTGACACAAGCCCATAGAGAGAGGTGGCAAATTGGAAGAAAGGGGCGTCACTTTTTATTTGTTCCCTGCAACGATATTACTGGCTAAGCATTGTGGCCCTATTCTATTCCAACCAAAACTAACCCCTAAAGGGGGATAATATTTACCCAAAACAGAAACAGCAGTCTATGGACTTGAGCCCAAGGAGATGGGTGTTAGACTGGCAGAAAGAGGAGTCACTTTTTGTTAGGTCCCTGCAACAATGGTAACAAAACACAGCTTTACATGGTGCAGCATAACAGCCCTTCCCTACTCCAAGCAACACATAAAGAGTTTTAATTCAGAATGGTAGCAGCAGGCTGTTGAATATGAGCCTAAATAAAAAGTGTCATCACACCCCTAAGACAAAAATAATAAAAGCTGTGTGCTAATTGCTCCTCTACAATACATCAGCATTTCCATTAACAAATAGAGATGGGTAGCCAAGCTTGGGTATGTTGAATTTTAAAAATAATTTTTTTCTCAACTAAGTCTGGTGAGATATGTGACTTCTGGTGTTTGAAAAAAACACCTTCAAGGAACACTATAGGGTCAGGAACACAAACATGTATTCCTGACCTTATAGTGTTTAACCCACCATTTAGGCGGCTCTTCCCGTTAGCCCCCCTATAAAAGTTTAAAACTCACTTTATTTACAAGCGCCGTGCAGGTCTGCTGGGTCCTGGCTCCGCCGGGCGTTGGCTCCAGCCCCTTTGTGACATCAACAAAATGGCAGATTTTTAGCCAATCCAATGCTTAAAATCGGCACGGGGCAGGGCCCAATGCCATTTTGGCCAATCAGGACCTCGTCATAGTCTATGAGGAAAATTCAGCGTCTCCATGCAGAGCGTGTGGACGCTGAACATCAGGGCTGCTTTTTTGGCAGAACAGTCCCAGGAAGCACCTCCAGTGGCCATCTAAGGAGTGGCCACTTGGAGATGTCCCTAGAGGCAATGTAAACACTGCCTTTTCTCTGAAAAGGCTGTGTTTGCGTGAAAAAAGCCTGAATGGAACTATTATACTCACCAGAACAACTACATTAAGCTGTAGTTGTTCTGGTGACTATAATGTCCTTTTAAGGCCTGGCAACACCTGAATCTTTTGTTCACAGTAAGTAAAAGACTCTGTAATAGGAGAAAGTAGGTTTTGAAAGGTATGCTTCAACTGTTTCAGATGTGCTACTCCAGGATGATGATGTGGTCCACAGGTTGCACCTGCCATTGTTCTGATTAGAGTCGTGGCCTAAGCTGTCTAGCCACCACAAAACATTTGCTGCTCCACTGTGTCTGCCTCTGCCTTTCTGGATCACAGATGCCAGTTGAGGGGAAGGATTCCCGCTGTGTAGAGCTGCTGCCACTGTTGTAAGGAGTTTCACTGCATACTTAAATTGCTGTTTCTCCCATTGCCATCACATGACTTAATAATAAATTACTAGATGGCATTCAAACAACATATGGTCATTGAGCTGTTCGGGCATTCTGACATTCTGAACAGCAATTTGTCATTCTTTTTTGACTAAGACCTTGACTTAAAAAAAAAAAAAATTAGATACGTTTTTCAAATGAATTCATATTTTTTTGGGATAAACTTTTCAAATGATTTTTTTTCCAAAGTATTAAAATATCAAAAAATATATCACATAAAAAATAAATCAAATATTACAATATTAACCCCTTAAGACCGGAGGGTGTACTATTACGCCCTATTTTAGGCGGCTCTAAACGCCACCGGGCGTAATAGTACGCCCTCCAGTCTTTCCTTACTTACCCGGTCGCCGGCGGTCCCACGGCAGATCCTCCTCCTCCGGTGCCCCCCAGCCATGTGAGAGTGAGGTCCTTGCGAGGACCTCACAATCACATGGCCGGGATAGCTGCCTCCTGCATTGCCAGCAGGGGGGCTGCCTGTAATGACACGTGGTCCCCCTGCTGGCTGAAAATAAAATAAATAAATGTTAAAAGTGTAAAAAAAAATAATATATACTTAGATCATATATATCATATATATATATATGATCTAAGTATATATATATACACATATACATACACTGTATAGGTGTATTTTACTATTAATATATATATATATATATATAATTATATATATATTAATATCAAATTACACGTAGACTGATACTGATTAAATATATATATATATTTATATATATATATATAATTATTGTTATATATATATTTATATATAATATAAAAAATTAAATATGTAAATACGTTAAAAAATAAAATAAAAAAAATAATAAAAAAATAATTAAAAAATATATAGATGTGTGTTATTTCATTCTAACTGTATTGTGATATTAATATATATATATATTTATATCAAAATACACGTAGAACGAAATAATATATATATCTATATACATAAATATATACGCATATATCACTATATATATATATATATATATATATATATATACCTATATATAAATAAAAATATTTTAAAAAAATTATATATATATATATACATATATATTCACATATGTATATATATACATATATTTATTCTACATATATATTCATGTAATATTTTTACATAATTGGGTATCTTAATTAATTACAATTTGCGGGACCTGCCTGACAACCCATTAGTAAAGGGAATTTAATTTGCTAGCACTATATTTAACCCTATAACTTTCCAAGACACCATAAAACCTGTACATGGGGGGTACTGTTCTACTCGGGGGACTTCGCTGAACACAAATATTAGTGTTTCAAAACAGTAAAATGTATTACAACGATGAGATCGCCAGTAAAAGTGACGTTTTTTGCATTTTTCACGCACAAACAGTACTTTCACGCACAAATCAGCAAAGTCTCCCGAGAACAACAGTACCCCTCATGTACAGGTTTTATGGTGTTTTCAAAAGTTACAGTGTCAAATATAAGGCTTGTGTTTCATTTTTTTCACATTAAAATTTGCCAGATTGGGTACGTTGCCTTTGAGACCCTATGGTAGCCCAAGAATGAAAATTACCCCTATGATGGCATACCATTTGCAATAGTAGACAACCCAAGGTATTGCAAACGGGGTATGTCCAGTCTTTTTTAGTAGCCACTTAGTCACAAACACTGGCCAAAATTGGCATTTTTTGCATTTTTCACACACAAACAAATACTAACACTAACTTTGGCCAGTGTTTGTGACCAAATGGCTACTAAAAAGGACTGGACATACACAATTTGCAATACCTTGGGCTGTCTACTATTGCAAATGGTATGCCATTATGGGTGTAAATTTCATTCCTGGGCTACTATAAAGTCTCAAAGGCAACGTAACCAATCTGGCAAATTTCAATTTCAAATGTAACATGCTATATTTGACCCTGTAACTTCCCAAAACGCCATAAAACCTGTACATAGGGGGTACTGTTTTACACATGAGACTTTGCTGAATACAAATATGTGTATTTTATTGCAGTAAAAGCAAACAGTATTATGACATTGACAGTTAAAATGTCACGTAGAACTAAAAAAAATAATAATCTTATTTTCTCCCATTTTTTTCATATTAAATTATGTTTCATAGCTAAATATTTGATATTAAATGAAAGCCCTGTTTCCCCTGAATAAAATGATATATAATAAGGGTGGGTGCATTTAATATGAAAGAGGTGAATTATGGTTGGACAAACATGTAGCGCAAATGCCAGGTTTTGTTTACATTTTGTTTCGTTCACAACGTGTACATTTGGCTCCGTCCTTAAGGGGTTAAAAGATTGTTTTTTTTACAAATAATAAATCATTTTAAAAGTTTATCCAAGAAATCTGAAATCCTTTGAAAAGCTTACTCCCAAAAAATAATTGTCATTTTGCAATTCTTCTGTAACCAGACGCACGTTTAATATATATATGTTGTCGAAAATTGAATGATAAAAATGAAAAACCTGTCATTACTTGTCTCTTTGTGGAACTGCCTGCAGCTGCAGTTATATACCTCCTATACCAGGAGACACAAGTGATCATCCAGCAAATAGTTAAATAAAACATTGGCAATGCTATTTTAAACCATGTGATGTTTAACCAGTGCTTGCTAACCAGCCACCACAGAAAAAATTAAATTTAGTTAAAATATAATTAACCATAACTCCTAATGGGGCAAAATGAATGAAAATTGTCCACTCCCCAGCCACAACCTTTGACCACTGGGTAGGGCCTCTATAATAATACTTGAGGGGGCATGCAAGAGTCCCTCCTTTACCACACCCACAGGGGGTGTGCAAGGTTAAAATGCACGCAGGGTTACATGCCAGTTGTCAGAATTCAATGTTTAGTGAATAGTTCCTGTAACGGACTCACCCGTACACCGACCGAGTACCTTCCATTGATGGACGCTTCCTAGCTTGCGCCAAGGACCATAAACACCGCACCGGACACCACAACCACCGCAGACTCCACAACCGCCTTAGCTTAACTGAAGCCTCGCCGTCTTCCTTCAACTCTGTATCAGCCTCTGTTCTCCAGGATTGTGTGGAAAAGACCTTTCCTCCAGGAAAGCGTATCAGGAACAGTTCTTAGAAGAGCTAAGTGATTAAAGCTCAAGGGAGTATGCAGAGCATAGCAATCCCCAGTGTGACTATAGCTGTCCCCTCAAATCACGAGACAAGACTACGTGTTGAGGGTCAAGAAGATCTCTTTTAATCAGCACCAAAAGGCTTTCTTTTATGCAGGTTTTACACATACAGTACCACCCACAGGGTTTTGTAGAGCAACCAATAAAACACTTACAATACAGTAAGAAACTCCCATTCATTCCCACAAAATCCTCCCCTCTGCCTGTGATATAATTACTGTACACAATGGGTTAATGTAATTATCACAGGCAGGAAAAATATACTTTTTACACATTCACTATAACTTTAAAAATATACATCCAATCTCCATAAACATATTATTAGTCAGCATACTTCACATATAAACATATTCAAAATTCAGGCAATTCCCTCCAGGGGTGAAAAAGTTAGTCAGAAGTCCTTTGTGACCAACCACAAGCACCGTTTGTGTAAATAGCTTAGTCTCCCTGTGTGTTCAAATCGCTGAACGGGACTTAGACGCTGCAGCTGAAAACTGAGTGGAGGAGAAAGTAAGAGGTTAACCACCAGCCTGGGAGGTAAATTGACTGCACACTTCCCCTTCTGTGTGGTCCTCCTGTGCAGTAAATGGTTTGGTAAGCCCCATTTACTGAAACATAAGGGAAAAAGACATGAACAAATTATTTTCACAGTCTGGGGACTCTGGGGACACAGTTTTAAAGGAGCATTGTTCCAATTTTCACTATGTCCCAAAAGTGTGCTTAAAGGGCCAGCACCAGTCCAATGAAGGTCCATAAGCCCAAATAATAGTCTTAAAGGGCCATACAACCCAGGGCTAAATTGGGCCTCTCCAGGACCAAGTGGCGAAGGGCACTTTGTCACAGTTCCTTATGCCTAACCTTTTATTTTAGTGAAGTATTCCAGTTTTCTTAGGCTCAGATAAAAAAATTAGAGATTTAGTGACATCATATTGCCATATTATGCGTCCAGTGTTTCACTGGTTCCTCCACCCATTTTATACCTCTCCCAGATGGAGTTCCTCAAGTTTCCTCAAGTTTCCTCAAGTGACTTCTTCTTTTATCAATTTACACAGTCTATCTTGGTGACATAATATCATCCTTTCTATTTCAAGAGCACCTGATATCCAAGTCCTTTTCTCACCTGATATATCAACACGTCTGCTGGATCACATCACTGACTGCCTATCCTCTCAGTGGATGCCTTCACAATTTCTAAAACTCAACCTCTGCAAGATCAAACTTCTTCTCTTTTCTCTTTCTAAGGCTTCATCTGTCACTGCTTCCTTTTAGGTCAACAGAGCTATCATAACCTCTATAACTCTATAGGCATGTGACTTTTCTGTAGTAAATTGCAACACATTTTACAAACATTTCTATTTCAGAAGATGGACACATGTAGAACATACCCTCTCTAGGCTTACTGTCAAGTGCAAAGGCTAGAGATGTAACGGTGTTTGGCAATATGCCAAAATGAAGGTGCTCAGATTCACGATACAATAGTGTGGGATTCTACATGTAAATTCAGACCTCACAAACATATATATATTAAATATAGGGGATAAGTAAACATAATATTAAAAATCCTGGGAAATTAGAGTTCACATTCAATAAGCCCATATGCAATTTGGTAAACACATGATAACATAAGAATCCCTAAAATCAAATTACTCACAATCGGTTGTTAAGACTGTAGTTTTATCATTTCAATGACGTTTTTTTGAGTTTTATATTTTAAGTATGATGAAATTATGTCAATAACAATATATTTCTGAAATAAAACACCATGCTCGAATGTAATTTTAGATCCAATATATATCTAAATATTTGGCATTAATAGTCCTTTTGCCTGATTTATGAATGATTCTAAAAGGACTTTTACTAAAGTATCAAATGTTGAACTTTTATCTTACTTAACGATGAATGTAAGAATCATACAATTTATTATTGTGTAAATTAGGGGTCTGTCTCTGGTATCTGAATTATTCATAAACATATAATTATCACTTTGTATAAATAGATTCCACTAATGAGGAAATCAATTTCCCTTTCAGATGTCTGCCTGATGAGATCATAATGGTAATTAACCCAGTTTTTTTCCCCATAGTTTTTTGCTACATTATGTTTAGTAGGACACACAATGTCACTGAATCATAGCATAAAATAGGAAAGCAATATCTTATATTTCAGCAAATGACAAATTACCTTTACTCTTCAAACATATTCTGAAAGATAGTCTGAATTGCATGCTTTTACAGTTTATTTTAAGCATATAGTGAGTGAGTACTATAGAGTGAATAAAAAGAGAAAATATTATGAATAGGGAAGACTGCATATTGATTATTTCAAGGGGTAGCTTGTTCATTGACTGAATCCTTTTGCACTTGGAAAACACTATTGCACCACTGTAGCCTCTATCCCATAATGGTATATAGTGGCACATTTCAAAGAGAGAAGTGTGTTGAACGTTGGAGTGAGGCACTAGATGTCCCCAGAGAATAAACTTTGAATGGGATAATAATGTCACTATCTGCCATTGATATTTTTTCTTTTTTTAATTAATCTAGTCTTGTCAAATAACATACATCTGTCAGTGATATAAATGGTTTATATTTATAAAAAAAAAAAACAGTTAAAAGTGTTTAACTGAATATCACTATTGATGTCACACAGTAGATTTAATTAATAAATTAATTAATTTAGAATGTATGGTTATTCGTTGTTTATTATTGTTGTTTGGTTTGCTGATTTTTTATTTAGTTTTTTATTTTACTTTATAATTTGGGGTCATTTCCCTTTGAAGGATTTTTTAAGATGTTCATTACTTCAATCCTTTTATTTGGATTTATGTGCTATTTAAGAATTTAAGTAATATCTATGGGTATGGATGTTTAAGTATGAAATACATTTTGACTCCACCTGTTATTCAATTTCATGTGTCTGTCTGTATTGCTTGAAGAACACATGGTCTGTAGTAGTTTTTTTTTGTTTCGGTGAATTTATAGACTAGTCACCTTCCTACAGGCACATGTCCTGTAGGGGGAACTTGTATTTATAATGTGCCCTTTTTAGCTTAAGTTGATTTTTGAGGAAAGATAAGTGCCAGGATCCTTGGCCATAGCCCTGTGAAGTCCAGTCAACCTTAATAACAGAGCTGCAGGAACAGTAATGGAGGGTGTAAATCTTAGTGCTGTCCCAGATACTCCAGTGTCTGGACAGTAGAGGGAAAGGATCATTTTCCCTCTCCTAACTACCATCCCCACACATAGGAAATACCTTGCATCAGAAGCAGTGGAAGCTCTAAGCGAAGCATACTTTATAACAATTACTGCTGTTTTGCTATTAATCAAAGGTGGGTGAGTGCTTTCCAAGTAACCCTTGAAACTCTAGGTACGTCATCTTAAAGTGGCACTGTCATGCCGAACTTACCTTTGCCCAATCGATTCTACTTCTCTCCCTCTCTCAGGATCTGTTCTTCAATTCTTCCTGTCTGCTCTAGTTTTCTTTAAAACTTAATAAAAAGTAGGGACTATTTCTCTTATTTATTTATTTATAAAATATTTTTACCAGGAAAGATACATTGAGATTTCTCTCATTTTCAAGTATGTCCTGGGTCCACAAATAATTGCATTGTTACAATTAAGGTACAATAAAATACAAAAACAATATTAATACACAATAAATACAAAAACAAAATTAATACACAATAAATACAAAATTTAACATAGAACATGTAGGAAATATATAATCAAGCATCACAGGTGCATTCTGTTTCGAGGTATGTAGAGAGGGATCTCTTAAAGGACTTTAGGCTTAGGGAAGATTTTAAATTGTGCGGGAGGTCGTTCCACAATTGCGGTGCTCTGTAGGAGAAGGAGGATTGGGCTGCTTTCTTTTTGTATTGAGGTAGACTAAGTAAAGTGTTGGTACTGGATCGGAGGTTATAGGAAGTGGGAACAGCTGGGGAAAGCATTGTGTTCAGGTAGGGTGGGAGTTTCCCAGAAAAGCTCTTAAACACAAGGCTGGAAAGATGAAGGGTGCGACTGGGTTCCAGTGACAGCCAGTTTAGTTCTTTTAGCATGTCACAATGGTGAGTCCTGTAATAACATTGTAGCACAAATCGACAGAACGGGTTATACAATGTGTTGAGTTTATTAATGTGGGATTGCGAAGCATATGCATATACTACATCCCCATAATCAATGATTGGCATCAGCATTTACTGTACAATCTTTTACTTTACTGTAGGGCTTAGGCAGGATTTGTTTCTGTACAGGGCACCTAGTTTTGGATAAAGTTTAGATGCAAGCTTTTCTATGTGCAGGCCAAAAGATAGATTGGGGTCTAACATCATACCCAAGTATTTGAAAGAGTGGACTGCGGTCAGTGTGCCATTTGAATTTGTTTTGATGGATAGGTGGGCATTGTGTAATTTGTGAAATTTAGGTACTGTTCCAAAGATCATTGTGATAGTTTTGCCAGTGTTCAGGAAGACTTTGTTTTTTTGCAATCCACTTTTCTACCTCTGTAAACTGGTCTTGGAGCACAGCCTCAAGCTGCGGTAGATCGGATTTGCTCGCTTAGATTACTGTGTCATCTGCGTACATGTGTACATTTGAGGATTTGCAGACATTAGGCAGGTCATTTATTAATAATGAAACCTTGGTGAACACCACACGTGACTAGGAGAGGGAGGGAGTCACTGTCAGAAATGGACACATATTGCGAGCAATCCAATACATACGATCGAAACCAGGTTAGCGAATGATCACCAGTACCTGAGTTCTTGAGTTTGTGCAGCAGAATGTCGTGGTCTACTATGTCAAAGGCCTTAGCAAAATCAAGGAAAATAGCTCCTTGTTCCATGCCAGTTTGGATGTCATTGCAAACTTTTAAGAGGGCAGTTGTAGTGGAGTGATTCTGGCGAAAGCCTGATTGATCAGGGGTCAAATAGTTTGATTGTTGGTAGTACATAGTTGCGAATGGACACATTTTCCTAAGATTTTTGACAATACCGGAAGCAATGATATTGGGTGATAGTTAGAAACCAAAGTAGTGTCACCACTTTTATGGATAGGCACTACTCTCGCAGTCTTCCAAAGTTTGGGTATGTATCCAGACACCAAGGATTCATTAAATAGAGTTGCGATGGGTTTAGCAATTGCCGGCACGCTGAGCTTCAACAGCATTGCTGGGATTTGATCAGGTCCGGATTGGTTTTTCATTTTTAGATTATTAAGATGTTTTTTAATGACACTAACAGGTGCAGGTCTAAAAATGAACTTGTCTATATTGGGCCTTTGCAAATTTAGTGGGGCCTGATCCACATTTGTAGTTTCAGAATGCGTGTCATTTATTAGCTTGGCAATCAGGGCAGTAGAGCATCTGACAAAATAATTGTTAAAGGCATTTGCTACATATAAGGGAAGTTGCAGGGCTTGGTTATCCACTTTGACAGTGGTGGGTTGGGAGTGGATTGGGGGAGTTTGTTGTTTATTTATGACTTTCCAAAAGTTTCTAGGGTTTGAGATGTTATTGTTCAGATTTTCATAGAAATATTGGGCCTTGGCCAATTTTATCTGTTTTGTGCATATATTTCGCCATTGTCTATATGCACAGCGATCATTCATAGAGCAAATACGCTTAAACTTTGACCACAAAGAAAACTGGTACATTTGGATGAGGTCAGCTGTGATCCAGTTCATTTGTGCTCCTTTTACCCTCACCTTATGCAGCGGGGAATGCAAATTCCAAATTTGTAGGAGTTCAGATTGAAGGAATTCAACAGCACAGTCTAGATCTGGGATAATGTTTAATCTGTGCCATGGGAGGTTCTTGATGTCATTTAGAAAGGATTCAAGATTAAATTTTTTGAAGGACCTAGTTATTTTAACCTTGGGAGAGGATTTAATAGCCTTTATTTTGCGCATGCAGTACACTAAACAGTGATCACTGAAAGTGTTTGGGAGAACACCGGCCTCCTGGATTCTATCAGGAGAAGTGGAGAGAATCCAATCTAGCAGGGTATGGTTATGGCTTTTAATGTTTATGCGAGTTGGGGAGGAGATTAATTGCGTTAGCTGCAAAGTCTTAAACAGCGTGCAAGAACTATTATTTTTAGGTTTCAGCCAATCAATATTAAAATCTCCAAAGACCAACAGTTCACTTTTTGGGTTTAGAGCTATGTTTTCACTAATGATGGGCTATGTCAGAAAAGGAATGCACAGGGGAGCTAGGTGGGCGGTAGATTCCTGCAACAATGACTGATTTACTGCACAGGATCTCAACTGTGCCAGAAAGGAAATCAAAGGTGGCAGGAGGACTTAGGTTTTGTAAAGGGGTAAATTTTATGGAATTGTCAACATAAATAACAATGCCTCCTCCTCTCTTTGCTCTGTCATTTCTAAAACATGAATACTCCTGTATTGCAATGGCGGTGCCTGGTATTTTAGTCGTTAACCATGATTCTGAGAGCACAATGATTTTTGGTTTGTAATGGGAACACCAGGCTTGCAGTGCATCCAGTTTAGGGAGTAAACTACCTTTTTTAGTGGGGAGATGAGGACTAGAATTAGCTGGGAGACCAGGGCTAGACTCCACATCATTTTCAAGGGCAAGTAACATAAGGAATAGGAATTTGGACATCATTTTTGTTTGGCTATATAGTGAATGGGATACTTTATAATTTTGTGAGGTGCGGGTAGGAGGGCTATTTTTTATCACTCTTTACCAGCACTCAGAGTATTGCAGTAGTCCAGGCGAGAGAGAACAAGAGCATGGACCAGCACCTTAACAGCTGGGGTTAGATAGAGGTGGATGCGCACTATGTTTTTGAGATGGAAGCGACAGGATTTGGCGATTCATTGGATGTGAGGGGTGAAGGAGAGGATAGAGTCAAAAAGAACACCCAGGCAGCGAGCCTGCGAGGTAGAGGTGATGGTAGGTTTCCTATGGAGGTCTCCTAGGTGATGACCAGCGGAGCAGCAAAGTGTGCTTCATTTCAGGTGGTCACAGCAATTTTCCCACAATCCTTACCTTTCCTCCCTGTTTCCGTGATGCTTCCTGTCACTTAGACAGGACGCCAGCAAAACTGCCGAATTGTGTTCTAACAGTTTCTCCATTAGTGTTAGAACCCAATTCGGGACTTTGTTCGTATCGGAATTTCATTTGAATGAATGAAACTCCAATCCTATTCATTGCCGCAGCTGCATCTTGCAGCAGCTTAGTAGATAACTCCCTAATTCCCACAGTATTAGGAAGCTATCTACTAAAAGGCTGAAATACCTAAATTGGTCTTACAGCCACATTTACTAATACTAAGTAAAGATTACTTAGTATTAGTAAATTCAGCCCCTACTCGCTATACCGCGAGTAGGGGCATGTCTAGTAAACAGTGAGCAGCCAGTGGCCCTGAGCGGTGGGTGGGAGCCATAATGGACAATGAAGGGGGGGACCTAATGTCCTCCCCCCCAGCCCCCACCCCTGAGCAGTGGGTGGGGCCATAAAGATAATGAGGGGGGGACCTACAGTCCTCCCCCCCAGCCCCCACCCCTGGGTGGCGGGTGGGGGCCCTAAGACAAATTCCCCCCCATCAAAGTTGACTAGGGGTCCCCAAGCCCCTAGTCACCCACCCAAATAAAAAGTTACCCCCTACCTACCCTCCTCACCCTAAAAAATAGTGAAGGGGAATAAAATAACTAAACTGTAAAGAAAAATTAAACTTACCATTTGACATCTTCTTTTTTCTAAAATCTTCATTTTTCAGCCCCAAAAAAGGCCAAATAAAAAACCATCATACCAGTCAAACTTAAAATAAAATAAAAAACCAGAGCGCAAAAAAAAAAAAATACCTGACGAAAAAGAAAAAACCTAAGCGCAAAAAAAAAATCCTTCTTCACCCATGGAGGGCTCCGCGCAGACTGAGCTCTGCAGGGCGGGGGAAGGCTTATAAAGCCTTGCCCCGCCCTGCAATTAGGTTAAGAAGACTCTGATTGGTTGGTTTAAGCCAATCAGAGTGCTCTATGTCATTTTACACAGCGTGGGAAAGTTCTTTGGAATTTTCCCACGCTGTGTAATTTGACTCATAAAACTCTGATTGGTGGGCTTGAAATCCATCCAATCAGAGTTCTTTGTGTCATTTTACACAGCATGGGAAAGTTCTTTGGAATTTTCCCATGCTGTGTAATTTGACTCATAAAACTCTGATTGGTGGGCTTGAAATCCATCCAATCAGAGTGCTTTGTGTCATTTTACACAGCGTGGGAAAGTTCTTTGGAATTTTCCCACGCTGTGTAAAATGACAAAGAACACTCTGATTGGTTAGATTCCAAGCCCACCAATCAGAGTGTTATGAGTCAAATTACACAGCGTGGGAAAATTCCAAAGAACTTTCCAAAGCTGTGTAAAATGACACAGAGCATAGTAGGGTTTGCTTTTTAAACAGTGAGGAGCCACAGGCTGCTCACTGTTTAGTAGACATGCCCCTACTCACGGTATAGCGGGTAGGGGCATTCAGGAGATTTTAGTCTCCCTTATGCTATTATGGGGGTCATATTGATCCCCATAGAGTGAGGGAGGACACGGGGGGCTTATGAAGTGGCAGGGAGCACTGCTCCCTGCTGCTTCTATCTTTGCATATTGCAAGGAGGGAGCTGCGTGCCGGTAGCTCCCACCTTGTAATAAACTGCACAAACAAATGAACACTGATATTCAGTGTTTGTTTGTTCATCTGACAATGCTATTCATTCATTTGTCTTTCTGACGAATGAATGAATAGATGAAATTCCCGTTCGCATGCCCAAGTGTTTCACTGGGCATGTGCGGGAATCTCACAGTGCTATCTAGCGTGGGCAGATGACGTGTCCCACAGGGACTTCATCTACTCACACAAAGATGGCGGCGCCCTGAATATAGATCGGAGCAGAAAATAAAGATGAAAAAATAGGTAATATGGGGGTCTAGGGGCATTTGGGGGTGACTAAAAACAGTGCCGCTTTAAACACTATACAACACCTCACGAAACCTAAAGAAACCCTTTCCATAGTCACAAACTTTTACTACTCAAAGCTTAAAGGTGAAAAAATTGCCTTAATCCTAGGTTTAACTCCTCTTAAAAATTCTATACTACTCACATACCCCAATAGTAAATTTAACTATGAACTGAATAATCATATAAACACCTTCTGTACGCAGATACTAAAGTTATTTTCATTTATATAGCGCCAACATATTCCGCAGTACTCACAGTACTATAATACGAATACTATTTTTTTTTAATAAGAAGTAAAAATGCAGTAGCAACTTTTGTTGCACATATAGTACCATTGCATTGTTTTTATTTAATGTATTATTAGTGATATTGCTAATACTTTTACGCATGTCTATATAAAGATTATTTATGTACTGCATTTTATAAATTGGGGTTTTGTAAAGTTTGGAATGTTCCTTTAAAAGTAACTTCAAATCTGTAATTTGATAATATGCATTTGCTGCTAAAGTACGGCATAAGTGTAACCATTTCACTAGATTAATTTCTGGCAGCCAAGTCATCTCATTGTTTCGTGTGCAGAATTAATGTGCATTGCAATAATAAATTATACAATTCCTTCTAAATAGACTAACGGTCATTTCTTGTGACATGCTTTGATAAGTAGCTCCTTATTGGACACTTGATAAAGAGAGGCCCTAAATCTTGAAAGCATGTTTATTACATATGACTTTTAGTCAATACTAATTACCACAGTACTTATTTATTCTGCATTCTTACACTAGTAGCCCTATATAGCCCATAACTTCTTCACAACCTCATTTAAAAGTTCAGATTCTGTCTATTGTCAAGGTAAAGTAAGATAACAAAATTTCTGAATATAAAACAAAAACAAAAAATCCTTTGCTTTATAAGTATTACTGTAGGCAAACTTTATACCTACTATGATTAATTGCAGTTCTAGTTCTTAAGAGCTATAGTATATCTCAGTATACCCTGTTGGTTTCGGAATTCATGTTTACTGAACATTTTTTTCTATGGTACAACTCATATCATGATCATAAAAGTAACACTGCCTCCTCAGACAAAAATGTTTATAAGGTGAAACGAAGGATTATTAAAAACAGCATAGTGGCAAAAGCTAGTGCCTTAAAGAATATAGGTTGTAGACAATCAAGTGCATGTATAATGTTAAAATGTGAGACATATGTTGTTAATCCATTATATTCCATATGGAGATAGCATTTTAACCCCTTAAGGACGGCGGGCGTTCTATGCCGTCCTTGGGGACCCGGTCCTAAACGCCGGCAGGTGGCATAGAATGTCCCCGCCGTCCTATGTACTTACCCGGTCGCTGGCGATCCCACGTTGGCATCCCAGGGAGTCCTTGCAAGGACCTCACGATCACATAGACAGCATAGCCGTGCATAGCAATGCCAGGTAATGAAAGGTACTCCCCCTGCTGCCTGTAATAGGTAAAAAAAAAAAAGTTAAAACACAGTTTAAAATAAAATATATACATAGATCATATATATATATATATATATATATATATATATATATATATATATATATATATACACACACACACATATACATACATACACATACACTGTATAAGTGTATTTTAATATTAATATATATATATATAATATATATATATAAATATATAAATACACGTACAATGATATTGATTAAATTAAATTATAATTCTACTTATATATTTATGTAATATTTTTACATAATTAGGTCATTTTATTAATTACAATTTGCGGAACCTGCCTGACAACCCAAGCCTAAAGTATAGGGAATTTAATTTGATAGCACTATATTTAACCCTATAACTTTCCAAGACACCATAAAAACTGTACATGGGAGGTACTGTTTTACTCGAGAGACTTCGCTGAACACAAATATTAGTGTTTCAAAACAGTAAATTGTATTACAACAATGATATCATCAGTAAAAGTGAAGTTTTTTTGCATTTTTCACACACAAACGGCACTTACACTGACGATATTATTGCTGTTATACTTTTTACTGTTTTGAAACCCAAATATTTGTGTTCAGCAAGGCCTCCCGAGTATAACAGTACCCCTCATGTACAGGTTTTAAGGTGTTTTCAAAAGTTACAGAGTCAACTATAAGGTTGGTGTTTCAGTTTTTTCACATTGAAATTCGCCAGATTGGTTACGTTTGCTTTGAGATCGTATGGTAGCCCAGGAATAAAAATTACCCACATGATGGAATGCCATTTGCAATAGTAGACAACCCAAAATATTGCAAATGGGGTATGTCCAGTCTTTTTTAGTAGCCACTTAGTCACAAACACTGGCCAAAATTGGCATTCAAATTAGTTTTTTGCATTTTTCACACACAAACAAATATTAATGCTAACTTTGGCTAGTGTTTGTGACCAAGGGGTGCCTAAAAAAGACCGGACATACCCCATTTGCAATACCTTGGGTTGTCTACTATTGCAAATGGTATGCCATCATGGGGGTAATTCTCATTCCTGGGCTACCATACGGTCTCAAAGGCAACAAAACCAATCTGGCGAATATCAATGTGAAAAAACTGAAAAATGTAACATGCTATATTTGACCCTGTAACTCCCCAAAAGACTATAAAACCTGTACATAGGGGGTACTGTTTTACACGTGAGACATCACTGAATACAAATATGTGTATTTTGACAGTAGTAAGATCAGGTTTCTGTGGGAAAAGCAAGTCTTATGGCTTGACTGGTGTGTGTATTTGTGTTTAGCAATGTAATAACTATCCACTTACTTCAGGTGGAAGGGGTTTTCATCCACACTTTTTCCCCCACCACAACTCTTTTGGTATGTATAAATATATATATATATATATATATATATATATATTTCCTGGCTAATCATGACAGCATATTACACATGGGTTAGCTCCGCCACTTAAAGCCGATAGGGCAGGAATAAAACAAAACCTTTAGGAGTATCCCTCAGTCTTTTTCCTGTCCTACAACCCTTAGGATGTGAGCATTTCTGCTCCCTTTACTCATGGACATGTAGGTTTTTTCTCTTCATTACTTTATTTGTTTTTGCTATGGTGCCTTTATACTGTGGTGTGTTGATACTATGGTACTTTTACACTGTGATTCCTTTAAACTGGGGTGCTGTAGCGTTACTCACCTTATCCAGGGGCTGGCCGCGGTCCTCTCTTCGAGCCGCGTGCGGTCCTGCTGCTGCACGAGCCGTGCGCGGCTCATCCGACGGCCTCAACAGGAAGGCGGGCAGTGACCGCGAGAAGCGGTCACATGTCCCGCCTGAATCTAAGAGCGCGCAGCGAGTCTCGGGCGCGCTCTTAAAGAGACAGTGGGAGCCTAAATTGTTAAAAGGCTCCCATTGGCCCCTGTCATGCCACACTCCCCATACACTTACCTTTTGGGGGTGTGGATATGACAGGAGCCAATCACATTAGTTTAGAAGCTATATATACTTACCTCTCCCTTTACTCCCTGCCCTATCGTGGTTTCTGTATCAGTTCCCTTTAGCGCTTGTTGTGTTCAGTTGTGTTTCTCCGTTTTGACTTTGGCTTTGTTTCTGACTACGTTTTCTCTTTATCCTTATCTGTTCTGGTTGTCGGCTTGCTGTTTACTGTGTACCAGACCCCTGCTTGTCCTAGTTTACGCTGTCTCTCTGTGTCCTTGACTTCGGATCGTCCCTGACTCTGCCTCCTCTCATGTACGTCGAGTCCGGCCATTCTAAGGTCCGGTAGACGTATCTCTCCTCTGTGTTGTCTTCTGTTTAGCCGAATCCTGCGTGTTGGGGTATATTCTCGTTACAGGTGCATTATGCAGCCATGCCTTATACTGTAACGCCTTAAGCTATGATGCCTTTAAACTGTGATGTCTGTAAACTGTGGTGCATTATGCCGCTGTGCCTTATGCTGTAATGCATTTAAACTGTGATGTGTTTAAACTGTGGTGCATTATGCAGCTGTGCCTTATGCTGTAATGCCTTTAAAGTGTGATGCATTTAAACTGGTGCATTATGCAGCTGTCCCTTAAGCTGTAATATCTTTAAACTGTGGTGCATTATGCAGCTGTGCCTTTACTGCCTTATGCTGTGATGCTTTTTTAACTAAGATGCCTTTAACTTTGGTTATTGTTTGCAACTTGTTGCCTTTTTATCACCTTGCAGGCACTTTTACTTTATGCTTCCCCTCAGTCCCAGAGATTTATTCACGGTACCCTGGGTGTTCAGGGGCTATTTATGCTGCAGACCGAGCTCTCTCCCTGGTTTCCAGCAAGCAAATGCATTTGGAAGATGCCTGCACATGTGCAGTTTGTGCCTTAAAGGCCCAATACCGATGACTTGCATTATGGGAATACGGATTGCGGCAGCCATCTTGGATTAGGGCAATTGCAAGTAAGTACCTAAAATGGAGGGAAAATTACTGTAAATATCCCAAACTTATTTGGAAAATATTTGCAGGTTCTTCAGACATGGGTAAGTGCTGTTTCAAACAGTTTAAATCTGTTTGACTGTTTTCTTGGTTTTGGAACTTGACCGTGCACTTTTGTACTTTTATACTTTGCCACATGTAATATTTGTTTTGTTTATTTTATGTCTGAATCTACACCATGTTCTGGTTGTGATGTTAATGCAGTGGTAGAAAAACTGTTATGCATTGCCTGTCTGCAGAAAGTAACCTCTTAAGCTTCACTTATAGCTGCACAGCCAAAGGACATGTTGGCATAGTTTGCAAAGGAAGTTGCAAGGTATTGACTGAATCTACACCATGTTCTGATTGTGATGGAAATGCAGTGGTAGGAAAACTGTTATACATTGCCTGTCTTCAGAAGGTAACATCTTCAGCTTCACCTACAGCTGCACAGCCACAGGACATGCTGGCATAGCTTACAAATGAAAGTTATAAGGTATTTTCTGAATCTACACCATGTTTTGGTTCTGATGAGAAAGCAGTGTAAGAAAACAGTTATGCCCTGACTGTCTCCATAAGGTAGCTGCTTCAGCATCACCTATACCGGCGCAGCCACATGACAGGTGGGGCGATGCTACCGCTTGACAACTTAGCTTTTTTTTACGCAAGCCTTTGGATCAAAAGTGGACACAGACCTGTCCAAATTTTTACGCCTGCTGATGCAGGTTGTCATCCAGCTGTAGTTTTCACTGAATGTTTAAAGATCTAAATGCTACTCTGGATAGAGATATTAAGAGCCAAGATTGAAAATGCAGTCTGGAGTCTTCAGGTTACAAGTGAATTCTTCACAGACGCTTCCTTAGATGTAATTAGGATATTTTCTCGAACAAATAGCTTTATCTACAGCAGTTGGGAAAGCTTTTGATGAATCAATTAAAATGCAGCTGAGGGCTGCAAGGTGTTTGTACCTCAGGACTGAAGATCCAAGAATCCGGTTCCTCAGGGTCATACAGGTGAACCGCTAGTGACCAGCATTTCTGAGATACATGGAATTACTGACCATGCAGGGTATACTCCAGAGGTAACTCATGGCAGTTGGCAACCTGCCTTTCAAGGTTCTAATAGAGCTATGAAGAAGGTGTAGCACTGAAGCTTCAGACACAAGAGTCTCTATATCAACAAGATAATTAAGACAGATGACTCACAGGTATAGCACCAAAAGAATATGTATTAAACCTTCTGGGCGAAGATGTGATTTCTTAGGTCCCTTAACAAAAACGGTTCCTAGGACAATGTTCGCCTCTCTTCTGATGCTAAAAGTAAAGGCACATGGAAGTCTATATTGGACCTAAGAAGGACCAACAATAGACTGAATGACAGAGCCTTTGGGATGGAGTCAATCAGATCCATATCTCCAGCAATTTGGAAGGACAAGTTCCTTATCACTATATAGCTCAAGGATGCTTGCTATCATTCCAATCAACCTAGATCTTTAGCATTATCTCAGAAGAGAAAACAGAGAAAAAAAGACCATGGGTATATTCCCATGCACTCAACCCAAAAGGGTAACAGTGTCAGGTGTAGCCCAATGTCTTAAGTACCGCAAAGAGACTCCAGGGGTACAAAAAACAAAGGGTAGATGCTACTAGTCTCAGTGCATACAGGGCTCTGAGGTCAGATGCATCTCCTGGATATATGTATAGCAGTGTAATTGTAACTATAAACTGGCTATAATAAAAATGTAATAAATACTATACTATTGAGACCAAGAAATAATAAATAAACCAAAGTATATACAAGTGATACAGATGCTAATATGCAAACCAGAGATATAATCCAGGTAGGGATATATTACAAATCTGTATAAGGGTATGATCCACAATCCTGGATTACAACTTTATTAGAAAGTATATTGGCTAACTTGGAAAGGATCAATCCCAATACAATTCCCTATCTCTGGGCCATTTCAAGGTTTACTCTTAATACTCCTGTGCCATATCTTTTAGGCTTAGAGACTATGCTTGTAGTAAAAAAAAACCTCAATAGGCAGCAGAGTACAGTGTGGGTCTAAACATAGTCCCAGACAGTCAATCTTAAATCATCATAGAGAGAGTTAAATTGCAGACAGGACTTAGGAGAAAGAGTACTGTCCATAGTAGAGTATGGGGAGAGAATGCAGTATGTAGTTAGAACGTCAGTATCTAAAAAACTGACAATGTAAATTAAAAAGCCTCTCTCCCTGGTAAGCTAACTAGACAGGCATAGAAGCAAGAAATAAAGAAGTGAAAATCAGAGAGTTAAATAAATCATATGGAAATCATAGTGCTAAATCCACAAATGTCCAGTGCCCATAACTAAAATAAGAAGAACGCCTGAAGCGCGTTTCAGTGCCTTGTGAGATGCACCTTCGTCAGGGGGGCGTTGTGGTGACATTCTGTCATCAAACTAATATGGTGACCAGGGGTCATGTGACCAAGCTCATGTTTGCTTTTCTTACAGTGGGATAAGCTTTACCCTTTTGAAATGTTAATTGGTTACAAGTCAGGAAAGAGATAACCACTTCCCCTTTTTCTCCATTCCTCTCTGTTCCTTCTTGGCTGTGCTACTGAGCAGTCCTTTAAATAGACATGGCCTAATTTCTATCATGGTGAACTGTGAGTGGGATCTGGTGATTTTATAAGATGTAGTTGTTATTGTTAGTTAGGTTGTTGTTGCTGTTGTTGTTGGTATAGTTAGTTAGATTGTGTGTCATTATTTGTATGTTGTTGTTGTTTTGTCTCTGAATAAATATTAGTTAAAGTAGACGGACCAGAGTTTATATGTGTATGCGTACATAATAATTTATAGAGTTTGGTGATACACCACAGGCGTTCTTCTTATTTTAGTTACGCCTTAAGTTTGGCTGCTTGATGAATACCAAAAAGAGCAGTCTCACGACAGCTCAGAGGATGACTTTTCTGGGTGGAGTATTTTATACTCTGCTTTCCCCTATTCCAGGAACAGTTCCACAGATGGTGGAAGTTTTCTCTTCCAGTTTCTTAATTTTCGCTTGGTAACAGAAAGAAAGTAGATGCAACTACTAGGAATCCTGGCTTCCAACATCAGACTTGTCAGATGGGCTCAATGGAATCTCAGGATTCCTCAAAGGTCCTTCCTATCTCAGTTCAACAAGAGAAAGATTAATTGGAGCCAGCCACTGACGATGTCACCATCAGTGGAGTTACACCTTACCTGGTAGCTGAAAGAGAGAATATGTCTCTGGGTTTCCTATTAACAGAACTTCATTGGGCAAGTATAAGCTCAGATTCCAGTTTTCAAGGATTGGATACACATTGTCTGGATCATGTTATGCAATGTCTGTGGATAAGGGAAGGAACAATATTTCCATCCAATGTTATGCAATGTGTCATTTTCAGGACTCTTGTTTACTTTGGATGGTTGCTGAAGAACAAGTTGGTCTGAATTTGCTCAAATATCAATGTAAATGTATCCTATTTCAATCGTCAAGATGGGTGTCACAGCCACTTATTGATGAAGCAATTACAACCCATAATGAGCAGGGCACAGGAGAACAACCAGGGGCTCAGAATACAATGGCTGATTACTTGAGCCAAGTAACAGTGGTAAAGGTGGAATGGCAACTCTATCCAGACATATCCTCAGGGTTGACTCAGATTTGGCTGATACCCTATGTAGATCTGATGGCCACTTCTCGGAACTACCAAATCCAGAAGCTTTTTTCAAATTTTTAGGACCGGAATGCTCAAGGTCAGGATACTCTGACTCAAATTTGGATTCTCAGTATGATGTACCTATTTTTCCTGTCTTCAATGTTCCTAAAGGAAATTCAAAGGAGATAGTGGAAGGTCACGAAGACTCTAAGCTCCTATGATGAGTAAGATGAATCTGGAACCTCCAAGGGAAATTCCAGTACGTCCAGACCTATTATTGCAAGGTCCCTTGACACACCATGATCCTTAAGCTCTGGTGTTGAGGCTGGTGTCTCTAGAAATATAGGCATCCCTGAGACGGTCATTAAGATCCTCTTACAGTCCTATAAATACTTTACAGATTACAAACTTGGCATGCATTTGTCTGTTGGTCTCAAGAATAGAGGTTGGAATTACTCCTCAATCAGGTCTTGATATGATCTGAATTATAACATTCTAGAGGAGAACAGATTGGCACTTTCCACATGGATGGGTACCCATTGAGTATTGGGACCCCAGTAACTTTGCTTCATGCAAGCAGCAATTAAATTCAAGTCTCCACTGAGGGTGTTGAAGTCCATATATGACCTACCTCTGGTCTTACAAACCACCATTCGAACCTCTAGCAGGAGCTTCCATGGTGTCAGCACAGAAAGTGCTGTTGCTGGTGGCTGGTACCTCAGCAAGGTAAATGTGTGAATGTGAGCTCTAGGCTCGATCCTGTGTACAGCTATTCACTAATTTTCAACAGGATATGGTTGCCTTCCATTTAGCACCAGAAATCCTGCCTAAGGTGAATGCTTATCAATGTCATTCTCTGCCTGTACTGGAGGGTACCTATTGAGTATTGGAGCCCCTGGTGCTTTGCTTCATGTAAGCAGCAATTAAACTCAAGTCTCCACTGAGGGTGTTGAAGTCCACATATGATCTACCTCTGGTCTTACAGGCTCTGACTAAACCATCATTCGAACCTCTAGAAGGAGCTTCCATGATGCTGTTGCTGGTGGCTGGTACCTCAGCAAGGTGAATGTGTGCACTCCAGGCTTGATCCTGTGTACCTTCTCTCACTGAATTTCAACAGGATATGGTTGTCTTGCATTTAGCACCAGAGATTGTGCCTAAAGTGAAAGCTTTTCAATGCCATTCTCTACCTGCACCAAAGGATTTTGGGGCACTCTCCACTAGTGCAATTGAAGTATTGTGGGCTTCCATGGCAATGGTCTCTACTGAAACTTTGTAAAGTTGGCATTCGGATGTCTTTGAACTTGTTTGTCTTGCATTACATATTAGACATTGACGCAATCAATGAGGCGCAATTTGGACGTTACTTCCTTAACTCAGTTCAATCTTCTAATCTATGTTGAATTGTTCTGATTATTTGATTGCCAATCCCTATGCAACGATACTCCTTTTAAAGGTTTTGTTTTATTCCTGTCCTATCGGCTGTAAGGGGCGGAGCTAACCCATGTGTATATGCTGCGATGAACAATAACCAGAAAAAGAAAATTACGGTAAGTATGAATACATTTTTCCTCTGTACATATCAATATAATATTTGAGGATATTCAGTGCAGCAGAAACAGCATCTGAAACGTAAGCTTCCCATTCCAGAGCTATATAGCACAACAGCTGACGTACAGAGTCCTTTTTACATTTCCTGTTTATTGTCTTCACAACTATCCTGCTTCATTTCGTCAGGCCATAGGTTTCAAATATTATCTTCCCAAAATGTATGTAATGAATGAATGAATGAATAAATGTACTGTACACGGTGTACATGTACATAAATTAGAGTTTTATGGACAATAGTTTATACACAGTTGCTGTATGTGTCCGTTGCTTGTGTAGTATCCATTTTCAATATATATATTACACAAACATATAATTTATTTTTACGAAGCGCACTTTTTAGTTATGATGTAAAGGATTCTACATTGATTACACATTTATACTCACTTGCCATTATAGCTCCCATTTATAGATAAACCTAGAATGCTTGAAAGATTTCTAGAGCAATAAATTAGTGTATTAAACATCTTTCATGCCACCAGTGCCATGTCAGTAATCCCTAGCAGTATTCCATAATTATATATCTTATATAATATTTTTATATTTTTTCTTAAATATCTTGTTCACTTATGTAACCAAACATCTTTATTAACATTATAATTAAAGCCAGATGTTATGCATTTCAAGTACATGTATAGCAACCGCATTTAATTAATTAATTAATATCTAAGACATAACAAAACACACTTACCTCAAGGCTACATTGAACAACACAAGATTAATGATTATCCATACATTTAATGAGTATTGTCCTTTAGTGTTATTTCTAACCTTTGTATTGATAAATCCAACATAAATTAAATGCATTATTTTTTTTCTTTTCGATTTCAAAAATGAGCATTGTAATTGAAATTATACACACGCAGCCACACACACACATATATACGGTGTCAGCTGGTAAATAATTTTTGAGCTTTGTTCATTTATCCCCTTTTGCTCAACCTCTAACCCAATGACCGTCAATGCTCTGTTTTACACCATTGACCTATATATACAAGTGTTTTGGAAACAACTACCACTTTTATAGTAGTCAAACTCAGGGTCGGCCTGTCCATAGGTTAGGTCCCGGGGGGACCATGGCTATAGGCGGCACTCTGACAGGGGGAAGTGAGGCCACCCCAAAGTCTAATAATCAGTGGACACGTGAGGAGGGTGGGAAGGTTGCATGGTACTCAGGGTTATGGGAAGGTTCAGCACTTTACTTCTGGCGTATTACCTGCAGTGCGAGCTGGAACTTCAGTGCTCACTTTACTTCCCAGCGTTGCGGCAGAGCTGCTCCTAGGACGGGGCAGAGCAGTAGAATCTGCATGCTGACCACCAACAGGGCAGCACATAAGACAGGACACGGAGCTCCCTAATGCAGGAGCCAGCAGACAGTAGTCAAGCGACAGCGGTAGGGACGTGAGGAGCAGGTTAATGGTAAGTGTCATGACTGGCTGCAGTGCACCCACAGTGTGTTGCACATAGTAAGCCAATCCCAACACACTCATAGACACACTGCACTCAAACACATCCCTAGCACACACACAGACACACACTTCACCCCAGCACACACAAAGACACATACGTCACCCCCATCACCCACAGACACATTTAATCCCCAGCACACACAGACACACACTTCATCCTCAGCACACACTGCATCCCTAGCACACACAGACACATACTTCATCCCCAACAAACACACAGACACACACTTCCTCTCCAATACACACACACAGACACCCACTGCATCCCCAGTACCCACACAGGCACACTGGATTCCCAGCACACACAGACACACATTTCATCCCCAACACACACAGACATACTGCATCCCCAGTACACTAATAGACATTCTTCATCTCTGGCGCAAACATACAAACTATATCCTCAGAACACACGCATTGAATCTAAAAGCACTCACACAACACTGCATTCTCTAGATAACTACATCACTCCGCTCAAACACTAACACTACAGAAACACAGACCTATCATCAGTAAACCTACAAATTCCAAATGTCAGAAACTTAAAGGCTGTCCATCCAAAACAGCACATAAGATGTCAATTTTTATTCAAAACTAGCCCAAACTTCCACTCCGCTCATATTTACACACATCCATCCCACATGTCAAATTAACTTACTCCCTTTTTGGTTTGTTATTTTTATGATTGAGGTTGCTAATATTTTAATACCATTGCAGAAACATATATGTTGATCAATTAAAAATCCTTATAAATTTAATTTTAGTTTTAATTATCATGATTTAACTTCATGGATTTGGTTGTGTTTTGGTGGTGTGGTTTTGGTGTGAGTGGGAGGGGGCAGCATTTCATCCTGGGACACAGGCAGCACAATGTTTTTAGCCGGCCCTGGTCAGACTTTCCCCACCCTGATGCTATTACTCGATGACAGAAGTAAAAGACAGGACAACGTGCGTAGGTCTGTCTTTCAAATTGGTCAGAATGCTAAGTTAATGCTTGAACAATGAAATCCAGAGTAGGCATGGGCATGTGTTTTCAGATTTGCTCCAAATCTTATTGCTAAGCCTTTCTGCATTTCTAACCACCAATAAAAAGTTAAAGTAAAGTTAGAAACTTATGGCATAGCCTTTGTTAAGACATGCTTATCATTAGTCCTTACTATCCAAAGATTTTACTTATTTTTTTTTTTTTTTAATGCAACTAAAACTGACAGGGTGACCTGCCACTGTGTGTGTGTATATGTGTGTTTGTGTAAGTGTATTTTCAAATTTGTGTTGTAAAAATAATGGCATGTCATTCGTTAAATGTTTAACTTGAAAAAGTAATTGACTGTGACAATATACTTGTTAAGTCCATAGTGTGAAGTAGTAATCAATCAAGCTCAGTGTTCCACAGCAGTGTCTG
Organism: Pelobates cultripes; assembly: GCA_933207985.1. Taxonomy (NCBI): domain Eukaryota; kingdom Metazoa; phylum Chordata; class Amphibia; order Anura; family Pelobatidae; genus Pelobates; species Pelobates cultripes. Next base: position 112,982,733 of record OW240917.1, on the reverse strand, counting down.
AATATTGAATTGATGTGTATATTCGTTTTACCTTGGTAAATGTGATAATTAATCTTTTGTGCTTTGCCATTTGGACAGGCTCTCAAGTCGGTCCAAAACATTATGCAAATCCTAAGATGTACCATCTGAATATGGATTTGTTATTTTTTCCCTCTTGCTTAATGCATTTTTATTTCCATACATGTAAGTACTGAAATACAGCACTGCATACATAAATAATATAAAGAAATCCATTATGCTTTGTGAAATTTCATAAGAGGCAAATTTGAATGATGAATGGGTCAAGCCCAATTATTACATATAAACATTGTATTCAGCAGAAATACTTATTATTATTAGTCCAAAAAAACATCAACCTCATGCAGGGTTATTTGTTAAAATATGGATTGTAAGGTATTCAAAGTAAATTTTATGCAAAAACTGCTAAACTGAAAATATAGCTGACTAGGATGCTGTAATACACATGGTCAAGGCATAATAAGCACACTAATAAGTATTTATAAAAGCCAAGGATTTGGAGGGCATTGCTAAGAAGCACAGCAAGATGGACATATTAGGCATGAGCTCTGGTTTGAGAGGAGCTAAACTATGGCTACACTGCAAATTCAACAGTCGGTAATGCTCAACTGAGAACTTGAGTCAGAGACTCCACAGCAACAGTCTAATAAACTGCACCTTGATCCCATAAGGAGATTTTTATTGGACCCTCTAAAGCTTGAGCCAAGATCCAAGATGGTAGTCCCCCCTAGCAGACATAAGCAGGAGGATACGCTCTAGAGAATGGATTTTCTGGTCCAAGATGGCCCTGGATTTCAGGATGCTTTACTGCAAAAATGTCCAAAAAAATTAGACATAACATCCATGCTCATCAAACTTGAAGCTACTCTGCACACTGATATAGTTGAAATACGAGCCAAAGTCAAAACTGAGAATAAATAACAGGAACAAAAAATTACTACGCTCTCAGATACCACAAGGTAAACCACGATTGCACAAAGGCTAGTACAAAGGAGAAAGCTTAAACAGGATTAGATCATAAATGCTTGGTCTATGTAATCCCTGTGCCACCAACTGGTGCCCGGGTAATGCAGTGGGAATGACACATGTTCAACTGGCCCTATAAAAAGTGCTGGGTTTTGAGCAGGCAGCGTCCAAAGGAATATGAGAGAATTTGTGAATCCAAGACAAAATGTGATGACATACCAATGTGGCAGGTACTGTTACATGCCTCCTTTGCCCCAATGTTTGTACTGGACCACAGTATTACCAAAGCAAAAAAAAAGTTAAATGTGAATAAGCTATGAACTACACTCAGCACTAAAATGCAACAAGGGGCACAAGGGCCAGAAAACCCTTTTACCTGGCCCAGACAGACTGTTTTTTTGGATGTACATCAGTTGACTATTTTTACAGTTATGAAATTGCTACAAATACTAGTACTTTCAAGTTTTTGGTATTACTAAAAATTAGTAGTCTCTGTCAATGCACTGGGTTTCAATGTGCCTGAAAGGAGAACTGAAAGGAGAACTTGCTTCATGAATTCCTAGCAGCTAAAGTCTCAGTTGTATTTGTACAATAAACACACTTTAGGTACTCTTCTGTCATATATTTAAAAAAAAAAAAAAAAAGATTACTACCCTATTGATTTAGTGATTATTCTGAGGTTAACATGCACAGAACCGTTGTCCTCTTCTCTGGCTTTATTTCATTTACTTCAATAGGTCATGTATTAAATTTACTTTTGTGTACAGGCTTATTGCAAACCAAATGTATACTTTCACTAGTGTATACATGTCTAATTTGTACCACCTTGGTGAACATTCTGGGGGCCTTAGATGACTTTATAGAGGAGATTTTGATACTTGGGAGTGATTTTAATATTCTAGATCCCTGTCTTATCAACACATCTAGTTCCCTGCAACGGGATGCTAAATACTGGCACAGATTGCACTGTTTGTTACATACACAAAAATCATTGGACTGTTGGTGTATCCAACATCCCATTGCTAGAGACTATACCTTCTTGTCTGCAGTCATATTCTAGGATAGATATGTTGTTATTCTCACAAAGATATCTGCCTTCATTACATAAGTCATCTATCTCCTCGAATAAATGGTTACAAAATCCTTGTTCTCTTTTACACATCATCCTGCTTCCTCTTTTTGGAAGTTAAATGAACATCTCTTCCAATCACCAACAACTCAACTTAAAATACAGGAGACAATTAATACTTATTTTGTATAAAATACTATTGAGCCGATACCTCCTATACTTAACAGAGAAAATCACAAGTGTGTAATTCGTTATGAATTTATAAAATTGGATGCAGCTTTTAAATAAAATTGAAAAGTGTTTTTTCTCAGCTCCATTAAACAATCTTCCATTGTTCCATTGACAATCTTCCACTTTTAAATATCTATCACGCAAGCCACACCTAAGCAGGATAGATCTTAATTTTTTCTGACCAGAAGCAAACCTAAAGCTCAACATTTTCCAGATTGAGACCAAGATGCTGCTGAGGCCTTAAATGAAAGGCTGATGATACAGTGCTATATACACTCGAAAACATCTGGGGAAGAGCTAGTTATTGAGACAAAGATGCAGGCACTTCTCCTATATATGTCTTCAGACCTACAACTTCAATTCAGGACTATGGTAGATGAAATTAAGAAAGCTATATCCAATCTGTGTGATCATACTGCAATATGGAAGCAAAAATGGTGGAATATGTCACAGCTCATAACAGCCTCGCAGATGTAGTTACCAATATGGATCAAAAACTACAACAACACGTAGACTAAGTAACAAATTTGGAAGATTTTTTTCAGAAGGAACAACCCATGTTTTAGACAGATTCTGGAGCCCTTGGACCAGAAGTCCTTATTATCTTATATAATGGACATACAAGGGTAAAGGAATTTGAAAACTGAATTACTCTCTATTATCAGATGCTATATTTAAAAACCAAATATCTCAGATGTTAAAGAACTATATTAGAATGAACAACACAACAGACATATCCTCTTATCCTCTTTCACTCTATCGTGTGCCCATAAACCAGCAATTAGGGGTCTCTTCATATGAAGAGCATTAAAATGACCCAATGGCTTTTAGAGTTGCAGAGTAATGAGAGTTATGAGAGTAAATAATCATCGTCTCTCAGCTAAGTCTGCAAACTTAATTGTGCTTAGGGTCAATTCATACCACCAAGAAAATAAAATTGGCAGATGGTTGGCAAACAGTATTAAAATGCATGAAGCTTAAAGGGGCACTATAGTCACCAGAACAACTACAGCTTATTGCATTTATTCTTACGAGTAGAATCATTCTATCCAAAAGCCCAAAATGAATGTAAATATTTCAAACCCATATTACTGTTAAACATAGACACAAAGATTTACAGATTTTTTTTTTTAGCTCACCGAATGAGAGAGGAACTGCAAGATTTGATATGTGAGTATTATAAAAGACTGCCACAGTGCTGATAACACAAGGAAGGTGTTAAACTTGGTGTCACTCGTGTGGGGGGCAAGGTGTCTCTTATTATTCCTATTTGCTAAAAATGCTTTTGATAGACTGGCATTAAGGTTATTTGCCTCACTCTTTCTCCAGTTCTCCAGACAATCTTTTATATAAAATGCACTCGGCTGTGGTGGTGTCCTCAGGTAGCTTTATTACTGTATTATGGCAAGTTTTTGTCTCCAAGTCTATATGTTTTTACTCTAGAACCACTGGCCGTGCTAATAAGAGAATCTTTGGATGTCCATTATATCACTATAGGCAAAAAGTGATATAAAGTAAGTTTATTTGCAGATGATGTTTTGCTGACCCTATCTCAACCCCTGATTTCCTTTCCAACTTTACTCCGGAGGACTATAGCAAATCTTCTATTGCATGCTAAATGAAACAAAAACCAAAGCCCCCAGTGTGAGACTGTCAAATGAACTGGGCTATGATCTTGATTCAAATTTGATTGTCAGGCGTCACTCATAAAATATTTAGGACTGCATATAACCAAAGACCCAGCAGAACTGTTTCCAAAGCGTTATCTAAGCACTTGCAATTTGATGAAAAAAACATTATAATACTAGAACAGTAATAATATATCATGGTTGGGTAGGGTGGCGGCATAACACATTTCCTTTTTGTCCAAACTCCAATATATTTTCCACTCCTTACCTATTCTAATTTCAAAATATTTTTTTCATGATATACTAGAGGGTATTATTTATATGGAAGGGTAAGTAATCTAGTGTGGTGATTAATGTCCTCCATAGACAATGTGGAGACCGAGGTATTAAGTTCCCTGGCACTTACTTATATTATAAAGAGCAATTCTAGCTATAATTCTGACACTACATGCTTCTGACAGAGTTCGTTAATGGGTAACTATAGAAGAAGCACATAATAATAATACATCTTTGGTTGCACAATGTTGGGTACTTAAACATATTATCCTCCTGACTTCAAAGATTTTGTTGTCTATGTGGGGCCAATATAACAAATTACTTTCTTTATATATACACTGATCAGTTACAACATTAAAACCACTGACATGTGATTTACTTTGTTTATATCAATACAATTGCACTTGTCAAAGGGTGGGCTATATTAGGCAGCAAATGAACAGTCAATTGTTGAATATCATGTTTTAGAAGCAATAAAAATGGGAGAAAAGTGAATTGTGACGTTGACAAGGGCCAATTAGTGATGGCAAGAAAACTGGGTCAGAGCATCTCCAAAATGGAAAGTGTAGATACCCAAATTGGTGCAAGGAAGGTCAACCGGTGAACTATCGTTATGGTCATTGATGTCCAAATCTCATTGATGCACAAGGGGAGTGAAGGCTAGCCTGTCTGGTCCAATCATATAGAAAAGCTACTGCTCAAATTGCCGAAATTTGTAATGCAGGCTGTGATATAAATGTGTCAGAAAACACAGTGCACCAGGGCCGTCATCTGGGGGTGACAACCATGATGGTTGTCACGGGCCCGGCGGTCCTGGGGGGCCCCACCTTCCCTCTCTGCACAAATAGATAGCGAATATCGCTATCTATGTGTGCAGCCGCGGGCCCCCGGCTCCTTGTTACCGCAGAGGGGGCCCAGCACACTGCCTCTTCTCCTCTCTTCTAGTAACTCTTGCGATAACCGCGGTCTTCTGATCATTGCCATGGTATCGCGAGAGTTATTAGAAGAGAGGAGAAGAGGCAGTGTGCTGGGCTCCCTCTGCGGTAACAGGGAGCTGGGGGCCCCCAAGGCCAACGGACCACCAGGGATGGAATCTCCCCACCTCCCTGGACACAGGTAAGAAACAGGGAGGGGGAGAAACATTTAATTAATTTAATATAAAATGTATTTGAAATGAATGTGAAAATGCCCCTTCCTCCCCCCCCCCCACCCCCAGATTGCACATTTACACACACACACACACTGTGCTTTGTCAGGGGCCCCAAAATTTATGATGGCTGCCCTGCAGTGCACCATAGTTTGATGCAGGAATATTCAGTGTACCCTTGATGACAGTAGAGAATAGAAAATACTAAAGTCTCAAAAAAATGAGACTCTGAGCTGTTTTTTTTAGACAGAGTATAGAAAATACTTAATACATATTATGACTCAAAACATCAGCACTGAGTATTGATAAAAGGGAATTTATCCATAAATTGTATAACATACTGATTCCAAAGAGTGCCACAGAAAAATCAAATTAGAAATACTTTATTATAATTCAAGTAAAGAAAGGCACTATAAATGGAAGTTCAAAGTAAAAAATGGATAAATATACCATATATCATTGGGGGAAGAGGGCAAACAAATAGGCTTTAGAGAGTTATAGACCTCAAAAAATGAGGTAGAGATAATGGTAATTAGGCAGGCAGCCAGAGTATTACAGAGTAAATATATATTTTAAAGGATAATAAATCTGCCCTCTTACTCCTAAATAAAGCACATTCGAGGGTGTTCTATTCTGTCCCTAATAGTTAATAGCAAAAGATCATACTATATCAAGGAATGCTTAAAGGGGCAGCGTGGAAAAGGAGAACTACAAATCTAAACTACAATCCGTATAGCTCCTAAAACAGACACCTTCAAGGATGTTCTATGCTGTCCCTCATGATATGTAGCAAAAGAATCATACCTCATTAAGGAAGGCTTAGAGGGGCAGCATAGCAAAGTAGAGATATAGATCTAAAGTCTGTCCCTATAACTCCTAACACAAACACCTTCAATGGTGTTCTATGCTATCCTTGAAGGAGAAGTAAAAAATAGGGAAAAGGGAATACCTCTGCCGACCTCTCCTCAATTCAGATAACTCAGTGCTGAGATAGAAAATAATAAATAACAAGGTGAATCAAAAACCTAGTGCCACCATGTGTAAAACAAGTAAGAGCTAGCTATAGACCCGACGCGCGTTTCAGTGCGTCTAGTGCACCTTCGTCAGGGGCTGAAAATACCTCAGAGATTGAAGTGACTTTTAAATCTTCAAGAGCCAATCATAGTCTTCCCAAAATCGCCCGACGATCATCAGCCGGTGTGTAGAGAGGCGTGATATGGGCGGCGAGACCGCATACACGTCATACCCTCCATAGAAGTGGGCGGAGCGCCAGTACATGCGTCCGGTCCCACGTGGATGTGTAGGGACGGAGACAGATGAGTGGGAAGGAAATATAATATCGCGTCATACAAAACTCCTCCCCTACTCATACCTACATGTCAATGGTAGGCGGGCTAGGGGCGGATGGAAAGTGCCGCACATTGCGGCCAATGATTCCTCCCTTTAAAGGGACAACCAATATAGTATGTCAAATCGGTCATAATAATCAATAAAAGAAAAGACAAAAAACAAAAAGGGGTGGGGGAAGGGAGGGAGGCAGAGAGGAGGTGGCATCACACATTAAAACATATAATTGGCCACCCTATATACCTTCTGATTAATCCCCCTACGTCAATTCTATAATGAAACTAAAACGATTTAGACGAGTTTAATAATATATACCCTACAAGCATAGTTGCAAGTACATGAAAGGATATATAATAAGCACAGTGGCACAGAAATTGCCACTAAACTTAAAAAATGTTGCAATGCAAATATGCTTATAGTTGAACAACCAGATTGATATATATCAAGAGGAATAAAAAGAAATCAAGAATAGTAAAGTAACATTAATACAAAAAAGGTTACTATAACGTCTAATGGCTAACCTAGATCAATCAAATATATGTCCAGAATAATAAAATGATTAAGGGAGACCCTAAATACATCAGTGACCCTTGAGAGCTAATATAATGGGGTCTACTTAATAGTAATAGATCTCTTCATATAACTAGAGTTATAACTAGAAGTATAGACCTGTAACATTGAATATAATACTAATGAATAGAGAGTTCACAATTAAACTGTATCTGTTTATTCATTATCTGTTTATTCATTAGAAATAGAAAGATGGCTGTAAGCCTAATGAAAAATTTAAATACTGCTATAAATATCAACCTGAGGGTATATGAAATTGTCACTTGATTTAAAAAATCTAGGAGGCAAGAAGGCTCAAATGAGAATATGTCGCTTACAGATCATAAATATCATTAGATGTTAGAGGTATCTAATTAAAGTAAACTTAGAATAATTAGATAAATTAGAAAATATATACGAGTGTATAAGTGGATAAAACTATTTATAAGTCATAGAATATTGTAAAGTTTCTATAACTATATAGATGATATTTTACTATCAGAGATCACTAATAAAAGGGGAATAGGAAAAACCTTTGTTTAACCCCATAGGGGACAGAGTGTTCAAGCGATAGATCCAAAAACACTCTCTTCTTCTAAGGTGTCTATCTAGGTTTCCTTTCCTTTGGTCGAGTTTGACCAATTCAATACCAAAAAATTGGAGTACCGTATGGTCACCTTGATGGAAATTCTTAACATGTCTGGATACTGTGGTTTCAATATGTCTAGTAGTTTTAATAGAATTTATATGCTCCAGGATCTTTTAAATGGCCTTTTAAATGGCCTGAAAGTCTTTCCCACATATAATTTATTACATTGGCATTTTATCAAATAAACCAGGCCTTTGGTGTTACAATTGAAGAAAGAGTTCGGATGGAATGTGTCAGACTGAACACTATTCGTGGCCTTGTTTTTTCTAAAGAGGTCAGTTTCAATGATACCCATTGTATTAGGGATTAAGGTGAGGTCCAAAAAATTGAGACTGGGTGTCCCCATTTCTGATGTAAATCTCAAATTGAGAGTATTGTCATTAAGTGACTGTACAAAGAGGGTAAAATCTTCTGTAGTGCCCTTCCAGACGCTCATGATATCATCGATATACCTTTTCCAAGAAAGGACATATTGAGTAAATTGATTGGAACAGGCTGTGAACACTATTTGTTCTTCCCACCATCCCAGGTGCAGGTTGGCATATGAGGGCGCACAAGACGTCCCCATAGCCGTACCCTGCACCTGGTGGTAGTATATGCCATCGAATAAAAATAAATTGTGTGTTAACACAAAATGTAATAATTTGATGACCAATTCACTATGTTGATGTAGAAGTGGACCTCTCTGTAATAGAAAATGCTGTACATGTTTAAGCCCTAAGGAGTGGGGGATCGAACTGTAAAGCGCCTCCACATCAAGGCTACAAAGTATAGAATCCGTGGGCATATTTAACGCCCAAAGTAGATGCTTAGTCGAATAAATATGTAGGCATAATCCAAAATCAACCATATAGGATTATTAAATTGAGAGACTATAAATCATCTGTGATAAAATGGATGCTCTATAAACTGTGCATATATGAGGACACCCAGGCCTGCCTTTACAGGTAGCTAACATATTTGGTGGGAGACCTGAGAAGTCTTGTGCTTCCAGATGATAATAATTTCTGAAATTTCTATAATGGTGAACTAGTAAGGATGCGAATTGATAAAGGACAAGTGGTAAAGTTATCATTTTAATGTTGTTTATACGCTGCAACCACAAGATCTCAATTTTGGTCCATTGTGTCAGTTTTGTTTCAACATGTGTAGTAATTCTAAATGGTTTGCTTTAATAAGGCTAGTTGAATTTATCTGGTTGAATTCCTAGATACATTATAGAGACCTGTCTCCATTCAAAAGCTTATAGCTTTTTAAGTTCTGCCAAAGAAGATTAAGGCAGGTGTTATGATAACACCAGTATCTTTCCATTATTATGTTTATAAAATTAAATGCAGACCTAATTCTCCAATAGGGCTAACAGTCGGGCAAAGGAATACATAAGTTGAGTCAGGAATAGTACAATCTATTGTTTCTACATTTGCATAACTAACTCCCAAATTATGTTATCTGCTTTAATATGGAGCATCAATGGCTTTAGCACCAAAATAAATATTAAGTGTGAGAGTGGGCAACCCTTGTGCGAGTTATTAATTATGAGGAAGGAATTGGAGAGAGAAACCTGTGTTCAGGATTTTGGCAGAGGGATGAAAATATAAAGCCATATAAAGAATTTAAATAAAAATAAATATACAGTGACACGCACACAAATCTGTGTAGGGTGGATGCAATATGCAGTCAGGTCCATAAATATTGGGACATCGACACAATTCTAATCTTTTTGGCTCTATACACCACCACAATGGATGGAAGTACAGCCCCAGGAAGCACCTCTAGTAGCTATCTGAGGAGTGGCCAGTGGAGTTATCCCTGGGCTGTAATGTAAAGACCGCATTTTATCTGGAAAGAAGGTGTTTACTGCAAAAAGCCTGAAGGGAATGATTCTACTCACCAGAACAAATACAATAAGCTGTAGTTGTTCTGGTGACTACAGTGTCCCTTTAATTATGTCTTTATATAATTGGTTTTGGGTGTTTTCAGGTCCGGTGCAATGATTTTTGGCCATGCTACTGACTGGCAGAGGGAGTGCTGTGCAGTACACTTTTCTTCTGCCGGTCAAACAGATCTTGCTCTACCTTGGTGGGTGCACCCCACGGCCACCTTATGGTTGCACCTGCCCTGGTTTTTCTTTCAGGAAGTGTTCTGGAGGATTGGAAGAAGGCAGATGTGGTTCCTATATTCAAAAAGGGTTCAAAATCCTTGCCTGGAAATTATAGACCTGTGAGCTTAACTTCTGTGGCTGGTAAAATATTTGAAAGGTTATTAAGGGATAATATTCAAGAATTCCTTGAGAAGAACATGGTTATCAGCAAAAATCAGCATAGTTTTATGAAGCACAGGTCATGTCAAACTAACTTGATTGCGTTCTACGAAGAAGTAAGTAGAAGTATAGATCAGGGTGTTGCCGTGGATGTGATCTATTTGGATTTTGCCAAGGCATTTGATACAGTTCCACACAATAGATTAGTGTTCAAACTCAATGAAATCGGTCTAGATGAAAATGCTTGTTCTTGGGTAGAACATTGGCTTAAAAATAGAGTACAAAGAGTTGTCGTTAATGGTAAATTTTCAAGCTGGACAGAGGTGGCAAGTGGTGTCCCTCAGGGGTCTGTTCTGGCACCCCTTCTATTTAACATGTTTATAAATGATCTTGAAGAAAGCATTGAAAATCACGTTTTGTTGTTTGCAGAAAAATTATGTAAAATAATACAATGTGAGCAAGATATTACTTTGCTGCAGAGGGATTTAGATAGACTGGGGGACTGGGCACTCAAATGGCAGTTGAAATTTAATGTTGAAAAATGCAAAGTTATGCACTTCGGCGTAAAGAATACACAAGCAGAGTGTACCCTTAATGGAAGCGAATTAGGGATAACAACACACGAAAAGGACTTGGGAATTGTTATAGACAACAAACTATGCAACAATGTGCAATGTCAATCAGCAGTGGCCAAGGCAAGTAAGATATTGTCATGCATGAAAAAGGGCATTCATTCTCGAGACGAGAATATAATTGTGCCTCTTTATAAATCACTGGTAAGACCACATATTGAATATGCTGTGCAATTTTGGGCACCTGTTCTAAAGAAGGATATTATGGCACTAGAAAAAGTGCAGAGGCAGACTACAAAATTAATAAAAGGAATGGAACATATCAGCTATGAAGAAAGGTTAACAAATTTAATCATATTTAGTTTAGAAAAACGTTGCCTGAGAGGGGATATGATAACATTATACAAATATATTCGGGCCAATACAAACCATTGTGTGGAAATCTATTCACAAACCGGACTTTACATAGGACACGAGGTCATGCGTTTAGACTGGAAGAAAGAAGATTTCGTCTAAGGCAAAGGGAAGGTTTTTTTACTGTAAGAACAATACGGATGTGGATTCTCTGCCTGGAGAAGTGTTTTTTTCAGAGTCCATACAGATGTTCAAACAGCTACCAAAAACATACTTGCAAAAACAGAACATTCAAGGATATAATCTTTCAATGTAGGGTAATAACTGCTTGATCCAAGGATAAATCTGACTGCCATTCTGGGGTCAAGAAGGTGTTTTCTTCCTAGCTTGTTGCAAAATTGGAAGTGCTTCAAACTGTTTTATTTTTTGCCTTCTTTTGGATCAACAGCAAAAAACAAATGTGAGGAAGGCTGAACTTGATGGACGCAAGTCTCTTTTCAGCTATGTAACTATGTAACTATGTAACACTTAAGAAGAATTTTTTGATCTTTGCTATTAAAGAACAGTGATTTTGTTGTGCCACAGTCTGCATTGATTATGTCGCAGGTCACATCTTGGGTGCTGTCCTCTGCATCAATTATGTTGATAGCCTCATCTCCAGTGTCATCCTCTGCATCATTTAAGAGACTGGACTTACATACCAATTTCAAAATGAAACATTTCAACATTTCAACATTGAAAATGCACATGTTTCTTACACTGAATATATAACATTATTTTTACATAAATACTTTCTGTTGGAAGGATCTGCATCATTGAGAAACCAGCATCAATGTTATTAAAGGACACAGAGGCTCTTATTAGGCTTATCACTTTCTTTTACTCTTCAGCAGCAAAGAAAGTTAAGGTATCTATGATATAGAAAAAACTGTAGAAATACCCCACAGGGTTAACGCATTACATCATCATTATCTCCCAGCCTATGGGAACAGCCATCTGTAATATCCTGTCACGTGACCTCCTCTCTTCCTCTTTCTTTGCTGCTGCCTCAGCTAAGTACCTCATAATTTTTCTGCTCTTAAAAATTGTATTGTAATTTACTGTTTTATTAGTATTAGTTTACCCTTAATATTATTTTATTGTTTTTTCTGTTGTTATTACTACCTTTGGTTAATACTATTATTCTTGTCTAGTACATTATATAGAGATGGGAACCACTAGTACCGGTTAGATCCAGATTGGACCAACCTACTTTGGATCCCAAAAGAACACCTGTATGGACACTCCAGAAGTGTCCTGGGGCTTAACCCCTGAGTTTATAACAAAGAAATTAAGCTCTAGACGCTGGATCTACAAATCCAGCAGTTCGAGCATAAACTGGAATATTGGAAGTAAATAGATAAATAATAATATTGATTAGAATGATATATCAATAACCTCTTCCTCATCTATAAAGTCATCCCAGTGCAAAATAGTGTTACCAGCCTAATAGGCTATACCTCCCTAGTCCAAAAGCTGTGACTACAGTGCATCTCAGACTCTTGACTTTAATATGATTTGTAGGGTCACAGTCTGTATATTGTCACCAATAAACATAAATATGAATGAATCGAGTCACAGTTGGAAGTCCTATTTCCTAAAGAAATGTCCACAAATACAAATAGTGGTATCCGGACATTTGGATCATAAATAAAAATCCTTGCTTGAAATGAAGTAACCAATGTTCAATACTGGTCTAAATGAATATTAAGTATAAACTTTTTTCCCCACCACTTGGGGGATGCCTTCGGGGCTCCGAGGTCCCCCCCCCCCTCCATAGCCATAAAAGCCGTTACCTGGCCCACCTGCGCATGCGCGGTTCGCTCCCGCGCATTGCGGCAGCCATCTTGTGGTTGCCAAATTTGCCGCGTTTTTCTCCCGCTGCTCGCTCAGAGAGGGGCGCAGGCTAAAGGGCTTGTTGGGGTGTCAGGCAGTCTACCAGTGTTCCCCAGGAGCCATTCCTGAAGGAACACTTGGTAAGCTGCCATATTATTTGTGCCTTCTTGCTCTGTGCCTTAGTACCTTGTACCACTTTGATTTAGGCCATATTAAAGTGTGCCATATTGATATATATACCACATTAAGTGGTACCATACTGACTTATGCCACAGTTCCTCTGTGCCATATTTCATCTGGTATTGTCTCTGTATATACACAGTACCTAGCCACTATGCAATACCTTTCTGTCAGACAGGCTACTGCTCCTAACATCTCTACTAAGCCCAGCAGATACTGCACAACTGTTGTGTCTGCAGGCACTACTGGCCCCTGGTGGCGTTGAGGAGGCATCCCAGGACCACATGAACTCAGAGGAGTTTCCACTTGCCCCTGGATGCGACCACGAGCAAGTCTGTTACACAGGCCATTTACAATGCCATGGGAGTGATGTCAGACACCTTGTCCCACTCTATCTCCTCCGCTATCATGGCATCAGGCATCTATGGCCTCTGATAGCAAGCCGATGGTCCCTAGCGGTCGCAAGGCTATGAGTAAATCGCATAATTTAATAAGTACTGCCTCCAAAACTAGTATGACGGACAGGTTGCGCCCTGTTGAGACTGAGGACGTGGTGCTCCCACATAAAAGAGCCCCCCACCGGGCAAAAGCGGTGCGGACTTGGAAGAGGGCAAAAGCCCTACCTGATTTGTCTGACTCTGATTCGGACTCAGAGGAGGTTTCAGATGGGTCCGATACCATTGACCCAGTTTATTCGGAGGACTCTTCCCCCAAATGCAGCGAGACTGCACCGCCAGCTGTAGAAGCTGAGCAGGAGGCGGACGAATCCGCCATCTTAGACCCCCAAGGGAAACCCCTTTTTCACCCTGATGCCCTGCATAATCCTTGCTCGGCTGACTGGTACCCCACGACCCATGTGGCCATTTATATAGCAACCAGGGTGAGGAAAACTATGAGGAGTAAACTGAGGGCGGAATGCCCACACCCTACACGGTCCCAGACATGGCCGGTGTGACCCTCGAAGTGGATCCCAAGACCGTTTTTCTTGGTAAACCGGGATGGAAGGCCAAAAAGGGGCTGGACTATTCTCTAAGACATTGTCAGGACAAGGTCCTGGACATACTCGGGCCTATAGCCAAGACTTTCTTGGCTACACGGTCCCAGACATGGCCGGTGTGACCCTCGAAGTGGATCCCAAGACCGTTTTTCTTGGTAAACCGGGATGGAAGGCCAAAAAGGGGCTGGACTATCTCTAAGACATTGTCAGGACAAGGTCCTGGACATACTCGGGCCTATAGCCAAGACTTTCGACATAGTTGAAACAGCCCTAACTGAGGGGACACCAATAAATCTATTGGCCGTCAGGGGATGGATCCAGAGAGGCATTTGGCTGATTGGAAACACCAACAATGCTTTGGCCACTGAACGGCGTAAAGCCATATTGATAAAAAAATTGAGCCTAAACTAATAAACCTGGCAATATCTGAGCCTGGCACACAGGCAAAAGGTCTCCTATTCGGAGACAATTTCATTAAAACTCTGGGTAAATATGTCAACACGTTTACGGCACTAGACAAGGCACAGAATAGTATGAAGCGAGTGTTCTCACAGAAGGTTTTGGTGGGGCCGGCAGACAGCGGGGCCGTCTGTCTGGTCGCTCCTCCCGGACTTCGTCCCGGGACTACTGAGGCTCCGCGACAATGAGATTCCACCCACCAGAACCCAGAGTACCGTCACCATTCTTCCCAACCAGGGGCAGGTCGTGGCACCCACGTGGAACCAAGGGATCCTCCTAGGGCTGTCGGCCTTATGGTGAGTCATTTTCTATTACACAACCTTCCCCTATCAAATGAGGGGAGCAGATTGTCTAATTTTCTCGATGCATGGCGCAAACTAACTTCAGGTGTCTGGGTCCTAGTCTACCACATCGAATACAACAACCAATCCAATTCTCATCGGATTGTGTTTAGCACATCGGATTGTGTTTTCCCCAGGAGACAAAAGTCTAGTAGCAGAAGAGATTTGCACATTAAAAGAGAAAGATGCAATATACAAGGTCTCAGCTACCACACCCGGCTTCCTAAGCAACATCTTCTTGGTACCCAAGAAAGGTGGGGGTACGAGACCAGTAATCAATCTACGACCTCTCAACGCTTGAGTAAACATCTCTCCTGGACGCTGGCCCTTCTTCAAAACCTGGGCTTCCTAATCAACTGGGACAGGTCAATCTTGCAGCCTTCCCACTCGATAGAGTTTGGGGTTAAATATAGATGCAATTCACGGAACGCACAGTTTACCTACAATGAAGGTAAATCACATCATGAAGGAATCCGGCGGACATTGGCACGACCAGTCTTAACCCTGCGATAACTAGAGAGGATATTTGGCCTTCTCTCTGCCTCCAGACAAAGATTTTCCCAGGACCCCTCCAACAACTCAAGGCCACACACCTATGCTTGAGTCAATCTTACTCAGATTCTGTACCTTTAGACTGCCCAGCAAAAGAGGAACTTGCATGGTGGCTTCAACACATGGAAGCATGGAATGGCAGGGCAATCTTCGGAACCACCCCGGATCTCAGCATAGAATCCGATGTGAGCAGACTCGTCCATAATGAATGCGGCAGCGAGGCTCATCTTCCTGTCCGCCCGCACCTCCCATGCCTCACCCTTCTGTCAGTCCTTACATTGGCTTCCTATAAAATATAGAGCTCAATTCTGGTTCTTGCTTTCAAATCTCTACATAATGCTGCTCCCACCTATCTATCCTCCCTTATACACAAGTATGTCCCGTCTAGGCCCTTACGATCTGCTGAAGACTTATGTCTATCTTCTGTCCGTACTCCCACCTCTGATGCTCGCCTTCAAGATTTCTCGAGGGCTGCACCGTTCCTGTGGAACTCGCTTCCCTCCTCTGTTAGATGCTCACCAAGTCTCCACTCCTTCAAAAAATCGTTAAAAACCCACTTCTTCATAAAAGCGTATCAATTAAACTGTTAATAGCTCCTTCTGCAACTGTCATTAGTCTAATACTATCCTTACCTTTTTGTGTCATTTTACCCCACTCCCTCTAGCATGTAAGCTCATTGAGCAGGGCCCTCAATCCCTCTGTTCCTGTGTATCCAACTTGTCTGGTTACAACTACATGTCTGTTCGTCCACCCATTGTAAAGCGCTGCAGAATTTGACAGCGCTCTATAAATATCATCATAATAATAATAATAATAATAATATAGTACTTTTTCAATATTCTCGCTTCAGACTAGGTTTTTTGCCTTCAACAGCAAAAACATATGTGAGGAAGGCTGAACTTGATGGATACAAGTCTCTTTTCAGCTATGTAACTATGTAACTATGTAATATGTAACTCTAGAAGGAGTACGTCCAATTATTAAAGAGCTACAACTATTAATTTAAGAGGACCCCACATTAAAAAAAAATATTTCCTGAACCCCCCATACTAACATTCAAACAACCGCATAACCTGAGACAGAGATTGGTCCGCAGCAAATTGACCACAGAACAGGAGCTCACACAGAACGGCACTGTATGATGCAACAAATCACTCTGCAAACTGTGTCAACATATATGTGGCAATAACACAACCAGACACAATAACAAAGCATACAGCATTTAGGGACTATATACGTGCACATCTGCAAATATGGTGTACATGATACAGTGTACAGTGTGTGACAAAGGTTGCTACATTGGAGAAAGTGGCCTTAAGCTGCATCTCAGAATGAATCTACACAGATACTCAATCAAGAACCACAAGGAAATTGGATATTATACCCCTGTTGGTCATCACTTCACCCAGACTGGCCACTCCATCCAAAACCTCAGGATTAAAGTTCTTAAAGGGAATTTCAAATACTCTCATGAACAAAAGATATTTGAGATGCAAATTATCACACATTTCAACACCAGAAATGAAGGACTTAATGTAGACTCTGGCTTCCTCACACATTACCAAATTTTTTTATAAACACACATCTTATATATGTCTTATATATTCATTTTCAATATTCATGCCTCACCTTTATTGGATCAATTTATATACATACATACATATATGCAGCTTTATACTTGCATGCCTGGCTCTGCTGTATTTTTTTTTTTTTTTAACTAGCTTATTAACTCTCCCATCTGTTTTATTTACTTTTTCTGGCTATTCTCAGCCAAACTGCAACTTTCACTTTCAGGCACATCTTCTGCTATTTATGATACCCCCCCTCCCCATTCACCCGCCCCCTCACCTTCTCTAACATCAGTTGTTTTAAGTGTTAAACTCTATCAGATTGATCAGTATTGCTTCAGACCTGAGGAAGTGAGGACAACTCTTGAAAGCTTGTCTTTGAAATATTTTGTTAGTCCAATAAAAAAAGGTATCACAATACTCTGTTTTTTTGGCATCTTGTCTACTGGACTAATATGGCTAATCAAATCTACATTATATATATATAAAATTTCAGTGATAGCTACGCATGCTATGTTTTGAATACAAATTGTGCTTGTTTACTGCATTATATACTTTTAAATTAAAGACAATTTACACCAAATTGGACAATATCTCAGGTATGTTAAAGTGTACTTGGGGATATTAAATTACAATTTCCTTTTTTGTTTCAACCTTATTTTCAACTAATTGTAAAACTGTTCTATTGTATTGATTACCAACTCATCCATCAAAGCATATAAACTAATTTGAAGTAGATAATGATTTGGAGTTTAGACATCAAGGTGAAAATGTGCAAACTAAGAATCTTTTTTTGTGCATATTTATACTTTAACATATAAATATTTTTCAATAAACAAAGCAAAGTTATTTTAGTTCTTAACATTTTCATCTCTGCATTTCTTTAGAGGTAGTGGAATGACAGATTTTCTTAAATTGGACATGAGAATTTGGAAGTGTACATAGTTGAAAATATTGATTCTAACCAAGACCAAAGGGATATGAAGTAGAATCCATTACAGGAGAAAGCAAACCCATTAGAATCCTCAAACAATCAATTAGACTATTAGTTTATCCACCTTAATTGATGCTGCTAACACCATCATACATAATTGAATAGTAATTTCTTGTTAATGAGTCTTGGTTAATTTACAGAATAAAACCTGAAAAATCACGGTAGACTTGTACATTAGTATGTATTTTGGTGTTTAAAAACATGTTTGTTTCCTGTTTAAAGCAATTAAATAATTATCTGTGTTCTGTTGCAGTGTAGAGATTATTTTGACATTCACATGCTTGGGTTTAAATAGTCCTCGTTTTTAATAGAATACAGCTAAATCTTGAAATTTATATTTAAAACAGTTTGATAAACTCTCAATTTACTAGCCCATATTTGACATACAGTTTGATTTACTATGAATAAATGTAATTATTTAAATTAATAAATTTAAATAAAATAAACCAACTGGTGTTTCATCAAAATAAAGCAAAATTATATTTACTATGTGGTGTATATCCCTATGCTAGAACTTTCCATGTAATTGCAAAAATTCCCATAGAAAAGATCTTAAGATCTTAAAATTTGATATAGATAGTATCATGTGATTATATGAATAAGAAGTAGTAATGGGGTAATTATAATTTCCATGCAAGGTTTTTAAGATAATTTTAGGGCTGGGGTTCAAGAGGAAATTATGGGGCTGAAGTGATGAGGAAATTATAAATCTGTGAAAATTAGGGGATTAGGAGGCCTCATATTTTAAGCCTCACTAAGGCTAGAGTCACCTCTGTATACTTGTGACCGATGCAAGTGTCCTAGAACCCTTCTCCTTAATGCACACCTAAAAGTCCAGGATTTAGGGATTGCACGGGTGTGTCTAAGGTTTTTTTTTTTTTTTTAATACCTTAGACACACCCAGGTAATCCCTAAATCCTGGACTGTTAGGTGTGCCTAGAGGAGAGGGTTGGGGTGCACTGTTCTAGACTACTACCAGAAATTTCTGTTTGCTAGATGTTGCTACATAAACATATTTATCTAACCCTGACCAATGCTGATAAATTATACTTTTTAAATTATTCTGGAATTATATGTAGAAAACACTTTGGGAAAGGGGGTAAGGAAAAAATTATCACGCTGAGGTGGTGAGGGAATTATATGTCTGGGGAGATGAGAGTAATATGAAGCTTTAGATTTAAACTCTGCTTAAAAGCTCACTAAGTCTAAAGCCACAATCTGCATATTAGTGACTGGCACGAGTATTTCAAACTACCATTAGAAACGTACGATTGCTAGAGGTTGATACCTTTATATGTTTATCTAGCCCTTAAGCATGGTAGTAAATTGCACATTTTGGCATTCATTTTGGAAAAAAATACCCTACTCATTTCAAGTATTGAACTGTTTTTTACTGGCAACTATTAAATTGTGCATTTTTGCCTAAATTAGTTGTTTAAAAATCTAGAAAAAAAAACTAATAAAATCTGTAAGCTTTGAAGTTGCTGTTTAGTGGATGAGTGAGTGTGCTGGCCCATGTGTATTAGATAGAATGATAAAACAATAATAGTAACTGGTTTTAGAAATAAGGATGTATACAGCATCCTTTATCTAGCAATATTTAAAGTAGGGTCTAAAATAATAGCAGGGGAGGTAAACTATTCTAATAAGTTGATACGTATAATATATTATTTACTTAGAATATATTATTTAGAAGGACACTATAGGCACCAAGACATCATCCACGTCATCTCATTGAAGTGGTCTGGGTGCAGTGTCCCTGTCTCCTTAACCATGCAGCTGAAAACATTGCAGTTAGAGAAACTGCAATGTTTTTAATGCAATATTAAGACTGCCCCAATTGGCTATCTACTGGACAGCCACTTGAGGTGCTTCCTGCTGTTTCACAGAGTTTCCTATGAGGAAGCCCTAATGCTTGTGTGGCAAACGAAGTGCATGCACGTTAGGTTCCTTCTTGAATTGACATCAAAGGAGGTAGAGACAGAGTGCTTGAATCAGAGGGTGCAAAGGAACACAATAGTGTTAGGAATGCAGCTTAATATTCCTAACACTATAATGTTCCTTTAACCTTCATAAAAAATAATTGTAACCAAATTTAGTCTTTATACAATACTGTCTTTTAGGCTATTATCCTCTTCACACACCACTTGCTTATCATTAGTGATGTCGCGAACACGAAATTTTCGGTTCGCGAATGGCGAACGCGAACTTCCGCAAATGTTCGCGAACCGGCGAACCGGGCGAACCGCCATAGACTTCAATGGGCAGGCGAATTTTAAAACACACAGGGACTCTTTCTGGCCACAATAGGGATGGAAAAGTTGTTTCAAGGGGACTAACACCTGGACTGTGGCATGCCAGAGGGGGATCCATGGCAAAACTCCCATGGAAAATTACACAGTTGATACAGAGTCTGGTTTTAATCCATAAAGGGCAGAAATCACCTAACATTCCTAAATCACAATCAATATGGATTGACACCTGACATATGACATATTGACACCTTGACATATGGATTGACACCTGTACTCAGAGCCCCTGATGCACACGGACACAGAGCAGAATAGAGACTGGTCCCCCTACATAGGATCACTTGGCAGATATGGATTGACACCTGTCCTAAGGATCCCTGATACACACTGACACAGAGCAGAATAGGGACTGTTCCCCCTACATCGGGTCACTTGGCAGATATGGATTTACACCTGTCCTAAGGTTCCCTGATACACACTGACACAGAGCAGAATAGGGACTGTTCCTCCTACATAGGGTCACTTGGCAGATATGGATTGACACCTGTCCTCAGAGACCATGATACACACTGACACAGAGCAAAATAGAGACTGTTCCACCTACATAGGGTCACTTGGCATATATGGATTGACACCTGTCCTAAGGATCCCTGATACACACTGACACAGAGCAGAATAGGGACTGTTCCTCCTTCATAGGGTCACTTGGCAGATATGGATTGACACCTGTCCTCAGAGACCATGATACACACTGACACAGAGCAGAATAGAGACTGTTCCCCCTACATCGGGTCACTTGGCAGATATGGATTGACACCTGTCCTGGGGATCCCTGATACACACTGACACAGAGCAGAATAGAGACTGTTCCCCCTACATAGGGTCACTTGGCAGATATGGATTGACACCTGTCCTCAGGAACCATGATACACACTGACACAGAGCACAATAGAGACTGTTCCCCCTACATAGGGTCACTTGGCAGATATGGATTGACACCTGTCCTCAGAGCCCCTGATACACACACTGACACGGTAGAATAGGAGACTTCTGTTCCCCTACATAGGGTCACTTGGCAGATATGGATTGACGCTACCTGTCCTAGGATCCTGATACACACTGACTTCTGCAAGAGCAGAATAGGGACTGTTCACTCCTACATAGGGTCACTTGGCAGATATGGATTGACACCTGTCCTCAGAGACCATGATACACACACTGACACAGAGCAGGGAATAGAGACTGTTCCCCTACAGCCGGTCACTTGGCAGATATGGATTGACACACATACCTCCAGCCCCTGATACACTGACACAGGCAGAATAGAGACTGTTCCCCTACATGCGGGTCCTTGGCAGATATGGATTGACACCTGTCCTCAGAGACCATGATACACACTGACACAGAGCAGAATAGAGACTATTTCCCCTACATAGGGTCACTTGGCGAATATGGATTGACACTGTCTTCGAAAGCCCCTGATACACACACACTGACACAGAGCAGAATAGAGACTGTTCTCCTACATAGGGTCACTTGGTAGATATGGATTGACACCTGTCCTCAGAGATCATGATACACACTGACACAGAGCAGAATAGAGACTATTTCCCCTACATAGGGTCACTTGGCAGATATGGATTGACACCTTTCCTCAGGGACCAGGATACACACTGACACAGAGCAGAATAGACACTGTTCCCCCTACATAGGGTCACTTGGCAGATATGGATTGACACCTGTCCTCAGAGCCCCTGATACACACTGACACAGAGCAGAATAGAGACTGTTCCTCCTACATAGGGTCCCTTGGCGGATATGGATTGACACCTGTCCTCAGAGACCATGATACACACTGACACAGAGCAGAATAGAGACTGTTCCTCCTACGTAGGGTCACTTGGCAGATATGGATTGACACCTGTCCTCAGAGATCATGATACACACTGACACAGAGCAGAATAGAGACTGTTTCCCCTACGTAGGGTCACTTGGCAGATATGGATTGACACCTGTCCTCAGAGACCATGATACACACTGACACAGAGCAGAATAGAGACTGTTCCCCTACATAGGGTCACTTGGCAGATATCGATTGACACCTGTCCTCAGAGACCATGATACACACTGACACAGAGCAGAATAGAGACTGTTTCCCTCCTACATAGGGTCACTTGGCTTGAATGTGGATTGACACCTGTCTAAGGATCCCTGATACACACTGACACAGAGCAGAATAGGGAATATTCACTAAATGCCAAACATTTATTTATACAGGGAATATTCAGTAAAATAAGGATAAAGAGAGGGAACCTACTGTCCTCCCCTCTGCCCCCACCCGTATTGGCGGTGGGTGGGGAACCATAAAAACTCAATGAGGGGGACCTACTGTATGATGTTGTGTCGATCCAGGTAATTGTAGGGTTGCTTCAGCCCTCACAGTGACAGACCAAACTCCCCATTTAGCACCGCCAAACAACCATCAACTATTCATTACCAAGCTAGCCATGTCCGTTCCTTGTCCTCACTGATGTCATTGAAGGTCTCTTCCTCCACCCAGCCACGTACAACACCAAGGGTCCCCGAAAGGTGACAACAAGCCCCCTGGGGCGCCTGCTGTGTTTGGTCTTCCACCTCCTCAAAGCCACCTTCCTCCTCTGACTCCTCTTCTTCAGACTCCTCTCTCTGCGTTGCCTCTCTCTGCGTTATTATAAGGTGTGTTAAGTAGTATTATTCTTATCAGTTTAATCCCTGTTATGTGCCTTTTTTTGGTTTGGTTTTTGAAACCACAGTGCAGCACCAGAGGCCCGAAAAATTAGGCATGTACACAAGCCTGAAAAATTAGGTATTGTAGCAGCGGCCAGAAGAATTGATTCCATTCCATGCTTGGCAGCCGTCAGCATTTTTACCCAATGCGCAGTGTAGGTGATATACCTGCCCTGACCATGATTTGCAGACCAGGTATCAGTGGTCAGATGGACCCTTGCCCCAACACTGTGTGCCAGACATGCCATAATTTCCTTTTGCACAATCGAGTACAGGTTGGGGATTGCCTTTTGTGAAAAGAAATTTCGTCCGGGTACCTTCCACTGCGGTGTTCCAATAGCTACAAATGTTTTGAACGCCTCAGACTCCACCAGCTTGTATGGTAAAAGCTGGCCGGCTAATAGTACAGACAAGCCAGCTGTCAGACGCCGGGCAAGGTAGTGACTTTCTGACATTGGCTTCTTACTCTCAAACATGTCCTTAACAGACACCTGACTGTGGGCAGATGAGCAGGAACTGCTCAAGGCGAGAGACGGAGTGGCGGATGGTTGAGAGGGGGCAAGGAGGACAGCAGTGGTTGACGTGGCTGAAGATGCTGGACCAGCAGGAGGATGGCGGCTTTGAGTTTGTGTGCTGCTTGT